>CM031237.1:989892979-990492979 GCA_018340775.1 Taxus wallichiana var. yunnanensis | reverse complement strand
GCTTACTCTTAGGGGCTGCTTCCTTGTCCATAGCAACAATATTGTCATTACAACATTTTCCTTCATGAGAGGCCTTCAGGTTCCTTCTCCTTCCCACACATACTCACAAGATCCCATGAGGCATCCTTCATTTCTTTTCTCAAGTTAGCACAACACTTTTGATAATCATGCCAAAACAAAAAATCTTTGTTGGGAAGACTTACCCAATCAAACAAATTGCTTCCTTTAGCAAGCTGCCCATGATCCCACATGCTAAAATTCATCATGAAGTGGAAAAATAAACCATACTTTAGGCTATCCTCACTTTTTTCAAAACTCAGAAATTCTTGAGCACTCTCTTCCCTTGATGCATGGAATTGGGAACCTTAAAAAATGAAATAAGGGTGTTGCCCACCTTCCTAATCTGCTCATCAAATTCATTCTTACTTGACATGTGACTAGGATCATCAAAAATCACCTTAGAATTAGAAACCAATTTCTCCCCGTGACATAAAAACAATAGAACATTCAACTTTGATCACCTTGTAACCACATCGAAGAATCAAAATAAATAACTTGAAATGGTGGCTTACATCTACATACCATGAGGTAATATGTGCATGATGATACCCCTTGTTTCAACTCCATCATTCACATAAGAAAAGGGAAAATCAGAAATGCAAGGAAAATCGTACCATTTATTGAGCTCATGGTTTTTCCTTATGTAAGGAAGCAACAAAACTGAAACAAAAGGCTTGGGGCTGCCCATCATACCTTTGTGCCATGTAGTACCCTTATATTCCTCCATGATTACTTCATCACCATGCATGTAATCAAAAAATTGCAAAGGAACCCCTTCAATCAAATCTGATTTCTCTGTACAAGTACCAAGTCCCACACAAGCATTAGATATCAAAACCTTATCACCAAACACCAAAGAATTTATACCTTGTTCTTCCTTCCATTCTTCATCTTCTTGCTTATGGAAGGTAGGTGTCTCTATATAGCCATTGACGTCTTTGATGAGCTCATCTCAATATGCATCAACCGGAGTCATTCTTCTTTTTGATCCCCTTCTTTTTCTCTTCAAGTTACAGAACCCTTGGAGGGTCAAGAGAGCTTGGGTCTCTTGACTTAGTGTAAAGTACTCTTGGCAATATGAGTCAAGATTATGCTTGATCTGTTCCTTCCATTCACCATCACTCATCAACTCCATGATCTTTGATTCCTGCACTTAGAATCACAAACCCTGCATACACAAAGTGACCCACACGAATAGAGGAAGGAAGCTCGATACCAAGAGCGGTTGCCGTTGCACCAAAAGACCGGCCTGACAGTGCCCGATACAACCGTGGCACTTAAGGGTGGACCTTCCGTCCACCGGAGGACCACTCGAGTCGGGGCAGCATGACCAAGGGAATTACGGGCACATCTCCCTACCTTGCACTGGGACTGGCAGATGTCCACGAGACATCACAACCCACCACGCTCCGCGAGTCTCAACCTCGAGACCTCCGCTCTGCTACCACCCAAGTGGAATTGCACCAAGAGACCAAGAGCGGTTGCCGTTGCACCAAAAGACCGGCCTGACAGTGCCCAATACAACCGTGGCACTTAAGGGTGGACCTTCCGTCCACCGGAGGACCGCTCGAGTCGGGCAATGTGACCAAGGGAATTACGGGGCACATCTCCCTACCTTGCGCTGGGACTGGCGGATGTCCACGGGACATCACAACCCAGCACACTCCCGAGTCTCGACCTCTCAACCTCCGCTCTGATACCAAGAGTGGTTGTCGTTGCACCAAAAGACCAGCATGACAGTGCCTGATACAACCGTGGCACTTAAGGGTGGACCTTCCGTCCACCGGAGGACCGCTCGAGTCGGGACAAAGATGGCCAAGGGAATTACGGGCACATCTCCCTACTCACAGGGGACTAGCGGATGTCCACGGACATCACAGAGGCTCCCATTGCAGCCATCTTCGAATGTGTTGTACATGGCTAACAGGACAAAGGTCATGCCTCTAGGGGTGTTAAAAGGTGCATCTATTACTATTCAAGGGGCAAAGTTTGTTGGGGACTTCGAGGTTCTAGAGCTTGTTGAGGTTGATAGTTTCCCAACGCATTACTTGGGCACCCTTGGTGTTATGCAAACAATGTTGATTTGCGTTTCAACAAGGGATACATCGTTTTGAGAACAAGGAAGAGCGCGTGATCATTCCACTGACTGATGGACGGTCTGCATCGTATGTGGAGCCATTGGGTGAAGAATACTTAAACAAGATATATGTGTGCACCATCAGGGACCCAGAGTTCGTTCAGCCATCGAAGGAAGGGGCCATTCAATGGGATGATGCACAATCCATAAGTGATGCAACCAATATTGCTTGTGACAATTGGGCGCATGGGAGATACGAGTTGGTTGGAAGGCATCTGAAGGATACTGAGACTCAAGTTGTCAGAACGCACTCAGTTAGGCGCTTGGGAGGAAGGCAGTTGCCACGATACACTGGGAAGCCAACCCTGATGTCTTTCTGCGTGAAATGGAGACCCAGTGGAAGTGTCAAGTGGAGAGAAGGAATATGCTTACCTATACTTTGCGCGGGACAACAACACGTTGGTGGGTGACACATCAAGATAATCTTCTAGAGTGGCATGAAGTGAGAATTGTGCTCTCTATTAGGTTTCTCCGAAGCAATGCACCATCTCAAATTTGTGACTATGATGGGAAGGGATCCGCCTCATTCCATGTCCAGGAGTGTGAGAATACTTGGATGGGAGGCGTAGAAGCTTTACCTCCTTCCCTATGGGTGCATAAGTTCTATTCCACCTTGCAGGGTTACACGCGCGCATGGTATATTCATTCAGTTGCAGCATCAAACAGGGAACTGGCAGGAGTTGACGGCGGATCTTGTTCAAACATTTGAATATCGGAGTACTAAGCCATCGGTGAATGAGGCGTTGCAGTAGTCAAGCGCGGGAGACAATGCCATGGCGGAGGACAGGATTCTAGAGTCATTAGGGAACCAAAGTCAGGGGGCGTGCTTTGTGGAGGAAGAATCAAAGGAAGTACAGCTTGAGCGCGCCGCACGGAGAAGGAGAAAGGAAAGTTGGTCTACTTGATAAACGGTGAAGAGGTGGAGAACTTGGATGTTAGTCATGCAGTGCGCGCGCGAAGTGTTAGATAGCGTTGATGAGCAAGCGCACGCGCTTACCACAAGCCATTGAAGATAAAGAAGGTTAACATTGGTACGGAGGTGGAACCAAAGGAAGCTATTATTAGGGACTACTGGATAGACTAGGAGGTCTCAAAGATTATTGAGCTTGCGCGATTTTCAAGATTTGTTTCACATGGGTACCATGAACTTAAAGGAGTTCACCCCTCGCTAGGAGAAATGAGAATCAAGTTAAAGGATGGTGCGCGCCCAATTCGGAAGAGACCTTACAAGATGAATCTGAATCTACGCGTCAAAGTTAAGGAGGAGATTGATAAGATGATAGCATCTAGGATCATAGAAGTCGTTGAAGAATCTAATGGGTAAGCCGATGGTCATCAATATCAAAAAGGATGGGAGAATAAGGATTTGCGTTGACTATAGGGATTTGAATGTCAGTATGTGTAATTGATCCTTTCCCAACCCTATTCATTGAGGAGATCCTGGAAGGAGTAGCCGAGCGCGAGATCTATTCATTTACGGATGGGTTTTCGGGATATCACCAAGTTTGAATTGCAAAGGAAGACCAAGAGAAGATAACTTTCACCACTGAATGGGGAAGTTTTGCTTATACAATAATGCCTTTTGGACTAAGGAACGTGCTCGCTTGTGTTTTCATGCATTGTGGTTCAAGTGTTTCAGACTTCATTCACAAGTTTCTTCAAGTCTACCTGGATGACTGGACGGTTTACGGATTAGTAAAAGACCATTGTGACAATCTACGGTTGATGTTTGAGAGATGTAGGCAGTTGAGCATCTCCTTGAATATTAAGAAGTGTGTTTTTGCCACTTTTTTTGGAAGTTGGGACACATTATTTGCAAAGAAGGCTTACGGGTGGACCCCGCAAAAGTTGTTATAGTGGGATTAGAGGAGCCTACCAATCAAAGCACGGTGCGCGGGTTCCTAGGGCACACAGGTTATAGGAAATTCATCAAGGGATATGCCCGGATTTCTGAGCCCTTGGAAGAGTTGTTGAAACATAAGAGTAAGTTCTATTGGGGAGAGGCACAACAGGTAGCTTTCAACACATTGAAGAAAAAGCTTACCACCTCACTGCGCCCATTTTGCGCTTTCCCTCTTGGGATAAGCCTTTTCATGTGCATGTTGATGCATCAGGTATGGTGATTGGAGTGGTCTTAGCACAACCTAGAGAGGGAATAGTTGACCATCCCTTGTGTTTTGCCAGTAGGAAGCTCACCCCAATAGAACAGAATTATACCACCACAGAGCGCGAGGCATTGCCAATGATCTACGTGTTGCACAAATTCAGCAAGATTTGCTAAAGAACTCCTTTTATTTTCTACACAGACCACATGGCTTTGAAATATTTGGTGAACAAGCCCGTTTTGCAAGGGCACATATGCCAGTGGGTCCTATTGTTCCCAGGAGTTTGAGTTTACAGCTGTGGTGAAACCAGGGAATAGTAATTTGGGACCTGATCATTTATCAAGAATTACTTCAGGTGAGGACGCGCAAAGCATTGAGGATACGATGCCAGATGCACATTGTTCAGCCGCAAAGACATGCCCTCGACTTGGAAGATATCACCTGTTTCTACGAACGGTGTGGCGCCAAAAGGGATGAAGGCATTAGAAAGGAAGCAAGTTAGCCATATGCGCCACGCCCTATATGTTAATTGGTGGAGACTTATACAAGCTAGGTCGTGATGAGGTTTTGCGTCGATGTGTGCTAGAACATGAGCACACTACAATCATGGAAGAGGCTCATGGTGGAATTGCAGGAGGACACTATACGAGGAATGCGACTACGCACAAGATCCTTTTAGCTGGCCTTTGGTGGGAAACGGTTTACAAGGATTGTATCGAGTATTGCAAGGCCGTGACTATCGCGCGCCTTGTAAACCAGGGAAGAGAGATGAAATGCCATTAAGGCCTATCGCCAATGCAGAGCCGTTCGAGAAATGGGCAATTGACTTTGTAGGCCCTATTACCCCAGTCGCGCGAAGGACGGGTTTGCGCTATATCATTACATGCACATACTATCTTACACGGCAGGTAGAGCGGCGCCACGAAGGATCGTGCACAACGACAACAAAAGCTAGATTCTTGTGGGAGAATATAATCGCAAGTATGGATGCCCGTTGAGTTTAACGAGTGATAGGGGTACTCATTTTCTAAATGAGATGGTTAGAATCTTGTTGGTTGAGTTCATGGTGGCCCATCACAAGACTACCCCTTATCACCCACAAGCTAATGGGACAATGGAAGCTTTTAACAAAATTTTGAGTCACACGTTGACCAAGATTTGTGATGTTGGGAGAAAGGACTGGGATGACAAAGTTTTTGCCATGTTATGGTCATATCGGACTACCTATAAAAGACTAAACAAGGCCACACCTTTTCAATTGGTGTTTGGCATGGAGGCTATGTTACTTGTTGAATTTATGTTGCCATCATTGCGTATTGCGCACGCAGGGGATTGGCCGATGAACAAGCATTAGAGGAGTGCATTGATAAGCTTATGGAGTTGGATGAAAGGCAAGCCATTGCTTGATGGAGTCAGAAAACGGAAAAGGCCAGGCATAAGGTGTGGCATGATAGGCACATCAAGAATAAAAAGTTTGAGGTTGGGCAGATGGTCCTACTTTATGATTCTAAGTTTTGCACCATCCTGGGAAACTCAAAGTGCATTGGTTGGGGCCATACATTATCACTGTATACTTGATTCAGGCGCTTGCAAGTTATAAGCGCTGGATGGAACAATGTTACCTGGTCATTTGAACAGAAAAGGTCAAGCCCTACTATAAATAAGTCTTCGTGTATTTGTAAATAAAGCAGTATTTCCAGCTAGCTTAGGATTTCCCTTAATGCAGTTTCCTTTCTTTGTGTTTCCCTTTTCATTGCTTTGCTTTGTCTTTTCGTTTTGGGCGAATTTGCGCCCGATAGCCATTACTATCTAAAGGGTTTTTATGCGCGAGAGGACCACGAATCTATTTAGTGTGGGGTGGAAGGTGTCAAAGAAGAGTTGCTGTGAAATAATACGGTAAGGAGAAGTGTTGGGAGTGATGTGCATAGGCGGCCCAAATAAGAAAATCAAAAGCGCGTGGATTCAGAAAAGCGCACATAGCAGAGGTGATAATGAGAGAAGGATGGTGTCAAAAAGCTTCAAGAAAACCACGTACAAGGGTAAAAACGCAGAAAACATGAGGTAGGTGAAGGCAAGAACTTGGTAAAGGATGCAGAGGTTGACATACTTCAAAGACGGGGGCACGCGCAAGTTAGTCTAGTCTGTCAAGGAAGTCTTGTGCGCCAGAAGGTTGTGGAAATTTTCACGTGAGTTTACGAGCGCAGGGAAAGCTACTGGACAATATAAGCAGAGGGATGTCGTTGGAAAAAGCTAACTTTAATGTGTTCGTATGTTGGTAGGTGGCATTGGAGTTTGTGCGGGAAAAACAAAAAGCTATAAATAGAAGGTCGGGGTGAGTTATTCTTTTACCTTGCATTTGTGTTGAAGAGCTCTTGGGCATCATTGCGAAGAAGAATTTATGGAGAGGATTCAACAGATTTGTGAACTAGGGTGGAAAGGGGAGTACACAAAGTGGCAAGAGAGAAGTGTGTTTAGAGGATTGCCACGAGTGTTACGTCGTCTTGTGGAAGGAACACTTTCCAAGTTAGGGTTTGCAGAGCTAGGGCACGGGATTTGGAGTTTTCGCAAAGTAAAGTCGCAGGATCGAGAAGAGTTAGGGCAAGAAGGAAGAGCTTACAAGGACCAAACGAGAAGAAATGGCACCAAGGAAGGGATCTAATGTTTCACCGAAGATGGAAAGGGCAAGGGCAAAGGCAAAGCAAAACCAGCCGTTTCGACCAGTTTTAATGAAGAGTGGTACGCGGAGATGCAGTACCCAGATGGCGTGTTGTTAGGGAAGGAATGGGTATCTCACATACGCAAGATGGTCGTGAGCGACTACAACCATCGGACAAGCACCACTGAAAAAAAAAATGACACTGGAGTTGGTTCGCCCCACGGGAAGGAGGACACAGGATGGAAAACCTATGTATGACGATGAGGTGTAAACCAAGTTGGAGAAGGTTGACTCTTGCAGCTCTATGAGCTGCCCTATTTTGGCAAGCCCGAAAGGTTATACCAATGGATGATGTCACACGTGCATGAGGATCACTTTTATTTCACAGACAAAGAATGTGCATAACTCCTCAGCTGATTTCCAAGTACACTGGCATTATCTGCGAAGGAGAGCCACTAGATGATGACTTATGCGACAAGGAGGCCATCAAGAAGACAGATAAGAAAGATATGAGTACAAGGGTTCGCGTTATTTTGATATCTCTGCGATCACCAACCCCGCATGAGAGGATGGCCGCGCACTTGGTCACAAAATTGAACGGGAAAGAGAGGTGGACACAGGTAAATAAGAGTTGGTTGAACATTTGCCGCAAGATCTCAGAGGGAACAATCTATAACCTTTCAGCCTTTATCGCAGAGGAGATCATAAACGCCACGCGTGATGGAGAAAAGATTATGTATGGTAACATCCTTCTCACCATTATGTTTTCAAAATTGAGTGCCCGATGGGCCGGATAAAAATGTTTGGGAGTACCTGGATGAGGACCCCTCCCTTAAAAGATTTGAAGCCTACACTTGTGACACGATGACGGTTGCTCATAAGGTGCACTTGGAGAAGTGGTACAAAAGAATGCGCAAGAATTCCTTAACAATTGCACGCGGCATTGGTGGATGGAGAGGCTGAGTTTGTTGTGTATCAACACTTTTGTATCGGCAGGTTTACTTTGATTAATGACACCAAGAGCCCTTGGTGTAAGTTGCCCTTCTCTTTCACAAAGACAATATTTTGAGCGCAATAATCGGTTTAAAGGGACGAAGAAACTTAGATTTGATCTAAGTGTATATAATGTCCCAACTCCGGGATCAATAGGAAATATGCAAATTAACAACTCTTCAATACACCAATCAACTGGAAATAGCAAAAGTTCAATCAACACTACTTGAACCAGTTGAGTAGATGACTCAATAAACCCAATAAAAGGGGTTTAATGGCCTCTAGCTCACACAATTACTTCCAAACTGAACTTAAAAACCAGATCTATGCAAATCACTTGTTATTGAGCTTCAAACAAAGAGTGACACAACTATATCAAATACTTGTAATCTTCCTCAAAGATCTTCCTACAATTTCCAACCAGCCATCTATTGTTTGCCTGAAAATTAAGTAAGCACAGCTGAAAGAAAACAACCTCCTAATTATATGAATTACTACCAGCTCTGCCTTGCACCAATCATGGGAAAGAAGACTGAAATACTATTCAAAAACCTCAATCAAACTATGCTCAGACATCAAAATATTATTACCAGACCAACCACAAGTAGATCGCTGCCAATATGACTTCAATTCATCCTTAAATCATATGTCAAACCTAATCGCCATTTTTAGATATCAGTGATACAAACAAACATAAAAATCAATGCCAAAAGCACATTAAGGAAGTCGCTAGGCATATGCAACCCATACTACCAATCTGCTGGACACATGGAGCTCAAATATGCATTAATAACCTTCAATATTTACTTCCAAGTAAGTCGCTGACTCTCAGGAAACAACAACTCTATTAATTGATTACTATGTCCCTCTACATGAGCTCGCTGGGCAAGGAAAGAACAGCAAACTCTATTGATAGAAATCAGATTATTAAACATGTAGATCCACTACCACTTATCCAATAAAGAGACTAAAACCCATGCACAAGTTTAGTCGATCCATTCAAATAATACTCCAAATCAGTCCACATACATAATGGAAGAAGTCGCTGCCATATAGAAGGTATAACTTCACAATACCATGCATATACCCAAGTCATGTCACTCTAACAATGCATTAAACATCCATGAGGAAATTCGCTGGGGTTAGAGAATCACATAACACAGATCTAATTGCTAAAAATGCTCCAAAATAGTCACTAAATATGCCCAGGCTGGTCGCTGCAATAAAGGAGTCAAATCATGCAATTAACTTAGTCGATTTACACCCAATAATGACCCAGAACAGTTCATAAATATTAAGAGTCGCTGGACTGTAAATCATGCCCAGGCTGGTCGAACTACTCTTAAAAATACCTCAATCCAGTTAGCAAACAAACTAGCAACTGCTGAAGGTTAAAGCATAAGATTTTTGCATACAAATCAGTCTATAATCACCCTAAGAAGCTCGCCAAAACTGGAATGAAGACATACACCAATAATTAGATTTGCGAGCACACCAAAAATACTTCAATTGAATATCAAACCAGCTCAATAACCTCCCACGCAAGAGAGAGAGAGAGAGAGGGAGGGAGAGAGAATATCAATGGGCATGCATCCCAACTCCAAGCATGGAGTATCAAAATTATTTCATCATAACATAAATCTCATAATGATCCTAGCTCTCCTTTTATAAACAAGGAGGCAGAAAATTTGAAATCCCTAGGAGAGGGAAATCATTAAATAAAAATAGTTTACACTTCCCGGGTGTGGCGTCATTTTTTCTAAGGGTGATTTTAATATTAAAAGTCACCTCAAAGGTTATTTAATTAATTCCCCTTTTAATTTTGCATTGTGGGAATTAAATTAAATAAATTACATAATTAAATAATTAAATAATTATTACCTTTATAATGTTAAATGATAAAAATCACTCTCAAGCAATAATATTCAATTATTTAATATAATTTTCCCTCGCAACATCCCAAAGCCCACGAAGAAAGATAGGCCAAGAGTCTTCGAAATGGGGACATTACGGTGTAGTAGATCGATTACCGCGAAATGCATCGAACATTGGTATATCCCAAGAAGCGTGCTTATGTCAAGAAGTATGTCTCTTATGACGTACATATGTTGAAACCGGTGACATTTCCTATTGCAAGGAGAACGGCAGCAAGGGTGTATGTACGTCTAAGGCCCAAATTCGAAAAGGGCACTTATGTTGAGGATGACGTATCTATCCCAAAAGACCCCACCGGGAGGAAGAAAGAGGCAACAAGAGGAGACTCGCGAAAGGCGCGAGCGCGCATACGGTTCGGGACCGTGAGGGCACAAGAATCGACGCGGCACGGGCACTTACACTCGCAGAAGAAGTCCACTGTGAAGGAGTCGCTCAAGAGGGAAGAGTTACTAGAAAAGAAGAGTCCCCTGTGTTAGAGGAGTCGCCAGGTGAAGAAGAAGCGAAAGTGGCGCAAAACTCGGACTCTCGTGAGACAAAGAGCATGAAGGGCGATGACTCAAGAGGAAGATGAAGAGCGCGAAGAAGGTAAGAGTCCTCATGTTCACAATATACACGAGTCCTAATGAAGAAGGAGATGAAGAGAAGAATGAGTATGAGGAGGGCGCCCATAACAAAGGAGGAAGTGAGGAAGTAGACATGCATGCTCAGAAGACCCCAACCCCGACCAAAGAACAGATAGATGACACAATAGAGAAGGAGGTGGTGGGTATTATACAACAGTTGGTGGAGCATGAGGTGGAGCGCAGCATGCCGATGAGGTGCTAAAGGAAACAAGAAGAGAGCGCAAGTGTGGGGAAAGAGTATGGAAGCATGGGCGGAGATCCCATCCCGGCGTAAGTTTCCCAAGGCAAAGGCGCACAAGCGGAAAGGGCGCAATAATGCGAAGGAACTCGCCGTGACTTACATCAATGATCCAAAAAGGTACTGCACGCGCGTTTCCAAAGCACAATGCCCACAGACCAACTCCTCGCTTGGTCTTCTTTTGATGAAGAGGGTGCATACCCACGCACAAGGAAAATGCTATCCTGGGCTTTTGAGTCCCACGTTGATGAGCCCGAGTTTGAGGTAAATAGTGATGCATTGATGAAGACACCAAATGCCAAGGGAATAAACCCTCTTGTGAATGCCCAAAAAATCGCGGATGAGCAAGTTTGCAACGCGCTCAACAAAGTATCGGTGGAGGTGGAAGCAAGACTTTTCGGCAAAAATGATAGAATAAGAGTCTTGGAGGAGGAGCTTGAGAAAAAGAATGAGGAGATCATTGAGAGGGACAGGAGATAAAGCAGAAGGAATTGATCAATGCGCAGTTAAGGCGTGAGTTGAGGGATGAAAAGGCGAAAGTGCGCAAAGTCTACAAAAAGATAGAGGCTATTTCAAATGCCATTATCTTAAAGCACCCTAGACCTAGCCCCCCGAGCGGTAAGTACAAGTCGACCATGCACTACCTAAGACTTAACGCGCATACTCAGCATGGAAAGGCAACCACTTGCATTGGAGTCGGCAGAAGAGGTGATGGCACGCCAGAAGGAAGAAGAAAAGTTGAAGATTGGGGAGACAATAACTCGGTACTCCGAGCTCCTTGCCTCGCTGATGACCGTGGTGCAAATGGTCAAGCCGTGTGTGATAACCGTGGCAATAGAGATATGGTAGCAAAGCATATTGGTTGCATAGCCAGCCATGAGGTGGATCTGGAGGAGTTTCAAGAGAAAAACAAGGGCAATAGGGCGGAGCGAGATAAGATCCTGTAGTAAGTCGAGAAGAAGTCAGAGGTGATCGAAACCTTGAGGGTTTCAATTAAAAATAAATGAAGGAATTGTACCCCCAAGTCACTCGCAGGATGGACGCGCTAGACGACCTTAACAAGCAGATGGAAAACATCACAGATACGCTGAAGGCTAAGGGAGATGAACTAAGTTTTGACGAAGTTAGCACGCTAGTGGGTGATTTACTTCAACATGCACAGGGTGAGGTAGATGCTTGGGATAAAATTGAAGCATCCATGAAAAAGACTTCCCACTCCTCATGCAAAGCAAGAATAGATCCTTCTATTCTTCCATTCCTTATTCAATTGCAGATTATTTCATCTCTCCCATTCTTTATTCTTTGGTGAAAGAGCAGAGTGTTTCTAGGGACGGATAACATGCGTAGTGTGGGGTAGCGAAGCGCGCACGCGCAAGGCAAGAGTTTAGGAAGGCGCTCGAGGAAAGGCGCATGGGAAAAGAGGTTGGCACGCAAAAGCAGAAGAGGGTTTGGGACTTAGTCGCATTTGAAAGGTGGTATCGCAAGAGAAACACATGAGGGCCCGAGTAGGCATGATGAATGGATAAGGTGTCACCTTGCAGCCTTGGAGGTCAAGAAAAGAGTATTCCACGTAGGGAATATTCCCAGGAGGATCATTACAGTTAGTGGAAGCCTTTGCAAGCTGGCATAAGCACTCGATCGATCATGGAGGACCACACTTCCACTTGGCATGCGATCTACTCATGGGTGAGACTATGGCGGTGAATCCAATCTATTTAAAGGAGTGCTTGGGGTTAAAAGAAATATTAGAGGATAGAGGTAAAAGATTCTAAACTTTGAGCTTTGTCAAAATTAATCTTCTAAGGATGAAAACCCTTAGAGATTCACTCTTGAGGACGAAAACCCTCTAAGAGCCCTAGTTGAAGGACGAAAACCCTTCTACTAGTTGAGAGGATTCTCCATCCAGGGGTTTCCATTGGGCATCAAGGAGTTAGCTGTGTTTTCTATTATTTTTCCAGCAGTGTGAAGGTTGTAATATTGCAGATTTCTACAAGGGTTTCGAAGGAGAAGAATTGTTGTTGAGTCTTCCCTTCATTTCCAGCCATTTCTATATGGAGCGACCTACCTAAGGAGCTGGTTTGAGGGTTTCTAGAGTTGTTTATAATCAGATCTTGATTGTTGTTCGTATTCCAGATTTTTAGAAGTCCAATCAGCTATTTTATATAATTTTTGGAGCTGAGGAAGTTGTATTTTCAGTTGGGTGTCTGAGAGGTATTCTGCAGATTTTAAATAAATAAATCAGCCCTCTATTTTGACCCAAATTGGTATTTTTCTCACATTCTTGTCTTTATAAAAATCATTAATCAATTTGGGAAAGGAAGTGAGTTGAATTACTTCAGTTTTAGTGGATTTCATTCCTTCATGCAAGTCGCCATTATCTAGAAAAATTCAGATCTGCACTTATTTAATTTTGTATAATTGTTACTACTTGCTATTTGGATTGGGATTTGCCTAAAATCCTTTTGGGGGTCAATTATGTCCATTTGGGGACATTACATTCACCCAAAGAGTCCAAGAATTTATAGATGTTTTCCCTTATATTGTTGAAGAGTTACCACCTAGAAGATCTATAGAACATGTTATTGACCTCATATTCCTGGATCTAAACCAGTATCAAAAACACCTTATAGACAATCTATACCTAAATTAGCTGAGCTAAAAATACAATTGATTGAATTATTGAAACAAGGAAAAATTAGACCTAGTGTTTCTCCCTAGGGTGCACCAATGTTGTTTGTTAAGAAGAAAGATGGTACTATGAGATTGTGTATTGATTATAGACAATTGAATAAACTAACTATTAAGAATAAATATCCTTTACCTAGAATTGATGATTTATTAGATCAATTGAATGGTGCTAAATGTTTTTCTAAAATTGATTTACATTCTGGATATCATCAAATTAGAATAAAAGATGTTGATATTGCAAAAACTGCCTTTAGAACTAGATATGGACATTATGAATTTGTTGTTATGCCTTTTGGATTAACAAATGCCCCAGCCACATTTATGACATTGATGCATGATGTTTTTAGACCTTTCTTAGATGTGTTTGTGATTATATTTTTAGATGATATTTTGATCTATTCCAAAAATGAAGAAGAACATGAGAAACATTAAGAAAACATCAATTATATGGTAAGTTAAGTAAATGTGAATTTTTCAAAACTGAAGTCTCATATCTAGGACATGTTATCTCTGAAAAGGAATTGCACCAGATCCTTCTAAAGTAAAAGTAGTACAAGATTGGGATATGCCCAAAGATGTACAAGAAATTAGAAGTTTTCTTGGTTTATCTGGATTCTATTGAAGATTTATTAAGAATTATTCTAAAATAGCTTCTCCACTCACATATTTAACAAAGAAAAGTAACACATATCATTGGTCTGAGGAATGTGAAATTGCTTTTAGTAAATTAAAAGAAGCATTAACAAGTGCACTGTGTTATGTATTCCTGATTTTTCTAAGCCTTTCACTGTTGCTACTGATGCTTGTGGTTCTGGTATTGGATGTGTATTGATGCAAGATAATAGAGTTGTGTGTTTTGGATCTAGAAAATTATTGCCTACTAAAAAGAACTATCCTACTCATGATTTAGAATTGTTAGGAATTGTTCATGCTTTGAAAATTTGGAGACATTATTTGTTAGGTCGCAAATTTGTTTTAAAAACTGATCATAGAGGTTTGCAGTATATTTTTACTCAACCCTTATTAAATATGAGACAAAGAAGATGGGTAGAGTTATTAAGTCAATATGATTTTGAAATACAATATGTACCGTAAAGAAAATTTGGTTGTTGATGCTTTAAGTAGAAAAAGAATGTGTGCAAATGTTTTATCCTTAGAAAGAAGTCCATTTGAACAAGAGATAAAGGATGCATTGCCTAATGATAGTTATTTTGATGAATTGTATTCTGGTTTGAAAAATGGAACATCAAATATGCATTTAAAGGATAAACTTATTTCTTATTTACTTGGTGTGAATGGGTTGTTGTACTATAAAGGTAGATTGTGTATTCCTAACCTTCCTAACTTAAGACAAAAATTTAAGAGATTCTCATGATATTCCTATAGCTAGTCATCCTGGATTTCAAAAGACATACTTATTTGTTAAAAATAATTATTTTTGGCCTAGAATGAAGCAAGATATTAGAAAGTATGTACAACAATGTATAACTTGTCAAAAAGTTAAAACTGAACAATGTAGTAAACCTGGTCCATTGCAACCTTTGTCTATTCCTGATTGGAAATGGGAGTCAGTTAGTATGGATTTTATTACAGGATTACCTAAAACCAAGAATGGTCATGATGCTATCCTTGTAGTGGTTGATAGATTAACAAAAATGGCACATTTTCTACCAACCAAAATCAAAACCTTTACTTCTGATATAGCTCATCTGTTTACTAAGGAAATTTTTCGTTTGCATGGTCTTCCTAAAGATTTAGTAATTGATAGAGATCCTAGATTTACTTCTTCTTTCTAGAGATCTTTGTTTGATGAATTGGGTACTAGTTTGAGCTTTAGTATTGCTTATCATCCAGAGTCAGATGGACAAACTGAAAGGATAAATAGAATTTTAGAGGACATGTTTAGAATGTATACAGGTGAAAACCTGGAAATTGGGAACAATATTTGCACTTGATTGAGTTTGCTTACAATCAAGGTTATCATACTACAACCAAAATGACCCCTTTTGAAGTTGTTTATGGTAGGAATTGTACTACTCCTATTTCATGGTCAAATCCTGAACATAGATCTTGGTATGCAAATGATAATTTAAAAGAAATGGAAGATATTATAAATAAAGAAAAACAAAACATGAAAGCTGCCCAAGATAGGTATAAACATTGGGCTGATTTAAAAAGATCTGTTAGAGAATTTGAAATAGGTGATCAAGTATTTCTTAGAGTTAAACCTAAGAAAAGTTCTTTAAAATTGGATAAATATGCTAAATTAGCTCCTCGCTATTGTGGACCATTTGAAATTTTGGAAAGAATAGGAACTCTTGCTTATAGACTTGCTTTACCTCCCGAGTTATCTAGAATACATAATTTGTTTCATGTAAGTTTGTTAAAGAAATATGTATATGATGCTAACCATGTTATAGATTGGAAAAACATAGTTATTGAACCTACATGTGAATTTAAAATTGAACCTGAATTGATTTTGGAAAGGAGGACTAAAAATCTTAGAAATAGAGAAATTAAAGAGGTTAAAGTAAAGTGGACTTTTTGTGATGTTGAAAGTGCTACATGGGAAAGAGAAGATTTTCTAAAAGATCAATATCTTGAATTATTTAACTAATAACTTGTGTTTTTGTGTGATTTTCAAAATAGACTTGGCACTACTGAGGACAGTAGCTGATTCAAGGGGGAGAAATGTTATGTGACTAAATCCCCGAAACTTTAATTATTAAAAGTTTGTTGAATTATTATATAATTCAAGTTGGAGTTGAGATTATTTATAAAGCACTATAATAAACTATTGAAAATATGTGGAACCATTGTGTTGGTTCGTAACTACTCATGAGAATGTTATAAAAGAGACATATGAAAGTAAAAGAGAGACATGTACTTCGGAAAAGGAAATTGGCAAGTAAATCTTGGAGTGAATTTTTAATCACCCTGATAATTGAACCTGTGGATAGTAATTCCAAGGTAGACCAGGTTACAGGAAGGCGGTGGGCAAGAGAGAGGGGCACCAGAGGTGTCCTAACCGGGTACAACGTACAACCTCGGATGGTTCCTGCCAAGGCAAGGTGAAAATACATTGGGTGTATAGTATTTCCTCTCAATAGTGCGGCCATAGTCTGGTGTTTGTTAACCTGGGTGTGCATTGGAATTTTGTATTAGAATTCCTAATCATTGTCTCAAATAAGTTCTCTCTCAAAACTATGTAATTCCTATTGACAGATAATAGAAAGAAGTTAAAACTTATATTTATTCAGATAAACGTGCAAGTGAATGTATTTTGTTTATTTTGTTATGTATATTTTGAAATATGTAATCGTTTTTATAAAGAACAACGAATTGCATGATTTTAGATATGTAAGTTTATTATTCTAAGAAAATTTGTATAAAGAAATTGCTGAATAAGAATTGATTTATGTAACCGACAATATTATATAGTTTGTTTGAATTTGTTTGTCTTTCGCGGTTGTGTTTGTTGTCTTTCTCGCTATGGACCCGAAAGCTTTCCTCAATACGGTTAACTCGAGTTTCTAAGTCCGTTGGTGCAATGTAACATAGCGAAGTTCTAGCTAATAAGAAAGTTCCATGTAACTTCGCAATGCCATAACTTTAATAGACCCTATTAGCCGCTACGGTGCGCGCAGCCAATGAGGACACTCCATGCTCTTCGCAATATAAAACTTTTGATAACTTGTGTTTGACCAATGCGAAACACAATCCAATAGAAAAACTCCAAGTCACTTCGCAATTCACAAAGTCAGTTTTTGTTAACTTTATCAGTTGTTAACCAATAAGAATAGCCCTCTATCCCACTACATTGTGTTTACATTAAGACTTTGTCAGAAATACCCAGATGCAAGCCAATAAGACTTGTCTACGTTCTTTCGCATGTTGTTTTTCTTTGTCGGAACCATGTCAGAGTGTGAAAAGCGAACCATTAAGAAGACTCCAGATATGTACAGTTTTAACAGACCGTTTTGCTATAAATGATCTTCGGTCATATATGTTGCACTGCGAAGTGCGAACCAATAGCAAAACACCACATGCCTACAGATTTTGCAGTGTCAAACTTTACTTATTCTTTACCATTGTGATATTGCCACATGCCTTTGTCCTTTGTTTTCATTGGGTCCGACTGCACCGAAATTGTTTGTTTTTTTGTAATTTCGCGAGCCTAGAGTCCGTGAGACAAAATCTAAACGCGTGTCTCTTGCCACGTCGTTTTAAAGCTTTAATTAATCGCGTTTAGTCGTAGCCTGCAAATTTGTAAATTCATCTCAGGGTTTTGTTAATCAAATATAGTTATAATTCGACTTAGCTTTCTAAGTTAAATGGTATTAAAATGTAAAAGTGCATCAGTCTTCCGCAATAATTTTTTTTTTTCGAGGGAAAACGCTTGCATTTCAAAGTGGATTTATTATTCGAGATGATAAGGGATTATTGATCAAAGTTGGCTCCTTCAAGCTTCCAATCGGATCAAGTAACATGGCGGAGGCTAATGCTCTCCTCTTCGGCGTCAAGATGGTCGTTGATATCAATTGTTCCAAGCTCATCATTGAAGGGGACTCTCAGGTTATTATTCAAGCAATTAGAAAAGGTAAAGCGGAGGCCTAGACATCTTCACTTTCTCCTTACTCAAATTCTTCATTGGCTCTCCTTGATTGATGAATGGTCTATTCATCATGCTTATCGTGAAACGAACTTAGCAGCTGGATGCCCTTGCTAATCATGGCGCTTTCCAAACCAATGATGCCTTGATTAATAGCATTGGAATTTTCTCGACGCCATCCTTCTTCATGATGGCTCGAGCATTACTTCACACAAGGCCGAGCCTTTTTGAAGAGTGCGGAAATTCCTTTTATTGGGAAGGGCAGCAGCGCCTTCTTCATTTTGTTTTCCCCTTCTTGCGTGCAGGATGGCTCTCCCCCCTTCCCATTCTACACCTACGTGGAGAGAAGTGTGAAATTGATTTCTTCTCCTCTCTGTTCTCCTTGTCGCCCGCATAAGGTGTGGACTCTTCCTCTGTCTTAAACGCCATCGAACGCATCATCGGGTCTGATTATTTGCACCAGTCGTAGGGCTCGTGTCAATTTGGAAATTGCAGGGATCTTCGTTTCTCATCTACTCCTCATAAACCCGCATTTAAGAAGCTATTGTGGCAATTGCCAAACATTTCATTCTTCCTCGACATTGAATTGGGTTGGAGGAAGCGGTCGAGCAGGTGTGTTTGGCTTCGGTCTTCTTCTCGGAAGGGGATTTTGCCTCTTCTCAGTGGGTCAACCACAGGGTTTGTGAAGAATTAGAAAGGAAAAATCAGTTCCTGTTGAAGTTCGTCGTGTCGGTGCATAAGATATGTCTCTCTAAAGGGACTGAGCCTTCTCGGGTTCCTCAACTCAATCTCATCGAGTTGGCCGAGCCTATTGGGCCTATTCCTGATCGGATTGCAGAACTTCGCGTGTCAGCGGGCTCTTCTTATGCATTCCTTGCGAAGATTGCTAAGTTGGGTACCTGTGGCAAGCTCGGCGGTAGGAAGGACAAGGGCAAGGTGGCCCAGCACCTGGACATCATCGAAATTTCCGATGGTTGATTTTTGGTCTTCCTTGCTTGTCTGTATACAGCTCTTTTTGTTGTCTCTGAGGCTACTCGTTTAAACTTGCCTCTGTTTTTGTTGTTTTTGTTTCTGACGTGTTTTCTGTGGTATAGACCACTATTTTTGTCAGTTTGTAGTGCTACTTTCATTCTCTTTTGTAAGGGTGGGACCCCATTTAGCCCCCAGTTCATAGCTCCGGTCAAAAGTGTTTACCTATCTAAAAAAGCGAGGGTCACTATATTGCAATCCCTTAATAAAGGTCATTTATTTGTTTATACTCATTGTCAACAAAGGTCAACAATAAAACGCTTTCTCTTTATTTCTTGTCTTCATCGATAATTTACAATGGGGATTTTGTCAAGTAACAGTTTTTGTCAAAAATGGGCATTATAGTTTTTCTATGCCCGTAGCATGTTTTAGTCTAGTTCAAGACAGAGACTGTAGTGGGATAAGTCCCATTTTTCAGTATACATAACAGACTTCTTGCTCTAGCTTTTGATCTGTACTGAAACTTGAAAGTTCTTTAGCTATTTTCGGGGTGAGAACCCCAATAAAACCCCATTTGATCCATTAAAAACATGTGATAGGACAACCATAAAGATTGGAACGTAATGAATTCTGAGAAGTCCTACCGCACCAAAACTAGTTTTCTTGTAGGGATAAGTTCACCAAAGATGCTAGTAAAAAAATTGCAGAGGGGATCAGATAGCACCAACAATAGCATTTGACACATGCTCACAGGGGTAGTACTTGGAACAGAATCTGAATAAGGATGAAAATTTCATATTGGGAAAGCTACAATAGCAGTAATCTTACAATTGTTATAAAAGAGTGATCCTAGATTAGAAAAGCATTTCAGTACTTACGTATATAGAGGGTAGCAACAATATATTTTAGAACAACAATATAATATGATCTCTGTCATGTATATATGTTGTTTTCTCTATGCCATTGGTTTCAAACTTTCACCACTAGTTATGAATTCATATATTTTAGGACCTTTCTCTCAAACATGGAAACATTAGTAACATGGAAGTAAATATTTGAAAGAAGATTTTCAGCAATGTGATTCAGGGGAGATTAAAAAGCACGAGTCTTGTTTACAGGGATGCCAATTAGAGATCACCGTAAGAAACATATCAAGGGCAAAATCAATTTTCTTAAGATGCTGTTTTATTCCCTGAAATCTCTATTGGAGGTTTAATACACACTCCATTAAAGCCCAAACCTATGAAGAACCGATGAATCAGTGGCAGAGAGCCCAACAACGCTGATGAGAGGTTATAGTTTCGAATTCTAACAGAGCCATGTCTTCCAACATGGTCTAAGAGCTAAGTTCAGCCCACATTTCAGCAAAGCCCAAACTTCTCGATGGGAGGGCCTAATTTCAAGCTTCTTCGTGTCTAATAAAAGTTTTTAACACCTTACATTGTGGTTATGAAGATGAATGCCAAATTGTCTCCAGCTCATTTAACCCATTTGAATTTCCCCAAATCAATAAATTATTTTCTCAATACAAATACAATGCATTACACCCATGTCACTAATAATGGAAAAATATGCAGAGCACTAAAACTAATAAATGAACCCACATGCAGTGCTTCTATATATTCTGCATTGTATTTGCCCTGCCCTGAATAACAGGCTTCTAAAACAAGGTGTGCATTGGGTTTTCATTTAACTAGTTATACATATATTTTAAGAAATCAAACCAACCTTCGAAATTGGGGGTTCCTCTTCATTGTGTTGCCGTTCACTGGCTCTAAACTCCCGGTTTTCACATCTAGTGGACTTCTTATATGTATCTACGAAATGAAAGCCGTCAAAGTCGTCAGTTGCATTTGAAACAGAGCAATCTCTTAACCCAAAATTGACGCGAAAAGAAGAGTCAACTCACCTTGACAAACCAAAAAGTTGATCTGAAATTTAATAAAGGCGTCTTTGATTTCCATGCTGAGTAATCTATAGTCGGAGATAAAGGAATCACTAAGTTAAATGTTTTATTACAATGTGGATTCGTTGAAACGGTGGGTAAAGTTACAATAATTTTCTTAGAAAAAGAAGAGATAGGTGATGAACTCACTACTGTATTTGGATTTGAAGTGGGTAGAGTATATGTGAGGAGAATAAGGACAGGAAATCTGTGTAGTTGTGGGTAGCTGAAAACGGAGTTGGGTATTCATGGAATATGTTTTAAATCAAACAACCGAGGACTACGAGGATTTGAAAATGATGAGATTGCCCTTTTAACTACAGTAATGAAAGTATTTACTATATATAGGTTACTGTGAATTGGAAATCTCCAAAGATGTGGTGGTTTTACAGGACTTCAGTATGTACATGGTTTTATAATAAGGTAGATTGCAAAATATTAGGAATCCGCGAGGTGCCTTGCAAGTTGCAAGTATTCTTTTGATTGAAATATTTATGGTACCCGAAATTTGGATCGTACGCCTTAAGCTACTTAATGCTTGGGTTTGGTGTAAATAAATTTGCCTTCCACCCATGCCTGTCAAACAATTTTTAGGTTACCGTAATTTTCCAAAGCGCAAAAAAACAGGCTTATTTATGCATTACTGCGAATATATATATATATATATATAAAAAAATGTTTTTGAGCGGAGCTATGAACCGGGATACAAACATTAAAAAGAGCCATCAAGTTGACCCCAACACATTAACATAACCAAATAAATAGGAACGAAACAAAGCCCAATTAACAATTCACCTCGAGCAAGAGGGAATTATCCAAAGAAATTTGCAAAACGCCCTTAAAAAAATTATATTTATTTAACTATATATATATATATATGATAATCACATTTTACATATGTAAAGTGTCAAGGTTATTTCAAATATTTGCAAGCACTTTACGGTAAAAATTATGAAAAACGTCCAAACAGCTTGTTAAATTTAACCCCTAGGACCCGACCTTTGTGTACCACCTTAAAAGACTAAATCTTGGTTTTCATAGATTTTAAATTTATTTCTTTTTGATCTCTAAACCTCACTTTGTGGTTAGCGAATTGATCCAAAATGCTAAGCAATTCGAAAACATTCACAAAAAAATTGCTTCAAACGATGATTTTTGGATTAATTTCAACATTATAACTTTTCCATATTTTTAATTATTTTTAAAAATCTGCAAGCTCTGTAGAAATCAATGAATAGAGAAAATTGAGTTACGCAATTGATAACTGAGTTCGGCATAAAACCTTGCATCTCTAGGTCCATGAATATGCGGTCGATCTATTAAAATAAGCCTTAATACACTTACAAATGATTTATAAGGCACTAATTGATCTTCTCTAATTGCCACAATATTCTCCCTGCAAAATAATACCTAGTCTCTTTTGGAAATTTTCTCCCAAAGTCCTTCTAACTCCCACAAAAAGCCCCCAAGTCTACACAGACCTGCAGTGATTAACCTTCAACTAGCAAAATACCCTTTTTATAGAGTTTTGACCACCATGGCGCATTGGTAAGGTGATTATCATTTTGTTACATGGTTGTGGGTTCAAGCCTCACCACCGTTATCCATTTACCAAGTTGGGAACTTAGTCCGACATGTGTCACTTGGGATAAGGTGAGTTGTTTAATGGTACATGGTGGCATGCTTAACTTGGCTATTAGAGTCGCTTTTGTCGGTTGGTTAAAATACATTTCCAAGTTGGGACGGTGTTGAGGTTTATGCCGAGTTGGAGGATGTTGGCCATATGTTGGGAGTTGGTAGTTTGGGCGGATGAGTTGGAGATGGCGGTCGGTGCAGAAAGCTAAGATTGATTTGTAAACTATCTACTTTGGATTTCGTTCACAAAACCACAATTATACTGTTGCCTACTTTCAAATAGAAAATGACAGATGAGCTAGTGATTGAATTGTTTATGCCTTAGAACTGAAATTTGCAAGAGAAAATAATTAACACACACACATACGCCAAGGATTTTTATCCTGGAAACCTCCAAAGGAGGAAAACCAATGGAAGGGCAAACAACTCTTTCTTCCTTTTTGTTTTATTGGCCAATTCAAAATATAAGAGATACAAACTTTACAATAAGTGAGAAAGGAAATTGACAATGTCTCACACTTCCTCCCAACTACTTGATTGCTCTGTTCTCAAACTCTTTCTTCTACAAACTCAATTCCAAAGACTTTAGAACTCTTACACTTACTCCCATGAAGTCTCTTGCTTTCGATAATCAAAACTCTCCTTCCTACATGTATTTATAGCCTTTCTCATGTCCTCATATGCACTGGAGGATGGGAAAGCTCATAGAGGAGAAGAGACACAGAAAAACATTCCAATTCTAGGACTGTTCGTTTCAAATTTTCTTTTCTATCTGAAAGTGACAGGACCGCCGCCTAATGCAGACCGGTGGTCACAAGACTGCCGCCCCAATTGGGCGGCGGTTCTGTAATTGTCACTCTACATAGAGTGGCGGTTCTGTTAACATAAAGATAGAACCTTTGTTTCTTCATTTTCCTTCTTTATTGTTGGTTGATCTAATGAAGTAGAGTCATTTTAGATCCCTATGGATCACACCTCCCCTGCTTATGAGGCTTTTGGTCCCACAAAAGCTTAGTGGGGGAGTAGATGAGAGAATAATTCCCTCACTTGCTCCTTCAAGTACCACCGGACCTACCTTAGTGTCTTCCCTTTCACCCACCCTGCCAAGACTCATGCGGACTTCTTCTAGTCTCTCCGACCTTCTCGCCGTAATATTACATCCTCCTCCACCCGCCTCGTGAGTCCAAGACGCAATCCTTAATGGAAGGTAGCAATTGTAGTTCTTTGTCTTCATCTAACATGGATGGCTAGTATAGGTGCAAGTTCTCACAGTTTACTACTGAGTACATCCTCATAAATGGTGGCAAATCAAGTTAAAAGGCATTTTCTCCAACCTGCTCCAATATGTTGAAGGGTCCATATCGTAGTGGTTTGAGCTTCCATGCTTGACCTTGTAGTCTCTCCTTGCTTAAGTAAAGCCAAACTCTATCTCCAACATGAAGCTTATGCTCTCTCATGTGTTGATCGTGCCTAGCCTTGTACTTGTCTTGAGATTTCTCTAATTGTTCTTTGACTTTGAGATGGATTTGTTGATCCTCTCAACGAATTTGTTTGCTCTAGTCACCTCTGGGTATCATGTCTCCTCCTCATCTTGTTGCCTAACTGCTATGTCCAGCGGATTTGTAGGTAGATATCCCAAACATGTTTCAAATGGTGACTTCATAGTGGATGTGTGTAATGCCCAATTATAGGAATGTTGAATGTAGGCTAAGGACTCATCCCAAGTCCTTGGGTATTTGTTATTATACCCTCTGATCAACTATACCAAAGTCATGTTCACCACCTCTGTCTGTCCATTTGTTTGTGGATGGAAGGTCGTGATCCTTTGTAACCTTGGTATCCATCTTGTCCCACAAAGTAGTCCAAAACTTTCCCAAGAACCTGAATCCCTGTCAGAAACAATAGACTTTGGCAAGCCAAAATGCACCCATACATTAGCAAAGAAAATATTTGTTGCCTCGTGTGTTTTCACTATGTTTTTACATGCCATAAGAATACACTCCTTATCGAATCTATCAACAACAACATAGAGATAATCATGGTCATGTTTAGACATAGGTAAACCTCCTACAAATTCCATCAAAATGTCCTCCCATGGACGAGTAGTAACGACAAAGGCATATACAAACCCTCCTTCCTAGTCTTAGGCTTGTTGGTATAACAAAGTTTACATCCACGTATAAATTTTGATACTTCTTCTGGAATATTGGGCCAATACATGTACCTTTGCAAATGGGCCAGGGTCTTACCAACACCGAAATGGGCCCGTTACTTTAGAGGTATGTGCTTCCTCACAATAGAATTCTTTCTTCTTTAGGCACACAAAGCTTCCCTCGCTTGATGAAACAACCCATCCTTGAGATAACAATATTCAATCCCCTTCCTCTCAACCCTCTTGTGATCGCAATCACTGAAATGTCACCCCAAAGTCTCTCTGGGCATATGCCTCTCCGTAAGCTTCCTTCACGAAGGGCTCAATCTGAGAGATAATGGCCAAGCAGGAGAACTTCTCCTATGTAGGTGGCCTAGACAACATGTCTGCCACCAAGTTTGTACTACCCTTCTTGTATTTGATCACCAGATGAAATTGCTGAAAGAACCCCATCCATTTGTAGTGCCTTGCCTGCTGTAATTTAGACTGTGCTTGCAAATACTAGAGAGGTTTGTGGTCAGTGTGCACAATAGTTTCTTTACCCAACAAATAATGATTCCAATTTTTATTTGACTAAACTAGTGCATACACTTCCTTATCATATATTAAATATCCTTTAATCTATTGAAGTAAAAGTTTCGTAATGATAGCATACGGGTTTACCTCCTCTGAAACAACATTGCATCCATAAAGCATAATCACTCTGGCATATGTCTCTACTTAAAAGGGCTATTGCAAATTAGGAAGAGCAAGTACTTGGAGCATGACTAATCTTGTATTTTAATAACTCAAAGGATTTGTCTTGTTCCATATCCCGATCAAAACCCTTACTCTTTGCGGTCCACTGTGTGTGTAGACGTGTTGCAGTAATTGCAGAGAAGCCTAGAACGAACTTCTACATGTATTATACTACTCCCACAAAAGTCCTAGTCTCTCGTGGCTCTTGTTGGTGTTGGCCAATTGGTGATGGCTTCCACCTAATTTGCATCCACTCATAGCTCTCCTCCTCTAACCACGTGCCCAAGATAGACAAGTGAGTGTTTGGCAAATTCACATTTCTTTGTATTACAAAGCAATTCTTTCCCCTCGAGAACTTGCAAGACTTGTTGCAAATGAGTTAGATGTTCCTCCCATGTGGCACTAAAAATCAATATATCATCTAAATAAACAATGACACATGAATCTATGAAATCCCACAATACATCATTCATCAATCTCATAAATGTAGTGGGTGCATTGCATAAACCAAATGGAAGTACTAACCACTCATACAAACCTTGTTTTGTCTTGAAGGTAGTCTTCCATATATCCTCCTCCTTCATTCTAACTTGGTGATAACTTGACTTGAGATCCAACTTCGTGAAGAATTTTGCATGTTGAAGTTGGTCCAAGAGATCATCTATGCGGGAAGTGGATATTTGTTCTTTATGGTGATCTTGTTCAAAGCATGGTAGTCGATGCACATTCTCCAAGAACCATCCTTTAACACCATCACAATAGGTGAACCGCATGGTGAGGTGCTCGGACGTATCACACCCTGGTCTAGTAGTTCCTAGAGTTGTTTCTTTACTTCAATACTCTCCAACAAGGATTGCCTATACAACCCGATGTTCGGTAGAGGGACTTTGGCAACAATTGAATCTCATGTTCTACTTCCCGCTTTGGTAGTAACCTAATGGGAGTTTGAAAACTTCCTGAAAAGACTGAATAATACTATCCAAATCTTGTTTTCCCTAGTTAGAAATCTCTAAAACTTCTACCCCATCTTGTTTATCCTTTAACAAAAGTAAACAAAATTGATTATGATTTGCCTGAATAAGTCGTTTTGCTTGGTTAGCACTCACCATAGTAACATGTGTCTTACGTTGGTGTGCCCGAATGTTGTAGTTGATCCCATCCTTGACCCATCTGTATCGGTTTTCCCTTCTCATAAATATAGCATCCTTGATATACAAGTAAGGACTCTCGAAAACAAAGATCAAAAGCATCAAGTGGAATAACATCAACTTCCAATACATCAATATACTTGGGAATTTATCCCAAACTTGACCTTACATCTTTTTGTTACCTAAATTTCAACACCCTTCTTCACCCAACCCAAAGGATAAGGGTGTGGATGCTCGTAAGTCTCAAGACCAAGCTTCTTTACAAATGCTTCAGAAATCAAATTAGACTGAGAACCGGTATCAACTAAAGCATTTACCTTAGTTCTCTTGATCTGGATTTTGATCTGGAATAGTCTACTCATCTCCTCTTCTTGCTATCCATGTTGGTGGCCATGCATCCAAGCCTCTTATCTACATCATATTCATCTTTGATTTCCACCTCCCCTTCTGTCTTTATAGTTGTCATGGACTTCTTTGAGTCCTTGGTTCGGTTCTTTGGATGTAACTCCGGATGCAACTTCCAACATGTAGCGTTAGTATGACCATTGATATCACAATTCTTGCAAAAATATTGGGATCTTTACAAGCATTTAAAGTAGTGGCAGCTTATTTACCTTTCCCTTTCCACTTACCCTTGTTACTCATT
Organism: Taxus wallichiana var. yunnanensis; assembly: GCA_018340775.1. Taxonomy (NCBI): domain Eukaryota; kingdom Viridiplantae; phylum Streptophyta; class Pinopsida; order Cupressales; family Taxaceae; genus Taxus; species Taxus wallichiana. The sequence continues at coordinate 990,465,699 of CM031237.1, read as the reverse complement.
TACCCATGTTCTTTCTTCTCGCTGATTTGTCGATCGCTTTGCCCTTTGTTTTGCTTCTCCTTGCTTCTTTTCATCATCTATACAATATGCTTATACACACACCTCATTGAGATCTTTAAGTTTCACGCAGATGAATTTTCTTCAAAGGTCGGTGTGAAGTCCTCCCAAGTATTTAGTCGAATATCCTCATCCTCCAAGTCCATATTCAGCAACATGGCTTGCCTCTGAAACTCCGTAGTACAGTCATGCACACTTTGACCACTGCCTTGTCTAAAATATTGCCATTTAATCATTTGGTCAGTCTTGTGGCCAATAGGATAGAAGTTAGCTCTAAGTAATTCTTTAAATTCTTGTCAAGATTTCACAATAGGACGTTTCTTCTTTTCACAAGTGGCTAGATGGGTTTCCCACCAAACCAAAGCATGTCCCTCCATTTTGAGACATGCAAAGGTGATCCTTTGTGCCTTAGTGACATTATGGATGCTAAAGTAGACTTCTAATTGTTTTAACCATTTATCAAGCAACTCTGCATCTACTTGTCCTTCAAAGATTTTAATTTCAACTTTCGTCTCAACTTTAAAAGGAGCATGATCAGATTTTACCTTCTCTCTTGCATTTGAAGTCTCTTCTTCACACTCTTCCCCATATTATTCCTCATGGTGGCTCCTTCCTATGCCAAAATTTTTGGCTAAGCCTCAAACCACTGAGTCCATGGAGTCTTTCTTAACAAAATTCATCTTCTACAAATTTGCAAGTTCTTCTTGTCTTCTAAACATCCTATCCATCATGGTCTCCAAAGATCTCGATTTTACAAACCAAGTTTCTTCCTCCATTTGTCCCCGAATTCTCTATTTCCACTTCCTTGTAGAAATATTTGGATCGCAAGGTAAAGCCTCTTCTCCTTTAGATCTCATCACTGTCATACAAATCCAAGAATGAATACCACAGTCTTGGATACTTGTTAGCTTTGATACCAAAATGATTTGTAAACTATCTACTTTGGATTTCGTTCACAAAACCACAATTATATTGCTTTCCTACTTTCAAATAGAAAATGACAGATGAGCTAGTGATTGAATTGTTTATGCCTTAGAACTGAAATTTGCAAGAGAAATGAATTAACACACACACATACGCCAAGGATTTTTATCCTGGAAACCTCCAGAGGAGGAAAACCAATCGGGAAGGGAAAACAACTCTTTCTTCCCTTTTTGCTTTATTGGCCAATTCAAAATATAAGAGATACAAACTTTACAATAAGTGAGAAAGGAAATTGACAATGTCTCACACTTCCTCCCAACTACTTGACTGCTCTGTTCTCAAACTCTTTCTTCTACAAACTCAATTCCAACACTTTAGAACTCTTACACTTACTCCCATGAAGTCTCTTGCTTCCGATAATCAAAAAATCTCCTTCCTACATGTATTTATAGCCTTTCTCATGTCCTCATGTGCACTAGAGGATGGGAAAGGTCATGGAGGAGAAGAGACACAGACAACCTTTCCAATTTTGGGACTGTTTGTTTTAAATTTTATTTTCTGTTTGAAAGTTATAGACCGCCACCCAATGCAGGACTCGGCCGGCACAGGGACCATCACCACAGGCCGGGCGCTAATTACATGACCGCCACCCTAGTTGGGTGGCGGTTCTCAGAACCGCTTACTCTACATAGAGTGGTGCTTTTTTAACATAAATATAAAACCTCTATTTCTTCATTTTACTTCTTTGTTTTTGGTTGATGTAATAAAGTAGAGTCATTTTGGATCCCTTTGATCAAAGTTAGTTAAGCTCACGGTTGGATAAGGTGAGTTGGTGGGTGGCGTGTCGGCTCGGTCGGCCCCAAGTTGGGTAGCTCAAATCACCGAACCGGGTTGTCACCAAGGTAAAAATACAATTCATAGTACTTACAATACAATTAATTAGTCCCACATTTATCCCGTGATAAAATGCAAAGGCACTTATATTCAGAATTCCAAACATGGTGATATGAAGATCAACGACAGAGACACCCTTCGTAAAGGACTATGTCAACTCTAGTGAGGGCACTCACCAAAGAAATAATAAAAAGCGCACCCGTCCATAAATGAGTGTCAAAGACCAAAGATCGTAAAATCACTTTTTCTTAAATATCGCATGCACCACTTTTGTAATTTCCTTGGTCTACTTAGTGGATGTGCACACTTCCATGTTATTGAACCTGCGTGCAATCCATTATTTTCCCGGTTGGCCAAAAATTCGGTGAGCTACATCTTCTCGCATACGACATCTATTTTCGATACAAGACACCACCAAAAGCTTTCAATCTACTCTACACAACGAAACTAATCGTAATAGATTCTCGGGAAGATCGTAGATCGATGTTTCTCGAGAGGATCCTCTGGATCACTCCTCCCCACTGAGAAACTTTTGGACCTCCAAAAGTATTTTCAATTGGTAAAAAGGTTAGGGTACTTCTCCCTCACTTTTCTAGTTTCCATCCATTTCACCTTGTTTGGATGTATGCCCTTTAAACCCATACGAATATATTTAACCTCACCCCTTCGCGAGGTTTTGACCTTCCTATCCAAAATTACATCTTCATGCAACTCATCCAAATACTCAGGAGCAAAATCATCAACGGAGGTACAAAAACAATATTATCATGATCAATAATCATAGGCGGTTCATACAACTTCAGATTTTTAACATTTTTAACTGAATAAATATGCATTTAAGGTGGTAAATCCAACTAGAAAAGCATTATTACCAATTTTCTCCAAGATTCAAAATGGACCATACTGAATTGGTTTTAACTTTTTACCTTTATCTGTCAAGTATTTTCTTGTTGATGTGAAGCCAAACTGAATCACCCACTTGGAATTTGTGATTAGTTCTATGTTTATCGTGCCTAGCTTTATATTTTGCTTGACTTTTCTCCAATTGTTCTTGGAAAAACTAATGGACATGTTGTATTTTCTACATAAACTTCTTAGCTTTTTCTGGTATCACTAAGTCCACTAACAATAGTTTCTTGTCCAAAAGAGAAATCTAATGGAGATTTAGGTAGATAACCAAAACAAGTCTCAAAAGGAGACTTCATAGTAGAAGAATGTAGTGCATGGTTATAAGCATGTTGCACATAATACAAATGTTCATCCCACAATTTAGGATGTTTACCATAATAACCCCTCTCAGATGTACCATTGTGTGGTTTATAACCTCTGTTTGACCATCGGTCATGTGGATGAAAAACAATGTTTTCCTTCAGCTCTGTATCCATCAAAAGCGGCTAGCCTTCCTTCCTTTTTATTTTTAGGGGTAACATGATGTGGAAGTTACATCCATGAATTTATCATAGTCCTAGGGGTCTCGTGATCATGGGCTTCTCTTCCACGCATATAACACACCCCGTGTTCCTAGCAGGTATATAAAATTTTGGACAACTATCATTATTGGCTAAGCTCTTGCTTGTCTTAAGAACAAGGTGAGGCGAGGGGCATCCACGCTCCAATACCCATGCCTCAAACAACATCCTTGTAACACGGATGTGGGCCCCACGTACCACAAGGTATATTAGGGACACCCTAGTAAGCTCATGCATCTTAGACTAGGTAGCCCTTTGGCCACATATTGAACTATAGTGCAAGGAGGTCACACTCCCTAAGATCACTCACTAGATGACCCCACATTAACACATAAGTGGAGAGCCGATTTTGGCACCACCGTCGGTGTGTGGTATTGAAAGTGAGCTATAGTTCGGTTGCAATCCCACTTGACTAGCTAGGTTTTGATTGCGATCGCTCGACTATTTTGTCAAAACTAGTATAAAATTGTCACACTAATCCCATCTTACTATGTGCCTATTAATCATCCCTTTTGACCACAATTTGATTATCCCATACACTTTTTAGCCAATCATTCATAACTAACTATATACCTTTGACCATACTCTCATCATCCATAATCTAATTCACATCACTCACACCCTCCCATTAACATAAATAAAAACAATCCCCCATCATAATCCATAAATTTCATAATCACAAGAGACATTTACAAACATCTCCCATATCACAAACATCCCCTACATATCCCCACTCATAAACATAACCCATTTCATAACATCCCATCTAACCAAACATTTGTTCATCATCAAAAACCTCTGCTCGATGACTTAACATCTCCTATTGGCATCACAACACTTACCTAGGCCTACAAGACCCTAAAACCTATCGTATCACATATCTCTTATCACAACACTTACTACATCCTTACATCTTCACCCAAATCTACACATACATTTTTGTACCCAAACACCCCATCTACGATTTCTTATTGACATAAATCTAATCTTGTTAATCAAACACCTTGCATACGGACAAAATATCCTTATCACTTATCCTATTCTTCTAAGCCCTTACATCAAGGCACATCCAAATCCCTCTGCTATCGAGGAAAATCCTTCTTCCATCCTCTCAAACTCTCTTTTGTCCTCTCGTCCCAAAAACAAGGTTTGATTATTGAGATTATACATCAGTCAAATAAGAAATCTTATCTTTCCTCATCTACACATTTCTCATCAATTTAACACACCCTCATCTCATCTACACATCTCAATACCACTAGGGTCTAATGGCACCTAAGAGAATAGCTACCTGATCCCAATCAAGAAATGATGATGAAAACAACCACCAAGAAATAGGACATGACATATTTAATCACAACTATTATGATGTCAATGCAGAAGAAAATCATACCCGAGGAGAAGATGAAGAAACAATGGTTAACACTAGTAGTGATGATGATTCTAAGACTCCATAGATCACGTAAGGGAGACAACGAGAGATGTTTAAGCATTTAGTTGACAAGAAAAAAAGACGCTCTCCTACTTCAATTGTATCATATGGGAGCTAAAATTCCTTTTGATTATACTCGTGATCAACTTCATAGTCTCCTCCACAATGAAAATGAATGTCTTGGACAATGACCACCATCCTCACAACATCACAATCTAAACAACCATCACATTGCCCACCGATAGGATAATAGAGAGAACCAATAATCCTCATATATCAAAGGAGGTCGTATTATCTCAATTGTAACAAATGAGTATCCAGATTGCCCAATTGCCCTCCCAACTTGGCACACAACCATCAAATGACCGCATCTCTCAACATTCCCGACAATGTGCTTTCAACTTAGCACCTATCGGCCCTCCAAAACCTACATTGGGGTACGTGCTGAAATGAATTCTATTAAGGAAACACTTTAGGGGTTATAACTTGACAAACAATGATAACAATACAAGTTTGAGCAACTTTTCCCTTATTCGTTTGACTACGACATCTTGTGAGTCCTTTTCCCTCCATACTTTAAACCACCAAAGTTTGAAAAATACAAGGGAAAGGGGTACCCTCGCGAGCATGTCAAAGAGTTCTATATGTTACGTAAATAAGTTGCCTACGATGACTCCTATTTGTTAAGACTCTTTTCAACGAAGCCTATGCGGTCCAACTCTTGAATGATTCCTCCGCTTTCCTAAGGGATCTATCACTACATTCACCGACTTCTCCAAAAAGTTTGTCAAACATTTCTCATATAATGTGGAACGTGATGTTAATATGATCGAAATATGTAACAACAAACAATGCAATAAAGAAAGATTTTCATCCTTCCTATAACGATGGTGATCCTCATAGCCGTATCCCATGTCCTATTCCAGAAAAGCAACTAGTCACCATCTTTGTCGCCAATCTCCACCAAGAGCTAACATTCCATCTGCAATTCCATTGCGCCAGTACCTTCAATGACATCATAGAGAAGGGAATGCAAATTGGAAAATCCCTCATTGTCAAAGGCCTCATCAAGTTGTATTCTCGCGACTATAATCAGTCTGACAACTAGCCCTCTACAACAGAGAAACCCAAATATTTCAACAAGAATAAAAATATTGTCAGAAATGGGGGGACATAGATCTAGCATGTTCAAAACTTCCATAAAGTTGTTGCTATATCCATCCCCAAAGGTCAACCTCGATCCACACAAGATCTAAATAGGACATACACCCCCTTGGTGATTCTATTGAAGCAATCCTTGAAGAATCCGTTGCTACTAATATGGTCATTTTCCCCCAGTACTCAACTAATTGACAAGTCAAGATCGAAGCCTTCTTTGTTTAAGGAAACTAATTATTGCAAATTCCACAAAACCAAAGGTCATGCAACTGCTAGGTGTATGAAGATGAAGAATTACATTCAGGACCTGATTGATCAAGGTGAAATTGAAATCGAAGACAATGTATCCTCTTCTTCTCAAAATCAAAAGCTAGGAATCTATCAAAATCCACTTCCCAATCATCGTCAAACCCACACTTCAAATCAAGGTCAACAAAAGTTTGGAAAAATCCCGCATCATCCACCCATCAATCCAATCACATAAACTACAAATGTGTCCCCTTCCACTATAAGTCCTTGTTGGCCATATTCGTCTCCATCCTCTCCAAGTGTCCACGATCAAAGTTAAGGGACCTTCTCAAAACCACTAGTGTGTGGTTACTACTCACAGAAGATGGGTAGTAGTTTAAGGAGCCTCTCCCTCTCCCTCTTCCTTAAATCCACTACCACAAGCTCAAGACAACATCATTGAACAAATTTAGAAGACTCCCATGCAAATATCCATTATGGATATTTTCAAAAAATCCTCTGTACACAAAGATATCCTTTATTGTGCACTTCAGAAATGTGCGTCCCAAATGACATCGATCCCATGCAATTCCAAGCCCTTATTGCTCATCTTTACCCCCATCCGACATTACCACTCACCTTCACCCAATATGACTTACCACTACACGACCCAACTCACAACCTCCCTCTCTACATTGAGGTTCACATTGAAAATGCTCGCATCAAACGAGTGCTAGTGGACAATGGGTCTGGAGTCAACCTTTGTACCTTATCTCTCATTCGATGACTAGGGTACGATGAATCAGATTTACGACAAGAAATAATTACTATCAAAGCATATGACAAATACTTTTGAAAGAAAGTCCTTGAGCACTTTGTATCTTCCTATTAATGTGGGACTCACACACCGCCCACCCTAGTACACGTCGTAGACATTTAATTCCCGTAAAAATTTGCTTGGTCATCCCTAGATTCATGGTGTCCCTAAGATTTCACCTTGAAATTTGGGACTACCCTTTTTAATTTTTCATTCTTTTCGAGTAACGGGTTGTGTTTTGTGTTTTGTTTTGTGTGCGCTTGTTTGTATTGCTCTAAGGTATCCTAAGAGAGTCTTATATGCCAAATTCAACAAATACCCACATGTTAAAAATCACTCTATCCATTTTTCAAAGCTTTGTCTAAAGTGTTTTATTTATTCATAAATAAATAAAGTGCTTTTAAAATAAATTGTGTTAAAGTTAAACCCCATCATGGATTTCCACATCGTATTGCTTTCACCTCTAAGTGGAGTATTCACACGGGAAGAATTTTTACAGTTAGCTAATTGACAAGTTATTTTTGAGCAATTGTTTGCAACTTCTGGCGTGTTTTTCATTTTTATTTATTTCTTTTGTGTTTGGTTTTGGTTTTTCTCCATGGTTTTTCCGGCGCCCCTTAGTCTTTTCTTTCGTTCTACTTAACCAGTTCAATTGCTTAGGGTTTTAGAGGTCATCCATGGCCTCGACAAAAAGTGAAATCTATTGTGAAATGTTGGTTTTCAACGAAGCAACTTGGAAGCAAGTCGCACTTTCTAGAAATGGGTGATTTCTTTGTGCAAAGTCATAAATGCAATTGCCCCTAATTTGGGAAGTCAATTTCAAATGCAAGTCACACTTTTTGGGGCTGCTTGGAAGGTTAGAAATTAACACAAATCACTTAAGTGAAAAGTGTGAATTTTGGGGCTTCTTGGAAGGTTGAAATTCACACTTCCTTGCCCTCATGTTTTTCACACAAAAGAGAATTAATTCACCTATGCAAGTCGCACTTTTTGGGGCTTCCTAGAAGGTTAGAAATTAACATAAATCACTTAAGTGAAAAGTGTGAATTTTGGGGCTGCCTGGAAGGTTGAAAATTCACACTTCCTTGCCCTCATGTTTTTCACACAAAAGAGAATTAATTCACCCATGCAAGTCACACTTTTTGGGGTTTTCTGGAAGGTTAGAAATTAACACAAATCACTTAAGTGAAAAGTGTGAATTTTGGGGCTGCCTGGAAGGTTGGAAATTCACACTTCCTTGCCCTCATGTTTTTCACACAATTCCTAGCCAAAAAGTGCGACCCACTTTGGCATAGTTTCATGCTTTAAAAGGGATTTGTTTTAATTATTTCTAGCAAAACTTGGGCCCAAAGAAGGAGAAAAAACACAACTTATTATTAGAAATTGCTAAAAATAAGAGGAAGCAATTGGTAAAATTAGCATGTAATTGCTTATATAAGAAGTGGATGCCATAAGTGAAGGGCAATTAATTCTTTTGTGTGGAGCATGTTGCCCTGGCAAGTGTTGGCACCAAAGGAAGAGGTTTTGAGCATTAAAAATATTTTTAATTGTCGGGAAGCATCCAGTTTTGGCGCCTAAGGTTGGAAGAGCTTTCTTTTTATTATTTTGGCTATCTGCATGTTGATGTGAGTGCACAAGTGAATAAAATAATATTTTTAGCTTGCTTGGCATGCAAGCAAAGTCTAAAAATAGAGGGCAACAGGCTTTATAATCAGATTTTGGTGAAGAAATTGGACATTCATGCCATGGACTCCATGTTTGTCTAAATTATTTGCAGGAACACTTCACTTGTGCCCATATTGGTGAGAAGAAAGCAAATTCAATGTTTGATACATTGAATATATCTTCAGAATCAAGAGGAGCAATTGCAGCTTCTGCACAAATAGATCTAGCTCTCATAATTGCAAAGGCTTCTGGTGGAAATAAAAAAGAATATCTCAGACGAAAGTTGATTCAGGCATGATGAAGGGTGATGAGTTTTGTTTGAATTGTTTATGGCAAACATTGCACTGGTGCACATACTTGAGAAGAACTACAAAATCTTCAAGGATAAGAGGAGAAGACAAGTCAGAGGAAACACCCGCAAGCAAATCACGGTCGATGCTTCCAAATCCAGTTTGGTGAGAATCAAAGGCAAAGATTCAACAACATATGGGAGAAAGAGCTTCTCAGATTCAAGGTAGAGGTATCATTCATGAGGCGGAAGTGCAATACAGTTGGATCAACATGCAGAGTATGGAAGAAGAACAAGACTAGGAGTGTTGCAACAACTTTCTTCTAATTTCTTCTTCTTTCTCTTATTTTCTCCGACAAAGTAATTGAGTAATCAATTAAATTGTAAAACTTAAGTGATTGGTTTAAAATCCATTACTTCAAGTTACTAGAAGAAGTCAATTACTTGGAAATAGGTGGCAGACATGCAAAATAGAAGGTTTTATTTTTAGTTGTAAGGCATGCATGTCATGCAAAGAGGAATTCTAGGGGAAATACTGCCAACTGTTTCCTTTACAGCTTCCACATGCAATAATTCATTGAAAGCTTCCTATTTGTAATTGCCCTCTATGCACTATAAATAGAGGAAGAGCCTACGGGTTAAAGATCACAACTGGTTTTGTCAGAACTTGTTTTAGCAAGAGATTTTGTAATTAGAGCATTCTTGAGTTTTCAAACTTTGTGTTGGAACCCTTGATGTGATTACTTGTGAAGGCTTGGGATTGAATAAAAGGTGGATTTCTAGAGAACTTTGTATCTACAATGTTTTGTTGAGCTCTTCTTTTCAGAGGTTTTAGATAAACTTTGTCTTATCTCAGATCTAGGTTAGAAGTCATTTATTTCCCATTCTGTTGAATGTTGTGATTTATCTATTTATTTAATTTGTATGGATGGCACCAACTATGTTAGCTATTGGTTGATTCAGCACATCTTCCTTTCTTCTTTCCCTACTTTTATTTTCCCCTTCTCGCAAATAACCCATCACGCTTGTTTACTTGTTGCAAAATTGCCTACTTGTGGTTCATGTCATGGGGATTAAAGTAAAACCGCTAAAAATAGTTATTAGGACTCAATCTTCCCAAATTTATAAACATTTTACATGGGAGCCTCACCATTAAATGAGGGAGATTTATCTTATAATCGCTTAGGTTTTATGTTATGCGTATAAAATCTAGCCAACAATTCATGAAATGCATGTCGTCCCATATACATTACATCAATGTCTTAAATTCAAGCATGTTGGCATGGAGGTCACCATCCATGGTGACCCCCAACCATTCCAATATTGCCAAGCACTTGAAGCATAAGCCTATCAAGAACCATATTGTCCCATCACTAAAACCATCTCTTCACAATCTCCATCTTTATCATCCACAACACCTTCCACTTCATATGTGTCACTTAATAGTCTTTCATCCACCTCACATAACACATCATCATCATCATCTTATCATCTCTTACCTACTCCATTCATATCCACTCTCATCCTACCCACACCGCCTCTCAAGCTCAAATCCACAGGTGTGCGGTGAATATCAAACTTTAAGTATTGAATAACTACCATTATCACCTACACGGTGTGAGATGCTGACATGTGTAAAACTGAAAACCAAAAATATTCATCAGCTCCTCCACTTTTATCCATTTTGGGTATCTTGTTGACAAGTACCTCAAGTCGTTTGACACCACATGGCTTATCGATGACACCATACCATCCTGTTGTTTGAACAATGAATATCTAATTACCAAACAGATGATGACTCATATGGGATACTTTGGTTAAGGATTAGGTCTCTATGCACAAGAAAATCTCTGAACCTCCTGCTATTATCCCCAATCTTGATGGCCGTTGGCTAGGTACTAACTACCCGGTGAGAGTATATGTGATGACCGAGTGACACAACTGAAACAACTAAGGAGGCCATAGACACCATCAAAACAATTTTCCTCTATAGTCAATACGAAGACCTCGCCACCACCAACCTCTTCCATGACACTATTATCCTCGCCATTAATGTCACCCTCACCTACCCCCAACTCATCCAATGGGACCAATAATCTGAACATATCTCTCTCGATACATTTCAGAATGATGAGGCAATTCTTGAGTTCACGGGAACTTGGGATAATGTACCAACCGATGACCAAAAGAATGGTTTCCAAATATGTCTAAACGTTGACACCTACTTTAACGAACAGGATCCTACCCTCCCTATTCAATCCCAATCCAATATCCCTCATCCTAACTCCTCTTGCCACCTAAACATTATTAATTGAGGAGACCATCGACATTAACATTAGCATTGAAGAAGACCCCAAGATCCTCAAACTGGGACATCTTTATTAGTATAGAACAAACCACCTTTACGGAACTCCTAAAAGAATTCTCGAGACGTATTCAAATGGTCCTATGCCGATATGCTCGATCTCGACCCATCTCTAGTGGTTCATAAACTCGTAGTGCACGAATATGTGAAGCCGCTTAAACAAAAGCTTCGCAAGATGCATCCAAAGGTCACCTTTATCGTCAAGGAAGAGCTTTAGAAATTTCTCTATGGCAGCTTCATTTGAAAATTTGATTATTCTCGAATGGATCTCTAACATAGTTTGAGTAGTCAAAAATATCGGGGGCATACACATCTCATGCATGCATTTCTGCGACATTAAAAAAGCTTGCCAAAAAGATGATTTTCCACTACCAAACATCGACATGATTATGGATTCTACAACCGGGCATGAAATTTCATCCTCATGGACGAATTCTCCATATATAATCGAATCAAAATAGTTGAAGAAGATCAACACGAAATTGCTTTCACTACGCCTTGGGCACATTTTGTTACCAAGTTATGCCCTTTAGCCTAAAAATTTCGAGCTACATATCAACGTGCCATGATAGTCATCTTACATGACCCGATGCATGACCTTGTTGAAGACTATGTCGATGATATTTTGGGAAAATCCAAGACTAGAGAAGAACATCCCATGGTTCTTTGTTGTATCTTTGAACGACTCTGGGAATACAAAGTTCAACTCAATCCTAAGAAATGTGTTTTTGGTGTTATATCAGAAAGCTACTTGGTTTTATTGTCTCGTGGTGTGGAATAGAAATTGACCCATATAAGGTTAAAGTTGTGGTTGAAATGCCTCCACCTAGAAATCTAAAGCAACTCAAAAGCCTACAAGGTAAAATTCAAGTGATTAGAATATTCATAATGCAACTTGTTAATAAGTGCCATTTGTTTCATCATCTACTTAAAAGGTAACACTCTTCTATTTGAACGAAGAATGAAAAACCTCTTTTGATAAGCTCAGGGAATATCTATTGCATCCTCTAGTATTAGTGCCTCATACTCTCGAATTCCTCTCCTCTTGTACATTTCAAATACTCGTAACACCTTAAGAGCTCTCCTAGCATAACATGATGTCCATAGAAAAGAACATGCCATTTATCATCTAAGCCGAACACTAATTTCTTATGAGCTTAATTACACTCCTATGGAAAAGGCATGTCTTTCCATTTTCTTTACTTCTCAAAATCATACGACACTATATGCTCAATAATACAGTTAAGCTCATAGCTAGGTAGATCCGCTCAAATATCTACTCTCCAAATCAGCTTTAATAGGACGCGTAGCTAAATGGATCATGATTTTGAGTGAGTTTGACATTGAATATGTTAATCGAAAGCTATCAAAGGACATGTTCTAGCCGATCACCAAGCAAAAGCTCTATTTTCTCGATTCCATGCTACTTAATACATGGTTTCCATATGAATATATATTCATTGTCGAATAATCAAGCACATGGACATTATACTTTGATGGATCTCTTTACACATCACGGCTTGGGAGCATGGATTCTATTCATTACACCTCAAGGAGATCTAATCCCTAAGTCTTTTCAACTCACATTTCCCTGCACCAAACAATATTGAGGCACTCATAATCTGATCGAGGATGGCCATTCAATGGAATATCAAAATTCTCAACGTCTTTGGTGACTCACATCTCATCATCAAATAAGTTAATGATGAATATTCGACCAAAGATAATAAATTGGTTCCTTACAAGTGAATTGTGGACGCTTTCAAGCTCTACTTCTAGCACATTCGGTTCGAAAGTCCCCCGAGCAAGCAATAAATCAACAAATGCAATGGAAACCATTGGTTCTCTACTTAGAAATGTCTTTCAATGCCCCTAATTCACAATTCTTGGTTGAACAACTTAAGGTTCCACCTACGACGTTCCCTGAATCGAGATGGTATATGAGATTGTTGGTCTTGACTCCCCATACCATGACATTTACGCCTATCTCCATGATCATTCCCATCTACCTAATATTCTTCACAACCACCATAATTCCTTCTTCCAACACTCCTCTCGATTGACCATCCTTTTTGAAACTCTTTATCGTAGAGGCTTTGACGAGACCCTATTATGATGCCTTAATTCCCAAGAGGTCGAATCAACAATCTAAGAAGTTCACGTTGGCATCTACGGTGCTCATACTAGTGGTGTGGTAATTTCTAAGAAACTTCGTACTAGCTATTATTGGCCTACCATGGAGAAACATGCATACTCATGCATCTGCAAATGTGTTCCTTGTCAAAAGCATGTTGACCTCATCTATGCACCATCCCAAGCTCTACACCCATTACCACTCCATGGCCCTTTTGTACATGGGATCTTGATCTCATGGGAAAACTTAATTCAACTTCATTTGATGGTCAGAAATTTATCATTACTACCACAAAATACTTTACTAAATGGGTCGAAGCCATCCCGCTTACCTACGTTACCAACAAACAAATATCCAAATTCATAATTAATCATATCATTTTCTGCTACGGTATTCCATCTGCTCTTATCACAAACAACAACAAATCCTTCAAGAATCGAGAAGTCCATGAGCTTTGTGACCATTTCCATATCAAGCTCAAATTCTCCATCTCATACTACCCTCAAGGCAAGGGACAATCTAAGGGATCCAATAAAACATTAAAGTGTATCCTTGATAAAATTATTAGTCAAGTAGAATGTAGCTAACATACAAAAATATATCCTACCTTGTGGGCCTATCATACATCCATCCACACACCCACTGGCTCCACTCCATACTCACTTGTCTTTGGCACTGAAGCAATCCTGCCTATTGAGATCGAGCTCTCTTCCTCCACGTTTCTCTCTAACACCTCATTGACGATGAGGACTATCGAGTGCATCACCTACAAGAACTTGAGTTGCTAGATGAAAAATTCCTTTAAGCCATGGATAACCTATAAGCTTATCAAAATCGTCTCTGCAGACACTACATTGAACATATCAAAACCCCTGAATTTTAAGTTGGTGACATATACCTCAAGGAAAACCAACGTAACACTAATGTTGACCGTGAAAAGAAAGGCATGTTTGAACCCAACTGGCTCGGACCTTACGTTTTCATCACCAAATAAGGCTTGGGCACTTATAAGTTTGCTACTCTGGATGGGTATGAACTCGATGAGCCCATGATCATTATGCATCTCAAGCGTTTATATGCCTAAGTGCCCACAAACTAAAAAAAAATTATATATAAATAAATATAAGTAAAAATAATTTGTTCAATGGTGAAACCACTTCTGGTGGTGCTCGGGAAAGTACCATGGTGAAAATAGGTTTCAACGCCATGGTAAACAAGATCCTATGTCCACCAATGCCCTACAAATGTAATTAGCACAATGGGGTAAGCCCCTTTATCACCCCTTTATCCATACTCATGTCTCCATCCCTATCCACATTCTTTTCCCAATAATCTAAATCCAAACTTCTTATGATCTTGACTAAGAAGCAACATATTTATTATGACTAAGAACTTTATCTCGATCCTAGCTAAGGTCGCATCATCTACATCAACATTTAGAAGCATCAAAGTTAAATGTCAAGAAATGCAACTCTTGTAAGATCCTGAGGCTTTCATTTTTCTCCAATCCCCATCCACCGCTATCACTATATATTCCTATTTGTAATCGCTCTCCTTCTCTTTTGTTATTTTGCCTCATTTCATGTGACGGTTACGTTGTAAATATTTTTACAGTTCAAATTACATTTTAACTTTTCTTTAATAACATTGTAAATATCCATCACATTTACCATATGTAAATAAATCATCACATTATCCACATAAACAAATAAAATACCATAAACTACTATACATCCCATAATAAATCATGACATCCATCCATCTAAACATCAAACTTCACCATAAAACCATAATCATAAATAAACATTATCACATCTCATTCATCCATAATTATCCACTCATCTTAATTAATAATAAAACTATATCAAATTTCCATCTAAATCATCATCCATAACCAATACATAAAATCCTAAAATCATCATCATCATCATACATATCTCCCATAATCATCATATCATCATCTAACATCATCATCACATCACAATAAAACTTCATCACAATTTAATCATCTAACATCATCATGACACATCTATATCAAATCATTTATCAAATAACAACACCACAATATATCACCATATCGACCTACATCTACAATGAATAAATATCCATGATAAAATGTATCATCATGATAACATCAACAACATCATCATAAGAACATCATCAACAATACATTATAAATAAATAAAAATTATCATCAAAATGCCACCGCATCATCCATATCGACTCATTTAATTTAATAACCATCACACATATCATCAAAATAATCAAATACCATCATCAAAATAATATGTGCCATCATCATCATAAAGACCACAAATAATACCATCATCAAATCATCATCACTATCATCAATACAAACTAACTAAAAACTCAGGACATCATTATAAAATCATCAACAATACAACATAAAAACATCACAATCAAAGGATGTCAGCATAATCATCACGTCATATATCTCATCATCAAACTATCAAAACATCATCATACATCATCGCCTACATCGCCAACATAAATATCATATCCACATAACATGTGTCATCTCATCATAAAAATATAAATGTTTCATACATGTCATCAAAGTACACATATATACATCAAAACGAGACTATCTTGGTCATCATCGAATATACAATAAAGTAGATGTGATATAATATAATAAAACCATGTCATCCCAATCATCATTGCGACAAGTTGCCCATATCATCCCCTGCTCCATCCGGTCTCATCTATAACACACTTGTTGTGCTCCCTAAGACCGTTGGTCACGTGGATATCCTCTCACCCAGGTACTATGCATAATGTGGCTCCTCGGAAATCCTAGAAGTCACGATGCACTCGTAATAACACGTATCCTCTACTAAAGCTTGATAATGGCGTAGTGGCATCGTCTTTGGTGGCACAATCGGTCTTGCTCCCTGAGTAACCCCCTTATGTCCAATCAACCTCTTGAGTAGCTCTTCGTTTCACACTCTCTCGATGCCTCGATGTTGTATCCAAAATGCCATATCTTTCTCGTACACATCCTTCCGATGATTGTACATGTCACGTGTCATATGACACAATCCCTCTCTCTTCCTCAACCTATCCACCACCTGTTGATTCTTGTCCTACTCCCCCTCTAGGAGAGCTATATCTCCATCCTCTCCCCTTCGTTATCATCTCACTCACCAAAATTGAAAAGCCACTCCTTGTCCTCCTCAAATCTCATATCTCTATCTCAAGAGAGATACACCTCTACTCCTCATGCGTGTTATCTCCACTACATGCACATGGGCCTCTCGCCTCCAATTTATCAATGCAAGCATGTAACCCTACACTTGTATCATCTGATTCTCAAGGACATGCACTAGAAGGTCTTGAACCTATCAATCCTAACCTTGATCGCCACATCTTCTTCGTGATGGTGGAATAGTCACAAGCATCCAAGTGAAATCAATCTCCATCACATCAATATCCTACATCTATCCGTATCCTATACTCTTTGTAGATCCTATATCTATGACTGTGGCACTTCCTTCGCCACCACTGGTGGACCACCCAAAATAAAAACTGGTGGTGCTCGTGATGGCTCCTCCTCCTCCTTCCTAACCCGAGGCACATGAATTACTAATACCTCTCCTTATGGCATCCCCCTATACACCTATTTACGCCCATGTATAAATCACATCCCTCCAAGTGGTTAGTGTCAATCTAGCCACCATCCCCTACCACTACTCATCATACCCATGTAATGTTTATGGATTTGCCACAACTAGTAAAGGTGCCCACGAGATAACTTGCACGTCATCAAAACTAGCCACGCCACATCCACTAGAATCGAGCACCCCACTCCTCGACATCCCATGTGGTGCGTGTGAACACATGGAAACCATAATAATGTCTTGTATGATGCCAAACTCGCCACAAAACGATGATGCCAAATTGCTGCGCAAAATGTGATTTGACCCATATCGCTATACCATGTACAATGACCCCCTATCAAGTAATATGGTGTCGATCTTACTCAATTGAACCTAGTCTCCCTCCCATACCTCATATTGATGATGTGGCCACCATGTAATGTCCCCTTCCTATAGCTCATCTATCCTCCACCTATACCAATCCATCTCCCCAGGATGTTCTCTCCACCCATGTGTGTGTCATTTGTATATCAAGGCTCACCACCCCATTGCTCACTGATGATGGATACCTATCACCTACATACAACTATATGGTAATAACTCCAATTCTAGAGTAAAATCCTTTCCCTAATGTTATGACCCCCTCAATAAGCCACCCATGTAAGTCACGATATAAACATGCGAATACACACAAGTGCCCATGTGTACATATTCTCTCGATCGCCACATATTGACATACACCACATCTAAAACCCAATGCTAAAATAATGATCTCCTCTATCGGGCAACAAAATGATCAACGAGCACAATAACATCAACTCGCTCTATATACTCCCCTCTAAAATATAGTCCCAAGTCAATCCACAACCATCACCGTGGTGCATCCTCCACATCTATCAACAACACCAATCACGCTCGGCCTCGCCCCTCGCGCCCCACACCACCATCTCCCCATCCACCGAGATCCAATATATATGGTAGACATCCTCTAAAGTCACCTTCATCTCTGCTGGTCTAGACCGAGAGTGTGGATCTCGAGTGTCATCTCTCCACCAACGCGGTCACTAACCCTCGGTCTACTCGCATCATCGACATCCTCGTTACATGTAATAACCAAAACACATGTAATAGTGAAGCCTCCTCCTCCAACTCTCATAAAATCCCCCAATAACTTTTCTAATGCATCATCAATCATCGATATCTAACTTGCGCACGGTGTCTAACACCACCGCACACATCAACTCGCGTGTATTAGCCTCAACCCATCATTACCCATCTTTCTACCCTCTATTCCCCCATTCTACTCCTAAAAACCCTAACCCCCAAAAAGCTACTTCATACATAGGGCTCTACTTCATGGCATTGGTGTCACTTTATGTCTTAGGTGCCACTTTATGGCATAAAATATGTCACTAGCACAACCCATTTTTGGCATGCGCCACAAAAACCCCCGTGCATATGCTCTAATTTATACCTCCTCCATAGCGCATAGGCACCCAAAGCATGCCCTCACCCCCCTTCCTGGTGTATAGGCACCAAAATCTATAGTACCTTCCCAAGATGATAGGTGCACATGATTGCATATGCCATTTGGCACATAGGTGTTGCTTTTACCTCGTAACGCCTAAAAATTGCCCTAAAAACCCTAAAATGCTCAACAACACACAAAACAAAAAAATAACAAAACCCACAAGGTACCTACCCTAGGTCCATCAATTTTCGGTCATTGGTAACTCCTCACTCAGTCCGCTCGATGATCCACAATCTTCATGTAGGCCATCATGCTCTCTCGAAGCTCTCCTCTCTCTATCTCGCGCGATGAAAATGACTTGCCGTCATGGTCCCCAACCCCTTTTATACCTATCGCGATGCCCTAAAATATTCCAGGAGCCTGTTCTCCCACCGCGTTTGTCTATTTTTCCTCCTCCCGATTTTTCTTGCCTTGATTAAATTTCCCCGAGTATTACCTCCCCTCTCTAAATCGTAAAAAAAAACACATAAAAATATAAAAAACATCATAAAAATCCAAAAAACATATCATAAAATCCAAAAAAATTGTTAAAAAAAAAACCATAATTAAATTTTTAAAAACATAAAATCTTAAATAAAATAAAAAAATCGTAAAATTAAATCCAAAAAAAAATTAAAAAATCATAAAAAACCCCAAAAATAAAAATAGTATAGAAATCCTAACACACGCAAACTCACGCAAATCCCAATTTTCATACCCACATCTCGAATCCATTTTGTCCATTTTTCTACCTACATGTTTGCAATGTTTGTTTTAATGATTATTTTTCTTTGCCGATGATATGAGTCCCCTTTGGTTTCTTTTTATTTTGCACAGGTCTAATGATATGAGGACCATCTTTTTTGAATTAATATGTCCAATGATATGAGGAAAACAACATTCAAGCATTCAAGCATCATGGTCTTTATATCTTGATGCATTTTTGTATGCCACATTACTCTAATTGCTAATGATGAAAATGTGGACCATATGTGACAACACTATTCCCTTTTCATCCCCATCCCTTCATTATTTTTAGTCTTTTGATCTTTCCTTCATCCGCTTAAGTTCTATCCCACCATTCAACCACCCCAACCAACATCCAATTGATCTTTATCAATCAAACCAAGAGTCACAAGAGGTGCGTGGTGCAATAACACTAAAATCAATTAAATTGAGCTAATGACCAACCAAGTTAAGAACAATCTTCATGTCTTCCATCCGGGGGCATACTACCAACTAGTCATGCATCTAATCCTCAATCGCCTAATCCTCACCCCTTTCATATTTGTAATTGGGGCATCCAATCTATTTCATCCAATTTATTTCTTCTCGATGAGGACATCCTCTCAATCGTGTCAATTCAATCCTTCTAATTACATCAATCAATCATCCTCTTGATTTGGACATCCAATCACTTAATTCAAACACCCCTTCACCGGGGCATCTCATCATTTGGCTCCCTTGGCTAGGGCATCATATTTCTTTGCTTTCATCACCGTATTCTCTTCCTTTCGAGCTATCACCCGACTTGTTTCCTCTCACTTAACCCCGAGGGGCATCACCCTCACTATCTATCTTGTAATCTCTCTTTCTTTGAATATCATTACTTCACAATAACCATTCAAAGATGGGCAAAATGTAGACATGTAAAATGTCAACATACATAATTAATAAATAAAACACTTATTATACATTATTAATCCACCACAAACCCATCATTACCATATAATAATTAATCATGAGATTAATTATTATTAATCCTTATTATCATATATATCCTTATTTCAATTATTCTCATTACTCACCCAATAATCCCATCTCATCTTTAATCATTTAATTCATTATTAATATCTTATTATCCTATCACTAATCCCTATTATCAATTTCTAAGAATTTAAAATTCCTACCCACCTACTCTACACCTATCCTACACCTAGCTTCTCCATCAAATCACATCCCTAATCATAATTAATCTCACCTAATCCTAGCCTAATCAAATGCTCCACCTCTAAATCTAGAGGCTTCTATTTCTAGAAGCCTCTCCAAACTTCCCTCCTTTTAATTTAAAATTTTAAATATATTTCCTCCCTCCATTTTATTTTTAATTCAATAGAGGTTTCTCCTAATTTCTAGAATTCTCTAATTCTAGAATTCTCCATCCTTCTCACCAATCCTCAACCATTGATCCATATCCTACATGGATCAATCTCCACCCTTCATTCTTCCTCCCACAACCTATAAATTTGGCTCACCACCCTCATGGAAACCAACTTATGAAATTACAACTAAGTGTTGCCAAAATTCCAATAGAGCTCTCAATCATCATCAAGCATTCCATCAATAAATTCATTATTCAACAAGGGGAGGTGTTGTCTAACTAAATCCACAATATGAAGCAAGAAATATTCATCCATTTGAGCACATCCAAAGCATCAAAGAAGGAGGATTGTAGCTTGTAGGTAAGTGCAGTATAACATCCTTTCCCTCTTTTTATCTTACTCAATTTGAGGTAGATATTAGGTGTGTTAGATTAAGGATTGATTTGGTTTGGTTATTAGTTTGTATTTTCAACTAATACTCTTTTTGTCTACGAGTGGTATACTCTATAGACTAAGCCAATTAAAATTTAGTTTTGCCTCAACACCTTGCCCATCTCAAACAGAGAAAATATGTCTCACATCAATATGATTTGGAATCTAATTCCTAGACCTAAGGGAGACATTGTTTGGATTGATTTATGGGTTGATATTATCACTTGAATGACCACCTTCCTTAATATTTATGGAAATTAGGTAATTTCCTTTCATTAATAGGCTCGTGCTACCTCTTACCATGAATTGAATATAATTTCACAGTGCTCTTGATTTCTCCCCTTTCAATGTAAATCTACAAATTTAAGCTACTCAATGGATACATAATCTCAAAATTGAAGAATCGTAAAAGTCCATGGGAGCTCATATGATAACCATAATTTATTAGTTAAGGGTCGATGCTAAAATTACCAAATAATTAGTTTCCCTTCTCTACTTGGAAAATCTACAAACAAAATCAAAACCATTATAGACGCCAATGCTTGGATAACTAGGCTTTCAAATCCTTCAGATTTTGTGCAAGTGTTACTATGGAGTGTTTTCTACCTAAGTCGTCTTCTCCTTCTAAAGAAGTTTCCCTTTTCAATGCCTCCATGTTGCTCTTTACAAGTTTTCTTCGAATCTCAAAGAATTTTTCATGGTATGTCACTCAACTTGAATGATCTTAGAGATGTTGTGATACAAATGGTCATTGAAACATCCTTGAAATCCTTCATGATTTTGTGCATTATTCTTATGGATTTTTTTGCCTAATTCTTTTCTCCTTCTAAAGAAGTTTCCTATTACGATGCCTCCGTGTTGCTCTTTACAAGTTTTCTTCGAATCTCAAAGGATTTCTCATGGTATGTAACTCAACTTGAATGATCTTAGAGATGTTGTGATGCAAATGGTCATTGAAACATCCTTGGAGTTGATGGTTTTCCTTGTGAGTTTTACAAAACCTTTGGAATACAAATTGGACCAAAACTCCAAAAAGTATATTTAGAAGCCATCCAATCTAACTCTTTGGTATTGTTTATCAATCATGGTTGTCAAGTTATTTCCAAAGGTTGGTGACCCTTAGCTTATCACTAAATGAAGACCATTACTTCTATAATGTGTCTTATAAAATCATTACCAAAGCTCTTACTCTTAGACTAAGGCATATTATTTCTCTCATTATTAGATATGAATGGATTAGGCTTATATGATAGAGGTATATTTTAGGACAATGTCATTACTATGTGGAAAGGTATGGCATGGACCAAACTATTTGATAAAAAATCCTTGTTTGTCAAGATTGAATTTGATAGTGTAGACACCCTAATTTCACATCTGTCTTAAATCAATTAATTCCCCTTCCTCATTTTCCACAAAAATACACTTCGAATTAATCAAATATAATTTGATTAATTATCCATTTCAAAATCCAAAAATAACCCAATCCTCACCAAATGTCATTATTCTCTTTGTTTTTCTACTATTGAATTAAAAATTAAAAATCAAATCCTCACCCACTCTCTGGGTTCCCACTCACCTAAAATACCCCACTTATGAATTAAAAATTCAAAATCAAATCCTCACCAATTCTTCGTGGTCCCCACTCACCTAATGTTGCCCACATTTTCAAACCATGATTACTTAAATTATTCTAAGTTAATCACTTCCCAGGCTATAAATACAACCTTACCCCTCCTCTCTAAAGACATGGAGAATAATCTTGAATGCCCTATCTAAGTTCTTGCATCCTTTGAGCAAATAACATCCTTCTGCCTCATCCTAATGCCCAAATAGCCTCATTTTGAAGCACCCCAAATCCATAATCCTTTTACCCATCTGGTGCAAAGTAAGTGGATCGTTGTTGCAGGAAGGCCTTGCTCCGTCTTGAAGAAAAGCACCTACATATCACGCAATCGGGGCTCAATCCAAGTTTCCTAGCCCATTCTGAGGTTTGCTACGGAATGCGAAGGAGGAGGTATGATTGTTAGTATTTTACTTCCTTGTTAGTAGTGCATTTTTCCTAGCTTACATTCTAGCACGCCCGGTTACTTTTGATATGTTACCATTAATTTCCCAATTAGTGGTTTTATTTGTTCTTTGTTTATTATTGTTTATTATCATCTCCTTTTCAGTGCCTTATGGCCTTATTTGTTAACCTTCACGCTATGGGTAGAGTTTTTGTTGTGCAGTGTGTTGTGGTGCATTTACAGGTTATATCAACAATGAAACTATGACGCTCGTCATGTCCTTGATCTCCTTGGTGCTCGGTGTTTAGACAATATAACATTCATCCCCTACTCTAGCTACTCGTGGGTCGTCGTGGACGATAACTTTTGGTATGGGAAACCAATCCAAAAATTACTTTCTTTATCTCTTTATTTCTTTTTGCTACAATAATTGTTCTGTAAGAGCTCGATCTTCTTCACCATCAATTTTTAAATCTTCATTTTAAATCTCTATCTATTTTGATTTCCTCACCCACTTATTTTTTGATCTTTGCTTCTAAACAACCCAAAACAAAAATAAATATATATTTCTTTATTTCTCCCTTCATCTAGATCTAAATTTTATGACTCTAATCACTTATATTTATTTCTTTTAATCTCATTTTTAAAGGTAACTATAAATCATGTTTTCAAAAATCAAAATCCACCTATATCGATCTTTGTTTCTTTAATGTTTTATTCATGTTTTCTTTAAAATTTAGCTCTTGCATATATAACTCTTAGTTTATATATAAGTTTATTTATTTAGATAAATAAAAACTAAAATAAAATATCTATCCTAAACTAAAACCATCATATCCCACACCTCGGCCACGTTATACTAGTCCCGACCCCACTATCTTCCAACCGAAGCCTTCCCACACTTCCATGTCAACTCCTCTCCCATTATCCGGGTAATTGTCTCCCACTTCTCTCCATGTCAATCCAACTCGTCCCTCATCCCACATCACCCTATCTCTTAGTCCACTTGGCCACTAGACCACTCGACCATGACCCCTCACCACACTCTCACATCTACTCTTTGCCCTTCTCCATGCATACCCGATGTCCTCTGCCGCCCGACCTCCCCCATCTCGACCATTCTCCCCATGAGCCCTTTTCCCTCCCCGTATCCTCTCTTCCAAGCATTCAACCGATACTAATCACCCGCATTGATTTTTCTATTTCTTTGTTATTCCCAACTTCGCTCCACAACCATTCATAAGATCTCCATCTCCCATTCCATTCAATCAAACCCACTACAATACACACAAACCATTAATCCACATTATCTCGCTTTGACTCATTACTTTGCATAAGACTTTTGAATATTATTTACACCCCTCTCCCACAAGTCTTATTCTGAACATAAAACACAACAATACCCACCGCATATGGATTTGACTAGTTACTTTGACTTCTCAATTTATCATTCATAGATATCTTTCCATTCAAATATCCACTTATCACCTAACCTATTTTGTTGATCCGTTCACATTACGTCCCATCATTGTATTTGTCTAAGTCCACCTCTTCACCATATCACTCCACATTCTTGTTGTATAAACCCACATTTTTTTGTCTTAAAATCATCATATGGGTCCATATTTTTGTCTCAACAATCATATAGGAATTTATTCACACTAAACATGTTTGTACTACTCCGTCCACTTGTAGAGTCGAGTTATTTTACTATTTTCTCTTTACTAGGATTTTAATTAAACATTATTTAATTAGGTCTTTTCTCATTACTAATGTTTCGTTGCTTTTGATCACTTTATACCAAATCATTAATCGTTTTTCACAATTGGATTTTTTTGAGCAAATTTGTACCTCTTTATGTGGCTATTCACAATCGTAAGTAAACAAAGGTAATTACTTTTTCGCAACCCTTTTATGCATTCTAACGTAGTAGTTATCAATTTTCCCTTTTAAATACTAATTTTCACATTTTATTTTATCAAGTCTAGTTGTGTGTTTACAACTTCACGATTTTGATTCATTATTTTTAGTACTCTCACCTTGTGTGCAGGTACGAACTACTCATCATTTTCTTGTAGGACTTTTTTTTCGACAATACAAGACCTATTCACACCTCTCTCGCAAAACTTACTAGGTCTGCATTCCCCATCATCTTTTTCACATTGGAAGTCACCCGGGCTCCGCAAAACAAAAAAAAATTGCCTTACATTCCAATTTTCCAAGATGACACTTCTAGTAACATTTTTTTAACACTCTTCTTTCGTTGTTTTTCTTTTTTGTGAAGATAATCATTATTGTTGTTTCACAATCACAATTAATTGTAATAATTACTAAAATTTTACAAAAATCTCTATTCCAATTGTATCCGCGTATGCTCTTTTCCTGCGCCTTCGAGTGATCTGGAAAATCGAAATGGTCGCAATTGTTTAGTTTCTTGTTCTAACATTACAGGATCCTCTAGCCTTGTTTTCTAATTGTCATTTCAATCATTATTTTACTTCATCATATTATTAATATTTGTTCAGTTGTTGGTTGTGTATGCTCTTTTCCTACACCTTCGAGCGATCTAGAAAATAAAAAAACAACCACAATAATTTTTATAACACGTCGTCTGCAGGATAACTACTAATCTATTCTTTGCAGGACCACATCACTATAATATTATTAAAAAAAACCAAAAAAAAAAAAAAAAAAGTCTTGCAAAAAGTACCACCATTTAAAAGAAAATTCTTGAAACCAATTTTTTTAAGCATGCTTAGTACGTAATTATTTTTCTTCTACTGATTTATTTCAAGTTGGAAAGAACCTTGCATATAATCACATCATCATTTTATTTTTACATGTAGTAGAGGTGGATTTCATCACCACCAAAGCTACACCAAAGGACGTGGACTTGATTAACATGCACCACAAGCATTCGTGACCTATCTCAGTATTGCACTTTGAGACCTAGTCTCAACGTAATGTTCGTCGGAAGCCCGGCATCGTCATTATAAATATTCGGAGAGTTATAAGGACTCCATACACATTCATTCCCCCATCACCTTCCACCTTTTCACAAAACCTGTTTTGGACGTGGTGATTCACTCTGAAACAGGTAAGTAAGAATTAGTGAGTCTCCTCTAGTGCTCTAAGGGTTCCCCGTACCAATTTGTCCTCGTATGCATTAGGTATATCAGGACTACGGTATATCGGAGGACACAACTTTTGGAGTAATAAGAGCCTGCATCCATCATTCCACAACATACTTGTATGATTACATGAAACAATGATCATTCCTAAAGAATTTACCTCTTAAGCCAAAATAATTGGATCCACATGATTGCTTGTTGTTTGTAAACAAAATAGTTTAGCATTGTTTTATCATAAAACTTGGCTAATATCAATGTGTTCATTATAAAATTTCAAACCCTAGTTGTGTTCCACAAAAAAATCATTTCTCAACCAATTCAATACCAAGCGAAAACATCCAAACAATCCAACAACGCAAACCAAAACATCACACCAATTTCATTAGCTTGCTTTAGCCAACAATACATTTGCCATAACTTGTCTTCAGCTATATCTAACTAGATATTGAGTGACTAGTATTCACTCCCCATATCGTCAATTGTCAATACATCCTTCATAGCTTGTTTCAAGCTATATAACACTAATAAGGGTAACTTGTTTGAGTTCACTCATTATTTTGTCCACCATCACGTTTATCCAAATCACAGCCAACAAAAATCCTTTCATAACTCATTTTGATTTATATCACAATCATATTGAGCTTAACTTGTTCAGATTACTCTCCCTATCAACAATCCAGAGCTCGTTCAAACCAAATCTACACAACGTGCAACAAATTCCCTAATAACTCATCTCGAGTTACATCACCATCATATTGAGATAACTTGTTTGAGTTACTCTCCTTATCAGTCATCACGAGCTTATTCAAGCTAAATCCAAAGTAATCAAGTTCTCATTTAATCACACCTGCTCAAAATTCCTACCCACTTTTCAAAGTTAATCAGGCATATTTCATCATGGTATTCACACGTAGTCACAATCATGAAAATGATGATGAAGAAGTCGCACAACCATAACTCACCAATGAAGAACAAGAACAAGTCAATAGGGTGATAAAACAAAACAAAAATGAATATCTATTATGCATCCTAGCCATGGGGGCAAAACTACCCCCTGACTTCGGGACTGAAAATTTAAACAAACTTATCGACAATGGTGAATCAAGTTATCACAACGAAATACCAAACAATCCAAATAGCTCTTTGGCCAACGAGTTATTCACTAAAATCCAAGACTTAACAAAGAAACTTGAAGAAGCAACTGCTAGAGCTGAAAGCTTAAGAGAGCCCAATCCAGACCCCAATATTCACGACATTCTTGATAAACCGTCCCCGCCTCTCCATTCGCACAAGAATGGAAACATATGAAAGACACCATTCAGGGACTACAAAAACAATCAAAACAATTCCACTTTGAAGAATTGTGTCCTTATCCATTTGATACAGAGATATCACGCTTACCATTTCTGTCATCCTTCGAAATCCCAAAGTTTGATAAATACAAAAGCAAAGGTGACCCCGTGAACATGTCAAGGAATTTTACATGCAATGTTAGGAAGTTGCCTATCGAGACACGTACCTTTTATGATTATTCCCCCAAATTTTAGGAGGACAAGCTTTAGACTAGTTTTTCCATCTTCCCAAAGGGTCGGTCATGACATTCGCAGACTTATCAGAGAAATTTGTCAAACATTTTTCCTATAACTTAGACTTAGAAATAACCATGCTTGATCTCTATAACACTAGGCAAAGGCCAAACAAAAACTTTGCCTCCTTTTTACAACGATGGCAAGGAATTACAAGCCGATTTCCCTGCTCAATACCCAAGAGACAACTAGTTAGCATTTTTGTTCCTAATCTCAATGTCGAATTATCATTCCACATGCAAATGCATTATCTAAATAGTTTCAAAGAAGTCATCGAAAAGGGCACACAAATCGAAAAGCCATCATTTTTAAGGGCGTAGTTAATGCACCTTTAGGGACCAACCTTATCGAGACACCCCTCAAAACCATGACAAATCTAAATTCTTTAACTATAATCAAAATATAGTCAATGATGGCGTTACTGATTTTCACCATGTCCAAACGATTCAAAACCAACCCATCAACACATTAAAATCCAAACAACCAATCATTATCCCTGGAAAGGAAGTTCCTTCTTGGGACCAACGAAGACAGTTCACTCCTCTCGAAGAAAGTATATCTAGTGTCTTTCGTCATTTGGCAAATGCTAATATGATTACATATCCCATCATCAAACTCTTCGAAGGAGGACAACCCAAACCAAATTAGTATATGGACAATGAATATTGTGATTCCCATTACATAAAAGGCGCTCTGGATCGATGTATGCGAACTCTGCCATTACGTCCAAGACCTGATTGAACATGGAGACATAGAAGTTGAAAATACTTCTGAGACAAAAACACCTAGTGAAAAACTTCACATGTTTAAAAATCCCTTCCCTAACCATGATAAGAATTCAAAAGATAAGGATCAATCATCAAGTAATGTTGAGTATGACTCAGTCATCTCGACCATAGACTATGACCAAGACTTAGTGGCAACTATAAAGATCATAATTGACTGTGCGATCACCACTAGACAAAAAAAATGTGGGTCCCTACAGTAAAAAAATCTGCCACTTCATCCCCCATCACCTTCTAATCCATCGTCTAATTCCACTCCACAACCTATGCCATCATTCAATATTGTCAAACAATTAGAGAAGACTACAACATAAATTTCCATCATGGAATTACTTAATTCTTCTCCCGCACTACAACGCATCCTTATGTAAACATTGAATAACACTCGTCCCCGAGGACATCAATTCACAACAATTCTAGGCTTTAATTGCACATCTCATAGTCCCCAATCCTATTTTATCTTTTGGTCCCGCTGACCTTCTTAATCCCAACATCGCTAATAATCATTCTTTATACGTCGAGGGTTATATAACTCATCGTAAGATCAAGTGCATATTAATCGACAATGGATCCGCATTGAATATTTGTTCCATGAAACTTTTACATTGTCTAGGTTACACTGAAAATGATTTACAAAACAATATCATAACCATTTGTGGATATGATAATAGCGAGAGAAAGTCTAAAGGCACAATCACGTTGCCTCTCCAAGTTGGACCCATCACCTTAGACACGGTATGTCATGTGGTGGATGTAGAAGTTGCATATAACATTCTCGTCGATCGACCATGGATTCATGCCATGAAATTTATCCCATCAACATTCCACCAATGTATTAAATTTCCTCATTTGGACAAGGAATTTACATTATGTGCAGATCCCCAACCCTTTGAGTATTGTAGATTCCTCGAAGGATGGTATCAACATGATCACTATTGTCCATCAATAGATAAGTATGCTCCACCTCGCATAATCCCTAACGAAACACGCATCGATCCTGATACACTCCCTAATAATGATCCAAAACCATCATCTTCTAACCAAAACACATTTTCCAATCCATTATCTTCTACTAGTCAACAATCTCCCACCAGTCCTCCTCCCACTAATCAATCATCTTCTTCCACTAATCAAGCTTCTTCTTCCAGCAACAATTATTCTTCCACCACACCATCTTCTTCCTCACCTAGCCAACCTTCTTCATCCAACCACACCTCTTCTATTAAGATACCTTCTCTTGTGAATAACCAAACTTCATCCTTTAATCCACCCCCTTATTCTTATAACCCATTCTCTTCATCTTTTAAAACTACCAAACTGACTTCCCCACCACATGAGGTACCTATTGGTCCCCCATCCCACACATTTAAAATCATTGACACAGGATGTGGTGAATATCAATTTCAAAATATGGCAAACTCCTTTTATATCAACAAATCCCCACATAGCTACGACAAACCTAATGCTCCACATATGAGAATCCATCCCACTTACCAAATGGGACAGTCAGTTTGGAAAAAGTTCAGTTATCTTGACAACAAACATATTCCAAGTTCTTCAGGATCTTGGTTATATAATAACGATTTTGCTCCATGTTGTGAGTCCCCTAAATTTACCAAATCTCATCGAATAATGAAAAAATGTGATGGAAGGGTAAAGGACTCGTTCCAAATGAACAAGGTCATTTAGACCCGATCAATTGTTTGACACAAAGATCATGGTAAACATGATCTAGGTTTTAAGGTGTTATGATGTTGTCCCATAATACTTTCAAGTGATAACGATGACACCAACTCTGATAATGACACCAGGTCTTCACATCACCTTTTTGAGAACCTTGTTGAAACACATCTTTACTTTGAACATTTATCTGTTAATGTCATCAATTTTGAGCCTACACATCCGACTCTCATAGACCATGGCCAACCACATCATGCGGCCATGGACATGTTCCAAAATGATGAAGCCATCGAAGAATTCCTTAGAACTCGCGACCAAATCCCTACTTCTAACCATAGAAAAGGATTTGAAATCAATCTAAATGAATCAACCTATTTTGGCGAAGAGATAAAATATTCAGATCCTTCACCCTCAGAAAATTTGGATCAGAAGTGCAAACAGAAGATTTTCCATAGTCAAAATCTCACCGCCACCCTATCCAACAAACATGTCAATAAAAAGTCCCAACATTACACATAAAATCTTGTACCAACTCCCCTAAAACACCCGACACCGATGACCTACATCAACCATTAGCATCATTCTCTGAAAAGGATACATCTAAAATGCTTGTAGAAGAAACTAAAGACATAAACATTGACACCACCAAACAACCAAAAAAATTTACAACTTGGCATTAGTCATGCGATCAAAATGCACGGAATTCCCAACACTCCTTATTGAATTCTAAAATATATTTGCATGGACATATAAGGACGTGTCGCTTGACCCATCTCTTGTAGTCCACCTTCTTTTGGTACATCCGGATGCAAAACTTATAAAACAAAAACTACGTAAAATGCATCCCCAAGTTACATTGCTTGTCAAATTTGAACTCGAGAAACTCTTCGAAGCTGACTTTATCAGACCTATTGATGATTCGGCATGGATATCTAACTTAGTTCCCTTTACCAAGAAAACTCTCGGCATCATAATATGTACAGAATTCCGAGACATCAACAAGGCTTGTCCCAAAGATGACTTTCCCTTGCCAAATATAAACATGATTGTTGATTCTACGATAGGCCATGAAATGCTTTCCTTAATGGATGGTTTTTCTGGTTACAATCAAATATGTATTGTTGAAGGAGATCAACATAAAATGACATTTACTACACCATGGGGCACCTTCTGTTATAAGGTCATGCCTTTCGCTTGAAAAATGCTGGTGCCACCTATCAACGAGCAATGACTGTCATCTTCCATGATATGTTACATGATATCATGGAAGATTATGTTGATGATATATTAGCAAAATCAAAAACACGAATAGGACATCCAGGTGTGTTGAGACGCATTTTTGATAGATTATGTGAGTATAAGGTTCGTCTTAACCCAAAGAAATGTGTGTTCGAGTGACCTCTGGTAAATTTTTAGGGTTTATTGTCTCACGGAGAGGCATAAAAGTGGATCTGTAAAAGTCAAAGCCATTATGGAAATGCCTCCTCCTCAAAACCTAAAACAATTACGCAGTCTTCAGGGAAAAATACAATCTATTCGACATTTCATATCACAATTGGCTGATAAGTGCCATCACTTCAACCAATTACTCAAGAAAGATGCATAATTTCATTGGAACCACGATTGCCAAGACTCTTTTGCTAAGTTAAAAGAATACCTCTCTAGCCCACTTGTTCTTATGTCACCAGTTGTTGATAAACCCATGTTGCTTTATACATTTTCCACTGAACATGTCATAGGAGCTCTATTAGCACAACATAACGATCAAGCAAAAGAATAGGTTGTATATTACCTTAGTCGAACACTTATTGAGCATGAAGTACGTTATTCCCAAATCGAAAAAGTATGCTTAGCGGTCACCTTTGCATTCCATAAGTTATGTCATTACTTGCTCAATCACACAACTAAGTTGATTGCCAAGATTGATCCTCTCAAGTATCTATTGTCCAGACCCATTCTCACGGAAGAATGTCTAGTTGATCTGTATTACTTAGTGAATTCGATGTCGAATTTTTTCCGCATAAGGCAATTAAAGGACAGGCCCTTGCAGACCAACTTTCTGAGGCACCCCTTCTCAGCACAAAATCGCTTGATTTTATTTTCCTAATGAAGATCTTCTACACATAGACATCGCGCTAGCTTGGACTCTATTTTTTTATGGATCTTGTAATATCCATGGCTCAGGGGTAGCATTTTGATTATCACACCTATCAAACACATTGTCCCCAGGATCATTTCATTTAGCATTCCCATGTACCAACAATATCGCGAATATGAAGCTCTAATCACAAGATTAAAACCGGAGATTCGAATTAGTTGTATTTGGTGATTCTTTACTTATCATCAAGTAAGTTACTGATGAATACCAGTCAAGGATGAAAAACTTATCCCATGTAAATGCATGGTGGATAGTATTTAAAGTTATTTTCAATTAATTAGCTTTGATCAAATCCCTAGAATTTGTAATATATCTGCCGACGCTATGACAACCATCAAATCCCTATTAGAAATTACATCTAGTCAACCCCAAGCACATTTTTTTCGCAAACATCTCTTAATGCCTACCTATGATCTTCCTGAAAACACCTGGTATGTGAGATTGTGGTCCAAATAATCTCGTACCATGATCTTTATACCTTCATTCATGATAAAACATTTCCTTCCGACATAAAACTAATGCATAAACATGCTTTAGCATAATGTGCCTCTCGTTACACCATTTTAGCATAAACTATTTATAAATGAGGATATGATGGCACCCTACTCTAATGTCTTAATCAGGAAGAAGCCTCGAGTATCCTAGCTGAAGTCCATTCTCGGTATTTGTGGAGCACACATGAATGGTATAGCCTTAGCCAAGAAAATCCTACGAGTTGGATATTATTGGCCCACCATGGAAAGTGAAACATGCCATTTTGTTAAACAATGTCAAGCATGTCAAAAGCATGGAAATCTTATCCATGCACCTTCCCAAGCATTACAATCGATAACCACACCATGGCCCTTCTCTCAATGGGGACTTGACCTCATTGGTAAAATCAGACCAACATTGTCCGATGGATATAAGTTCATCATTATCGCTCTTGATTAATTCACTAAATGGGTAGAAGCTATGCCTCTCACTTATGTTACTGCGTAGCCAAATATCAAATTCATTTTTAATAATCTCATATGTCGATTTGGTATTCCATCTCTGCTTCGTCGCGATAATGGCAAATCATTTAAAAACCAAGATGTAAAGGACCTAGCCAAATGTTTTCACATCAAACTTAAGTGGTCCACTCCCTACTACCTTCGAGGTAACGTTCAAGTGGAAGCAACCAATAAGACCTTAAAATCCATCATGGAAAATATTGTCAACACCCACAGACGTAATTGGCATACTCAAATTTACCACTGCTCTTTTCGGGCTTACCGTACATCTTACTGCACACCTACCGGAGCCACCCCATTTTCCCTTGTTTATGGTTGTGAACCATTTTACCTATTGAGATAGAATTCCCATCCTTGAGAATCTCCCTTAAAGATGTAATTAATGAGGATGAATACCGACGATCACGACTTTAAGAGCTTGAGCTTCTCAATGAAAAATGACTTAATGCTCTCAATCATCTTCAAGTCTATCAAAACTGACTGCAACGCAGTTATCATAAAAAGGTAAGACCCAAAGAATTCGAAATTGGTGACCTCATTTTAAAAGAAAATCAAAAGAATACCACTAAAGAGTAAGAAAAACAAGGAAATTTTGAGACTAATTGGTTAGGACCCTATGTAATTACAGCTAAATTTGGCTCTGGAGCCTATAAGTTAGCCACTGAAGATGGTCAAGATCTTGATGAACCAATGAATACAGCTTCATTTAAAGAAATGTTATCCTTGAGATGTTCACTATTCGGAAAACAACAATGTGTACATTATTCCTTCTCGTTCTTTCTTATCTCCGAATAATTTCAATTTATTCATTTCTATTAGCAGATATTTTCTTTATCAAAATCACATCTTCATGTTTATCATCATGAGACAAAGCTTAATATAGATCATATTAAGTTTTTGAGTATCATACTTCTTATAATATCTCCCATTTTCAATTAAGCTTTCATCTATGGTCATACCTAGAAGCCTATGGTAATATATTCCCTTCAAAGACATTCTCTCTTCCATAACAAAGCTCTAAACTTCTTTACCCAGTTCGTTTGGTCATCCATCTCAATCTTCTTGTTGAACCCTTGCGTTTGACTAGTCATGTGGGGATGAGATTAGGGCGATATTCCTTCCTAAATACAAAGCACTATTGTAAAATTCCACCAATTCAATAACTTATGAATAATTCATCGTTTAATCTTTCATCCTTCATAGTCTTTGGTGTTGAGCCCACACTTCTTACTAGTAGTGTGAGATTGGGAATGGAGGAAGGTGCCCTTACTCGTCTACGTCTTGTCTTTGGTGATAAACCCTTGCCTCTTACAGGTGGCATTGGGAAAAGCGTAGAGGTCATTCTCATAAAAGCATAAAAATATTGCAAAAACATTCCAAATTCAAAAAAAAAAGACAAAAAGGGAACTCACTTGCCTATGGTTTTCCTTCGGTGATGAGCCTTTGTTTCTCACTAGTAGCATGGGGCAAGGAATATGGATTCATTTCAAAAATATAAAATCTTACAATGCTTACAATTATAGAATCCCCAAAGAATTAATTTAGTTGCCTAAGTGAAGAGAGAACCACCCCTTCACCTCATATCTTACCAATCAACAGGCCACACAACTATCTAAGTCTAACACGTGACTCCTAAGTGAAAGCCATTTTTGAAACCGGTTCAGTAATGTTATGAAGACTTGAGTCAAAATTTCCCAAAGGAATTGTTGTTAGCATTTGTCTCTATACTCATTATCTACCTCCTACATCCTTCTTGATTCTCGTTGATCATCCCCACGCATCTTACTAGTTGTGTGGAGTCGAAATGGAGCCTGGATTTCTTTTCATCATATCATCACCACCATATCCTACCAATGGAATGAAAATTTTTGTTATTCCGAGCATGAGTTACCACAAGGAACACGGTACATGCAAATAATATCCTGGTTTATCACCTCTCAAAATAAGTCTGCACTTTGGTCCATAAATTGCCAATAACAGTGTAAAAATTTGAAAATCCAAACACACTAGAAAAAAATCTAAAAACATTAGAAAAAATCAAAAATCCAAAAAAATTAGAAGTAATCGTCAAAAATCTAAAAAAACATTAGAAAATTTATATATATATAATAAATAAAAATAAAAATATTGTAAACTCCTCAAAATTGCAAAAACACTAACATAATCAACATAAATCAACCTTTGAACTATTATCTCTAACGAATGATCCAATCACCTTATGACTACCAAATTCAAACCACTTCTCCTCGCGTAAATCCTCGCTTGTGCAACTCCTGTTCTCATTGTTTCTTTATTTGAGGACAATGACCCAATCCTTTTCTATGTCCTTGTATCCTTGCTTGGGGCATTTCCGGTCAATCCTCACCGTGGAACATGATAGGGACATGTTTTTGGTTCTTATGTTGCATTATTAGTTACAAATTATTAATTGTTTTCTTGTATCTTGATATATTATAGGGGCATCTTGATTTTCTATATCCTAGTGTTCTTTATAATATACTTATGTTATTTGATTACATATCGTCTCAGGGCATCATACTTTCTTGATGGCCTCTATTTATGCTCTCTTCTACTTGCATATCATACTTGGGGCATCAAACTCTTTTGATGGCCCCCGCTTATGCTATCACGCATACTATAGTCTAGTCATCCCGACCTTTTATATCACGATGCATCATGTTGTGTGTTATATTAAAATTAAGACGCATTTCATCTCGTGAGTATCTTCCCGCATGATCAACATCTTATTTTGCACCCCATCCATTCACTCATACTAATACATTCCCTAGTTTGGGAATCCTACTTGATCACTGTTGCAGGTTTGGGAATCCTACTTGATCACTTTGTTGCCATTTTAAATCCTACTTAAAGATTTTTCTCAAGTAGCATTCACTATCCAAGTAACTCCTCCTCCCCCACCATGATCACCATGTATTTGATCCATTTATCCTTACTCCTCATTCTTACTCTTCCTCTACTCATCCCCATATTACCCTTCTCACCATTCCTATCCCCTTTCACCCATTTGTATTCTTTCCTTTCACTCTTTTGCTTCCCATTTGATAGTCTTACTTAATAACCCCTTCTATATGGGATCCTTGGTGGAGGTTTACCCTCTCCCTAATATCTTCCCGTTGTATAAGTTTCTTCACCACCTCCTCTCATCAAACAACAATCACCACCACACACATCTTCCCATTCCACCTCTTCTACTTCTCATTCTCGCATCATTATTCTCCCCACGTGGGCATCCTAATTAAGGATTCCCCTCACACTCTCCACCCTTCACTACATATATTCCTTCATCCATTCATGTTACACTCTTTTATTTCCTTTCTTCCTTGTTATCACCTCAACTCGTACCCTCTTCCGCTCAGACATACATCACTCACTCTTTTCTCATCCTTCCCCAAATTCATCTTATTCCTGGTCATCTTAATCACACACTCTCGTCATATGGAAAATTCACTTGAGGGTTCCCCTTCAATCCATTTTGTCATACCCTATTCCCACCAACTTTATCATTATTCTTCTTATTCTTCAGCTTGGCAATCTTACTTAACCATTCCGGCCACATGGCAATCTTACTTAAGAATTCCTCTTAAGGTTGATTTGCCCTATGGCCTTTCCCCATCCCATCATATTTCCCCCATCTTATTTCATCCGCCTCTCATCACGATCATCTTCTTCAACCTACCATTCCACCCCTATACCTAATACAATTTTGTCTTTCTCCTTGCATATCATCCCTATCGGTTAGGTGATCTTACGAAACCACTCCGACGACATGACGATCTTACTTAAGAGATTCTCTTAAGCATGCCATGTCATCTTACACTCACCCATCACTCTACATTCTCACCATCCATATTTTCTCTTTTGTTTCTCATCATCACATCTTTTACCACCATTATCACCATCCTTTACTTGG
Source organism: Taxus wallichiana var. yunnanensis (assembly GCA_018340775.1). Classification (NCBI taxonomy): domain Eukaryota; kingdom Viridiplantae; phylum Streptophyta; class Pinopsida; order Cupressales; family Taxaceae; genus Taxus; species Taxus wallichiana. The sequence continues at coordinate 990,428,331 of CM031237.1, read as the reverse complement.
CGATCTTACTCAAGCACTCGCCAAAGACAAGCGATCTCACTTAAGAGTCCCTCTTAAGGATGATTTGTCTTCTTGCCTTTCCCCATCACTACACACCCTTCACCCTTCACTTTTTCTTGGCATTCCCCATTATCACATCCTTTCACCTCCTTTTCCATTCTCGCAAACACCACTTCTCGCTTGCCCACTTATCATCTCCAGTGTCACTCGCTTGGCAATCTTACTTAACCACTTTCGTTGCATGACAATATTATGTCAGGGTCCTCCCTACGCTAAAATTTTCATTGTGAACTTTTCCCTCACCTCATTCTTCGTTCACTTTGTTGATCACTTCTTCCACCTGGTCTCTCCTACCAACCACATTTTCCTCCTACCATTATCCTTTCTCCACCTATCATCTTACAACATACGTCTAATCTCTTCCGCCTACAATCACGTTATTTCCCCCATTTTCCCCTTCTTGATCCATCATCCTTCATACCGTTTCTTCCCATTCTTTTCATGTCTTGTTTCTTCATCCTCACCTCGTTCGTCCTCATCTCCCACATCCTCTCCTCGCTTTCACCTAGTCCTAACTCATCCCTCCCATTTTCTTTACTCTTTCCACTTCATCTTCTCAAATCTTCCCACACATGTGTTCACCATTATTGTTAACATTCCTCTATCATTATTTCATCATCATCTTCTATTCCCGTGCTAATAATTGTTAGTGGAATTTCCCTAAAAATCATCAATCCTCATTTTACACGACCTCGTTCACTCCCTTGGACCTTCTAGAGTTTCCCTTCATTCCTTCCCTCCTCTAATCCCACCACTCATTATTAGTGGGCTTTCCCTACGTCCCTTCATTGGCATTACCCTTTCCAATCCTTATTACCTTTCTCCTTTTCTTCATTTTTTCTCTCACACTTCCTCACCACTCATTGTTAGTGGACTTTCCCTAACGTCCCCTCATTGGCATTGCCTCTTCTATCCCCCATTCTCTTTTCTCTCTTATTCTTTTCCCCCAATCCCACCCTTTCTTGTCACTTCTTACCCATCTCTCCATCTTCCCTTCACCCTCTTCAATATCTTTACTGTCTTCATCATACATCCTTTGTCTATTTTCTTGTAATCCTAGTATCCTCATTTCATGCATCTCTACATCTTTTCCAATCTATGTCATTCCTCCCCTCTTTCTTCTCTTTACATTCCTCATATTGTTCACTTTCCACTTATTATCCCCTTTATGTATTCCCTTCCTTCTACTTCATTTTCTCTCGTTGTCCTCTTCTCTTTCCCACCCTCATCTTATTTCCGTTCCCTTCCCTGTATCATCTTCTTCCCCTTTTTCCATCACATTTCCTCCTTACTTCCCCATCGATAACTTTGGCTCTTCGGTGTTGTCTGTATTTTTATCATACCACCCTCCACATGCATCTCCATACGGTCTGTTACATATTATTTGCTGTCTTCCTCGCAACGACATGTTTCCTTCAATCTTCTCCCCGTATTCACTATATCTTCCTTTCCTCTCCCCTCATTTTCACATTTCTTCTTACCACTTCTCCTTTTCTCTACCAGCCCTACCTTTTCGTTCATTCTTACGTATTTGTTTCTTTTCTTTTCTCTAATTTTTTCACACTTTCCTCGCCCTCATAGTTTCTTTTTTTTTTCTCCGTTCTACTTCTTCTTTCGTCCTCTTTCAATTTTGATTGATTTTACCCTTACTTCCACCTCACCTTCTCCTTCTTATTTATCCTTCCCCATTTCCTAATTTTCTCACTCTTTTGTTTCTTTCACTTTCATGCATCCCTCTTTATTATCTCTATTGCTTCCTTCATTTGGCACATCTCTCTATTTCATACCTTCACCCTCTACTCTGTCATTTTCCTATCTTCTCCTTGTTTGTCCTTCATCATTCCCTTCTTCCCCTATCATCCCTCTCTCTTATTCTTTTCTACCTCTTTCATTCTTTTTTGTCCCTCCCCTATCTCCATAACCCTTCACCTTTCTTACTCTTCTCATAATCAACCCCCAATCCTATCCATTCCCTTTTCTCTTTCCCATTTCATCTTCCCACACACCCTCACACCTAGCATTCAAGGCTGATTGAATCCTTTCTCCATTTGTGTCGTGCGGTCATTCCAGTCTCTTCCACTCCATTATCATCCTCTTCTCCACAGAATTCATCTCTCCTCTTTTCGAGAGCTCTGTTGTATATTCCATTCTCGTCAGTCCTCTTGAGGGCATCATCATATCTGTCCATAATCACATCTTCTCATGACATTTTTGTCTTTGAGGATACCATGACATCCGTCACTCACCACCTTCTATTCTCCCCAACAAACATTCACTCTACTTTTTGCTTAAGAAAAGTAGATTGAATTCTTCCCCATCTTGTCTACTTTCTTTGAAAGGACACTACTTTCATAGTACCCTTCTAAAGAGGGGAAAATGTAGAAACCCTAATTTGACATCTGTCTTAAATCAATTAATTCCCCTTCCTCGTTTCCCACAAAAATACACTTTGAATTAATAAAATATAATTTGATTAATTATCCATTTCAAAATCTAAAAATAACCCAATCCTCACAACATGTCATTATTCTCCATGTTTTCTACTATTGAATTAAAAATTAAAAATCAAATCCTCACCCACTCTTCGTGGTCCCCACTCACCTAAAATCCTCCACTTATGAATTAAAAATCCAAAATCAAATCCTCACCCATTCTTCGTGGTCCCCACTCACCTAATCTTGCCCACATTTTCAAACCATGATTACTTAAATTATTCTAAGTTAATCACTCCCCAGGGCTATAAATACAACCTTACCCCTCCCCTCTAAAGACACAGAGAATAAGCTTGAATGCCCTATCTAAGTTCTTGCATCCTTTGAGCAAAGAACATCCTTCTACCTCATCCTAATGCCCAAATAGCCTCATTTTGAAGCACCCCAAATCCATAATCATTTTTCCCATCTGGTGCAAAGTAAGTGGATCGTTGTTGTAGGAAGGCCTTGCTCCATCTTGAAGAAAAGCACCTACATATCACGCAATTGGGGCTCAATCCAAGTTTCCTATCCCATTATGAGGTTTTCTACGGAACGCGAAGGAGGAGGTATGATTGTTAGTATTTTACTTCCTTGTTAGTAGTGCATTTTTCCTAGCTTACGAGATAGAGCTTATAATAATATTGATTGGCCTTTTATTTTGGCCATGCTTCAAGCTTTGGGATTTGGTTCTCACTTTTTACATATTGTTAATATATTATTTCAAAATGCAAAAGTGTGTATTACTATTAAGGGGGTGAAATCTCTTAGGATTGATCTTCCATGCCCATTAGGCATGGTTTTCCTTCGCTTCCTCTTTATACATTCTAAATACTAAATGATTCAAGTATTTACTTATCAATTAATCTTATATAGAGGTTTATTTAAAGGTATCTCTCCCCCTCAATTTGATCACCAACTCATTAATAACCATTTTAATGTTGGTTCTTTTCTCTCTTTTTCAAGAAGATTATTCAATGAAGCATGCTATAAAATATATTGATTTTTTCATATTTTTGGATCTTCCATCCAATGGATAAATAATCAATGTTGCAAATAGTCTCTCTCATCCACACCTTCTTGGTTGGAGGTATATGAATGACATTATATTCAACTTGGTGAGCAACTAAAGTTTTTGGGCATCCCATTTTCTTTTCAAGCTTCTCCTTATAAGCTTTGGCTATATGTGATTTAAATAATCAAGGAAAAAAATATTGGCCAAAAAATCTCATGTTTTCTCTCGAAGTCCTTGTTGTAATTCATGTTTATTATTCCTCTTGTTGAGTTTTTATGTGTTATCATATCTTGATCTATTTAGATTGCATTAGTAGTTGTTGTGTCTCCTTAAACTATATCATTGGTGATTAATCCTATGTTATTTTTTAATGATCAATAAAGTGTGAGAAATTAATCCTAATTGCTTATAATAGCTATATTGTTTCGTTTATGTTGTTTAAATTAGGGGGCGCATGGTAAAACATATCTCTCAACCGAGACTTTTAACCATGGATGCATCAAATCTCCTTAGAGGTGGTAGAAGACTACAAATACATTAGTCTTAATCTCTTAAATAAGATTAATTGGGATACATATAGGAAAAAAATTCAAGGGAGTGGAAGGGTTTATACTTACTATAATGAGATTGAAACACCGAGAGGATATTGTTTGAGATGCTTGTCACATTGGTGGTACTATGGATATGATGTTTGGGGCTAAAACCTATCAAATCATAAATGCAAACATATAGAAATAATTTAGAAAACACCTAATAACAAACAACCTCAAAATTAAGACATTGGTTCCATATGAGATTCTACTAGCTAAAACAAGTACCCTATTGTTAGAGGCTACAATGATGATTCAAATGCTAAGTTACTTAAAGAAGACAAAAACATGTAGAATCGTTGAAGTAAGAACACATGGATGAAACAAAACAAGTAGATAAGAAAATGGGGAATTTTCCAAAGTAAGAATGATCAAACACCAACAAGGAAATTAAAAGTATGTCGAGAACAGATTCAAGGTAGCCATGTGGACAAAACAACCTAATAAGCAAAAAGAGAGTATTATATCAAAAAATTTAATCCCACATGTGATCATGGTAAAAAAATCCTTCAAAAGAGAAAACTTAAAGTAAAAGGTGAAAATGTTGGACCATTCAACTTCGACTAGCTTGCATCATCTTAGGTATGAAACCGAAAAGTGGGTAATGCCTAAAGAAGAGTATACATGTTTTATACAAAATATGTTTATGGATACAAAATATTATTACATTATTGCCCGAATTATAAAATCTTATTATTTTAAAGTGGACAATCTGGTCATTTTGTTTAAAGAGATCGGTCTTCAAAAAACTCTATTTAAAATTTATAATAGAAGTTCCAACATAAAAAAATGAATAATTATTTAATAAGCTTAAGACAAACCGTATTTCAAATGTTTGTCCTTGCATGAAACTTTTCATTAATTACTTTTGGTCATATTATTTAATTTTGATGGTCAACTATGCCCATCAATCATTTTTAGAAATATTAATTTTAATATTACCCTTCAAAAATATAAAAGAAAGCGATGTAATTCAAATAAAAATATAAAACACAACCTTCATTTTTCAACAAAATTTTATTTATTTTTATATATATAAATATAATTTGTATATAAATCTATATAAAAATGACAGAGTATATTTTGTAATGAAAAAGAGTTGTATTACCTTCAAAGAAATATAACAACTATTCATAAAAAGTAAGCAAAGATGAGAGCACAACACCGAAACAAAACTAAGTCGTATACTTGAGACTAGGAAAAACTAATAATAAAAAATGTGCCACATGACAATAATTTGGGTTGTTCAAAACATCAAACCCAAATAATGATCATTGTTTTTGAAGAACATGAAACATGCCTATATTCTTCCCTTGGATTTCCTAGGATTATTGATTTTGCAAGGGGGACAATCATCAAAGCCTCTAACCAAAAACAATATTTTCAAAGGATTAAATATATCATCATATAGGGATTTTAACAAAGCCATAATTGAATTGCCTTGATTAACTTGAGTCACGTCCACAATTTTCTTTAGGATTCCTAGAGATTCTAAAAGATTATTTTCGTGAAGGTCATCCTCCCGCGAGCTTAAAATTGTATGACGGGTAAAAATGTGTCTAGACACTGTGCACTCTTATCATTCATTTAACTAATGTATTGAGGCAATGAGTAAAGCACATGCTAATACTTTGACACATAACGAATAAAATTAAAGGGGGTACAAGGACCGCTATGATCACATACCCCAAGGGAAGTAACTCTTACACTAGGACAACCTAAGGTTTCCAAGGCCCTAGGTCGAAGAAGAGGAAGGAACCCTATGGAGGTATCAACACTATGGGGGGAGATTATGAACAAAATAAGCATGCAATATCTATGATAACCAAAGTAAATCATGTAACATAAAGGAATTGAAATACAATATGTTAACCTAACATGTGCATAAAATACTAAGCTAACATAGAGTATGTATCAAATGTAGGAGACTACTCTATACAAAATGACAAGTTGAGTTAGAGCACTTACTTGTTGGGGGCGATCGTTGATGCATCTATTTCCCAAAGGACCATACATCAAGAGAGAAAAACTTTTGCTTGATAAGGGAAACAATCCAGTCCTATCTCACTATAGATGACCCAAAAGTGTAAGTGAACCAATCCAAGCAAGAAGAATCTCCAAAAAGAGTCAAGATATAAGAAATCTAGAAGTTAAGCAAGCAGTGTACAAGTTAGCACAAGAGATCAAAGATAATGGTAAGTTTCTGTTGATCTGATTTGATCATCATGATGTAATGTGAAAATGTGAGTTGGGGTCTTTATACTAACGTCATCACCCGTGAGCGAAAGGCGTTGGCGAGATTTGAATTTTCATTGATGCAATCACCTACGTGCGATCGCATCGACTAGGGATGAAAATGCAAAGGGGAGTGTGCAAGGTGTCATGAAAAGCAAGAATAATGCAAGGCGAAGAAATGGGGTCATGAGCAAGCTAAATGTCAAAAGAATGAGAGACAAAATAAGAAGATAAGAGAAAAAAAAAGACATAAATGAGACCAAAATCCATTCTCTCTCCATGTATCATCCCTAACCCAATGGTTACGTGAATAACCATATCCCTATCCCGAACAGAGCCCCTTAAGGCACTGTCTAGAGATAATGCATTAATGACCTCTAACTTGAAAAGAGAAATTGTTAGTAACATTTATGAAAATAGAAAGCATTAAAAATAGGTGTATACATATGCCCCAATCATTGATTACCGCATGTCAGCAATAGAGAAACATGGGGTAGTTAGCGTAAGAAAATACATAACAACGAAGCTGAAAATGAATGCAAAAATTAAAGAAAGGACTAGTTGAAATGAAATATACCCACAAATGCATACACGATAGTGTTGATTTTCTGCCACATGTAGCAAATCCATGCTGCTTTATAACCTTGGAGAAGAAAAAAAAGGAAAAAAAACTAGAGGATCATCAATAAAATAAGACATAAATCACCTAGCTAGGGGCCATGGGATGGATGTCGTGAGTTTGGAATTTAGAGATATAGGGTCAAAAATGTGATTTTTGGCCAAAAGGCGAACAAGGTGTATATATGTCAAAATGAATGAGAGAAGATCATGATCCCAATGTAATCGAATGACAATGGATTTTTTGGAAATAGGGAATAAAATGATGGGTATTTAAATATTTGAGGACCATTATGTGAAATTGAATAGAAATATTAGGTTTATATAGGATTTTTGAGGTTATTTGCTTATTACTATTTTTGGAATTAAGAGAACTGAGCTCTGGAATTCCAAATTTGGAGATTAACGTGATGAGATGACATGAGTATGAGGAGGAGGGAGAGATCGACGAGGAGGAGCACGCGGTGGTGCTCGACCACGGGTAAGTTGATGCATTTAATTTTATTAGGTAGATTAGGAAAATTTGGTCTTTTTAGAAATGCGAAGATAATAGGGTGTAATTTTAAGTCAAACTTACGTCATTAGGAAGAGTAGGACAAAATACAAGTGGGTTTGGGAGGGATTTGATTTTAGATTTGTCGTTTTTGTAGATTTTTACTTTTTTAATTTTTAAAATTCGTGGCCATATGGACTTAGATGCCATCACCCCCCTGAAACAACAAGGCCATGATGCGTATGGGAACATTTAGAAATTTTGATAGGGGGCAATGGTGTATGCGATGGCATGGCATTGAGAACATTTAGAAAATTTGACAGGGCGATGGCATCTCGGAATAGATGGCGTAGGAAATATTATGAAGCATGATTATTATGATTTTAGATTTTGAATTGATTTTTGATGAATCTAATGCCTTGATTTTGTTGATTTGTGATTGTAGGAGGAGGAGGATTCACCTATGGCGAGTGGTTGATATAACATGGCTTAATGATATGATTATGACGCTTGATAGATGTAGATAACACAACTACATAGATGGGGATTTGGGGACATCATGCAGATGCCTAGGATACCATTGAGTCTAGATTTGTTGTAGATGTTTTTGGCAAGCATGGGAGCCTTAGGGCCAACACCTTTCGGTGGTGGGAAGGTGAGATAGTGGAGATGATTGCCATGACACTTTAGGATGTGCATGGGATATTGGGCTTTCAATTGAGGGAGCTCGCATGTATTGCTATCTCACCATGGATATTTAAGAGAGGAGAGCCTTGGCCATATGGGCCACAGAAATGAGACATATAATGAGGGGATGCTCAACATTAGACGTAACACAATACATACTGCGTAGATGCTAGCTATCCAAAAGGTGGTTATGGGCATTACCGTGGCATGCATATTGTGCCACAAGGTAGATGGAGACCATTCCATTGTTTTTGGTGGTTGTATGTAGAGATGTGATTGAGCAGGATGTTTTTTTAGTTGGGGACCACTATATGGGTGTAATTGGTGCATGACAACTTATATAAGGTCTCACAAAGGGCACAAAGGACCATAGGTCTCGTGATATTATTGACAACTTGGATATATGAGATATTTCCCATGTATAGCCCACATGGACACCATTGGTCATAAAAACATGCCCCAAGAGTACTCAAATAGTGGGCACATCACCAAAAGTGAGAGCACTTTTAGGCATACCTACCGCTATGACAGGTACATCTAGATGAGGTCATATGGGAGCCCTACATAGGAATGTTGATCAGTGGCCCAGTTGGCCATAGGTAGAGGATTTAGAGGTAGTGGAGGAGGTGACAAGACATTATTTACATTGGGTAGAGACCCATCCGATGAGATAGGTACCCAAACATTTTGGGAGGCTGATCTTGCCATGATACCACCACTACTAGCCTATAGACAACGACATGCAGAGAGAGGCTATGAGTGTAGTGGATTTAGTACTAGTGTTGCGGCCCCAAGAGTATGGGTTACACAGCAGACATGGCCAGAGATAGAGAGAAGAGGTGGGGGAGTAGCTCAAGAACCACCATAGATTATTATAGTGGAGAGCTTAGATGAGGGATCCGATGGAGGACCACCGGCCTGGACCCATAGGTGGGTGATACATATACAATTGGTCCTAGCACCAGAGGAAGAGAGGAGATACATTTAGGACCATGGTGAGGAGAGAGTATAGGATGCGTGTAGGAGGTGGTTACCTAATGCCATTGGGGATGGAGATGGCCCTACAACTACGAGGCATGCCTAGGGCCCGCCACAGAGGAGATATGATTTTGGTGCCCTGAGATAGATGGAAACAATATGTCAGGTGGAGATCTCATGGAGATTTGATGAGGTGGAGGTGGTATTGGGTGGCCACGCGAGATGGTGAGATCATCATCGAGTGGGCCATGTAGCGATAAGTATGAATATGATGATTTTTTTTTGAAAATGTAGATGATTATATTTGATAAGTAGATTGTGAGATTGGTATTGATTAGTGAATTTTGGTTTTGTAGAGAGATGACAAAGGAGTGGCACTCTCTTGATAGAGAGTGCACACCACGAGATCTTGACCCATAGTATTGGATGTTTAGGATACCTCGGTCATGGCGGACCCCACAACACCATTGGTGGTGAGTCGGTAGTGAGCATTTGGTTGTTAGGGAGGCTTCCAGGACACTGTGGAGATGGAGAGATGCACATGCACTAGGAGACATAGGCAACATAAATGTGATGTTGAGGAGCTTATTGCGGGACAAGGTTGCCTTGGTTCAGAGTAGGAAACATGCCTTTCAATGCTAGGAGTGTTATAGAGAGGATCACGAGGCTAGAGGCACAGTTAGCAAGAGCACAAGGAGAGGCCTCTAGAGCCCGATCTAGGGTGAGAGTCTCTAGCTCACACAACCCAAGCATCTAGCATAACACCTTCGACACAAAGCATCCAGAGACCCCCAAAGGGGTGAGGATGCTTGAGCCACCTAGATATTGATGATGTACTATGATGGATTATGATGTATTTTTTTCGATGTATAAAATTGATTATATATATATATATATATATATATATATATGTGTGATGTGTGATGATTATTTTGATGATTATGGTGTTGATAAATGATGCTTTACTTATCACTTTCCTTTCTTTTCTCATGCATGTATGTGGTAATACTCATGATACTTTAGGAAGAATGATAATGATATTTAGGAAAAAAATTGGTAAGAAGGAAGATAAATCCAAGTAAGGTCAAGGACCTAAGCGAGGATGCATAAGACCACATGATTCACTAGGAAAGGCTAGTGTGAATTGAGCCAAAATAGGCAGAATCAAGACCATGACATTCCAATGGTAGGAGATGTCAGGGAAAAAGAGAGGTGATGATAAACCCAAGTGGGGCGAAGAGCCCAAGAAAGGATAGGAGAGTTTGAAGATGTGTGTAAAACCTAAGGGGGCCGAGAGCCCAAGAAAGGCGATAGAGTTAGGCTAAAGATGAAATCAAGGTATTTCTAAAGGAAATGCTTAGCCATGAGGGTGAATCGATGTAGAGTATCGATGATGATATCATCAACTTGGTTCAAATGTGACTTTGCACGCATGATCATGAGGTCCTCAATAACATGTTGTGTAATAGCTACCTATCAATGGACTTCAGATCATGTGGAAAAAAGTGTCATCAATTTGGTCCTCCAATCGAGTGAGGATGCCACCCAAATGTCATTAAGAGTGGGGTGAGGTTCTCGGGGTGAGGTGGAGGCCCATATGTAGGTTGTGGTAGATGGTCTAGGGGAAGGTGGGGCTCTAAGAGGAGTCAACTCTGCACTTGTTTCCACATAAAGAGGACTCGGGAACCAAGTGCCTACTACACATAACCCGATAATCTGCATCAGTATGTGAGTAGTAGCCATGGTGTGAAAAATATAATGGGGTGAGGTAGAAGGTCATGTGGCCTTTCAAGATTTGATCTCATTTCTAACCTCAACTTCAAGATTTTTCATGTGTTTTTTATAAGCTCTACAATCAGATACATCATGCCTTGAGCCTCATGCCATGTGCAATATGGATCTACCCCAAAGGTCGAGGATCCATAAGGGAAAGAGGTAGGGAAGGATGTAAATGATCGGTGTGGGTCGGCATGGATGATGTTTGGTACATCTAGCACTTCATCATCCATGAGGTCATCAACTTCATAGTAAAATCTAGATATACACTCCCCTTCCTTTAGATGAGGAGGTATGTTACATGATTTAATAGTATCATGAGGAGAGGATGAGGTCATAGGAGCTGTTTGAGGCTCAAGCACCGATTTGTTAGGAGGAGGAGGCTTGACCAAATGTGAAGGAGTCTTCTTGTACAAATAATGAAATTCACATCACAAGTGAGTGTGATTTGGAGGGTGTTTTGGTAATGTCGACTTCTCTATCCCGAATTTGGGCATAACTAGCCAAATGGGGATCATCCAAAGCATAACCATCATCATAGTCAGATGTAATGGTGTCTATTATGCACAAGAATCAACTGTGGTTTCTAGTTAAACCTTTTGTTTAGTGTAGGTTGAGGTGTACGTGAAATAGTAATGGGAATAGATGGCTCCTTCTTGCGAGGTCACAAGTTAGGAGGAAGTTGTGAGATGACAAGATCTGGTAGATCAAGTAGTATTAATCCTAACAATAATCTCATCGGGCTTCATCATCAAATCCAAGAGATTGGGAGGTGTGTGATTGACCAACTTTAGATGACCCACATTACCACGAAGAGACTCAACAGGATAATTAAAGCATTGATATTCACGGAATGGATGGGAGATAGTTCTTGAAGGGTTGGGAATTTATAAGTCCCCTTTTTGTTGGAGAGTATCATAATTCCAAGGATTTGGATCACCTTGATTTTATAGATTGCCCTTGATGTGCAAACTTGACACATTGATATGCGAAGAAGAGGTGACCACACACATATGGTGGGTCCAAGGTTGACCAAGGAGAATGTTATAAGATAGGGGAAGTTAAAGACCATGACCTTCACATGTACAATCCTAGGAGGGATAGTGATAGGAAACCAAATGCAACCCATGGGAGGCATTTATCGATGATCATACCCTTGACAAGTAGTATGTGTGGTTTTAAGGTTGTTGATTGAGTATCCAAGGGCTTTGATGAAGTCTAAAGAGGCCACACAAGTGCTCGACACCTTCATCAATGAGGGCATGCTTGACTATGTTTTTGACCAATTTGTATAGAGATAAAGAGTGGAGGATCATCTACCTGAAGCAAAAGTTTGTCTGGAATCATGACAACTATGGGAAAATGAATGCAAGTTTGAACATCAATGGTATGATCTATACAAATGGAGAGTTCCTCACACTGACGATATATACTTTCCTCTAAACCGTGCAACATAGGAGACTACCCAAAGTAGGAGGGAAGGTATGTTCATATCAAATATCACAATCATAAGACACTCATGATGGTGAGGTGACATGCACATGAGATCTAAAAAGGAATTGGACCAGGAATTTGAGACAATGCTTCCAAAGGATCCCACTCATCATGGTGGACTAAGTAGCAATTGGTTGAGAGTGTTTAGGATCCTCAGAAATAGGTTCAAAAGGAGGAGGAGATTAGAAGATACTTCATAAATTGTTGTTTGTTTATGCTCGATGCCATCATCCAGAGCCAAGAAGGTCTATGTGTTGGAGAAATAGTTTCAGATGCCTTCGGCCCTATAGCAATTTTGTTACGGGGCTAATGGTGTCTGTAGAAGATGGATTTTATTTTGGGAGTTTGATTTTGAGAGACACAAGGGTAAATACCGTTATGAGTTTGAGGTTGAACTAATGGAGGGTATTTAGGCTCTATATATGTTATCACATGCCTCACATCATTTATAGCCACTTGTGTTCTTAGAGGATAGTCAATGATCAACCACATTTGTTGTGGCATTTTTGGATTTTTAGAGATTTTCACCTAACTATGGTTAGGCATAGGGTTAGAGAAACCTTAAGTTATTCATTAGCTTGATTAATGGCATTATGACAATCCTTTTTCCTTTGAGCATCTCGAGCCTTGACTTGCTTTAGTCAAACATCTCTCTAGTGATGGCTTCATGGTCAAATTGAGGGCCTAAAAAGAAAGTGATGGAAGTCATGTGAAGGGCACGACAATTCTCATGAGAATGGCCCCAATTGGCATGCCACCAACAAAACTTGTTTTCATCATGCCATTATGGGATAGGTCGAGAAGGATCAAGGATCTGACTAAATGGTTTAGGCATACACTTTCTCAACTCATCCTTGTTAATGGTTGATAATAAGTAGGTTGGTTTTTACTATTATTAGCTTTTGAATCATATTAAAGACATTCCTATTTGTAGAAAGCCATAAGAGGAAGGGTATCTGAGACCCCATCATCCATGGCATTCTTGTTCTTTGATTTTTAAAGGATTTGTATTTGTTTAGTTGCTTGAGTCTTAGGAGGATCCTTCTCAAATTCTCATGAGGTAATCTTGTCATTTGGCTTGTTTAAAAGCTTCATCCAGGGAAGTAGGAGAAAAGACCTAACCTTATATTGAAGGAGGTTCTAAGGCTCAAAGGAAAGTTGGAAAAGGCTATCATTCGACATATTGTGTTACTTCTTAGTAGATAAGGTCTTTCCAATGCTTGATGAAGGCTTGAGTTGATTCATTCTCATGTTGTTTATAGTTTAATGAAAGCATTAATGTTATTTTCAGGTAAATCATGATATTGGAATTCATTAACTAAGGTTCACTAGAGATTATAGCTCCACTATGGAGTTAGGGGGTAAAGTGTGATACCATAGTCCAAGGCATCTCCAGTAAGAGTCTTAGCTAAAAGTTTAGTGGCAACATAAGAATTAACTTTGATCCATTCTTTATAAAGGTTTCTAAAAGCTTTGATGTGTAAGTAGGATCGGTTGATCCATCATATGAAATAGAAGGGGAAATGCCTCTAATATCCATGCTAGCAATGTAGGGTGCTAGAGGATCTTGTTGGACTACCCACAAAGACCTTGTTGTGAATGGGAGGTTGGGAAATAGGTGCCCCATTAGGTATGTTAGGAAAGGGTGGAGGAATTACACCCCAAATCCCAGATTAGGATGGTTAACCATTTGGACCATATTGGATTTGCATTTGAAGGAGTTGGGCCATGGTGGCAATTTTTTGTTGACTCATCTTATCTATAAGAGTTGAGGATAAGATTAGTGGGATCAAAACTAGAGGTATTTTCAAATGAGCTACCATAGTATCCTTCCCACTATCCACCCTATTATCAAGTTTTCTCGATACAAAGTCAAGAAGGTGTTTATGAATTACTAACTCAAGTTCCCCTTTGTATTGAGGAAACTTATCAAGGAATTTTGAATCTCAGGTGGAAGATCAAAGGTGTCTTCAATCTGAATCTCTTCCTCTTCATCACCTAAGACATTATTGTTGTGGGTGTTATACTTTTTCTTATTAGCTCCTATCACACAACAGTCTAAGTAGAAAGGAAAGCTAGATTCTGGGTGATTAATTTATGAAAATGATTGTTCACTCAGAGTTGGAGAGCCCTAAGCCAAGATACTCCATGATGGAGTGCTATATGACCCAAAAGAAGCTCAGAAAAATAGGCTACCAACACAATCAGCCCTATAAAAAGTGTTTCACAAGGGCCAAAGGCGTCTATGATGGGATCTAGATAAGATATATATAGGATCGATCCCATAGAAATGACATAGGGGCCGATGATGACACGGGGAAAATTGAAAATTTTTTAGGGTTTTTACAATTTTAAGGACTAAAACAAGACAAAAATGAAAATGGGTGCTTTTAATGAGTTATGCTCGATCATAAGGAAAAAATAAGATTCAATTGGGTTCACCAAGGATGTATGGTGGGAAAAATGTGTCTAGACATTGTGCACTCTTATCATCCATTCAACTAGGGTATCGAGGCAACGAGTAAGGGACACACCAAGACCACACACAACAAATAGAATTAAAGGGGGTACATGGACCACTATGATTGCATACCCCAAGGAAGTAACCCTTACACTAGGAAAACCTAAGGTTTCCAAGGCCCTAGGTCGAAGAAGAGGAAGGAACCCTATGGAGGTATTGACACTATGGGGAGATTATGAACAAAATAAGCATGCAATATCTATGCTAACCAAAGTAAAACATGTAACATGAAAGGAACTAAAATACAATATGCTAACCTAACATGTGCATAAAATACTAAGCTAACATATAGTATGTAGCAAATGTAGGAACTACTCTATACAAAATGACAAGTTGGTTAGAGCACTTACATTGGGGGATTGGTCACTAATGCATCTATCTCCCAAAGGACCATACACCAAGAGAGAACAACTTTTAGGTGGAGAAGGGGAAACAATCTAGTCCTAAATCACTATAGATGACCCAAAAGTGTAAGCAAACCAATCTAAGCAAGAAGAATCTCCAAGCCAAGAGTCAATATGTAAGAAATCTAGAAGCTAAGTGAGTAGGTGTCAAGTTGGTGCAAGAGAGCAAAAGCTAATGGTGAGTTCTTGTTGATCTAATTTTATCATCATAATGTAATGTGAA
Organism: Taxus wallichiana var. yunnanensis; assembly: GCA_018340775.1. Taxonomy (NCBI): domain Eukaryota; kingdom Viridiplantae; phylum Streptophyta; class Pinopsida; order Cupressales; family Taxaceae; genus Taxus; species Taxus wallichiana. The sequence goes on along the minus strand of CM031237.1, from coordinate 990,412,766 downwards.
AATGTGATTTGGGGTCTTTATACCAACGTCATTTCCCATGGACGAAGGCGTCGACCAAGAATTTAAATTTGCACAGACAATGCAATTGCCCGCGGGTGATAATGTCATCCATGGATGAAAATGCAAAGGCGAGTGTGTAAGGTGTCATGAAAAGAAAGAATAATGCAAGGCAGAAGAAATGATGTCATGAACAAGCTAGATGTTAGAAGAATGGGAGATAACATAAGAGGATAAGAACAAAAGAAAGACATAAATGAGACCAAAAGCTATTCTCTCTGTATCATCCCTAACCCAAATGGTTGCATGAATAACGATACCCTATCATGGAACGAGCCCTTTACGGCACCCATTCCAGAGATAGATGCATTAGCGACCTCTAACCTGGAAAGAGAAATTTTTAGTAATTGGTATGAAAATAGAAAGCATAAAAAATTAGGTGTATACAAAAACCACAAAAGTGTTGGAGCTTTGATCACCATATAAACTAGGTTTAAAAATTCAAATTATTCATGGTTATCCAATCAAAAATTTGTTTATGGCTATAATGTTTTGGTGCTTGAATGTAATATCCCCTTCCCAATCAAAGACCCTTAGCCTATTTTGTCTACCCGACGGCTAAGGGAAGAAAATAAGGGTGACTTAAGTTTTAATATTTTATTATAAAGTGCAAAATAAAATAAAATAAAATATCATATGCACTTATAATAAATTATTATTAACTTAAAAATAGAAAAATATGCAACATAAAGCAAAAAAATTGGCATTAGTTATCCATCCTAGGGAAAAATGTGATTTGCCTAATGTGAGAAGGTTAGTGGGAAAAAAGGCAAAATGATGTAAAACACATATGGACCAAAGTTATTCACTCTAGAGTAGGAATGCAAATGGGTGGTGAAAGCATTTAATGAGGAAGGAAAATGTGATTGGTTGTTGGAGGTGGCCATTAGGCCCAATTCTTCTATTTAAACAATGGGAATTGCTTGGAGAGATACATTTGAATATTTCTCCATCTCTGATTTTGTATGAAGCTTTCAAATTTATCTATATTATTATAGACACCAATTTTTGGTATAGCGCCCCTCTGTCATCTCACATTCATGCAACTTCCCCTCTCACCTTTTCTTTTCTTAAATTGAATAAAATCCCATCTATTTTCTCACCTTATTTAATTAATTATCAAATGAGCTCCACGTGGACCCATTTGATAATTAGGATTTTGACATTATCCCCCATCTCTCACAAATTATTCAATCCATGGGTATTAATATACCCATCCGACACCCCTTTCTAAATTTCAAATATCTCACCTACCATGTCAATCATGCTCCCCACTCTATATAACAATTCAAACTTTGGTCCCCACGTGATCACATCATATCTCTTAACTCAGGTTACTCTACCCAACCCAAAGTTTATTATTAACCCCAATCTAACCTCACATCCAAGCTATAATTATGGGTTTTCCCCATATTTCAAGGACCGCCGACCGATATATATTTTTCAAGAAGACCTAGAGAACCTAGACCTGGAGAGACCTAGGTCGGATAGGAGAAGAAAGAACTTAATTAAGTTCTGCAAGTTTGAGGGAGAAATCTTTACCATAGTTTGTTATCTTGCCATCTTAATGCCCATTTCATCTCCATAGTAGAGCACAAGCTAAGTCCTCTCGTCATTTTAGTTACTTGTCATTTTATATTCCATTATTTCTGCATGATAACTATTGTTCATGATCTATTATTATCTTGTCTGACATGGGGGTTGACATCCTCCAAGGGAGTTAAAATCCTCTTAAAACCAACATTGTCTGGTAGCCCCACATATTATCATCTAATCTTATCTATTTTAGTCTTACAGATCTAGCTTCTTTATATCATACATCTCTGTCTTCTTTGCACTCGTAGATCCACATCCACATCTGAAGTCCTAAGTCCTCCATCATTCGAAGTTGATAGTGGCTCCCAGTATTGGCCTTCACCCGCTCGAGAATGAAGTTTCTTGTGCAATATTTGGCACGCCCGGTGGGACCAGATCCTAGATTTGGTCATTTTGTTTGTTATTTTACTCATCTTGTCTAACTTTCTTGTTTACATGGTCTTAATATTCATTGATCTCAGTGTAGCACAATCCATCGTTTAAGTCACCTCAAAGGTACGTGCTCTTTATTTTCTGTTTACCCACATGGGAAATGAATCCGAAAATTGACCTTATGATATTGTCATGGGTTTTCTTTGGATGATCATTAATATACAATCGCATTTATATTATTTTATATAAGAATATTAACCTTCATTATAAGGAAAATTAAAAAAACTTAATAAAAAACATTATGAAATAACACTGAATTAAGTTATAATAAAAAGAAATGTAATTTTTTTCTTTTTAAAAAAAAATCCTAACTATCCTAGATTACCCGACCTAACCTATCTAAAGAACTCGACCCTCTACCCAACTCATCCCCTCACTCTCATCTCCCACATCCAACTTCTTCCCCTTCTCCACACGTTCTCTTCTTACCACCTCTCTCCGTTCTCACCCCCACGCCTCCTTTTGAACGAGCCACTCAAAGACTTCCGTCCTAGACTCACTCCCCTTTCCACCGATCTCCATGTCATCTCCACTCCTATTACCCATCTCGAGTCTCCCTTCTACTTAGTCACTTCACCCAACTACCCTTCATGTTACAACATCTCTCCACCCCTTCGAGCTCTCTCTACATCCAACGCAACCACCCATCCTCACCAACTCTACTTCACATAGCTCTTTAACCAGAGCCAATTGGCGCTTCCTTCTAACCCATTCACCTCCAAATTCCTTTCTCCCACACAACTCTTTCCCTCTGCTCACCACACATACTCTACTCTCCATCTACCCATCTACACGCCGACTCCATTCCACCTATCTCCCTTCTACCCAAGTTGAGCTCGCTACGACTTGCTCTCTACCCAATTTCCAACTTGGTCGATCCTGACTCCCCCATTCCTCACCACTCCTCCTCAACTCTCTAACTCACCAAGCCCTCCCCTCGATACTTATCCAATCACTCGATTCCCTATCCACCCATGCCAAACTATTACCTCTCTATCGAGCTACCTCTCACCACTTCCATTCTCACACCTATAAGCTAGCATCTCCCCTCCTTGAACATCCATCCTACCTGTGCTAGCCACCTCACCTCACACCCCTCGAACTCTCCATCTAACTCGATCAACCTTTACTACACCCCAACTTGAAGCATCAATTTCCTTTCATCGATATCCTTTCCCACATCAACGCTTCATTCCTAACACCGCAACTCACCACCCGATTTCGTTCTTCTGTCCTAAGCCTTCCTCACGCCGAGCTCCACGTAGGCTTCTGTATCCAAAAAAACAAAGCGTATGTCCATGCAGGACTCAAAAGATTTTGTTGTTTGATGCTTTCAACTATTTCCTGTTTAGTTTCAATTTACACAAGCTCTGTGGATAGTGACTGTATAGTCTCTTTCTAGAAATCGGTGTATAATCCCTTACGAGCAGTGACCAAGTTCAAATTCACACCGATTTTGTGTGTATTGACTATACAATCTCTTTATAGCGATTGGTTAACAATTCTTTAGAACACATCTATAAATAATGCTTTGATAGATACTTCGTATTGAAGTAAAATTTAGTGATTTTTACAGTCCTTCGATTGAATTTGACTTACAATGTTTAAGAACACTTTTTAAAATGTTTATTGCAATCGGCTCACAATTCTTTAGAACACATTTATTTACGTTGCCTTGGATTAAAAAAAATGCCATTCAATATTGAAATGTAATCCACATCCATGGAATGTCAACACCATAGTTAATTGTATATGTCTCGTTTAGTTCTCTTTTTCATGTGATTCGCTTTATGTCATCACACATGTAAAAAGTTTTGTCCATGTGCAGTAGGACCACCTTGGGCATACCTAAAAGTGAATAAAATTTCTCTCAATAAAAAGGTTTGATAAGATATTGCTCCTCACTTTTTTTCTTGTCCCATTATTGTAGATATCTTATCATTTTCATATCTTGTCGGTCGACTATTGTGGAGTATAGGACCTTAATAAATTACTTAATAAGTATCGTTATCGATAGTTCACTACACAAATCAACCAACATACACATTTATATTGTTTTGATAGTGTAGTTTATCATTTAACAACATAATTATAATTTTATTGATTCATCGCTTTATAGATTATTTTTATAATCTAAAGTTGGTTTGTCATTGAATAAAAATAATTTCAAACGTCTTAGTCCAATTATCCTCTTACAATGGGAAGCTTAGAAAAATGTCCTTATCGATTGTGTGGGTTTGCATGGAAATAGAGACCTAATTTGGATTTAATCATTCATAAATATAAAAATAATAATAATAAAATAACTTTTCATTGAGGATAGTCATAACATTAGAGGAATGCACCTATATTGAAAAAACACATTATTGTTGAATTTATTGTGTTTATAATAGATGCCTAATCTTATTTAACAAGCATAATACGGTGAACTTGTTTTTATATTAATATCATACGCGTAGGATTCTCTTTTGCATATAAATATTAGAACGTTTTGTTTTATTATCCTTTTTATATCTTTTTAACTCATATCCACTAATTGTCATATTTTATTTTTGCAGGCAAAGTCTAAATTACGATGTCAAAGATTAAGTGTTAAACCAAAACACACCGCAAGTCATCTCTTATCAACCCCATCTATGAATGTGAATCATCTAATTTTAGGGTACCCGGACATTCCTGGACACTAATTGGTGCTTTCAAAATACATCACTATCACACACACTTAAATAACCAGAAAAGTGATTCTCTAGGTATTCCTCATTTTTCTCTATTTTCTCTTTTCTGCATTGAATTTTCCTTTTTCTGAGTGCTTGTCCACATCGAATGTCATATTTCATTTTGGTCTAAAATGAACCTTCTGCATCCTTCTTGCTTACATAGCTTAAGTAAAGGATTTAACTCTCTGCATTTCACTTATCACACACTGCCTGAGACTGCACAAACATAATTAACACATCAAAACGTTCCTCTCACCTAGTTAACTGATTGGGACTTAAACACCCAACAGGAAACCATCTCAGACATCTCCCAATCCAAAACTACCCGAAACCAGCCATCGATTTGCGTTCTTCTGGCACCTTCATTACCTACTTTTATTTTCTACTCACATCCTCTAAATTAAACATGATGCTAAAAATATTCTCGCTTGATTTGTTTGTCAACAAAATACATAAACAAATGTCTCTCTATTTCACACCTATTGTCACTCTCTCTCAAATCGAGACAAACAAACAATGTACTCCACCCAATAAAGATAATTCTTCTGAAGATCTCGCCCAACAAGATACTAAACTCAAAACCACGTCGTTAGTCACCCAACGTCTAACCTCCATGGTCTCACCTCATGAGAACCATGTCATCCAAAATTGTCCCCACCTTGACACCAACCCTCGTATCTCTCGTCAAGCCAGTCTTCCTAAACCGATCGCACCACCATCTCCCGCTCCTCTCGAGACACTTGGGCCTCCTCCTAACCCCATATATGACTTCTTACTCCAAAACTCCTATAATATCTCAATCCTCCCAATCTCCAAAATTGGTGGATCACATTCCACCCACCTCCCATTTTGACAATTCTATTTCATCCACTATTAATAGGCCTGTCCAACCATCTCAAACTCTTAACACACATATCCCTGTTTATCTTTTACCACAACAACCTACCCGAATTCAACAACCACATCATGCCCTTATTGCTCAACATCAACCTATACAACAAGCCCAACTTGTGACACATGTTAGTCCTTACCAAGCAACTCCCCAAACACCTACATATCCACAAATTAATCAACTGTCTTATCAAACCATTATGCAAACATCCTATCTACAAAATTATCAACCAACTTATCATACGCTTCCCCAACTACCCACACACCCAAAAACACATTATTCACCTTATCAAACTACTTTTCAAACCACACAACCGATTCAATCTCAACCTTACAACAACTCGAGTGATTCAATTCACGCCTTAATGAATCGGTTGGCCAATTTAGAAACCGTTACCTTAACACCTAAAAACACCTTATCCTATGAACAAATTTGTAATGAACCGATTCATCCGTTGGTTCTAATTAAACCCTACCCTCCTCATTGGAAACTTCCCATGTTTACTAAGTTCAACAACAAGGAAGATCCCCAACAACATCTCCTCGCATTTAAACACACATGTTGTCTTATTGCACATGATCATGATCTACTTCTTCGCACTTTCCCCATGTCTTTGTCTAGTCCTAGGTTGGATTGGTACAACAATATCCCACGACATTCCTTATTCTCTTTCACTCAACTTGCATAGTTGTTCTTAGAACACTTTTCTATCAATATCGCATGCAAAACCACTATCGCTGATATATATACCATTCGACAGTTTGAAAACGATCCCATCGCTGACTTCGTCGCATGATGGCATGATGTTATAAACCAACTATCCTTCACTATCCCGCAAACCAAACTCATCGAATTATTCTCGTGTTCGTGTACAAAACATATATCATCCACTTTACGAGATCCAATCATTTCGAACCTTTGATGAAGCTTTCACAATGGATCGCAAACTCGAAACCTATGCCATTGAGCAGGGTCATCTTAAACTAAGTTCAACTAAATCAAAAATGGAACCTACTAAACCATTCACACATAACGGCAAGTTTAAGGCTGTGGCCAACACTTTGGTCATTGAACCCTCATCCCCATCTACATCAAGCACATGGTCTCAACAACGATCTCCTCAATCAACAACCAACTACAATCCCTCAGGAGAATCATATAGTTCTGTATTTGATAAATTGATTACTCTAAACTCCATCCAACTTCCTCCCATACGACCTATGGACAACTCACAAGCCAATCCTATTTGGTATCATGAAGCCCACTATCAAATATCATCTAGTAAAAGATCATGACATTGAGAGATATCATTCCTTCAAAGATCATGTCTAACAACTCATAAATCAAGGGGATATCCAAATCAACAGCTACCTCCACGACGCAAACTAATCAACCACCAACCAATCAAGCCACGCTCTTTACATCTCAACTGCCAAATGCTTACACTGTTAACATTGTCAATCAAGATCCCATCTTATCACCAAATTTGCATATTCCTACAATGGACATTAATCCCACTTTTATTCGAACCTAACTCACCTACATCAACTTTTACTACTAGTCCCGAACCTACACCTTCTTCTACTATAACCACATCTCGCATCAAATTTGACTATACCATCCACCGCAATCATGCCCTAATCTACCACATTCGATTCATCTTTAGCACCTATTTCGCCCCACTCATATCCACACATATCCCTACATCTCTCCCACCTATTTCTTCACCCACATCTTCATCAAATACACCTGTTACTACACCTACATTACTCACAACCATCCCAACAAAACTTAGTTCTACTACATGCACCCTTACAACCCCACCTTCGACATCAACCCCATTAGCCAACATATCATTCTTACCCCTCAAAACATTTATGAAACAACCAGTCCCATCTACTTCTACACCTGAAAATGCTCCTGCATTTGTTGTATTACCCATACCCATAAGGTCTACTCCATCGGTTATCGCACTACCCACATCTCCAAATCTTCCAAAAATGCCTACATCTTTATCTATCCCAACGACCCCTATATCTATCATATCAACAAATCCACCTATCCCTACCTTGGCATCTTTACCTATATCTTTGCCCATGGCCACATCACCAATGTTATCCCAATATTCTTTACCTAATCCTTCTATCACACCAACCAAATCCTCTCGATCTGTAACCCTATCAAAGATACCCTTTGGATCATCTACTGAACCAACACATCCACCTAAATCAAATAAAGATGATTTACCTTCTCCCTCTACAAAATCAAATCTTCCCATGCCAAAACCGAAACAATCCACATCTCACATAGATATCATTAATTGCATCATACAAACACCTATCTCTCCATTAACATCCTTGTCTTGTTTTAGGACATTTTCTCCATTAATAACCACACCACCACTATCAGATCCTCCAGTTGAAATTATTGTCATCCCTGCTAGAGGTAAATCTTCTCGGTTGAAGTCTAAGGCTTGGGGCAAACATCCCCGACAGTCCCCTGCACATCCTCGAAACATTTAGGTTTTCCCTCTTCTCAACAATCCAATGCCACAACATCTATTTTAGGATTAGTCTCTCCATCTATGACATCTTGCAATAATCAATCCACATCCAAACAATACCATCCTTCAACCAAATTTGATTTGTCCTCCAAAACACAAAATTCACCTATCCAATCTACATCCACTTTTTCTCCTAACTCCAAGTTGAGATATCCTATCAAAACCCACAAGAGTTACCTTCCCCATGACACTTCAATGGGGTCTTACGCAGATATCCTTCGACATTTAACTCGAACATCTGCCATCAAACTTCCTCCTATTAAAGCCTTTAATCCCTATGGTCCCAAGCCATCATGGTTCAATCCTAATTGTAGTTGTGCTTATCATCGTACCCCGGGCCATGACATCGAACATTGTAAGGCATTTCAGTCAATCGTCCACAATCTTATTGAGAAAGATGATTTCCTCATTCAGGGGAAAGTTCCTTCTCCATCTACATTGAATCCAATTCATATCCCATCTGTCGGGTCTCCCATGATTCCTTCATCCACATCATCCCTTAACATTCCTCCTGCACACGACATTCCTCCTAAGGAAGGTCCTCCATTTTTCATCAATACCGCTTATCTTGCTAAACACACTTGTGGTCTCCAATTGTTTACCCCATCCAAATCTAAAACAATCTCATCTAAACTCTTTCGACATCCTTTAACTCTTCACATTTAACTCATTGGGAGAACAACCTTCCCTCGCCCTTGAGCACATCATCCGTCTAACTCCTCACACTAGGGAACTTCGCCCCTTGACATTGTTTCGTTTATCCCATCCAAATCCAAACCAATCTCATCCAAAATCTTTTGACATCCTTTAATTCTTTCCATTAAGGGACCTTTTTCAAGTCCACCATTGTGGCTATATTTATGCCTCTTTTGGGGCACCATCTATTTCATCAAGTCCACCATTGTGGCTATATTTGTGTCTCTTTTGGGACACCGTTTATTTCATCAAGTCCTCCTTTGAGGCCATGATTTTCTTATATGTTTATGTCTCTCTTGGGGCATCATTTATTTTCATCTAAATCCACCATTGTGGTCATATGTTTGTTTCCTTCAGGACATAGTTTTGTTTCCTACTTGGCTATCATCTCATCTTATTGCAACTTCATTGTCTTCCCTCTCATGGTGGTAAACTAGAGATGGAACCTCTTAATGCATTACACTTGCGACCTAGTCTACTATTAGCATATCTACCAATGAGCACTTAGTTATATCCTTAGATTATTCTCTCCATCCTTAGCCCTTTCATTTGTCATTGTAATGATCTGAATTATGTGGTCCGCCTTCACTACTTTGATGTGACCCCATAACCATTACATCCGTCACCTTCTCATTCTCCTATTACAACCATGCAAAGGGTCCAGGTGTCTCTTGTACATTCCTTATCCCCTCTTAAGTGGTTTACTTAGCTATTCCCAGCTCTCCCCCATGTGAAGCTCAAATTCACATATGCAAAAGGCAAAATCAAAGTTATCAAAAACAGATTGATCCCTCGAAGGACAATTGTTCATGCAAAAAAAAAAAAAAAGAAAAGCATACAAATCAAAAATCAAAGCAAAATCAAAAGAAATAGACCGATCCCTTGAAGGATGGCTATCATTTTATTCTTTCCATCTATATTATGTATAAAGTAGACCATACCCTTAAACGATGGATACTCTATTATTATGGCATCTGAAAGGTTTCTCGCATTGATTAGCCTTCATTTTATCAACATTTTATGAAAGCTTCCCGCATTGATCAACTTATGCTATTGTTCTTCCCCTTTCCCAAACCTGGGGCATATACTTAAGGAACACCACCTTTGGAGATCCCTCTTCCCGCGTACAAGTTACATCTCAATCCCTTTGTCATGTCAACATTAAGATTATGAGCATCTTTCATCCATTTTTTCCTCGCATCTTTTGGTATAACTAATTATCGTTGGTTATGTATTAACACCTCGATATTGATGCAAGTCAATGCCTCGAGCAAGAACTTTTTCTTGTTTATATCCAATCCAATTCAAAACATAGTTTCCCTATATGCCCTAGCTATAACTATGTTTCGTTCATCTCATCTAGATCATCTTTTATTAAAATCACATCGATTTTCACAAGATGAATTCTATATTTATCTATCATCTCTATGGATGTGTTTGAAATATACTTTTTGGTTTACTTAATTCTACTTGATTGCTATTGCAGGTTTTGTGAATCCTACTTGAGGATCCTTCTCAAGGCAAGTTTTTATCTCTGCAGCCTCCTTATCTCTTAACATGTTCAACAACGTCTTTGATCCATTTCTCCTCGCTCTCCGTTTCCACTCATCACCATTTGTCTCCACATCATCCTTCTCACCTTTCTGTCCCCTTGCACCATGCCAGATAATCTTACTTGTCTTTCCTCTTGATTTTCCCTTTCACTCTTCCGCTTTCAGTTTGACAATCTTACTTAACCATCCATATAGCTAGAGAATCTTAGTTAAGGAATATCTTCTTCCTTGGATCCTCGCGCTTTATAAAATCTTCTTCACCATTTCCTCTTTCAACAAATGACAATCACCACCATAAACATCTTTCCGCTCCTCCTTTTTCACTTGACACTCTTGCATCATCACTCCCACCATATGGGCATCCCAATTAAGGATTGCCCTTGCACTCTCCATCACCACTACATATGTTCCTCCATCCACTCATATCACACTCCTTTGTTTCCTTGTTATCACTTTGATATCACCTCCTTTCATATCTTGTTTCATTTTGGTATACACTACTCGCTCTTTTCTTTATCCTTTTTCTTCTTCGGCTTGGCGATCCTACTTAACCGTCCCCGTTGCAGGGCAATCTTACTTAAGAGTTCCTCTTAAGAATGGTTTTCCATCTGATCCTTCCATCTCCCATCATATCTTCCTCATCTTCTGTCTCCCGCCTCTCATAATCGTCCACTCCAACCAACCATTCCACACCTGCATCCAATACAATGTTGTCTTTCTCCTTCCATATCATCACTGCTAGTTTGGTGATCTTACTTAACTCTTCCTGCAGCATGGCGATCTTACTTAAGAGTCCCTCTTAAGCATGATTAGTCATCCTGCACTCGCCCACTACCTCGTACTTTCTCCACTTACATTTTCTCATCACTCCCCATCATCACATCCTCTCACCTCCTCTTTCATTCTTGCAAACACCACTTCCTACTGGTCCATTTTTCATCTCCATCATCCGCCGCTAGGTAATCTTACTTAACTGTTGCTTCTCCATTCATTTCATGTCTTGTTTCTTTATTTTTCTCTCATTTATTCTCATCCATCGTGCATCCTCTCCTCGCCTTCATCTTCATACACATCATTATCCCTCTTTTCTTTACTCTTTATGCTCCATCTTCTAGAGTTCTCCCACATATCTACCCTCATACTTACCCATAATTGTCATTGATCTTCCCCTAACATTCTTTCATCATCATCTTCTATTTCCACTCTAGTAAGTATCAGTGGACTTCTCCTAAAAATCACTCATCCCCATTCTGCACAACCTGAATCCTTTTCTTTGACCTCCTCCATTCTATCTTCATTCATTCCTTCCTCTATGCCCTCTAATCATTATCAGGGGACTTCTCCTAATGTCCCATCATTGGCATTCCCCCTCTCATTCTTTGTTTACTTTCTACCTTGTCTCGTCTTTTGTCCCATCCTTTCCTAATGATCATTATCAGTGGATTTCTCCTAACATCCATTCACTGGCATTTCCTCTCCTATCCCTTCCTTTCCTTTTCCTCGCCACCTCTCTATCTTCCATTCTTCCTTGATAATTTCTTCACTATCTTCATCATGCACCCTCTCTCTATTTTCTCGTCATCAACTTATCCTCATCTCATGCATCTCCACATATTTTCCAATCGATGTCATTCCTCCCCTCGAGCTTCTCTTTACGTTCCTTGTGTTTCTCACTCTTCTTCATTCTTGGTTCCCTTCCTTTTGCATAATTTTCTTCATTGTCTTCTCCTCCTTTCTGATCCTCATCTTATTTCACTTCCTCTACATCATCCTTCTCCCCATTTTACCTCGCACTTCCTCCTTACTTCCCCATCGATAACATGACTCTTCGTTGTCCCATATTCTTTATCATCCCATCATCCACATGCATTTCCATGCGGTTAGTTCCATATTCTTTGCCTTGGATTTTCTCACTATGATCAATTTCCTTCAATTTTCTTTGCTCTATCATCTCTTTCATTTTCCATTACCTCTCTGCTTTCCTCTGCTTCATCCTCCTTCACACCTTTTGTTTTAAATAACTCTCTCTCTTTTTCATAATTTCACCCTTTGCTCTGTTCTTTTATTGTCTTCTCTTTGTTTGTCCTTCTTCATTTCCCCCTTTCTTTATAATCCTTCTTTGTTATCTTCTTCCTCCCCTTTCATTCCTTCTTTTCTACTCCTCCATCTTCGTCCCTCTATTCCATACCCTTGTCGCCTTTATATTTGTTCTTTCTTACTCTTCTCATAATCAACTAATCCTCTTATTTATTCCCTTTTCTCTTTCTCAACATCCCTCACATCTGACATTCACGGTCAATGCCAATGTTTCTCTATTTATGTACCACCATCTATCCCTTTTATTACTGTTCTCGTTCTTCTCTCGACGACATTAACCTCTTCTCTTTTTGAGAACCCTGTCACATCTTTTATCTTTGTCAGTCCTCTTGAAAGGACATCATCATATCCATTTCTAAGAATCTCTTCCCATCTTCCTTTGACATTTTTGTCTTGGAAGATACCATAATGGCCATCACCTATATGATCTTGTTCTCTTCCATGAATATTTTCTTTGCTTTTGTTTTGTCACAAAAGTATCTTGACTTCTTATCCTACTTATCGAACAAGTAGGATTGCTTTTACTTTCTAATTTGCTAACAATTATGCATATTTCCTATGAAACATGATTGCCATCATATTTATCACCCTTTTAGGGCATTTTATCTCACCTTTCTATCCTATCTGCTCATCATGTGCACATTTATGAGTATTCCCCCTGAGATATCTTATTTCAACATCCAACTATGTCTTATGTTGGGGCACCTTTTCATCCTTGTACTTGTCAACACATATAACTCACTTTGTGTCCTTCTCGTGCCCCATGCTGGGGCATCATTATCTTCATCCTCATTCCTTTTATGGACACATGATTTTTCACACGATTCCTCGTAGACAAAGGATTGCGCACATCTTTCGCATTCAGTTGCACATATTTTTGATGTTTTCCTATGACCCATTGGTCATCTTGGTTTACATCCATACTATAGTGGTCTTCACCCACTCACTGGTCTGTAGAATGTTGTTGTCGTCTGTCTCCGTTGAGATCGCAATTGTCCTCTACCGATGTGATATTGGAGTCACCACCATAGTTTTTGTTCATTATTATTGCATCTTTTTTTTGCCTGAGGCATCTTGCCTTTGGTCATGTCTTCATCCATCCTCGGACACATATTTCATCTAACCCTTTTTTTTTGTCTCGTGGCTTGCTATCGCAAACCACTCAACAAAAAGGGGCAAATGTAGACACCAATTTTTGGTATAACGCCCTTAGTCATCTCACATTCATGCAACTTCCCCTCTTGCCTTTTCTTTTTCTTAAATTGAATAAAATCCCATCTATTTGCTCACCTTATTTAATTAATTATCAAATGAGCTCCATGTGGACCCATTTGATAATTAGGATTTTGACATTATCCCCATCTCTCACAAATTATTCAATCCATGGGTATTAATATACCCATTCGACACCCCTTTCTAAATTTCAAATATCTCACCTATCATGTCAATCATGCTCCCCACTCCATCTAATAATTCAAATCGTGGTCCCCATGTGATCACATCATATCTCTTAACTCGGGTTACTCTACCCAACCTCGGTTACTTGTTAACCCCAATCTAACCTCACATCTAAGCTATAAATATGGGTTTTCCCCATATTTTGAAGGACCACCGACCGATATTTTTTTCAAGAAGACCTGAGAGAACCTAGACCTAGAGAGACCTAGGCCCAAAGAGGAGAAGAAAGAGCTTAATTAAGTTCTGCAAGTTTGAGGGAGAAATCTTTGCCATAGTTTGTTATCTTACCATCTTGATGCCTAGTTCATCTCCATAGTAGAGCACAAGCTAAGTCCTCTCGTCATTTTAGTTACTTGTCATTTTATATTCCATTATTTCTGCATGATAACTATTGTTCATGATCTATTATTATCTTGTCTGACATGGGGGTTGACATCCTCCAAGGGAGTTAAAATCCTCTTGGAACCGACATTGTCTAGGTAACCCCGCATATTATGATCTAATCTTATCTATTTTAGTCTTGCAGATCTAAATTCTTTATATCATACATTTATCTTCTTTGCGCTCGTAGATCCACATCTACATCTAAGGTCCTAAGCCCTCCATCATTCAAAGTTGTTGGTGGCTCTAGTATCAACCATCACCCCGCTTTAGAACGAAGTTTCTGTACAACAATTATTTCTAAGGATGAAACCCTTTAGATATACCTCTTGAGGATGAAAACCCTCCAAGAGTTGAGAGGATTCTCCATATAGGGTTTTCCATTGGGCATCAAGGAGTTAATTTGTGTTTTTTTATCATTTTTCTAGCGGTGTAAAGGTCAATTTGTTATTTTGATTTCTACAAGGGTTTGAAGAAGGGAATTGTTGTTGTGTCTCTTTTTCATTTCCAACAATATTCTAGGTGGAGCGACCTATCTAGGGAGCTGGTTCGTGAGATTTTGGAGCTGTCTAGAAGCTGATTTCTATTGTTGTTTACAAGTTTGATTTTTAATGATTAAATCAGCCAAATTTCAAAAAAATTACATCTCAAAACCCTAAGGGCGAATTGGTGTTTTGGCTATTTAGGACACTTGTGGTGGGGATTTGAATGAATGGGCAACATCATTGCATTCTCCCATTTTTGAATTCATGCATAGTTTATTTGTATCGGATCGAGCATTTTTGAGTGAGTTATGATTTTTTGAAGTTGCCATAATTTTTTATAGATTGGGGTTTCAAAATAAATTCATTTGAGCTGTATATGGGCTCTAAAAATTCAGTGTTGTATATGGGCTCTAAAAATTCAGATCTTTGCACGAATATATTGAGGGTGAAATATTACAAGTTATAACTTTGTTTATAGTGGAAAATATCATGATTTAATTTTTATTTTTATAAGTTTCAAAATATGCCCTACTCGTTATTTCTGGATTTAATTCAAATATGCATTAAATATTTTGGGATAATTTCTATGAATTGCATTTGGGTATTTGGATTTGCCTAAAATCCAACTAGAATTCAAAAGTGCCCATTTGGGGACATTACAGTGGTATCAAAGCCTGAAATCCTCCCAGCCTGTGAGGAAAGAAAAGAAAAATCAGATTTGAATGTAGTCCAAGAAAAATAAAGTGGACCCAAGTCCCTTTCTTTGATGGAACCGAGGAAATCTCTGCTAGATCTTGGTTGAAAGAATTTGAGACATTCTTGTGTTATAATCCTATGTGTCAGGATGATGCCCTCATGCTCATCTCTAGATACATGGATGGAGTAACACATAAATGGTGGCGTCATTTGTTGAAGACCCAAGGGGTTGAATCCATTGCTTCACTTGTAGATTTCTCACAAAAATTTCTAGAAAGATTTGATGTGCAGGATGGTAAGGGTGAGCAAGGAAGTGAAACCATGGAGTCTACACCCACGAAGGAGGACAAATCAGGTCTACAACCAAGGGAAGAAGAAGAAGCTTCTAGAGAGAAAGGTATGATTTCCATTGAGCAAAATAATTGCATTAGTAAGGAAGAAACATTGCTTGTTGGATGCCAAGTTAGAGAGATTATTTCAGCTCCAAAGGAACCAAATATTGATATTAGACAGGAGAAGAAATTCATATATGCAAGCAAGGAGGATGTAATGGAAACTCAAAGAAAGTGTGAGGAATGGAAAATAAGAGCTAAGGCTGCTAGATTGATAGCGCGTAAGGGAAACAACACTTACAAGAGTACAAGGCAAAGATGTGGTCAAATGATGCAAGGGAGTCTACACCCATGAAGGAAGACAAATCAGATCCACACCAAAGTGAAGAAGTCAAAGAAGACTTTATGGAGCAACTTGCACATGAGGAGGAGCCTCCCATGGACACTTATGTGAAGTTACAACCTGTTGTAATTTCCAAACCAGCAGCCTTTGATTAACTTTCAGATACATTTAATAGGCACATAGACAACAATCTCGGGGGCAGCTCAACATATGTCTATCTTGAACACTTGGAGCATATTGATGGCATTGAAAGGTATGGATGGTATTGAAAATAAAAGCATTTAATGAGGAAGAAAATTTTGATTGGCTGTTGGAGGTGGCCATTAGGTCCAATTCTTCTATTTAAGCAATAGAACTGCTTTGAGAGACACTTGAATATTTCTCCATTTCTTATTTTGTATGAAGCTTTCAACTTTGTCTATATTATTTCTAAGGACGAAACCCTTTAGAAATACCTCTTGAGGACGAAAACCCTCCAAGAGTTGAGAGGATTCTCCATACAGGGGTTTCCATTGGGCATCAAGGAGTTAGCTTGTGTTTTCTATCATTTTTCCAACAGTGTGAAGGCTGTAATTTTGCAGATTTCTACAAGGGTTTGAAGAAGGGAATTGTTGTTGTGTCTCTTCTTCATTTCCAACAGTATTCTGGGTGGAGCGACCTATCTAGGGAGTTGGTTCGTGAGATTTTGGAGCTGTCTAGAAGATGATTTCTATTGTTGTTTACAAGTCTGATTTTTAGTGATTAAATCAACCAACTTTCATAATTTTTCCAGCCCAAAACCCTAAGGGTGAATTGGTGTTTTGGCTATTTAGGGCACTTGTGGTGGTCATTTGCATGAATGGGTAACATCATTGCACTCTCCATATTTTTTTGATTCCGTGCATAGTTTATTTGTGTGGATCGGAGCATTTTTGAGTGAGTTATGAATTTTTTGAAGTTGCCATAATTTTCTGTAGATTGGGGTTTCAAAATAAATTCATTTCAGCTGTATATTGGCTCTAAAAATTCAGATCTTTGCACGGATATATCGAGGGTGAAATATTACAAGTTTTAGCTCTGTTTATGGTGGAACATATCATGATTTATTTCTGATTTTTATAAGTTTCAAAATCTACCTGCATCAAATATTTTGAGATAATTTCTATAAATTGCATTTGGGTATTTGGATTTTCCTAAAATCCAACTAGGGCTCAAAAGTGCCCATTTGGGGACATTACATTGTATCGAGCTTAGATAGTATATATTGATATTTTTAATGGTATTTTACATTATAATGATGACTTTGATTATGACACTTACTTATAATTTACCATATTTTCCTTCACATCCTTTTTGGTCGTATATCAAATGTCATCTCTAATTTATTTCATTTTATATCAACATATATTATATCAAGCAAATTTTATGGTTTATATAATATATAACTGTAGTTGTCTATGAGCAACATAAAATTTGAGCAATAACCCGCCAAAAACCATCAATTTCCGGCCTTGACATGGATTAGTGACTTTCATTTTCCTCGAAATTTATCTTTCTCACTAGAAACATGCTTAGGGTTTTGCTTTTACTTTCTACTTACAAATTGAAATTCTTTTATCTCCATTTCATACATAAAACCAAAGATAGTGTTTTTGGGTTACTTGTCACTTCAAAGTGGTATTATATGGCTCTTAAGTGTGGGCTAGTGGTACATTGAGTTTCAAATGGAGGCAAACGGAAAAGATCTAAAAGTCCATGGAGAGCACACCACCGAAACAAAACTAAGTCATATAATAGAGACTAGGAAATAAAAACTAAAAATAAAAAAACACGCCACATGACAACAATTTGGGTTGGTCAAAACATCAAACCCAAAGAACGATCATTGTTTTTTGAAGAACTTGAAACATGTCTATCTTCTTCCTTTGGATTCGCTTTCGATTGTTGTTTTTGTAAGGGAGGACAATCATTAGCCTCAAACCACAAATGAGATTTTGGAAGGATTAAATAGATCACCCCTAGGGATTTTAACAAAGCCCCAATTGAACTACCTTGATTAAATTGAGTCACATCCACAATTTCCTTTAGGGTTCCTAGAGATTCTAAAAGCTTATTTTTGTGAAGGTCATCCTCCCGTGAGCTTAAAACCACAAAAGTGTTAGAGCTTAGGTCACCACATAACTAGGTTTAAAAATTCAAATTATTCATGGTCACAATCAATTTTTTTATGGCTACAATGTTTTGGTGCTTGTATCGAGCTTAGACATAATATATCGATATTTTTTTAATGGTATTTTACATTATAATGACGACTTTGATTAGGACACTTAATTATAGATTACCATATTTTACTTCATATCCTTATTGATCACATATCAAATGTCATCTCTAATTTATTTCATTTTATATCAACATATATTATATCAAGAAAATTTTATGGTTTATATAATATATAACTAGTAGTTGTCTACAAACAACATAAAATTTGAGCAATAACTACAACTAACAAACCATCAATTTCCGGCCTTGACATGGATTAATGGCTTTTATTTCTCCTTGAAATTTATCTTTCCCACTAGATACATGCTTAGGGTCCGGCTTTTACTTTCTACTCACAAATTGAAATTCTTTTCTCTCTTTCATACATAAAAGCCTAAGATAATGTTTTGGGTTACTTGTCACTTCATGGTATTATATGGTTGTTATGTGTGGGCTAGTGGTACATTGAGTTTGAAATAAAGGCAAATAGAAAATATCCGAAAATGTCTAATCACAAATAATTTCAGAATTAAGGATTCAATTTCCTATGAAATCATCCTTCTCGAGACAAGTACTTTTCCTTTTAGAGGCAAATCATGCATGACCAGACTATTATGTTACTTGAAAAAATGGAAAACATGAAGACCAAACATATGACCCAAAGTGGCTAAAAAGATGAAGAGTTGAACACAAGGAAAAACACTTAGATGAAGCAAAACCATAAGTTGATGAGCAAATGAAATATAAATTTAATCGAATGCCCAAATTGTAACAAAGACATAAAAAATTATGCAAATGAAAGGTTTTAGAACAACAATGGGAGGAAAGAAGCAAGCAGAAAGGACAACGTGCTATATTTCAGTGTTCACCCTGAACTATGAGCATATTGAAAAATCACATAAAGGGGTTGCAATTATATGGAGAGAACAAATTCTCATTGCTCAATTGAGGACTAGCTCCCGCAAGCTTAGGTGTGAGACATGAAGATGGACAATTCTTAAAGAGCAACGAGAATAGAGGGCTTGTGTTTTTTACACCATAGGGGCAATTGAAATGAAGGAACACTTCATTCTCGAATGTTCTCAATACATGTACATACGAACAAAGCGCATGTAAACGTTAAGAGTGGACTCCATGGTTTACCTATTCAAGAAGAAATAATAAAAGAGTTTGGAGTGTTGCTAACTCAAATTCACAAAAGAAGGAGCAATGTTGTAAATGATATCATGAGCCTCATGGATCTTTGAACGAGAGAAGCAATTAGTATAATCTATGTTCCCATAGACTATCGGGCCTCATGGATGTTATTTAACCATTTCATTTTGTTTGTTAGCAACAACATCCCTATCTTTATTAGGGGTGGTAGACAATCTCGAGCTCTATGCCTATAGTTGTGACACTAAAAACACATTTGTATTTAGATATGTAGAATGAATGAATGAAAGATTTTAATGACGTCCACGAGACCAAACAGTCTATGGGACCAAAGATGCAACCCTAAGATATTTTCATATTTCTTTCCATATCAAACCTTCTATAATGGATTTTGATAAAAACTCACAGTCTTGTTAAGCCTTGCTTCTTCAAATTGTAATGAGCTTTCTTTTAACCAATCAACCCCGTCCACATGACAAATCCCAAATTTATCTACCACACAAGATTTTATTTCTTTATTGGTGTTAGGACACTCTTACAAGTCGATAACCCATTTGTTCATCTACTTATTTCATCCACTTATTGTTCTACTTCATCCAAACAACAATCAACATGAGGAGGATAGTGATTTCAATAATTTGCAATTATTTTAGGACAAAAATACTTTAAAACGGTCGAAATTGCGATTGTGGCTCCCATCGTGGATCAAATTTGAAGGGTTGGTCAAATTTTTATTTTGGGGGGCACATATTTAAGTAGGCCTTCAGTGATGAAAAGAAGCATAAAAATTTGCACTTCATATGACAAGAGAAAATCTAGTATACACGTCGTAAAAATAAAGAACATTTTCTTTTTAAAAAGTGATTATATAAAAACACAATACTTTGGTTCATGGTACTATGGTTACAATAAAGTAAATGATGCATTATGCTTTAATTTCAAACCCCTTTCAAATATCTATGTGTCTTTCATACTAAGAGAGCTAATAATAAATAAACTAGTTCATATCGAACATGTTAAGAAGAGTAACTCCACCTAAAATATAACAAATTACATTTCCCTCAAATCATATATTCAAAGGGTATATGCATATACACACACATATTTGGATAATAATGCAAATTTGTGTCAAAAACTTCCCATACAAAAATAATGGATTAAGTTCGAGTTCATGTTCAACAATAATAAAATTCAAACATTTTCGATAAAATTTGGAGAATCTTGTGACAACCACTAACTACCCTATGTGGATCTAATTGTCTTGTCTTATTTTCCGAAACATCTCCATCTCTTTTCCTTATGGCTCATTGATTCCAAAATGTCAGAAATTTCTAATGAAATTTGAAAGATAACAAACTAAAATTTCAAAATGTTCTCAAACCAGTGTCATCTCTCTCAAACACCCTGATAACATAAATGAAAATGGATTACCACAACTTCATAACATATATTCTATATGTAGCTAATTCAGAAGCTACATATATATAATTCCATGAGATGATCATAGGAATGGGACACCTCAAAACAATATATGTTTGCTGGCCCTTGACGCTGCGACCCTATGACCACCATTTCTTATTTGGATACAAATGGAGTGGCAATAGGAAGTGCAAAGAGGGGACTTTGTGTTCTCGGGAGAGCTACCATAATTTATGGGCTTGAATATACGACTAAGCAAAGGGAAAAGTGCAAATGCTGCAAAAATTGCTTATAATTTATTTTGTAAAGACCACAAAGATGTTACCTAAACATACCAAAGTTGATAGCAATGATGTGGTGCTTGCTGAGACTCGGTGTCTATAAAAATTATTTTCCGTGATGGTGTCATATTAAACTCTCAAATTATTGATTTCTTAATCCTTTGGCTAAAATTCCTCCAAATTCCATGGAATGTCCTAGGGGAGGGTACCGAACTACCCAAGTTCTAGTGGAAAATTTAACCTTTTGTAGATCCAGATTTTGTAATTTTAGCACGCGGAGACTAGGCTTTGATCAAGTTGTGCAAATATTTATAACACACGTTGAAATGATAAACTTTGAAGGTTGGATCTTTCATCTCATCATCCATGCATCGATGATCGAAGGCCATTCTACCATGATGAATGCATTTTGTTCAAATATTTTATTAGATATAAAATAAGGATCTTGATTCCATTTTATATTAGAGAAATTGAAACCACCAAATAATGATTTTGTGATTGAAGAATGTTTTACCTTATTTTTCACCATCATATGATTTAAGCCTCCAAAGCCCATATGCAGAAGCATTGTGACATGATTTTTTTTAACATCCACTTAGTACATGCAGATGCAGACTCACTGAGTATAAAAGAATCAAATCAGACTTATTTCTCACTGAGTTCTCAACAATTCATCAGAAAAATGCGTACTTTTAGAAATATTTCCCTGTTTTCTTATATCTTCCACATGTTAAATCGTTGATGCATTTAGTTTAATTTTTTAACAAAAAAGTGTGTTGGAGTCTCATGAGAAGAACATGTTATAGGCATCAATGCTTAATGAGAAAGTGACATTATAAGTTTATAATTAATTAGTATTGCTTTGCTTGGCGCCGTCTATTTGTCAATGTCCACAGTCACTTCCAAATTGGAACTTGGAATTGGGAATTTGGGGGTTGGAGCATAATTGCATTATGCATGAATTTTACAGGATCTGTTATTAAATGCTAGAGATTTAGTTGCATATTTAATAGTTATTTTGTCCTCTCCCGAGTCCTGTCCTCCAAACGAGTCCAAAGTCCAAAATATTTAAAATTCCAATTTCCAATACTCCAAATAATAAAATCAAAAAATCAAATCCTTAGTGATAAAATATGTATGGTGCAAGTTGCATTGGTGGCAGGCGGCAGCTGTAGTAGATGACATTGATGGGTAATTTTTAATGGCACCCTTCTTTTGACATTTTAAATTATACTTTATACTTCAAGAATGTCATTTAATTTTTATTTTTGATTTTCATTTGGCGCGTAAATTTTCCATCGCATTTCTGGGACGGGCTTGGACCCTTAGGACGGGTTTGGACAGGTGCAAATTTGATCCCTGGCTCCCATTACCTATGGCATAAAGTGCTTGGTATCTCGGGTACGTTCTTAAATATTTCTTTCATTAATCAGTCCATTTACACATGTTATGCCGCATTATAATCAACGTGAAGTGTACTGGCGCCAATCCCGCATATTTCATTAAATACCGTACAGACACATTTTGGTTTCCAATGCGAGGACACCCATCTCAATGCTGCAACTTATGGGTTTATATGTGCTGGTTTTCTTCTGGCGACAGTTGTTCATTCTCCACCGTTCAGATTTATTTCTGATCGGGCGTGTTTGAAATTGAATAACTAGAAATGGGCGTTGCAAGTGCAACTTCACTCGCTTTTCTGCTCATGTTGACTGCTGTTTATGCATCCCCTGCACTGGGCCTCAACAGGTATTATTATATGCTATTCTTCAATAAAGTGTAAACTCATCGTAAACTCTAATCGAGAGCTAGATATTTCAGATTTAGACAACAATGCAACCACCTTCATTAGTTTACTGTTGTTTCAGTCCTCAATGTAAACAATTATTCAAGTGCACCTGTATTATGTGGACTCTTCAGCTCTTGAACAGTAACTTCATTTACCCAACTGCTATATTTGTTGCTCAGTTTAGCAGATCTTAGAATTATCTTAGGTAAGATGACTTGTAACTAAGAAATGTATATTTGTTTTTTTGGATTTCCCTTAAAAACTATGTTGCACGCAAACATAATTAAGTTGTAGCCATAGTTTAAGACCCTTACATAAGTTGCTCTATGTTGTTTAAGGGTCAGTGCATCTTAGAAGGTTCTGGATGCGACATGTCAGTCAATCTGGAATTTGGAAGTTGATTGTTCTGTCATTGTATTCAATGGAAAGAAAAATGTATATTTTGTCACCTGATGCCCATTCGACCCATTTAAAGAGTCTGCCACAAATAGGTACTAATAGCCCTGCCTCAAATCCTCACCTTTTTCGCATCCAGTCAGATTTATATAAGACGTACTGTTTTCACATCAAATTTACTAATAGTTCTGCCTCATAACCTCACCTTCTTTTGCATCCGGTCAGATCTATTCAAGACAATGTTTTCAGTCTATAAAGTAAATGAAACAACTTCTGGAAAAAACTGTAGGAGATTTTGCAATCAATATTTCAGGTCACACTCAGTGATCCATATCCATCATCATGAAAAAAATGATGTCTTTGGATTGCTGATCAGAGCTCCTTGTGTAGATAACTTTAGCTTATTACACCGCTGCCATAATTGGTCATCATTGTTTAAAATGCACCAAGACAGATCTGTCCGATCTTAGTGGTCCTATGGAGGACTTGGGAAATTGTCTTTGTGCATACTGCCGATAAAGTTTCCAAGCAAATTGCAGTAATGAGGTTCTACGGGAGATTAATACCTTTTCCTTTACAATGGTATTATAGCATCTGCATCAAGGTTTTAAACATTGCTACATAATATTTTCGAGACAATTATATAAAAATCAAGACTAATGAAATGAAATGGTTTTAAATTTTAATAACGTCCATGAAACCCATCAGTCTATGGGACCTCCAATTACACAAATTGTTTCCCTGCTCAAAGATTCCTAAGGCCCATGACATTCCTTACAAGGCTCCTCCTTCTGCTGATAATTTGAGTTAACAATGCACCAAACTCTTATATTCTTTTTCCTTGAATAGCTCAACCATGAACCCCACTCTAAATGTTTGCACGTGCTTGGTCCGTATGTCCATGTATTGAGGACATTCAAGAATTAGCCATTGCATAAAAGTTCACTTAAATGCTTGAATGGGCACTGCTAACTTGTAGCCCACTCCATGCTAGAACCAGATCAAATCCAACCTCACAAAAACACAAGATCTGTTCAGATGGAGATTCTAAAATTAACAGTGTTTTTGTGAAATGGGTTTAATGGGGCCATCTGTGCAATAAAATAGGGAGTGGTAGTACCCTCCATGGGACCCTGCATTAAAACGTGGCTGATATTTTTCCCACGGGTCGTACTTCCAGTGTTTTTCTCGCAGGGCCTTTGTAGCCCCATATCATACAGTTGCGAGTCCTTTAACTTGCCAGCCATTCAAAACAATACTGTCATAAGACCTTTTAAGTGATCCGTCAGGTATTCAACAGACTAAAACTGAAAATTTTCGATGGCTAACAAAATAGATAATATATTTTAAAAATCAACAAAAATAAACAGATATCTATTAGCAACATCCTACCAGCCACATCAGCAGTAAACTATGATATCAACAAGTATTGATAAAGCTTGCATTATTGGGCCTCTATGGCTGCCAGCTGCGTATAGTAAGATACACACAGCATGAGATGAATTTTAGTCTTAGAAGTCTATATTCCTAAGATTATCATGTGATTGTGATACAATTAATTTAGCACTATACTTGGTTGTTAAAATGTAACTATTTGTGGATAAATAGAACGAGACAAAAAGAGAAATTGGTAGATCTGGCAGAAGTGAAAGCCAGAGTCTAAGGGGCCTCCCTCACCCTCCCTGTCCCATTTGTTACCCATTTCCATCCCTGCTGCTTACATAGCTTAATCAGTTGGCTTGTACATTACAATGGCCAACATTTGCTGCCATTGCTTTCAAAAACTCAAGAGCCTATACACATGGCATATGTTCTCCTTCATCCCTGTAACTTGGCTAAGTGATTGCAACAAAAGCTTAAGAGATGAGAAGGCGTGTAATTTGACGTTCACCTGGTCTATTTGTCACTTTTCTTGTAATGGTTTTTTCAAAAACTATGAATGGGAAAAATATGAAGATAAGATGAGCTAAAAACCTTGTGAGTAATCAATCAAAGCCATTAAATACTGTATATGTGTAATCTATATACAGAAATAAAGAATTTCTGAAATATAATAAATTACTATGCACCGCACTTAGCAGTTATCATCCCTATGCAGATGACATGTGGTGTTCAGAGAAAGACAATCACAAAAGATGTGGCAAATTGCCAAGTGTGGCAGTCAAATTACAAATCTTGCAATGGACATTTCACAGATGCGGATGCTACTTTGGACAAAGGTAAAAATATTTTGAGAATCTCTCAGGTGGTCATAGCCATAGAAGAAAGACTTGGTGACTACTTGCAATAACCAGTGACAAACTTGCACCTGATGTCAAAATGAGCATCTCCTTGCTCAGATCAGAGGTCAAAAATGCCAAAAACTTGTTAAACGCAAATAAATTAGTGGTACTCATGAATGAATCACGAGTCCATGTAATATGTGCTAATAGAAATCTGTTTCTTCTTGTTGATTCCTAAAATACTTTATCTATTTTAAAAGTCTTGTGTTTCCCAAGTACACAATACTCTTACTCTTTGGGCATGTGGACCAGGTATGAGTTTAATTACCATGTTTATAGCTTGACAGTGGTGATGCATGCTTTGGTAGGTTGTAAGGTGTTGGTGTATAAGCAAAAGTTGACATGGCATAACTTCCCTGCACCACAACTGATACATGTCTGAGCACACAACCTGTTAGAACCCATCCTAGTCATAAGTCCGAGTAGGCTGACATTGCTTATTGGATCCCCGTGGCTAACATACATTACACCCTGACATCTAATGCGCTTTTAAAGATACCTGGTGATTAACCCAATGATATATTTGTTTGTATGGACATTTTGAGTTGAAAGGGGTTTTACATATCAAAATTGTTGGCAGAATATTGCCTACAACATTGTCATTGAGTAAAGAATTAAATTTTCCAAATCTTTGATGGATTTCTTGCTACAGTCATTCGGCATGGGAGAGGTGAATAAGATAAAGGGTTATGTTGAGCTTAGAATTAGTTCATGACTGAGTAGAGTTTAGAGTTTGAATGAGACGAGGATGATGATATTGTTGGAGCAATTAACCTGTCTCAGATTGAAGGCACTATATATAGGACCTTTACTAGGTTTGAACTTCAAGCAACAAATGGTGCTTTCATGAGACGCTTTTCTCTGGATCTGTTCCAAGAACAGCACCTTCAAGTTACACTTCCACTTTACATTGTCATTGAAATTGCTCCCCCTGCCCACAGAGACGGGATATCCAAGTGGACGGGGTCAGTGGTAATGGGGCACGGGCCATGGAGAAGTTGTAACTCTAGGGCATAGGTTGTAGGGGTGTTGGAGTAACTAGATAAGGTGGCAGCAGATGTTGCACAGTTGTCATTGATGTCAAAGTGAGCTGGAGTGATGTCATTAATGTTGCCATTGATGTCAAAATGATAGTGTCCTTGTTGAGGTCAGCATGGTTGAGTACAGGTCAAGAACACTAAAGAAGCCAAGTCTGTTTGAGCATGGTCATGATAGCTTGGTGAAGATGGATGAAGCATGGATGTGTGTCAGGTATGTGAAGGTTGCTTTGGCATTGTTTGAGCATCTGTACATTGTTTAGATGCATGGAAAGAGGTTTCAAGGACAGTTGTTGCTTGAAGGCCAAGTTGTAGAGCAAAAGTGAAGAAAACAGGGCCTAATGAGGCATGAGAGTCAGTTTCCAAGGCAAATATGAGCATGTGAGTATTGTCAAAGCTGTAACATGTTGTCCTAGGCATGTTCATGAAGTTTTGAGGTCAAGGCTTGAAGGAGAAAGCATGAAAAGTGGTTTTGAGGTCTGCACCTAGAGAAATTCTTGAGAATTGCCTATCCTAATGAGGTAGCTTGATCATTTTTCAGTGCCAGTATGCAAAGGTGAGTATGGGAAGTTGTTTGGCATGTTGATACAGGTATGTGGACAAAATTTCAGGTCTTAGTTTGGAGTATTTTGCAAGATATTGAGTTTTTGGTAAAATCAGGTTCTTAAGAGTGGTGTTTTCCAGCTAGAAGGTCACTTTCAGTTGTTCGTTGACACGAAAAATATTTTGCATGGGAACCTGAGCTCTTTGGGGGAGTTAGATATGTGTCCTAGCTAAGAATTTGTGGCATTAGTTTGGGTTTTAAGGTCCACATCTTTATGAACAATCGTTAACACCAAAACAGGTCAAAACCCTCCTAAAACCCTAGTTTGAAGTCGATTGGAGAGACATTTCTCAAACCATCCCATAATTGATTTGTTTGCTAAGTTTGATGATTGGAGCATGTAGAGGACTCTCCTAGGCTCCAACTATCTCCAGTGATTTTGTGTTATCAGATGAGTTTGAAAAAGTGAAGGTACAAGTCTGTTTTCTGAAAATTTTGTTGTATCGCTCAAGTTTTGCAAAGGACAAAGTAAATAAATGGATTGCAGAGGATGCCATGGACCTATTCTACATTCCTATGATGGTTTCCAAACATGTTTGAGTCCTTAAGTGGTCATACCAAGTCAATTTCTCATGACTGGTTTTGGGACAGTTTTGGCAATTTTGAGTGTGCTTGGAGAAGTGATGTTCTTGAGAATCCACTTGGTGATGATGTTGAGTTGTTGTAGTACCTATTCATGTGTTTCATTTGGCATGGTTGAGGTTTTTGAGGTTGTACAAGCTTCATTTGTTGAAGGCAATTTTCTGGGTATGCAGTCCTAATAGGACAGTCTTGGTTTTGAGATGGTTTCATGATGAAAATGCATGGTGCAAAGCTTTCCAAGCATGGTGAAGGTTAGAGGAGGTCATGGACATTGTTCTTGAAGAGTTTCAAGCCTTGATGAAGACCATAGTTGATCAAGAAGTGTCAAGTTGGTTCGTTGTGTGAGAAGACCTAGTTCTTGTAGGTTTCTTGAGTCTTAAAATGATGTAAAAGCTAAATTATGTAATGTCAGACCTTGAGAAGGTTGTAATGTTGTTTTTACATGTTTCTCATATGTTTTTGGGTCTTGGCATGACCGACCTAGATGATGTAAAACCGACCTAGTGTTGGTTTGTGTCTTGAGACACACATATGTGTGTAAGGGCAGTTTTGCCTAGTGGTGAAAAAGAGAGGATGAGCGAGCTATAGAGGCTAGAGAGAGAGGTGTATGAGGTCCTAAAGACCATGAAGAATGTATGCAAATTGAATATCTGAAGGTTGTGAGCTATGAGGGTAGTTCATCCATGACCTAGTGAAGGTGAAGAAGGAAAAGCGAGTGAGCAAAGGAGGCAATTTTGAGTGTTTTCAAGAGGAGATGAGCTTGTGTATGAAGAGCATTTGATGTTTGAGGATCAGAGAGTGTTCAAGAGGCATGAGTGCATGATGATATCTCGTAGATAGAGAGCAGACCAAGAAGAAGAGAGTAGAAGAGTGAAGAAGAGCAAAGAAGTCCATCATTTGTTGAGTGAGCAACAAGAAGGTGGAAAACAATCTTAGGTGGCTGAGTTGGTGCTTGGTATTCCTTGTGGAGTTAGTGCTTCACTAAAACCCTAGGGGTTGGTGCCTCCTTGCAAGTTGGTGCTTGCTAAAGTCTAGTTGGTGCTAGATAAATTAGGGGTTGGTGCTCCTTGTGGAGTTGGTGCTTCACTAAATCTTGATTGTTGTCTATTAATGCAATGATCGGTGAGTTTTTTTCCGTTGAGGGTTTCCCGCCTAAATGATGTGTGTTCATGTCTTCTCTCGTGTTTCGCTCATGTGGATGGTTGTTATGTTTTGATGCTTTGATATTGTTTATATCATGATGGCTCATTGAATGGTTCATGCAAGTTAAGTATAAGTTAAGATAATTGAAGTAGAAGTTTTTGAAGACACTGATTCACCCCCTCCCTCTCGGTGATTGTGCTTCCAACAACAGAGAGGTGGACTAAGAAGAGGAGGGCAAAGGAGTGACTAGGCATTAAAGCTAGTGGCGGCCGAGCAACATGTCGTGGAGCAAGCTGGTCTAGAGGAGCTATAGAGGGGCGGCGTTGGCTCTTCTAGTAATGACTAATGTGTGAAAAGCACTTGACAAAGTGGGGTTGTGGTGGCCCGATGGGTGCGGCGGTCACAACTAGTGGTGTTGCATCCAAGGATGGTGAGAGGTGTCATGAAAGGGGGTTGGGAGCAACGGTTGACCCACATGGGCGGCTTTTACTCTCGTAACCTAAAAGGCTTTTAAAACCAAATTAAATTCCCTTTTTTAAAATCTCCCAAATTCAATTAAACAACCACTCAAATATATTATTTCAAAAACACAACAAAACAATAGGGGCTACACTTAAGAATAACAGAGGCCGTATGGCCTTTAATTTTCTATATATTGAATTAAAAAAATAGTATGTACCCTCAACACAACCTGTCTCTCTACAAAATACCCAAAGACCCTCTTAAGAACTAACTACCCAACTTTAAGAAAAATATACAAAATTTTCAAAACAATGACGTAGCTACCCTCATTAGCTTTGATATCAAGTCATAATTTCGGACTAGCTAGGATTGTGCAATAACCCCGATGTACATTAGGATATTATAAAAGGAAAACTCTAACCTTTTACTAATCCAACAATATACCTCTGCTCATGTGATAATCTACATACAAGACAACATTATAACTATACCGGGTATGCTACATTACTTTCGCGACCAAATGGGTGAGGAGAGACCTTTTGTAAAAACATAGGGCGCCCATGAATGCAGTGGTTAGTCTACCTTATTGAGTGAAGGTAGTTGGCCACTTTATCCCATGTGCACATTTGCACGTGCAAAACCACCAAGGTTGACATGGTGGTCACAAACAACCAAAATTGGTGTAGGATACTAACTCGAACTAGTCAAGATCATTCCAAGTAAAATGAAATAATCATTTTACACCAACAATCTAGAGCATCGCCCTTGGACATCTTGGGATCCGGATCAAAGCGTAATCCAAAACTAGGTACAAAATAGTTAAGAACAAATTCACCTCTTGATGGTTCAAAAGAGTAGATTATGAACCAAAATAAACCTACAAAGAGTACAAGATGATAAGTTTGTTATAGGATAACACTGGGTATTTGTTGAAGTAGAGATCCCCACATTCAAGTTTCATAAGAGAGATTCAAAGTTGCCACTTGATCCAATTATCTATCAAATTGGTACTTAGTACATATTTATATATAAGGAGCTTGTTTTTATAGGCTTAAAAATCTTACAATGGCATCCGATGTTTCTATCTCGTAGTGTTTCCTCTGTTGCCCGTATGTATACCTAACTTTTCCAGCTTATTCCATCCATTCCACCCACTTTTAGTCCATTTGTATCTATTCTTTACAGCTTCTAGTTAATTATGTTTTTAAATTTTTTTCTATCTACCCACTTGTATATGAATATTATAAACAATAATAGTTAAATTACTAACTATTATAGATGTCCTCATCCTTTCCTCCATGCTTAAGGGAAATTCTTCCTTGTTTGGTTGGATAAATTAGAACCACGTGGATAAATTAGAGCCACAAAGTTGAGCGAGGAGAAAATGGAATCGGTGAGGAATGAAGTGCTTGCAAATCGCAATTAATGACAATGGAGTTCTCGATGGACATATTCTAAATGTTGAATGTGAAGGGTTGGAACACCTGGGAATGAAATATCTTGGAGATTGAAATGCTTTGTCTAAGGTGAAAGGACCCTCACAAGGAGATCCAAGCCCTAGAATATGACGATCTACATGGAAGAGGATTTTTGTATTGGGGAGATATTCTTGTAGTGGGAAGAGGGTTGGATTTGGGCCTAGGGCATGGAACTCGAGCATAGGAATTGGAAAATACAAACGTAGTGGATATCCTCCTTGCTTGGGAGCATAACATATGGAAGGCAATGAAGTAGGAGGAGAAGATGCCAACAATGAAGCTGTGAAGAGTCCATCTTGGAGCTATGAGGAAGCTCTCTTAGGATCGGGGTTGTTGATAATCGAGAAAGGGAATGACTAATATGGAGTTCATCATTGGTTTGTTCAAATTAAACTTGGCCCAATGAATAAAAAATGGACTGTAGTTGGAAAGATAGAAATTGGCTAATGGTGGTGTTGATCACCATGTCTTGTGGATGCAACCATTGGAGGAGGTATTTTGGTGGTGAGGTTATGGTAAAAAGGCTTGGTCGCAAGTGGGACTTGTTGTAGAAGAGTTGTAGTCTTCGAAAAACAATATCTTCACCATAGGTCGTGTGGCAGACCATTTGAGGAATGCATAGTACCTCAAGGATAGGATCATGAGAATCTTGTCGAGATGATGGCAAAAGAGAATATTTTCACCATAGGTCGTGTGGCCAACCATTTGAGGAATGCATAGTGCCTCGAGGATAGGATCATGAGAATCTTGTTGAGATGATGGCAAAAGAGAATCACCCATATTATTGATGACTGTAAGA
The DNA here is from genome assembly GCA_018340775.1 of Taxus wallichiana var. yunnanensis. Taxonomy (NCBI): domain Eukaryota; kingdom Viridiplantae; phylum Streptophyta; class Pinopsida; order Cupressales; family Taxaceae; genus Taxus; species Taxus wallichiana. The sequence goes on along the minus strand of CM031237.1, from coordinate 990,380,803 downwards.
AGTGAAGGCGGCAAGCTTGGTTGTGTAGTTGAAGCCAAGTTGCTAGGTGGAATCATTATGAAGATGTTGTTGGGAGGTTTATTCAATAACTGGGACATGTTTGCCATTTGCTGAATGAGATGGAGTTGATATGGCTCTTCTTGTATTCATTTGTGTAGCTCTTGGGTGATCAATTACACCAATTCGGGATTCGTGGTGGTGCTTGAGCGACTAGTTGAACTATCCATTAAATTAAAATTAAAGGATATTTTTACACAGCAAAATGATACAAAACAAATAAAAGCTACCACTATTATGGTCAACTGTCTATATGCAACAACAGAGTACCCGGAATGAGAAATGACAGTCAAAACCTCAATGTGCAGTAGATGAACGTTGATCTAAAGATCTGATATCTGCAATCAGTAAGGCCTCTATTAGTAATGTGATATTTGACCAAAAGCCATGCTGTACATCTTGGCTGTAGCGAGAGGACACAAACTAATGTAAATCAATAATCTGAAATCAAAACGTAAATTAAAAAAAAATCAGCATTAGGCAGCAGAAAATTGGCTGCAGAAATTGGCAACAAAGATCATAAATAAGATATTTGATAAGAACTGTGGTGCCAAATTCCCAATATGTGTATAAGCTGAAGGGTTGAGCTGAAGTCCAAATATAATCAGTATATAGAAATCTAAATTTGGAAACAAACTGAAAATTTCACAAATGGGAAGGGCCTGTTTGTTAGGTGGTGTTCCGTATATAGATAAGGAGTATACCGAGGGTGAGTAATAAAAATCTTAAGCATGTAGAAAACTTAAGGTATAGAAGGGCCCGATACCAATTGATATGTGACTTTGATGTCTCTATTTCTGAATGGCCCTCTGAGTAAATATTTACATAGGAGTAGCTTGTATATATAGGATAAAAATCTCACAATGACATTTGATTTTTCTAGCTACCTACCTAACCTTTCCAGATGTTCCACTAATACATCTTATTTGAATATATTTTTCCCGTCCTTTACATTCGTTAGCTACTCTTTTGAATTATTTCTATCCATCCATGAGTAAATAGATATGATAAATCACAATAGCTAAATGACTAACCATAAGGAATTTCTTCATCTTGGAATCTCTTCATAGGAACCTCCTTTAGAACAATTTGGTTGAAGGTAGCTACCCCAGTGTCAAAGATTTTCTCATCGTGAAATCTCTTCATAGGAACCTCCTTTAGAACAATTTGGTTGAAGATAGTTCCCCAGTGTCAACTGTCAAGGATGGCATCTCAAAAATAGGATTGTTTGGGCAAGACACCTAGTCATAGGTGGTGTCATAGTAGACTCAAGACTCACCAATTTCTGAGTCTTTGGGACAAGCCTATTCTGGAATGAATCCTTGAAGAACCTATTGAACCAGTTACAATCCTAAGCAATCAGAAGAGGTCTTCTGAAAGCAATTCGATCTAGGTTAAGTGGTAGGATTACATTGAAGCAGTATGACAGATTTGGCTGATATACACGAGTCGCACTATTCCTGTTGTCTTATGGTAAAAATATCTAGGAGGATCTCTTTCATGACTCAACTAACATGTAATGCATGCAACGGGTGGAAGGAGGTTGGATGTGTCAGAAATACACTCAATAGACCTCTAATTTGTGCTATTCACTTTCTCGAGCATGACAATGAGGATGATTATGGCATCATGGTTCACATGCTTACATTTCTGAAGGTGCAATCCAAATTTTTAATGTAAATGGGATTTAAAGACACCAACACTTGAGTGCAATTCTAACCTTAAAATTGAGTGCTCACGATACTAACTTGCATATGCTATTGGTTTGGCCTACTCGAATGTTTGGAGTGGTAAGTCTTGTCTCCTACGCACTAGAAAAATAACATCATAGGGCTTACAGCTAGGGGTTTCTGTATAGTAAGAACATTGCATGTCTTAACTCACACTGGCTTCCCAGAATTGGGCTGAGACAATCGTAATCAAAAGAAAGACGGGCTTCAAGGATTTGGTTGATGTGGTTGATTAAATTTTTTTAGCTTGTAGATGTACCCTGTATTTGCTAATGGGATCGCTGTTCCAAAAGTCATCAACAACTACCTTGTAGTGAATGTTGGGGGCTTGGAACTGTGGGACTAGGAGGTGAGGATATGCTGTAGATTGCAGGACAAGCTGGCAGAGCTGTTGGGCTTAAAGGATTTGGTTGATGGGGTTGATTAGATTTTTTTAGCTTGTAGATTGACCCTGTCTTTGCTAACGGGATCACTGTTCCAAAAGTCATCAACTACCTTGTAGTGAATGTTGGGGGCTTTGAACTGTGGGACTAGGAGGTGAGGATATGCTGTAGATTGCAGGACAAGCTGGCAGAGCTGTCGCTCTACATTGCTCTGGTTTGAAGCTTCTAGGTGTGGTTGAATATGGAGGATTTTCCCAGCTCTGAGGGGGTGATAGTGTCTGAGTGGCATCATCAAACGTAGAGATAAAAGGAAAAAAGAAGAAGACACACTGCAAGCCAACCGTACTAGAGATTAGGCTAGAAAAGGGATGGGCTAGAAAGAAGGAATAGGAAGAGTAGCTCATGATTAGAGTAGCACATGCCTCTTTGAAACTAATCTAAGTACTGAAAAGTAAATCTAGAATAATTGTAGGAAAGGAAGCGGGAAAACTCGCACAAACAAAGCAAAGTAATGAAATGAAAGCTTCTACTTAATCAAATGACAGAATATAAACAAGCAGACTGTGTGATTAAGCTGACGTTAAATTGGTTGAATCCACACAAGCAACACCTACTTCTACTTTGAAATTTTCAAAGAGAATAAGAAATACACGGCTAACCTTTTAATTTTTATATCAAATCCAAAATTAAAATGCTGCAAGTTAGCTCAGAACAACTCTATAATCCTTTACTCAATCTCTAGATCAAGATAGAGATGCAAAATGAATGCTAGATATGCTTTAGCTGAAGATAAATTGTATCTATAAACTAACTACAGCTCAAATATGCAACTCTAAGCTATGAAGGACACGTGATATGGTGGAAAGTAACATGTAAATGATGATTAGACAGCCTATGATGTACTTGAACAACAAAAGAAACTGATCAAATACACCACAGCAATCTGAAAACAAGCAAGAGACATTCCAAAACTAATGAAGACACAAAAATCCACTCAAGAAAGCCTCAAAGAAACAACTAGAGTTACGTAAACACTTCAAATGGACATTAAATGATGAAAGATGTCAAAACAATGTGAAACCAAATGTAAGAAAGCATTTGACAGTTGAGAAACCAACCTGAATGACGGAAAAACATGTTGACAACACTCAAGACATTAAGAAATCAGCAAACTGTAAAAGTTGTCAAAGCAGTCGAAATATTACTAATGTTTCACAAATGTGTAAAATGAATGAATAGTAATGTAGATATGATAGAAGGTTGAAAAAGATAGGGATTATGTACAACAACCGAGATTGAATAGTAAACAAGATAGATACAAGCAAGTAAAACCTGTACAGAGTTGTCAAACTTGGAGGACAGCAAGAAGCAAGATACAAATGGTGTGTGGAATAACCGAAATCAGCAAGATATGATGTAAGAGAATCAAAAACAGCAAGAAGACCGGGTTCTATCAAAAAGATGAGAAGAGGGTGCAGGGAAAGGAAAACAAGCTTAAATGTGAAAACAGCACCTGGGCAAACAAGAGCAGCAATGGAAGAGAGAAAGATAACGAGATAAGAATGAATGGGATATTGTGATGAGCTTAGAAGAAGAGATATAGAGCTTAACACAACAAAGAATGTGAAGAGTGGAGCAATCAACCAAAAATGTGAAGAGTGGTGCAATCAAGCAAAAATGTGAAGGCAGAACTTTTGTCAAACAATTGGAAAACAAGCTATCCAAGACTGAAATTCACCCAAAAAGCAAGCAAGACATTTGAAAGAAAAGCAATAAATGTCATATATGAGTCTTTAGAGAGTCTAAGGTAGTCAGAGTGGAGGTACACTACTTATTAATAGAGCAAGTTGAAAATGAAAGCACTGCAAGTTAGTTCAAAACAACCTTATAATCCTCAAAACATTTTGCTAGAGATGCCTTAGCTGAAAATAAATTGTATCTAAAATTACAACAACTTAAATATGCAAGTCTAAGTTAGTGATGAGATGCTATAAGTTGGAAAGTATGATGTAAATGATGATAAAGCAGTATATTATATACAGGAACGGCAAAACAAACTGACCAAACACACCACAAGAAGCTGAAAACAAGCAAGAGAAGAGCCAAAAGTGATGAAGACACAAAAATCCGCTCAAGAAATCCTCAAAACAGCAACAATAGCACTAAAACACATCAAATAGATTCAAAATGTTAAATTATGTTGAAGCAATATGAAACCAATTGTAAGAAAAATTAAGGAACCTGAAACCAATTTGAAATTGTAAAGAAACATGGTAGAATCACTCAAGACAACAAGAATCAACAAACTGTAAAAGCTGTCAAAGTGGTTGAAATGTTGCCACTGTTGCTGAACAAAGGTTAGGTAATTTATGCGCGCACTGACTGCCTCTAGGGTTGGGTTGAGGATGGTCTCAACAAACGGGAGAGGGGGAAGGACTCAATCAATAGCTTGAGGAGGGAGAAGGGCTCCCCTGACGAAGGTGTGAGTGACAGTGAAACATTTGATTGATAGATCAATGGCGGAATCAGAATCTTCTGAAATCAACTGTGTAATTATTTAAATCCGACGTTTCGGACACTACTGCTGGATCCATCTTCAGAGAGATAAGGGCCTTTTTAATGGTAAAGGCTAGCTAAGGATCCAACAATTTTGTATAAAAGACTATGTTAGAGTATGAATTTTATATTATATTTTTACTTTTATTAGTTTAAGTAATTTATTCATCAAAAAAATATGTTTTCCTAATTTTGTAACTTTTATATTAATGAAATTCAATTAGGAGGATTATTCAGCGCTTATTCATATAGTTCCTTTATATCAATATTTTTAATTTTAATTTCCAAATACTATTTTAAACTTTTGACTTATTCCTGTTGTTGTTGATGTTAGGTAAAAAGATAGATTTAGTCAATTGGTTAAGAAATTAATTAAGGGTATTATAAATTATCATAGGGTATTTGATTACCTACTCAATATGTTGTTTTAATGGGTTTTGAATTAGTGAATATATGATAATTTATCTGATATTAAACATTAATTAATATAATTAATTTTAGTTGTAAATTGTTAGCCATTTTATTAATGTTTTTTTATAAATGGGTTAATCAGCTAAAAGATAGGTTAGAATTGAACCTCGAGAATGGTGGGATTCCAAAGAAATCTCAGTTATGACTTATTTTGTATATGAGGGGTTTCAAGTGTTTGCTTAACTTATAAACGTCATCCTCATTTAGATTGTGAGGATGTTTCTCAATTTCGATAGCTTCTCGGATTCTTCTATCCTTCCATTGTCCTTCTAGTGCCAAGATCTTGGCATTTCCAATTTGAATCGTGCGATTTGTTTTGCACTCATGCATTGCTAACATTGATCTTTGTGTATTACCTATTATAGGTCAGGTGAATGTTCTTTGAATCTTGTTTGGAATGATATAATTGTCTTGCTGATGTATGGTATGCCACAAGTAAATGAAATGTGATAATCAAACCCATACCCCTACCCCCACCCCACACCCTAGCTCCATATTTTTTTGATTGAAAATCTTTCTCCATATATTGATATAAAGTACAAGCTAATTGTACAAAGAGGTGAGTGGACAAATCACACACCGAGTATCACATCTGCCAAGACCGAGAAAGCTATAGGCTAGTTTAGCAAGTTAAACAAGTTAAAAAAATATATATAATAGCAAGGTACAAGAGACATAAGGCAACAAGAGCCACGTCAAGCATACACAGAGGAGGTAGAGGATCATTTGGTTTGTCACCCTATCTGCCCCCCCCACCTCAAGTATCGGGTTCCATCGATCTTTTTCTTTTTCTTTATCATCCTCCGCATTACCGGGTTGGGGTTTAGGAGATATGGCCAGAGCTAGGCGTGGGAATTCCCCTCGTGGAGGCAGTGCCCAACCAGTAAAGTCCTGTTTAGTGTGGCGTCCGCCACCATGCGAGCTACATGTTGGAGAGGGAAACCGTTGTTGAGGAGAACCACTTTGGTGTCTTCTATGTGAGCGAGATCTTTTGTAGTGACCAAAGCCACGGTCCAAATGGGGAGAACTGTCGTGAGGTGAGTCCGAAGGTACTATGCTAATGACACAAGGTGCATTGCCTTGGTCCAGATGGGGTGTATGGTTGCGAGGTGAGTCCAAAGGAACTATGCTAACGACACAAAGTGCATTGTCCCAATGATATAGCAATTGTAGGAGGTGCGCTACCTCCAGGCATGCTTTCTTTGCTTGCATCTGAATTTGGATAGTAACATTAGAAATTACACAAACTTTGTTAGCAACTGAAAAGAAATGTTCAAGAAAGATATGATTGAAGTTAGCATCATGTCTATTTTTCCATAACTAAAAAGAATTTTAGAATGGAATTTTGCCAAATTTGTGTGTATTTAAAAGGAAGCATGGACGAGTCCCCCAAACACATAATTTTCCAAGCATTTCAAAATGGAAGAGCTGAAAAAGGGTGTGAATCCAATGTCAAACAGACTAAGCATGCATGCAAAAAAAAAGATTTGTTAATAGACTTAGTGTGATGACAACAAGAACATACTAGGTGAGCTACTCCTAGATAAACTAGGTGTGATCTAATTGGCAATCCTTGGTGAAGAATACACTAGAGGAAATGGGCTTGTTTGGGCACAACAATGACCTCCCACACTCTAGAAAACCTCCTTTTTCATGCCTGTTCAATATAATTAACTTTCCAGCTAGCGTTGAGAGGCCCCACTGCAGACTTTGGGGGAAGCAGTTGATGGGGTTTGTACGGGATGAAAGGAGTCTCAACGGGCCACTTCTAGTCAGTCCACCATTTGGTGGGAGATTGAACACCAATTTATGGAGATGATGATCAGGTATGGCATTATGTATTTCCATAATAGACTCCTGATCATTGGCTTGAATCTGAAATTTAGCTCTCAGAGTGGGCCAAGGGATCCAATCCTTGGAGGTCTTACAAAACAAGTTAGAAATGGCTTTGATGCTTTTGATCGAAAGGACCAAGGAAAAAGGCACATTATAGTAAGAAAGCACATGAGACCAAGTGTAAAACTTATAGAGCCCTTCTCTAAAGCTATTCCCATCCCATATCAAGTCTTGTTTCAGCAATTCCCAGGCTTTCCATATGCTTTTGGCCACAAAGGTACCCACAATTTTGACTAGGACCTATGTAAGCAAAAGAGATTGAAGATTTTAGCCTTTCCAGCTCCCTTTCCCATGGGGCTACTGTCAGTGATGTGATTCTTGAGCAGAACTTTCTAGGATTCATCCCCTTCTAAGAGCATGAATGACCCATTTGGCTCATAAGGCATGATCTTGAGTTTGAATGTCAAGGAGCCCGAGGCCATTGAATTCTTTGGGTTTGCTATAGATATCCCAAGCCACTATGTGAAAGCTTCTACCACCTTTAGAATTGGGCCCGAGGAAGTCTCTCAATATCTTTTCTAGCTTGGCATAGGCAGCCTTTGAGGGGACCCGACAAGAGGAATAGTAGACATGCGTGGCAGCTAAGACTTAAGAGAAAACTTGAAATTTTCTTGTAAGAGATAAGGGTTTGGAAACCCATAACTCAACTTTCTTATCAATTTGTTGGACAACATAAGTCAACAAATTTGAAGGGGTGAATTGGAAAGCGAATGGGATGCCAAGAAACTTGAATTGTTCATCAAGTTGGATCCAGTTCCACTTGCCTTTACTTAGCCTATTGGGTAGAGGAGTGCAAGATTGTCTATAGCACTAGTTTTTTTCCATTGAATGGAGCATCTAGATGCTAAGAAAAAGATACACACACTCCATGGCGGTGCCCGAATGGATGATTTCTCCTTAGTAAGAGCGAGAAACAAATCATCATCAAAATGTCCATTAACCATTTGATTCGAGATAGTGTGGGAGGGCAATATCTTTAACAAGGTGCCTTTGGAAGTGTAATTTGCAAGAAGATATTTAAGCCCTTCAACAACCAAAGTATAGAGAGAAGGGGCGAGAGAGCAACCTTCTTTGAATGGATATGAAGAGCCCAAATTGCTTAGATTGGACTCCATTGATGGTGATGTAGGATCCGACATCATGGAAGAGCATTTTAATAGTGTTGATAAACCTAGGGCCAAACCCAAGAGCTTGTAACATCGTGAAAATGAAGGGCCATTTGATTATGTGATTGGATTTTTCAAGGTCTATTTTGACAAACATTGCCCTTTGGTGTAAAATCCTAGCCCATCCCATGCTTTCCTATACTTTGTAATAAATTATCAAGGATGTATTCATTGTGAATAAACCTACTTTGCTTTGGTGGATTGATGGGGGAAGAAGATATCTAACCATTAAGCATAGTTACCGTGTTTGGCGGTTTGGAGGAAATCTGGTTCGAACCGAATTTTTAGAGGGTCCGATAAATCTGGTATGGTTCGGTCAAACGTTTTCACAAAAAAACAAAAACAAAAAACAAAAACGCTAAACCTAAGCCCATTAACCCTATAGGCGTTAATGGCCAAAGAAACGTATAAAACGATGCATTTGGGTTGTTAAAACACAGAAGTTGCATTTGGATTTTGTTGAGCTTTTGTCTCGAGGTTTATGAGCATTTTGTCTCGAGGATTTTGTTTGAGCATTTTTCGTGGTCACAATGGTCCCGGCCGTGGCTGAAGTTGAAGTCGTGGTCTCCAAACCAATCGTTCTCTCCAAACCAGTCGTTGTTTTCCCAAGTGCCCCACGCAAGCTCTAAACTAGGTGGAAGTCGTGATTCATCTTGCAGTGTTCGACAAACAGAAGTGTGCATCGGCAGAGAGCAAAGGATCTCGTGTAGCGGTGAGGATGTGTGCAACGCACGATGAGAGGTATGTCCATTTCTCCTTTTTTCCTTTCTCTATGTTTTACGATTAGGTTTTATTTAGGTTTTTAAATTTTATATAGTTTTTTATTTATTAATAATTATAACGCTTTCTTTGTTTTCTTTTATAATAGTTTATTATTTATTATAATGTTTTTTTGTAATTCATTCATAATATTAATTAATAAACTATTAATAAATAAATAAATAAGTAATTATTATTTATAACACTTTATTATTTTATATTAGTTTACCTTTATATAGTTTATTATTTTATTATTATAACAATTTATAATAATATAATACTTTATAATAGTTTATAATGTTATATAGTTTATCATTTTATAATAGTTTATAATAGTTTAAACTTTATATAGTTTATTATTTTATAACAATTTATTATTTATTATAATGTTTTCTTTTAATAATTTTATGATTTATATTTTATTACATGTAAATTTTATTTAAATGGACAGTAAATTTTACTTTTTAAATAAAGTATTTTTTTCATTTTATTATTAAATATTAATTAACATGTTCTCTTTAATATGTTCTCTTTATTTTATTTTTAACCTTTTAATTAATAAGCAATATATGTATTGAAAATGTTTATCATTTTTTTGGAGGAAGGGTACCTTATCAACAACACCATGGCAAGTCGTGCGTTGGAGATGAAATACATTGTCCAGCGAGACGATAATCCTAGAAATATGAGATGCACTCTATGTAATTCAAATATCACGGGCACTGTAACAAGGGTTCATAGTCATTATATTGGGGGCGAGATGTGAAGACTTGCCTAGTAACAAAAGAGGAAGGGAAGTATGTTGAATTCGTTAATCGAATTCGAAACAAATATGAATTGAAGACACTTGCAACAACTACTTCAAAAAAGCCAAAATCCAAAGCAATATGTCACAGATTGGCTCTTTTAGTAGCTTAGCTCCTTCATCAACATTTGCCCAAGGAAGTAAAAGTGCACAGGGATGTCTCAGGGTTCATTGAAATCGTTGTGGAAGCCACAAGAAAAGCATGATGTTGACAAATTGGTGGCTCGATTTTTTTATGCAAATGCCATCCCTTTCAATGTTGTTCGAAATCCCCATACAAAAGCCATGGTAGAGGGGATTGCGAGTTTTGGGAAAGGTTATACAATGCCATCTTTTGAAATCCTTAGAACTACTCTGCTAGAAGAGGAGGTGTCATCAATATCTAGCGAACTAGATAATATGAAAAAGAATTGGAGAAAATCAGGGTGCACTGTAGTAAGTGATGGGTGGTCTGATACAAAACGAAGGCCCCTCCTAAACATTCTGACACAATGTCCAAAAGGTGCTATGTTTATCAAATCAATTGATACAAGCAAGGAGGTAAAGATTGCAAATTTCATTTTCAAATGCATTGAATCTGCCATTCTAGAGATTGGAAAAGAATATGTAGTCCAAGTTATTACAGATAATGCAAAAATTGTAAAGTAGCAGGTGAACTTCTTATGGCTAGGTTTTCTCATCTGTTTTGGACCCCATGTGCAACTCATGTTTTAGATCTTTTGCTTGAAGATCTAGCAAAGTTAGAGTGGGTAAATAATGTTGTTAGAGAAGGGAAACAAATTTCCAAATTCATACTTAATCACCGCTTGACCTTGAGTTTGTATCGGTCATTTGCAAAGTGTGAACTTCTTTCCCTGCTGAAACAAGATTTGCATCTAATTTTATCACTTTGCAGAGAGAGGTGGAGGAGAGGACAACTCTGAGAAAAGTTGTGGTGAGTGAAGAATGGGCACAATCTAAGCTTTCTAAGGAAAGCCTTGCAAAAGATGTTGAGAGAATCATCTTAGGAAGTTCATTTTGGGAGAGCGTTGAGAAGGCCTTAAAGGTGTTTGAGCCACTTGTCCAACTGTTGAGATTGGTGATGGCATGAAACCTTGCATTAGCTTTGTGTATGAGGGCATGGAGCAAGCAAAGGAACAAATAAAAAAGTACTTGCAGATGATTCTGAAGTTCAACGAATATGGGACATTGTGGACATACGTTGGGACATGCTACATCGCCCTATCCATGCAGCGGGGTGCTATTTAAATCCTAAGCTTATAGAGGTGGATCATGATGCAGATGAGGAGGTAAAGAATGGTGTATTGGAAACTATAAACAGGTTGGTTCGTGATGATGATGAGAAGGCTAAGGTGAGAAGGCAACTCACTATATTCAAGAACCAAGAGGGCATGTTTTCTCGTAAGGAGGCACAAGAAGACATCCACTGCATGGATCCCCATTTATGGTGGCAAACTTATGGTTCTTCTACTTCAGAGCTTCAAAAGCTTGCCATGCGTATCCACAGCCAGTGTGCCAGTGCTTCAACATGCGAAAGAAATTGGAGTACACATGATTTGATCCACACCAACAAGAGGAATCGACTAGGAGCTAAAAAACTCTCAGATCTTGTGTTTGTCCACAACAATTTGCGTTTGCTTGAGAACAATCTTGCAAAAGAAGATGGCGAGTCTCACTTTGGAGAATCATCCTTTGAAGAAATTCAAGAAATCATTGATAGTGATGATGAACATGGATTAGATGATGGTGCTAGTACTAGTTTTGATTTTGAAGAAGACTTTGATGTTGAAGCGAGGTTTTGATGTTGCAAATGTTTGAAACTTTTAAATTTCATTTTAGTGTGGAGCTTGGGCTCAAAATCATGCCTCTTTTAATCGATAAAAATTTCAAATTCTTTTGCATTTCTCAATTCTACAAACTTTAATTTTATGTTTTTAAGATGATGATGCTTTGATGGTAAATGGATACTTTTTGTATGATTTGTCTATATATAATAATATAAGTATATATATTCTCAACCGGATTTTTTGGATTTTCTTGAATTTTTTGAGAACTTCGGATTTTTCGGATTTTTACCCTTCCAAAATTAATCGGATTTTCGAACCTTGTAACTATGCCATTAAGGCGAGAGCTTTGGCAATTATTTTGTAGGAAACATTGGGCGAGTGTAATGGGCTGCCAACTTGTGATGAGATTTGGGGATGAACTTGATGTACATTAGGTGAAAGCGAAGGGGTGATCAAAGTAACAAGACCTCCTTGACCATTATCATGATCGACATCTAGCAAATGACCAAGGCCAAATTGATTTGACAACGGTGTTGAGTGCAAATCTAATGCTCTTAACTTCTTGCAGAGACAATTTTTTTAAACAACTAGCACGTATTCTTGAAAATATACTGCAAGTGGTGCAACCGAGCCCTCTTAATTCCGGACTACACACTCATGGAATGACTTTTGTTTGCATGTAGGTCTCATCATCATCGATTAACACCGAAAAAATGTTAACAAGATATGAATGATATTTCTTTTCATATCATCACTAATAGTGAACCCCGCCTTTTGTCTTTCATGTATTAACTATCCTTGGGTGGTGGTGAGGGATAAACCTCACGGAGATCCTTTGCACTAAGGAAATTTCTAATAGTTTTGATAGATTTGAAGGAAGTTTGATGTCATACTTTCTAAGAATTTCAGCTAGTTTTCTAGAGCTACCTTGAACATATGGTATGTATTTGATTTTATGAGATTTTCACAGTTAGACATGTTGCAAATTGTATCTGGAAAATTGTGTAAGAATTTAGAGAAGTCCAACGTTTCGGGTCACAAATCTGGACCCATCATCAGGGACAAACAAAATAGAGTGAAATGATAAGATTGCTGAAATTAATTTCCTTAAATAACAATTAGGAGGTAAATATTAGCAGTCCCACAGGTATAAGAATATAGAAAGAGGCAAAATAATGAGAAAGGGAGAAGAAGTTAGATAAATTTTTGTTATTATTGAGATAAAATCAAAACAAAATTGCTAAAGAAAAAGATTATTATTAATTAAATAGGAGGTAAATCTGGAATAACAATTAGGAGGTAAATATTAGTAGTTGGCTGGGAATAAGAATAGAGAAAGAAGCAAAATAATGTGAAAGGGAGAAGAAGTTAGATAATTTTTTTGTTATTATTATTATTAGTAAATTGAGATAAAATCAAAACAAAATTACTAAAGAAAAGGTTAATATTAATTACTACATATGTAACTAATTATGCAAAAAGGGGTCAAGGAAATAAATAAGAGAAAAATTATTAAATAGAATTGACTTAATCGAATCACCTATTCTTAGCACAAACAACAAAAAGGAGGAGGTAAACTTGTTACAACGAGAAGTAAAGGACCCAAAAACTAGAAAATTATAGGAAAAGAATCAAAACAAGAAGACAACAAATATAAATTGAAATTAATACAAAAGCTATTTAGGGAGGTTCGCAATCAAAGGTTTCTAGGTATTGCTCAAAAACCAACCTCTATCCCTATTGATATTATTATCATGGTGCATAATTTCAATGGATTCACGGAGATGTCTTTTGACAAAATTTGCTTCGGATGCGACAACCAATGTCGAGTCCATACAAATGGCGTGCTTAGTATTGAGAGAATGTTCTTGCCAACGCAGAACACTCAATACGGTCATATTTAATGTCTTTATCATGTTCATTAATCCGAGTTTTAATTGACCTCCCGTTTCACCAATGTAAGGTTTACCACATGAACATTTAATCATATATACACCATTATTGAGGTTACTCTCGATTTTATCCTTAAGAGAATTAAGGTTACTTTTTAGGGTGTTGATGGGAAGAAATGATGTTACGATGCCTTTTTTATTCAGAATTTTAGCAATTTTATCAGTGGTGTTCTTAATATAGGGCAGGAAGGCTTTTTATTAGAATCCAGGCAGTTAATTTTAGGATGAGAAGGATTACAAACATTCTTAAATGTATTAGCAATCACAAAATCATTATAACCATTATTCTTAAAGACCTTAGAAAGGTGGGACAATTCATGACCAAGGTGCTCACTATCGAAATCCTCAAGGCTCTAGAGGTAAGAGTTTTTAACACGCCAACTTTTTGGGAAGGGTGATGGTGGGACTCTGCCCTGAGATAACAATCTGTGTGTTTTCTTTCTAAAAACCCCATGGGCGAGAGTGCCATTTTCTTTTCTTTTAAGCAAGATATCAAGGAAAGGGATAGAATCATTGATTTCAATTTCCATAGTGAATTGAATGTGAGTAGAAATGCTATTAAGGTGAGTAAGAAAATCATTGAGTTGATCCCTACCATGAACCTAGTAAACATTGGTATCATCAACAAACCTCTTCCACCATCCTGGTTTCAAAGGGGATAATTCAATGATATGTATGCTTTCCTTACATCAACATTATTTAGTTTGGGGTGGCCTTGGTAACGTTTAACCTTCCTAAATGTTTATTTAATATGCCATCCATGATAACCATTCTTTCTAATGGTAAAGTAAAGGCGTTTTTCTTCATTATTTAAATGCTCTGTGAATCAGAGATCCTAAGCGCTCAGAGATTCACCATTGCAATGTGAAGAAAATGGTCTCAAATCTAAGATCAAGGGCCTTTAGGCCCCTTGATGGAGGAGGGGAGGAGGCTGATAGAAGGCTCTAACAAGTTAGGAGTGCTGTAGAAAAGCCTATAAGAATGACAAGAGTGGCTGAGACTAAATAGTAAACAAGAGATTGAAACAAGTAAAACTTGTAAAGAGTTGTCAAACTTGTAGGGGAGCAACAAACAAGATACATGGTATAAGGAATGGCTGAAACCGGCAAGTTATGAGATAAGAGAGTCAAGAACAGCAGAGAGACTGCATTTTATCAAGAATATGAGAGAGAGTGCAAGGAAAATAAGCTTAAATGTGAAAATAGCACCTTGGCAAACAAGAAATGTGTGGACAAGCCTGGAGCGGCAATGGACCAGAGGAAGATAACAAGATGAGAATGAATGGGATATTGTGATGGACGTAGAAGAAGAGAAGTAGACCTTAATACAGCAGAGTGTGTGAAGAGTGGTGCAATCAAGCAAGAATGTGAAGGAAGAACTTTTGTCAAACAACAGGAAAGCACACTATCTAAACCTGAAACTCACCCAAACCTCAAGAAAGACAATTAAAGTAAAGCGGTAAAGGTCTGATATCAGGTGTTTAAAGAGTCTATCACCATGTAAAAGTGACAGCCAAACCTGCAATAGCCTTATAGGACCCACCAAGAACACTCAAAACAGCAAAGAAAACAAGCTGAGACAAGCTATAATAAGCAAAGAATTTAATACGAACAATGATACAAGGATTATTGACAAGTTTAAGGTTGAATTTATGCAAAGCCTCAACCCAAACCATGCAAAATCTGAATCGGACAAGCAAAAGGACAGCTGGAACAGAGAGCTGGAAATGAAATGAAATTGAACTAACTAATCAAACTACCCTAAAAATAATCTAATACTAAACTGAAAATTGAAAATGAATAAAATAACACCCTGACCTGTCAAAGAGAGATGACAAACCAAGGAAGAGTGAGATGGGTGAAATAGGTTGTCTTCAAATCCCATCCTTTAATGGGTCTATGTCGTGTATATGTCTCGGGGACTCACAAAGCCAAGAGATCCCAACTCCATCAAATTATGTAAAGCTGCAAAACCAATTCTATGGCACAAAAACAGCAGAACTAGGGTTGTATGTTATGATATTGTGATCCTTTAGAACATGAAACATGTGTGTATAAATAGCATAGTTATCAAGTCTGGAAATTTGGATCTATTCAGGAGAGCAAAAAAATCCAGAAATCCTGAAAAAACTGGTCTGAAATATATATACATATTTTATGACCATAAATTTATAAATATGCAAAATTGATAGATTCAATAAAAAAATTAATAATGTAGTATCAAATTTTAACATATTTAGCATTAAATAGATATAAGGCTGCTGGGTATCTTTTAAAAAAAAACACACACACACATTTAAAAAGAAATGGGTCGACCCAGACTGAACTGATCCAGGCTGGCTGAAAATTCCTGTTCCAGACAGATTTTGTTCATACAGAATTTTAATGATCTTGGTAACAAGAGTTCACTAAGGCTCACATGTTCACATACTAGCACACCTCACATGAAGAGGATTGTATGTGAGGCTCAAGGACTGGAGATACATAAGATGTAAGGCAGGGGTGGAGTACATACAGAACCAACACTACTTATTCCTTCTCCTAGTATTCCCAAGTTGTCTGATAAAGGATCTGATACTTGAGTGTTAGATTCAAAAAGAATGAAGAGAATGGAAGGCACACAACGCTCTGACATATTCTTTTGTGTATGCCTTTTACTAAGCAAATTAGAAGTTACATATTTAGGTGAGGAAGTAATACATGTATGATTATAGACATTAACTAATATTCAATTAGTTAATGTTGAATATCTTTAATACCCCCTTTAATGACTAAACTAGAGACTACTCCAAATTTGTCCTGAAATTTTACAAATAAACATTGGACCAAGGGATTAGTTATAAAATCTGTAGGTTGTGAATTCCTCTCCAAAACTCATTTTTCTGTAGTTCAATATATAAGCTTCGGTTGAGACAAAAATGAGAGAGATAGCTAACATAAGAACATAGATCCGGTCATGTGGACATAAGATATATCAAGCTACCCATCAATTGTATGTAGAGATTTATTGATCGATGATGAATCATCATTGGTTGATAACTTCAGCCCGACCTCCATAGGTGTCGAAGAAGGATTGCAATTTGTCATCCCAAACATCTCCAAGAGACTAGTGGCATACTTAACTTGAGCCATGAAGTGAAATCATCATGTTGCCAAAATTCTACACCTAAGCATTAGTGTAGGAGTCCTAGATCGGCCATGTCAAAAGCAACCCACAAATATGATTTTACTTGCTTAAATGTTGTGGCCCCACTACCTATGATGGCAAGATTTTCAATATATAAAATTAGAATCACAGTGTCATCACGTTTAAGCAAGTATATTGGATCAGAAAGACTCTTTTTGAGTTTAAAATTTTGTAGATGTTGATGAATTTTGATATACCGGGCTTGTGGAGCCTACTTAAGTCTGTACATGGACTAAATCAATTTGCAAACCAAATGATCATGACTAGGTACCTGAAGCACTTTAGGCTGCACCATGTAAACCTCCTTGTCCAAATGTCCATTCAGGAAGGCACTCTTTACATCAATTTGTAACACCTTCCAACCAAATTGAGTTGCTATGGAATGGAGCAACCAAAATGTGACAATTTTCGCAGCAGGAGTAAAGATCTCATTATCTATTCCCTCTTGTCATGAATTTTTTTGCAACAAGATGAGCTTTGTACTTGTCGAAAGTACCATCGGCTTTGCATTTGACTTTGTACACCCATTTGCATCCAATGGGTTGTTTACCTAGAGGTAATTCCACTAGCTCCCAATTATGATTCTTCATCAAGGCGTCATATTCAACTTGCATGGTAGTCTCCCATTCAGGTTTTCCTTTTGCTTCATAATATTGCTGCAGTTCAAGTACCCAAAAAGGTTAGAAGCGAAAGCTAAATGAACATGCTCTACTAGAATAACAACCTTATTTTCAGTCTCCGAGCCAGTGCCTTTGATTGAGGCATTTCATCCTTCTGCACATCTTGGATAGTGGAGTCTCCCTCCACAACTAACTATGCATTTGATTGAGGCATTTCCTTCGCACACATTCTGTATAGTGGAGTCTCCCTCCACAATTAATCGTGCACTAGATTGAGGCATTTCACATTCCCACACATCTTGTATAGTGGAGTCTCCCTCCACAACGCTGAGGTTGGCAGGGTCAACAAGCTTATACAAGCCACCTTGTGCAATGCATAGGACACCTACCATGTCCTCTTTCACATCATACATAATACACTTTTGCCTAGAGAAATTCAAAATAATATTGGGATTTTTATTAACTGACTAATAGACGAGATTTTGATTAATGTGAGGAGCATATCTAACATTCCTCACAATAATTTTTTAACATTATTCAAAACTGTGCGGATATTTCTTATCCCCTCTACTGCATGTGACTAGACATCAGCGAATAAAATTGAGTCAAAATAAATTTGTATTTGCAGTAAATTTTACATACCAGTCCTTATGACGCGTGAAGTGTCTTGATGCGTCATAATAAAAAAACCCAGCAACTGGTAGAACTAGTGTTTGTGTATGATGCCATGAGAGCATACTCTTCCTCAGATTTCCATTCATCTTCAACTATTGCCACATTTGCCTGACCCTGCGGCCTTTTGTTGTAGGAAAGATCTTATTGTCGCTTCCAACAATCCTTTTTGACATGCCCGATCTTATCTTTCTTTTGCATTCATAGAACTCACATTTTTCTTTTGCATTTGCCTGGTCTAGTCTTCAGTCACACACCTTAAGTCACACATTCGCTTGGTTTGCTACCTCACACATTTCTTGTTAAAAGCATTTCAGTCTCATGTTTCTCCTTGTAGGTCTGCAACTCATGCTCACCCCGTGATGTCTGCGACTCGTGATCTTCTTTGTCGTTGATTTGGTCTTCCTTTCCCTTCGGCATTGTCTTCTTTGCAAATCATTCTCACAACCCTAGAGACTGGTAATGTTGTTCTGTTCTATTTCCACAGAGTCTTTCTGTGTTGCCTGTGCTTTCACTCGCATTTTCTCTACTCCGTGCAAATAACTTTGTTGCAATTCCTTCACTGCAGAACATGATTTGCTGTTGCTGGTTTTGAACCTCTTCTCTCTTTTCCATCATTCGTACTCTTCTTCTAGGGTTTCCTGAAATGTCCATTTTGATACCAATGTTAGTGAGATTTAGAGAGAGAATGAAGAGAATGGAAGGCACATGACACATTGACATACTCATTTGTATCTGTCTTTTATTAGCCAAAGAAGAAGATAAATATATTCAGGGAGGAAGTTATTAACTAATAGTTGATTAGTTAATGTTAGATATCTTTAATCTGAGTTGAACAAGTTATGGAATGGGAGAACGAAATTGACCAACTTGAAGGCCTAAAACACCGATGAATAGAGGAGAAAGACCGAGAGATAAATTTAAATTGGCTTCTTTGAAGTAACAATTGAAGAAAAAGGGTATGGTAATTATCTGATCAGATCTGAAAAAGATAAATTCTTTGTAAGAAGATTTCTCTGATCCATCTTTGAGCCCCACAATTTGGCAACCTTGGAGGGAGAAGCAAGTTCACATTTTTTCATGAAGGGCCAATGACAGTGAAAGGTCAATATTGGAAATGGTATCAAGAAGCATGAAACTAGAGTATTGAATTAATTACACATCAATTTTGTCTAAACAAATTTTGATTGTCAAGATCCAATGAAGGTTTTGGAATTGATTTTGGGACAGATAAAAACTTTCTCGCCACTTTTCCAAGTAATGCCCATCTCAAGGGTCCCATTTTGTTAAGAGTATTTCTGGGCAATATCTCAAGGAAAACCCTTGGATGAGGCTATTGTATTTGAGCTCGAGCATGATCTAAGGTGCAGCTGTTTGGATTAGTTACTCAAGGATATTGGATAACAACCTTAGGTGGTGAAGATGGCTCCATCAGGGAAGCAAACATTAATATCTTGCCAAAGGACATGGTGCATATTGTTATTGATTATCCCAAGGGTCCCACTTTGTGTTAGAGTATTTCCATTTAATATTTCAAGAAAAACCCTTGGATGAGCAACTGTTTGACTTAATTGCTTGAGGATATTGGACACCGACCTTAGGTGGTGAAGATGGATCCATCGGGAAGAAAGCATTTATAGCTTGCCGGAGGACATGCTGATTGTTATTATCGATGATCCCAAGTTGAGCAAAGAGGCTGGGATATACGTAATTCTTGCAAAGGAAGAGATGTACGTAGGATTTTTGCAATTCAACCTAGACACTGCAAATAACTTGAACTGAGCTCAAGCAAATAGGAGAAAAGAGAAGAATAGCCTTCGAATGACCATCATCTATGCCCAAGAATTGACCTTTTAGGAAGCCCTCTTAGGCTACAACCGTTGTGTGATTGTAAAGGTTATTTGCAATTGATTTGAACCCCTATCGGAGGATACAAACTTATTTGAGATAGACTGGAAGAAGCTTCCCAAAAATTGACCCCATGAGCTTAGTTGTTAGCGCCTAGGGAAGTCTGATGGGGAAATTCAAAGGTATGTTAGAGATAACGGGAGCCACTTTGAAGTCGGAACATTTTTAATAGTTAATTGTCCCTAGAAATCCCACAAGGAGTTTAGGATCTGGGATAGGTGTGTCCTATCCGAGATCCCAAATGTTAATGGTTAATTGCAGAAGGAAATCAACAGTTCCTGATGGGATATTTACTTCCACCAATTTGTTCTGGTATCTCTAAATTGCTCAAGAGACATGGATCTAACCTTTGTGCTAGTTCTATTGCGTAAGCATACGGCTTGCATATGACTGTAAAGAGGGCACTCAATTTGTTTTGCTTTACCAATCTTTTGGTTGCTATGTGTTGTATCTCTATTGATGAAGTGGACATGTTTTATCTTCTTAGTGCCCGATTTTGGCTAGGTAAGGCATTTAATACAGTGAATGGTATGGGCAGTCTTGTTGGTTCTTCAACTTGGTTTCCTTACCTCGTACGTATTTATTCTTCTGTCCATTTGTGCATTTGTAACCTATCCTTAGAATTAATCAGTTGTGAAAGCAGACAGTAGCTATTTTTGGCTTGCACACCAAACCTACTTGATTGCTGTATGGTTTACCTGTTCTGGATACACATTTATTTATTTAAATTTTCTTTATGTTCTCTCTTCTTTTGTGGCATTGCCTGATGTTGTGAAGCTGTTTTTAGGATCTGGCTCTCTCACATCCAACAGAGGGTGATTTTCACTTCTGTTGATTGTTGCAATTATTTTTCCTCAAAAAAATGAAGTATGTATTATGTTTATATGTAAACATAGTGTATATTTTGGTATGACTGTAGACTTCCCCTATATCTCGACTTGTATCCTGTTAGATATGATTTTTCCTAACCTATAGATAAGTACTCTTCTCCATACAGGCAACCAGCTGTTTGGCCTATCCTCTTTCTGTTCATCTCCCTTTGTTTCTTGTCCTTTCGCCCCCTCTTTCCCTCACTCCCCCCTTTGCCCTACCTTTCCCTCTCTCCCCCACTGTCCCTCCCTTGTCTCTTTCTCAGGCCATATTTTTCATTGTTCATGTGAATTGGCAACCACCTGGAGGAGGATCTTTTTCAACTTTTTCATTTTCTACATTAATTTACCGTGTACATAGCTACATACTAAATTTGCAATGTTTCAAATTCACCATTTCTTCACATTTTTATTTGGACAGATCTGCATTGCATACATAGCTTCATTGTTGCAAAAACATATACCTATTATGATGTGTCTGGGAGAATCGGCCACTTTAACTGCTGGGAAAGCACTTCTTGGAAAGTGGTTTTATTTATTTTAAACTAGTTTAAGCAGTAGAGAAGCACCTCTTGGAAAGTGGTATCATTTATTTTAAACTCATTTAAGCGGTAGAGAAGCATTCTTTATTACCGGGTTGGTCAATTTGAATTTTGTAAATAGATTTTTGCCTTCTCTGTTTCGTTACATAAATAAGCCCATTGCTGTCTCATAAAAAGCATCTCGAATTATATTATGTTTGTGCGGCTGAGTGGAGGAAATACGTATGCTGTTTGAGTGAGCTGCAAAGCACGTAAGTTTGAGAGAGCATTTTAGTAGTGCTGATTCTTTGCCATAGTATTCTGGAAGCTCTATGGGATCAATTGGCTTCTAGTTCTTTCTGATTTCAATTGTCATAAGAATGCACAGCCCCAAGTTGCTGGAGTTTCCCGTCGTTGGGTTTCTCTGGGGTAAATTTTTGTCTCTCTTTGTGCGACTGTTGTTATTCTTTTCTTGCTCAATTTCCTTTTGTTAACATCTGCTGTTATAATTTCCAGCACTTAGTAGCAGTTCCTCTATGTTTCAAGACTGTTATTAAAGCAAGAAACTTAAGTTAAGTAGCATATATATCAGAGTTTCAGTCATAAACGTGTTAAGATCTGTGTTGGTGAATTTCATTTAATCTTCAGTTACCGGGCACTAAACTTGGGGCCATCCCTGTGATATAAGTTTCCACACTCCAATGATTGTCCCTGTTGTTGATCAAATTATGAAATTAGTGTGTTCATTTTATTGTATGGGAAATCAAACTGATTCTATCAAGGCAATGAATCTCAAGTGAACCCATAAAGCATATAATCAGCAATTCCTGTAATTTTAAAGCAGGATTCTGTTAGTTCCTATTATAATTTTGAATGAATGATATGCGCCTATAATATGTCACACTTTTGACCAATAAGGGTTTATGATATTTTTATACTTTATAGGTACATGTGTCTTTGTTGGGAGAGAATCAAATGAGAATAACTTGGATTACAAATGATACCGATATACCATCAATGGTTCAGTATGGAACATCTCCTGGAGAATATACTTCTTTGGCAAAGGGAGGAAATACTTCTTATTCTTACTTGGGCTACAGATCTAGCCCGATTTACCATGTTACCATTGGGCCATTGGATCCTAATACAAATTATTATTATCGTTGTGGAAGTTGTGGTCGGGAGTACAAACTCAAAACACCACCATTGCAGTTTCCTATAAGTTTTGCTCTTGTGGGTGAGACTACTATTTCGAATTGTCCTTTCCTTGTCTGTTTTACCTTCCTTCTGCCAAGGGACCTAATGTGGCATTATTCCCTTCCAGATTTATTTACTCTTTTAGTTAACTTTGACTTAACGATTTGTTCTGTGCATAAGCAAAGTTGGTGCATTTAAATGGGAAATCTGATGCCTTTTACCCTGGATTTTCCACAGGTGACCTAGGGCAAACAGAGTGGACAAATTCAACTTTACAGCACATTCAACAGACAAACTATGATGTCTTGTTGTTGCCGGGCGGTCTTTCATTTGCAGATACCCAGCAGCCACTATGGGATTCCTTTGGAAGGGTAGTAGAGCCTTTGGCAAGTACAAGGCCATGGATGGTCACTGAAGGAGATCATGAGATTGAGACTGTACCCATTGTTGTAACTCAGCCATTTCTTGCTTATAATGCACGATGGCAAATGCCTTTGAGCTGAGTGGTTCAAGTTCAAATCTCTATTACTCCTTTGATGTTACAGGTGTACACATAGTAATGCTTGGCTCGTATGCAAACTATGAAAAATATTCAGACCAATATGAGTGGCTTCAGGTTCCACTTTTCATATACTTTATTAATATATAGGCTTGTTAATTGTATATTCCTGACAAAATCATACGGAATGTCTAATGTCATTGGACGAAAGTCGCCTCAAGCATTAATATTTGGAAATTGCAGGCCGACCTTTCAAGAGTAAATAGAACTAGGACACCATGGGTTCTTGTTCTCTTCCACGTCCCTTGGTATAATAGCAACAATGCTCATCAGGGTGAGGGTGAGGAGATGAAGAAAGTCATGGAGCCACTACTTTATGCTGCAAAAGTTGATATTGCCTTTGCTGGCCATGTCCATGCTTACGAACGCTTTGTGAGTATTGTATAAGGCCTTTCTTTGGTTGTTTCTGCACCAATAGTACAGACCATTGTAGTTTCCTTATTGACCGAGTAAATTGTATGCCTTGTTTCAGGCTCGAGTTTACATGAATGAAACCAATCCATGTGGAACTTTGCATATAACCATAGGGGATGGAGGAAGCCCAGAAGGCCTTGCCTCAGTGTATGTGCAAATAATTTGTATGTTTTCTGATATTTTCTGCTTTCTTTTGGATAATAGGTGCCCTGACCTATACTTGCTCCTTGACTTGCCAACAGTTTCCTGGACCCACAACCTCAGTTGTCACTGTTTCGAGAAGCAAGCTTTGGACATGGTGAACTTACAATATACAATGCAACTCATGCACGTTGGAGTTGGCATCGTAATGATGATGATGAATCAGTTATAGCAGATGAAGTCTGGATAAACAATCTAAGCTTTTCAAGCAATTGTACCACGTGAAGTTTGAACAGAATCCAAATATCGATCATGTACTAAGTGAGCAATAACATGCACAGTATAAAAAAAACATGCACAGTATAAAACAAACATCTGATCCTCATTGCAAGTGCAGTGATGAGTAAGCTATACAAATTAAGCGAAGTGTAGGTGTCAGTTGATTTGACGTTTCTAAAATTTAATTGATGGGGCAGTTGTTTATGACATATGATTAAAGTGAAAACGTGTTAGTGTCTTTGCTGTGGAAAAAAGTTCAGTGTCATTGAAAATCATCCAATGCTTCATAACTAGACGATTTATGAAGCATCACCGGACATGTCCAAAGTTCACACTTAGTCTTTATCATCACCAGACGTATTGCTGCTATATTCATCCTGCACCTATGTTTGTTGAAATTTAGTAGCGCAGCGCTTTGGTGATTTCCACCAGCTATCAGTTGGAGCCACATTGAAGCGTAATTTCCTTGTCAGCAGTTTTCTCTCACAAATGGTGTCGAATATCTAGATGTTTTTCTGTGATATATTGCATTAGTTGGCAGCATTACAGGGATCGTTTATCAAGATAGGTATTGGATAGCGAATCAACCCGCTATCCACATTTCTAATTCTTTTTACATCAAGATAGGTATGGATCTTATTATGGTGTACTGAGTACTCTCCTATTTTTCTTTTGTTGTATCATCTGTTTATTTTGAGTGTTGTGTATTTCTAAGGGCATGGTCCCATGGAGCGGGGGCTCCATAAAAATCTCAGCGGGTGCTGCTGAGAGAAATTAGGAACATTTTAGCAGTTTTTGGGTCTCATGGTTATTTTTTTTTCTCAACATTTTCCACTGAAAAATTATAGGAGCCCACTGCAGTTTTTCTGTCCAAATTGGCAAGAAAAAAGTGGCGGGAATGCATGTGTGCTGCCAGATGGACAGAAAAATGCCTAAACTGTAGCAGGAAGTGGTCAGCCCCCCCTCTTCAGCGACCCCTTAAGTTGAACGGGCCAAAAATGCGGAGCTCCTAATTTCCAGGGCGAGATTCTATTGTTTCCTGTAGCTGGTTGAAATATTGTGCATGGGACCACCTGCTTCTGAAAAATAGCTCCTGTAGCGGCTCCATGGGACCATGCCCTAATTCTTTTTACATCACCACGGGAATGGATCTTACTATGGTTTACTCTCTTATTTTTTTGTTGTTGTTTCGTTTGTTTCTTTTAATCGATCACCAAAAAAATTGTTTCGATTAATGGTTCATGGCATCTAAGAAAAATGACATTCCTTATCTCACATCTTTTTTGTTCTTATGGTTGAAGCTCTTGATAGAGAAAGCAAATTACAAGGGTCCCCGAGGGGCCTCAAGATATTCCGTAATGTCAAATTTGACACGTTTGCAATTTATCGATGTCACATTTCTATTTGGCAGCCTAAAGGTCATCAAGGTGGAGCAAATCAGAAGAATTTTGAATGATTATCAATGATGTCTATGGCGCAAATTTAATGAAGACAAGTCTCACATATACTTCTTATTAGAGCAATCAAATTACAAGGGTCTCAGTAAAGAGCCTCAAAATAATCGATAATGTCAAATCAACACATTTGTAACTTGTCTAGTACACATTTCTTTTTGGCAACTTAAAAGATTGCCAAGGTGGAGTAAATTAGAAGAATTTAGAATGATTGTCAACAACATCCGAGATAGAAGTTTATTGAAGCCAAGTCTCGCATATACTTCTTGACAAGAGAATCAAATAAAAAAGGATCCATGAAGGGCCTCAAGATTTCAATTAATATCGATTTGACACGTGTAATTTGTTGAGGGCATATTCCTATTTGGCAACTTGAAGAATTATGAGGCAAAGCAAATCATAAAAGTTCTAGGGTTTCCTAAAATCACACTGTAATAAAAACTCATATCCACGATGTGGAACATGGTAATATCTTTAGGTGTAACAAAGCCATCTATAATTGATGGAGAATTGTCACTATTTGATTGTGATTTTGGAAGGCTTAAAGGTGGTAGGGCTAAGAACTAACTTCTCAAAAAAATCAATGTAAAGTATATTAAGAGTTGATCGCTTTTCTGTCATGTTATTTGTGATTAATAATGTGTCTTTGTGCATGATCGTCTTGAATTGACAAATTGTGGTCTAAAATAGTGTTATGCGGGGACGCGTCCCCTAGGTTTTGATGACATTCTTAATGTCTCAAACATTTTGGGGACTTGGGGACTTGGAGGGTACGTCCCCTATTTTTAAAAATTCTTTTAAAAAAGTTGTTACTTTTACCAAAAACATTAAATTATAATCTTAAAAGTACCTAAAATATACTAAATACAATTTGCATCCATAAATTTCATTGAATAAAGTTAAAATATTTAAATATCAATTTTTATATATTGTTTTAATAGTTGTCCCATTGCCATCCCCAAAATTTGGGATATTTGTTGCCGTCCCGAAACCTTGTACCCCGTCCACGAGACTTAGGTAACTATGGTTTAAAGTCACATTATTGAAGTCATGAAAAAAATGGTGCTTAGAGGTTTGTGTCGGATGGCTTTGATATTGGTTTGGTTGGAGAGATGAGCTCGAGATAATTTGGTGATGTTGCGAGGTTTTCTAAGGTAGTTTTTTTGAACTTGCACTTGGGCAAGGGGTGGATTTGACCTCCTCGTGGGGACAAACCTCTATGGAGCTTATTATTTTGAGTTGCTCATCCGGGTCACTTGTGGGATGGGTAGTAGGTTGATTTTATCCAACGAGTGGATTGGACTTGGTTATTGGAGATGTCCAAATTACCATTTTGAGATGTTCTAGCACATATTGATTTTGAATTTTGAGACCGACATTCAACTTCCTATGTTTTTGGTTGTCGAAGAGCATGGGTAGATATTCTCTCGAGTTCGTCACATTCTGCGGTGTCATGATTTGTAGGTTTGGTGGTAATTACACCAAGTGTTTTCAAAGAACCACCTTAGATGGGGTCTAATTAGGTCTTTATGGGATTTGTTGGGATTTTGATTGGAGGTGGCTCACATGATTGTTGGTATTATTTTGATTTTTGTTGTTGATAAAATTGAATAGTAGTAAAGGCATTTGTAGTTTGGTCTTTGTTTTCATTCACACTTATCTTGTGATTGGAAAGGGTTTGAGATTGGATGGCCTTGTCTTTGACATTGTTCCAATTTTACTATTGGGTTGCTTGCTTGCTTGGGAATTGGTGGTTTTCTTGACTTATTTTTGCTTGCCACTTTCTTTACGCCAAACCTAATCAATTCAAAGGGCCGATTACATAGCCTAATTAGGGGATGAACATAGAGCTTCATCGACTTTTAAGTTATGTTCGATATCCAAGTAAGGCATAAAAAGGTCCATACGCTCTATAAACTTAGTGATTAGTTGTGGAAGATGAATATTGAGGATTATGCCATCCAAGCTTGAAGTCGAGGCATGGTTCTTTGGGATCTTTCTTAGTGTTTAAGGATTCCGTAATTTCAAAGATAGCAAAGGCCCAAGTTTTGAATGCATCGACAACCTAAGGCCAAAAAATTATGGAAATAATGAATTGTATCTAGGAAGCAAATAGTACGATTCTAAGGTGCATAAAAATTCTTAGTAACTCGATATCCAATGATTGTCTTGGAGGAATTGATACATGAATTTTGGTTGTTACCTACCTTTGACTTAGGGAGCTCAAGGAGAGATGTGGGTTTGTTGACATAGTGATCTATCAACTGCTGAATTCTAACAATAAACAGATCACTATGCTCGTGAAAAATGAATGAAATATGTAAGTTCTTTGTTAACCAATATAATGTGCAATAATAAACCACAATTATACTAAAAATTGAGAAAAGAGAGACAAGGAGACAAGGTTTATCTTGGAGAAACCCAATGTGGGAAAAACTCTAGTGGGTGAGCGAATTTGCTCCCCTTCACTATGTAATTCTCCAATAATACAACTTACTACCAATAATTGGCCTTCAAGAAGGATTAACACTCCCTCTAATTGTATCTACTTGCTCACAATTTCTCAACAAATGAAGAACTCTTCTCCAATGAACAAACAAGAAAGAATTCCAACTTCTCCAACTTTGCTCACAATAGAATTCACCCAAAATCACTTGTTGGAATGCTTCTAAAACCTTGTATTTATAGTTGCTCTGCTCAGGGCGCATGGAAAGGCGAATCAAATCGATTGGGAAGCTCAAACATTTGCAACTGTTGAGATCCCGAATTCTGGAACCGTCTCACACAGACTATTGTTTACTTGTGAGCAGATCGACGCGGTTGCGCAAGAATGACCATGGCGATTGCGTGACCGTCAATTGAGAAATCCCTAAAGCAGAACAATAATGGTCCAAAACGTCATTCGGAGGTGTCCGATCACCCCCAACCTGACTAGACCATCTTATGAAGAAATAAACGATTGAGAACCTGTAGAACAAATATCAAATATGGAGAATACATAGAATTGGGTATTTACAAATCCATTTTTGGATCATACCTCCCCAATTTGAGGCTTTTAAGTCCCTAAAAGCTTTAAGGACTGATGAGGTGAGGAAATTTCTTCCCCACATCCTCTCTAGAATACCACTTGGCCTTGGTAGGCAACTGGCCTTTCAACCCAATCAACCACCTATCCTACACTCCTCTCTATGTTGTCCTCTCTTTCCGTTGTAAAACCACATCTTCCTCCAATTCCAACTGACTGTCTAGGGCGAGATTATCAATAAACGAAAGCAATACTCCCCCTTCTTCATCATCCAACATGGAGGGCTCAAAAAGACGTAAGTTTTCAACCTTCACAATCCGAATAGGTTTTCATATAAGAGGCAAATCCAATCGAAACACATTCTTACCCACTTGTTCCAGAATTTCAAATGGGCCATATCGAAGAGGCTTGAGTTTCTTAGCTTTTCCCCGTAACCTATCCCGACTCAAATATAACCGTACCTTATGCTGCAACAAGGAAGATATGCTCGATCCTATGTTGATCATGCCGTGCTTTATACTTGTCCTGTGACTCTGTCGACCTCTTATGTACTGAAGGTGTATCTCATGATTTTCTCAACGAACTTCTCGGTCTTGTGGACCTCCGGTTCCACTTCCCGTTGTTTTTGCATGGTAATAGTAAAACAACATCAAAAGCACTCTTAGGCAAATAACCAAAACATGTTTCACTAGTCGAAGTATGAACTGTCCTATTATAAGAATGTTGGGTATACACCAAGTTCTCATCCCAAGTCCTCGAATGTTTCTTGTTGTACCCTCTCAAGAGTTGGACCAAGGTACAATTTACCACCTCTGTTTTCCCATATGTCTCGTGGATGAAAGGCGGTAGACCTCTTCAACTTCGTATCCATCTTTTCCCACAAAGTAGACCAAAACTTTCCTATGAACCGTGAGTCCCTATCTAACACAATAGAACTAGGCAAACCAAAGTGAACCCACACATTAGCAAAAAATAACTCAATTGCATCACTAGCCTTAATAGTCTTTTTGTAAGGAATAAGAATACACATTTTGCTAAATCGATCTACAATTACAAATATATAATCATGACCTTTTTGGAGGTAGGAAAACCGCCCACAAAATCCATGGAGATACTTTCCCATGGTCGGGAAGGAACTGACGATATATATAACCCTAACTTCCTGTTATTAGGCTTGTTTATACTTATAAAACACAACTCATGATAAATTTAGCAACTTCGGCTTGTATGTTTGGCCAATAAACATACCTTTGTAAGTGCACTATAATCTTTGTCACACCAAAGTGACCAACTACTCTGGAAGTGTGTGCTTCTCTCATCAACTGCACTCTTTCCCTCTTAGGCACACAAAGTTTCTCGTTCTTGTAGAGCAAACCATCCTGGAAATAGTATTCTCCTCTAGGTGCAAATCCCTCACTTGGAGTTTTCTGCTAAAAATCTTTGCAAAATCCAAATCCCGCTCATAACCTATCCGATATGCTTCACTGAAAAAAGACTCAAGAAGAGTTAATGTGCCCATAGCTGAAAGCAAAGGAGGTCTAGATAACATATCAACTAACTTGTTAGTCACACCTTTCTTATATTTAATAATCAAATGAAATTGTTGTAAGAAACCCATCCATTTATAGTGTCTAGCTTGTTGAAGTTTGCTTTGAGCTTGCAGATATTGAAGAGGTTGATGATCTCGTGTGGATGATAGTTTCCTTACCCATCAAATAATGTTTCCATTTCTTGACTACTTGAATAAGAGCATACAATTCCTTGTCATAAGTACAATAATTCAAAATTGCACCGTGAAACAATTCAGAGTGATAACATATCGGCCTACCTCCTGAAGTAGGACAACCCCCATAACATAGTCACTGACATCGGTTTCCACTTCAAAGGGCAGCTGTAAGTTAGGTAAGGCCAAAAATGGAGCATGACTAATTTTATATTTAAATGATTCAAAAGCAATATGTTGTTTCTTACCCCAATCAAATGTCTTACCCCTTCTATATCACTTTGAATGTAGTGGCGCTGCTACGGAAGAGAAGTTCTTAATGAACTTCCGTAAATATTGAACTACTCCCAAAAAACTCCTGGTCTCTGTCAAACTTGATGGTGTAGGCCAATTCTAAATGGCCTCTATCTTTGCCGAATCAATCCTTAACTCTCCATCTCCAACCACATGTCCTAAAAAGACAAGCAACTATTGTGTAAACTTGCACTTCTTTTCATTCAACACAAGTCGGTTCTCCTTAAGAACTTGCAAAACTTGACGCAAATGATCAATATGCTCCTCAAAAGTTCTGTTAAAAACCGAATGTCATCCAAGTACACAATAACAAAGGAATCAATAAATGACCTCATTACCTCATTCATCAATCTCATGAAGGTAGCTGGTGCATTGCATAGCCCAAACGGTAATACCAACCATTCATATAACCCTTTCCTGGTCTTGAATGTTGTCTTCTAGTTGTCCTCTTCCTTGATCTGCACTTGATGATACCCATAATTCAAATCACGCTTAGTAAAATATTTAACATGTTGAACCGATCAAATAAATCATCAATGAGAGGAAGAGGGTACCTATTCTTGATGGTTATTTTATTTAAATCTCTATAATCAATACACATTCTCCATGAATCACCTTTCTTAGGTACTAAAACAATAGGAGAACCACATGGAGAAGTGCTAGGATGGATTATACCTGGTTCAAGCAAAGATTGCAATTATTGCTTTACCTCATTGGCATCTTTCAAAGATTGCTGGTATAATCCCAAGTTTGGAAGCGGACATACATCGTGTAGCAAGTGGATCTCGTGCTTAATTGCCTTGATTGGGGAAACCCTATAGGTTCCTGAAAGACCTCTCTAAACTGCTAAACCAACTCTGCTATCTGTGTATGCTCTTTATTATAAAATATGCTACAAGTGGTTTTAGATGTAACAATCTCATCATCTAGTATATCCCTCAAAAGAAGTAATGTAAATTTACCACTAGCATTAATAAGCTTCTAGGCTTTGCTGACACTTACCAAACAGATCTTGAATCCCCGAATATGCTGAAATGACATAACTCTTACCATCCTTCACCAAGAGGTACTATTTGGCTCTCCTTACGAAGATAACATCCCTCATATACAAATATGGGTTGCCAAATACTACATGACACACATAAAGGGGAACAACATCCACAACAATCGTTGTCAATTTTTGCCCTCTTAGGCAAAAATGGACAATGAGGTTAAAACTACACCCATAATTTCAAGCTTTGAGAGCCTTGTATGTTGTTCCAGAAGGTTTTGGGATCTTTTGGGATTGTTCTTTCTTTTCCGTGTCTTGGAGGTTCAAATTGGTCTCGGAACGGGAAAATCAGCCCTAGTGGGCCCACCTCCTGTTAAAATAATAAAAAATGATAAATTATATTTAAAAGGGTCTTATTTCATTTTCACTACCCTCTAGTTTCAAGAAAATTCCAAAGGTTAGTGCAGAAGGTTGAAAAGATGCAAAAGATGGCTCAAGGAGTTATAAGCTGGGAATAGCTCGCCGAGTAGCTCGGTGAGCTACTCGGCAAGAGTGTCAGTTGATTACACCACTAAGCGAGCTACTTGTTTTGACATTGACCATTGAAGGGTAGCTCGAAAGGTATTACAGTCTAGATGCATTGAGATTTAACGGATGTTTGGCTCGATGGCCATGAACATGGGATGTATCACCTGACAAAGGACGGCTCATAAACAACTTGGGTGTTAGCTCGGTGGAAATGCAGG
Organism: Taxus wallichiana var. yunnanensis; assembly: GCA_018340775.1. Classification (NCBI taxonomy): domain Eukaryota; kingdom Viridiplantae; phylum Streptophyta; class Pinopsida; order Cupressales; family Taxaceae; genus Taxus; species Taxus wallichiana. The sequence continues at coordinate 990,348,642 of CM031237.1, read as the reverse complement.
TGTACAACTTGGTAGAGCAAGTTTTGAACCAACACAAGAGTCGAGTTTGAACCAAGCCGTTTATTGCTTTGGGAAGTTTTAATGATGAAGGAGCTCGACATCTATTGGAAGTGTCACATGGCGTGTTGATGTCCCGGTTGGGGTGGCTTAGTGTGAGGGACCTAAGATGAAGCTAGGGATACATTCTCTCCTTGATGAGCTAAAAATGAGTTGTGGACTATCGTGCTTGGTTTTCGAGTTGTCACATCTCTCAATGAGCCGAGAGGAGGTTAGAGGGAAAGGCTAGCTAGCTTGAATGGAGATATAAAAAGGACTCGGCCAAGCCTTGATCGATCAAGCCAAGGACTTGCCATTGGATGCAAAACAAAGTGATGCGGCTCAAAGGAGTTGATTACATGGCCAAGAATTAGAGGATCGTTACATTGGAGTTAAGTAGAGGAATGAGCCAATCGGAAGGGTTGACTCGATGGCTCATACGTCGGAAGTATGGTTTGGTACGACAGGGAAGGTCATTCCCTGGCCGAATCAACAGGATGAAAGCTTGGCGCCTGGGTCGGACATGCGGTGGAGTTTCAAATGTAGCGATGGAGTACTCGTCTAATCGAGAAAACATCTAACTCGACATAAAAGGAAGAATCTCGGTTATGAGCATACACAAAGCCATGTTGATGCTCAACATGTGAAGCGTCGGGCATGAAAGGTTAGTTCATCATGGTCAGTTTTGGCTCGTTTAAGCTTCACCCTGGCCGAGTTAACCGAGATGAGTGTATAGGCACTGAAGAGTTGCTCGAGAGAGTGAACAATGATTGGTAAGCTCGATACACAGCGAAGTCCATGATTCATTGATGATTGCAATTTCGCAGGTCTTCATCGCGAGATTTAAGTCATATTGGTATCGGAGGGTATGCATTTTTGAGAGTTCGAATTGCTTGATGAGCTCACCAAAATGAGATGGCTCGAGAAGGGTCTGATTTTGAGCTCGGTGTGTGCTACAATGGGATGAGGTAGATGAATGTCGAGTTCGGTGGTTGTAAGTCTTTGATGCTCAACTCGTTTAAATCTAGGCATTTTTGGGTTACACAGACATCACGTAAATAGTGAGCTTGGGATAGAAATGAGGCATGACATCGCAGTGGGAGGCCAAGCTACTTCGGTGGGTCAATTTTGCAAGATATATCCATGGAGATGATTTGTGTTCAGAGGAATATGGTCATTCTTAGTTCGACGTGGCATGTTAAACATGACTCACTCGACACGATAAGGGAGTAAACACAACATAGTTGGTTTCATTGAATCAAGCTAGGTGGGGAACAATCTTCAATATAAGGCCGAGCTATGTTCAACATAGCATGTGGTTCGAGGATTTCCAATGATTTACTTGGCATTGACGAACCGAGTATAACATAATATAGGCGGCTCGAAGGATGAGGAACGAATCAAGCTCACTAGGCGAGCATCTTAGTAGCTCATGTCAATAGGTCCGAAGAATAGCTCGCCATGGTTGGTTAGATCGAGCTCATCGATAGGCTCTCGGGCGGTGATCGTAGAAAAAAGGATCGATTCGTCGGAGAATGCTGGTTATGTTTTGGTTGGGTTTACATGGGTGAGTTAAAAATGTGGAAATTGGAGTGGTGATTGAGTGCATGGGTAGAAACATTTTGGTTTTCGGGTTCTAGGCTTTTAGTGTTTTGAGACTCTCGAGCGAGTTGGGTTCGGTGTACGAGGGAAGCTCGGCCCAAACTCCAAAATTCGAGTTTGATTTTCGGGATTGGGAGGGTCATGGCGCATTGAAGGGTTGTGAGCCAATTTTGCATGATGGAAGGTGTTCGGATTCCGAATCCGATGTGGTTATCATTCGCCGAGTTGGCCATGTTAAGTTCAAAGTTCGGGAAAGTCACCGTGGCTCGCACGTGGATCATTGGGTGTGAAGAGTTTCCGATTAACACAGAGAATTGAGGAGAGTTGACATAGGCGAGCCATTGGGAATTCAACGTGGGGTCCCCGAGACCTTCATCCAAAAAAGTTGGAGGAAGGTTGTCGGGTAGTGTTAATAGCTCATTGGAAGCGGAGGCCCAATAGGCGTAACTCGTGGAAAGTAAATGGCTCGATCGCTAAGTGTGGTCCATGTAAGTTTCAAATCGACCGTCGAGCTAACAAAAGGGGATACGGCCAATGCGAGCATAACATGAGGTAAGTGGAGGAGTTGGTTCAAGTTGAAATGAGAGGTGCCCACCATTGATGAAAAGAAGTGGGAGTTAGTTTAATAAAAGCATCGAGCCATTTTTGGAACCGCTCGAGTTGGGCAAAGAAACAACTCACTGAATCAATTTTGGAGTTCACCGAGCTATCAAAGCATTAAATTCATTGAGTTAGTGTGGGGGATTTTTGTTTAAAATGCAACTATACTAAAATCGACATAACGTTTTCCCGGTTGCCCATTTTTCACAAAATTATAGTCATTGGAACCGGAGAAAGAGAGCTACGTGATGGAATAATCATAATATGAATGTTTAGAAGTTTTGCATTCCAAATTTGTAGGTTTTATTCGTTCCTTGAGTGGTGCCTCGAAAGGTGGAGGTGCAATAAATGAGCAAACATGGCCAACAATAGTGATGAATTGTTTCCTAAATTCTGGCCTAGATTCTAGGGTTTCTCCTTCTTTCTCTCAACAATTCAGAGTTTTCTATAAATGTAAAAGGGGTGCTTATTCCAAAGGAGTTAGACACTTTTCAAGCTTCCCCTCTCTTCACAAGCTGAGATGTTGTGAATTTGTAGGCTCTCAAGCCTTTCTTTTCAAGATTGTAATGACAACCATTGCCTCTTCTGAATGTATGATGCATTGTGCATGTTGTTGAAGTAATAAAAGTGTGTGTTTTGTGACTAATCTTGGTCCTTTCATCCTTCTATACTTCTTTGTGCCTTTTCTCATGCTTGCAGGTACATTGTGCGAGTTCAAGTTTCTATTGTAGGTTCTTGGAGTTTTGTGCTTATCAAGTGGTGGAGTATTGCATGCAGCTGAGTTGTGGTGCTTGTTCACCCTTCTCAATTTCATCCTTCTTCACTGGAAGATTGATAACTTGTTTGTCTAATCGAGTTTAACAAAGGGAACGCGTGCTTCCTAGTTTGTGGTATTTTGTACCCTCTCTAAGTTACAGTAGGTGAAGTTGACTTGTGGTGCACACACCCTCTTCAAATTAACCCTTCCTAAGTCTAGCAAAACCCTTTCTTGGTGCATCACCACTTCTAGTATAGGTTTTATTTCCTTGCAAATCTCTCTCTCTAATCCCTTGAATGCTAGCATAGGTCTAGTTAGCCAATTTTATTGCATTAGGAGTAGTGTAGTGCTTAGTTTAGGAAGAGGAAGCTGACTTTCTTTGGAGGTTCACTTCGAGCCCAAGTCCCACAGCTTGGGAGGTAATCCCATGTTACCCAATCACACCGAATGTTGTGTTTACCTTTAGGCCATTCAGGGGTACATTGATTTGGCGATAACAATAACTTCATCAATAAATTTTTGTCAATACCAAAAGTGATCTTACACTGCTTAGTAACCTTGATGTCTACACCTTTCTTTACCCAACCCAAAGAATACAGACTTGGGTGATTGTAAGTTTCCAACTTTAGCCTGTCCACTAACTCTTTACTAATCAAATTAGCTTGAGAACATGTATCAAAAAGAGCATCCACCTTAGTTTTCTTCACTTGAATTTTTAAATGAAAAAGCTTTGTTAGTTCATTTTCTTGAACAACATCATTACTTACCCAAACATACCTCTTTGCGGACATAGACATAACACATAGTCTCATCCACCTCTTCACTGCAAAATAATTCCTCTCCTGGAGGGCAACCATGGCCTTCTTCTTAATTTTCTTATTTTGAAGGGATATAATTCCAGTGGAGCTTCCAACATTTTTCCTCGGAATGAGTGTCAACATCACAATGCCCACAATGAATTTTATTTTAGAAATAGAAGTAGCATTTTTCTTACCCTTTCCTTTTCCTTTATCCTTCTTCTTGGTGTCACCTTGTTTTTTCGAAGCATGCTTTGAGAGGTAGATGAACTCTTTTTCTTATCCATCTCTAAGTAGTGAGCTTGCGTACAAGCTTCATCTACATTGCCTTTGCTTGCCAAGAGAACAAGTCTCCTTAAGTGGCTATGGAGTCCACCAATATACTTCATCAACAGTCCCGATCTGCTACATCCTTTCCCATCTGAATAGCTTTCTTCTAGAACTCATTGGTATACTCCTGCACATTCTAGCCTTGTTTCGCCTTTGAGATACTGCCAATACATGGACCTCTCTTCCTCATAACAAATAGGATAAAACTGCTTTTTGATTAGCTTCTTAAAAACATCCCACTTAGTAATTGGAGGAAGCTTCTTAAAAACCAACGTATGAACATAAATTTCAAACCAAGTTAAAGCATGTTTGGTCAATTTTAACCGAGCAAAGGAAATCTACTAACTTTCATTAATTTGATGCAAACTGAAATATACCTCCAATTGAGCTAGCCAATGGTCTAGATTCTCAGCATTCATGTCTCCATCATAAGGCTGAATTTCTATCTTGGCCTTTGCTTTGAATGGAGGAGGTGTGGAAATGGCATAGGACAGATCTTCTTCACGAACCTCTTCTTCACGGTCTTTTGGTGTCTCGTTTGGAACACCAAGTTTGTTGGCTAGATTTTTGCACAACTGAAAAACCTAGGCAGTCATGAGATAAATCTCCCTCATTTACCGGTGAGGCTCCCGTGTAAGATTTTGTCAATTATATTTCCTAATATCTATCTGTTGGTTTTACTTTAATTGTGTAGCTCATGAACCATAACTAGGCAATTTTGCAGCAAGTAAGCAACTGTAAGCAATATGTGCAGGAAAGGGAAATAATTAAATATGAGAAGAAAGAAAGGAGATGTGCAACCTAACCAATAGTTGACAGAGTTGATCACATGCACATAGACAAAACAAATAGATCTTGAAATGCAAAATTTGAAGCAAATGAAAGTTTCCGATCTAGATCTAAGACAACACAAAGTTTATGCAGAGTGTAGACACCAAAATTAGGTCACACTCCCCTTGCCCTCGATAAATAAATACCTTGAACACATCCACCTAGTCATGGCCCCTTCACCCCACTATAATATTAATTTAATTATTTAAATTAAATTAATTCATTATCCTCACAATATTTATTATTTAAGTACCCTAATTGGGATAATGTCCACATACCCACCTCGAGTTAGACACCTCATCTAGCCACCTCACCCTAAGACCTATTCTTAGTAAGTTTCCATAACTAACTAAGACCTACCCAAACCCTAAAAATCAATGCCTACATTCCCTCCTACTAAGGAAGCTTCAATGCTAATCCGCGGGGTAAACGAAACGAGATCCTAGAAAATCAAGGGGATCTGCCTAGTTTAGTAAACCTAGGAAATCCCACCCTAACCGATGCCTAAGCTACTACTTAACATTGTCGATTAAGTCGAAACCGCAATCGGTTACCATTTAACTCCCAAAACAACCTTATTTCGAGGTTGGCACATTTTTTGAGAGATAATCACATCTTTTGAGAACAAGTGACGAAACCAGAGTTGCATGCAAGTAGAACCAACATTAGTATACACGTCAGAGCATCCATAACCAAGATTACTGAGGCAATCACACAGCCATCTGCCTTTACGGAAGCATCCGGGGAAGCGCCAACACTACATCAAGTTCATTCCATTTGATCACCCACCATTACCAACCAGGCATCAAGCTTGTACAAACAACGAGTTTTGTTAATCAACACTTATCCATTTATCATTTGGTAGATCCTTTTACATCTGTTACTAGTTTCTGCTCTCATTTCCATCCCCCATCATTTACCTCCATGCAAACTTGACCATCTTTTTATCCACACCCTTACATTTCCCATACCTGGACCTTAATCATTCTTGTGCATACCTCGATCCATACGAATCTTGCCATTGCCCTTCCATCTTCATCTAACCTTAGATCTATCACCCAACCAAGTTTTATTGAGTTTCCTGTACCTCGACCATACCGACGCTGGTCACCCATAACCGTCGCCGGTTAACCTAAACCGACGTTGGTCTTTGTGTCTTTTACCAAAACCCAGATCAGAGCCTAAAACCTCCACCAAATACCCAAAATAGCCCAAAACCTTACCTTGACCAATACCAATACCTTGACAGTGACCTTGACCTTCGATTCAATCATAGCCTAGCCTATTGTGAACGAATTTGCTTATTGTAGACGAATGAGATACCTAAATCATTTTAACTACAATAGGATTTACTTTACTATTAGCATTAAGTTGTTTTAAACAATGGATTGACAACTGTCTAAGAAGTATCACACTTCCCGGATCTAGCACACGCTAGGCGAGTCCCACTAGCATATATTGTTTAACTTTTATTTGGTGGTCTTGTGTTCTATTTCAGGTAGTTCCTCCAAGCAAAAAGGAAGCTCTCACAATCACCGTGGATTCGAAGTCACACGCGTGCACAACAACCCACAACCAACATTTTAACAGTATTCCTCCTAGCCCTTTACCCTTATTTGTTTCGTCAACATTCATAGAAATGCTCTAGGATAAGGTGAAACACAGAGATCTAAAAAGAAATAAGAAACAAATGCACCATTGACACAAAGTTCTTCGAAAATCTGCTTCCTCTCGCTTCTGGGATTGTCTGCAAAGCCAACCACGATGAAAAATTGCTTCTCGGGAATGAGAAGTCACTGAATGCACCACCATCTCATGCTCCGACTCTGCTCCATCCGAATTTGCCACAGTGTTGTGACTGCCACCCTCTGAATTGTCCAAAGACAATGCTTTTTCAAACTCTGCCATCTGTGCTTTCAACTTTTCCGCAGGGAGAGGTGAAGATCTGAGTGGCTGAGGAGAAAATACAAATGATGTTGGATTCAACGGAGGAACGACAAGATCTCCCAGGGTTCCGGGGCTATTGAAGTGCTATGAGTTGATGCTGGAGAAGCTGGAACTAGCACGATAGTTGTAGAATTGGCCTTCTCTTATATCTGAGACTTCTTGTGTACTTTAAGTTTCTCTGGCCTCCTGCTACTTTCACCCTCGTGATTTCTTTTGTTGGAGTCTCCTGCGATAAAGTTACTTGTGATATGATTCATCAAAGCTTCGTCCAGGCAATACCCCTTTGTCAACAACCATTTTGAGGTGTTAACCATAATCTGCGGAAGATATTTCCTCAATTGTTTGGAAACCACCAATGTTTTTATGAAGATCAACTCTATGCCCTCCCATATGATGATATGTGTCAAGTATCACAAGCCCATCATCCGCGAGATTTGCAGGTATCCGTGCTAAACCATAATCAAACACTTGTTGTGTCGATAACTTCTTGAAGTCTTTCTTCTTGACTTCATATTCGCTTTTGCACTTCTTCCGAAGTCTTCCAATGAAGGCACCAAGAGTATTCTTGGGAGATTTTCTTCTTCGCTACCCCATATGGATCAAAGTTCAGGTGTCTTTGGGAAGAACTCATGCTCATATTTAGAAAACATTTCGGTTTCGATTCCTCTAGCTTCGTGGATGCTCGCAAGAATCAGTAATAACCCATTGTGACCGAAAGGAACCCGTAGACTTGTGCCGCTTTGATTGTAAGTCATGCATCTCCACAAGTTGTTTGCAAAACTCCATGATGACCCACTTGTCACTTGGATACCTCGGCAACTTAGCCGGTTCTCTAAAAATCCGACTTACACCGAGATACGTAAAGTCTCGCAAACCGGATGAAAATACAACCATGCTTTGGGATACAACTTCCCAAGCTTATTTGCTCACCTCACGGTCTTGAGATCACTATTTAATTTATAGATGAATCCATAAAAGAACCCATTGTTGACCACCTTGTAATCTTTGTGGCATTCAGAACCGCCAACTACGGAAGCACTCAAAAATAGGATCTTTCGATAGTATGCCCCGTCTATCTAACTTGGAAAATGTACCTTGTGAGGTCAGCCGCATATACTGTATGAAGTCATTTTGAAGTTGTACGTTCACCTCACACTTCGGAGCTACTCACCGATGTTGTCACTGATGATCTCCACCTAATTGATTATCGAATCAACTTTGTGATCTCAATGGTTCTCACGAAAGCATACATCCATGAGCAGAAGTTATGAGTGTTGACTTCTCCCCTTAACTTGTAAAGCAATTTAGTAATATCATCCACTTCCTGCACGAAATTGGATCATGGAAGAGTCCTCGGGAACTTTGATGGAGACATGAGCTTCTTCATATATCTGCTATTCATTATGCCCACACAATTTGCCTTGTGTTTCTCCCATATGTTGCTAGCATCCAACATGCTAATTGCAATCACCATTGGCCGTGTCGGAATATTTTGACAATAATTAATAAATTGTGCATCCGTCTCTGATTATTGTCTTTCCCACAACATCTCGAATTATTCTGGAAAGAGGATGATATGACCTTGCACACTCCATAACAAATTCAAGCAATTGATCTATGACTAGAAACACTGAAGCTTGAATAATCCCACTACATTTTATTGTCCGCATGAGGGATGTCCTTCTAGCCACCGGATCTGTCACAATTAATTCGAGATGGGTTCAAGGCCTATGTCTATGTCATTGATATAAAAAAATATAGAAGTTATGCATGACTTTGACGGTCCTTCTCGTTCATCACACTTCATCATGACTGGAGCAATCTTTGTATGAGTTTCTTTTTATTTTAATCTGTCAAAAATTCCTTGCAATTGCATTAATTTGTGCAGATCTAACAATTTCTTCAGATTCGGAAGATATATTCAATGTACCTCACATTGATTTGAACTCCCTTTCACTTATATGAACACCTGTAATGAATACCTACAATTAATTCAGACAAAGATGGAGTCCAGGGCATGAATACTTGATTTTTATCACCAAAATCTGCATATAAAGCTTGCTGCCCTAAAATTTGAGGCTTTGCTTGCATGCAAAGCAAGCATAAATATTTTTAAATTCACCAGGCACTTATACCAACATGTAGATAATTATCATAGCAAAAATCAAGCTATTCCAACCCTAGGCGCCAAACTTTGAAGCTTCCTGGCAATGAAAAACAATCTTTAATGCAAAAATCTCTTTCCTTGGCGCCAAAACTGTTTGGGCTGCAATTCTTAGCAAAAAGAATTAATTGCTTCTTCATTATGGCATCCCATACTTATATAGCCCTTTGCATACTATTTTTATTAATTGCCCTTCCTATTTCTGACAATTTAATTAATAAATAATCATGTCTATTCACACAAATTGGGCGCCCAATTATGCATGTTGCTGGTTGTTTTTTAATAAATTTATTTTATTTATTTATAGCATGCATCCTTCAGTTCTCTTTGGCTTGTCTTCTTTCATTGACTTTCCTTCCATACATGGCACCAAAATTGGGTGAAAAAGCCATAAATAAATATTATTAAATACATTGTTTAATGCCAAGGTGGGTCACACTTTTTGGCAAGGGTAATTTCTAAAAATAAGAAGTCAACTTTGATGGGAATTTCTACCCTGCACTGTAGCTCCAAAAATCCCCTCTTCCACTTAAGTTATTTGACTTTCATAATGAGAATTTTTACCTGCAAGGCAGGTAAGAAATTCCCGCCTGCCTGCCACTGCCGAAATTCCCACTGACAACTTAAATCATCTCCCAAAAAGTGCGACTTGTATGGAAAATAGCCTTCTTTGATAAAGTGCGACTTGCATGGGTGAATAAACCTCTTTGGTGGGAAAAGTTAGCCTGCTAGGTAGGCAAGAAATTCCCACCGGTGCTTTAAGTGATTTTTCTTTTATAATGAGAATTTTTACCCTGCAAGGCAGGTAAGAAATTCCCGCATGCCTGCCACCTCTAATATTCCCATTGCAACTTAAGTGATTCTGACTTCATGGGAAAAAGTACCTTGCAAGGCAGGTAAGAAATTCTCCTGCCTGCCTGCCACTGCCAAAATTCCCATTGCAGCTTAGATCTATTTATTCCAAAAAGTGCGACTTGCCTAGGAGAGGCTTTTTCTGCTTGACTTCATCTTTTTTGGTCAGAAGTTTGCCTTCTGAGACTGATTCCTTCTGGTGCTGAGGCCATAAATGATCTCCAGATGTTCCAGGCAATTAAATAGACTATATAGAACAAAAATGGACCCAAGGGAATTTAACAGACAAATTGCGGAGAAAACCGGAGAAAAACGCAAAAGAAATAAATAAAAACAAAAAACGTTGCCAAAAGTTGCAGATAATGCTCTGAATTCATTCCTGGTGAAAATCCTATTGAGATGTGTGAATACTGACATGCAAAACTTCAACAGGATTTAACCGGGTGCAATTTACTTCAAACGTGGCTTTATTTATTTAATAAATAATTAAATAAAAATTTCTGCTGAGACAAAACTTGGTGGAGGGATAAAATGAGTTTCAACATCTGGGTATTTATCAAAATTGGCTCATATGATTCATTGGGAATATCTTAATGTAATACAGACATCTTTTGGCAATAAAAACACGAAAAGACCCGTTATTTTAAAAAGAATGATTTTTTTTTCAAATGGGTAGTCCCATATTTTAGGGTGAAATGCGGGACACCCAAGTTTCTCCATGAGTAGTCCCATGATGGACTCCAATTTCCCAATGGACAAGGAAATACTACCCACATCTTTGGACAGACTTGCCACATTTTCCTCCAACTTATAGAAACGCTCTTCACCGCTATCATTTGCATCTTCTCTACGAGCCATCTCCCGAATTCCTTGCTTCCACTTTCTTGTAGAAATCTCTGCTTCAAAAGGAATAAGGCTACCTTCACCACTTTCTTTTCCCTTTCGGGTAAGGGGCATCTAACTACAATCTCAACACAAGTTAACCACACAAAAATAAAATCTTAACTCTTTATGATACCAATCTGATCCGTAAACTATTGAATTCTAACAATAAACAAATCACTATGCTCATGAAAAATGAATGAAATATGTTAAGTTCTTTGTTAACCAATATAATGTGCAATAAAAACCACAATTATACTGAAAAACTAAGACACGAGAGATAAGGAGACAAGGTTTATCCCGAAGAAACCCAATGTGGGAAAAACTCCAATGGGTGAGCAAATTTGCTCCCCTTCACTATGTAATTCTCCAATAATGCAACTTATTGCCAATAATTGGTCTTCAAGAAGGATTAACACTCCCTTTAATTGTATCTACAACAAATGAAGAACTCTTCTTGTTGGCGAGAAAATTTGTCAGGGACAAATTGGTGGGTTTCTTGCCAACACTTTGGGAATCTAAGTCCCTCTACTTAAACGATGTAGCTGCCGTATATGCATGCATGAGTGAAGTGAGTTTTATCTTTGATTCTTCACAAGGATCTCTCTCTCATGAATTCACAAAAAACAACTAAGAAGTCTAAGAAGAACCTCAAATGAGGAGCTCATTACAATTTATAGAAGAGAAGAAACTCTTCATCTTCTCGATGACTTTTCATATGCCATATTTTTGACTTTAGGTTGTTCATATTCCTATCAAATATTTAAGTCCCTTTTATAAAAACAAGGTGACTTAAATGTTACATTATGTTTCTAAAGTCACTTAAAGACATCAAAAAGTGTAAACCCCAACGTGAAATTAGAACATTAGAGAGATAGAGAGAGAGAGAGAGAGAGAGAGAGAGAGAAGAAGAAAAAGAAGAATTATGCAGAAGAATGAGCCACTCCCATGGATTTGATCTCGCTCCCGACCGATCTCCATTTTACGTTTTTGAGAATATCTATGTTCCTCCAAATTCCTTACTTGAAATGAGATGTTGTAGGTTCCACTTTGTCGGTGTGAGGAATGCGAACACAACTTAGGGTTTTTCCATCCATCCATTTGTCGACACACTTTGATATCTGTGCAATTTTGAACCATAATGGATGTTTCTCTATGATAAGTGCAATGGCGGCCCAAATCTCTGAGAGGAAATCTAGGGTATCCTTAGTGAAGGAAAATGGATTTCCTACCTCTTTATTGACATATTCCTCGAATGGACCAATCAACTCATCGACATTCTCTTCTCCCATTACAGTACTCCAAGTTTATGGATTTGATGATTAATACTATCCTGTAATTTGTATGCTTGTTCCTCCTTTTCATCCAACTCGGTGATGACCCGATTGATTGCTTCAAATCTGATTTCCAAGGCCCTTGCCCATACGTGCGACAAGTCTTCAGAGAGAGTGCCAATTTTCTTTATTAATCAACTCCTGAGGGCAAGTGTCACTCATTTCATTCACTACTGGACCTAGAGGTTCCCAGTAATCCCTTTCTTTCTCCAAGTCTTCTTTGAGTGCCTGCATCTTGTTTGTTGTCACACAAATGTATGCAAAGAATTTGAATTCCTCTTGGAGCAATGCCTTTCCCTTTTTTAAATTGAGCCATTTCCATTTGTTATTAGATTGCCCCTGTATTATGAGCTCATGTGTCCTCTTGATAGATTCTAGATTAAAGTTGATGATGGGTGTAACTTCTTCAATGGGAATTGTTGTGGCATTCAGATCAACCAGATGTTGCACATAGGATGAAAGAGTTTGCACTGTTCCTTTAGCTCATCGATCTTCTTGTTATATTCTTTGTTCCTTGCCACCATGTGAGTGAAAGACTGCTGATACATGTGCAAATCCCCTTCATGAGTAGCTGACCCTAGTTGTATTGTGCTCATCTCATAATCGGCCGGTGTCATCTCATCCATTGGCTTGATCACCTTTGGTCAGGCTACTTCAATATATTGATTACATGTTTCTCCATTGTAGAACCATGAGGCCATGTGTGTGAACTTCCTTTTCTTTCCCTTGGCTAATGAGGTAATTGTTGATAAATCGGGGCCACCACTTGTTGAAAATGTGAGCATCAAGTGCTTATTGTTTCCTACATCCATGGGAACATTTCATCGACTCAAGCTCTATGACAGGTGCATCAATCATTCCCTACTCTAGAAGAGGAAGGCACATTTTAGATGGGAGAGACATTGGTGTCGATGAGAGGAGAGACCTCCTGTGGTGGTTCGAAGACTAGGTCTTGAATTACTTGCTCTTCCTCTGCTTGTGTTTTTGTCACTAGATCTTCTTCTTGCATCTCTGCATCTAGGTCTTCCCCTTGCATTGTTGCAACTGAGCCTTCTTTTGTCCTGACCTTCTTTGGTGAATTTTCACGAGAGGTAGTCTCCAATTTTATGGATCTTCATCTTGAACTTGTTCCAGAGTGCCTTGAACTTGAAGTAACTTCCAAATCTTTTGATGATGACTGAGAGAGCTTGTTTCTAACTTGCGGGCATACCTCATGACTGGATGATCATGGCTCTCTTTCTCTGGAACCAATCCCTCATTCTCCTGACCACCTTCTCAGTTTGTTCCTTTATATCCCTTAACTCAAATGTGCTAGTTGACTTGAGGAAATGGAGAAACCTTGATCACCGCATACTCAGGATCATACATCTCTATCCCATCATCCTACAAAATATCTTCATACCAAGAGAACTTGAATTTCTTCATCTCATCGACTATGTCATCCTCATATGATCCTTTTCCCATACTTCAAATTCATCAATGCAATTGGCCCAATAGTCTTTGATTTGCGGATCATGGTACAAGTCTGGGATGTGGAAAGAATTAGGATCATCTCGGATGTCAAAATTGGGCCTGAAAGTGTAGGAATGCAAAGTCAAATGTGCAAAGGCCACCTCTAGATGAGATGCATCATTTGTATTCTTACATGTGAATACCCCGAGAGAGATGGGGAATGAAATCAACTTATTTTTCTTTCTCCTGAGCATGTTATTTACTTGTATGAACTACCTGTAGAGCTCAAATAGTACAATTTGATCACTAAGGTACTTGGGCAACCTTAGCGGAGCTTGGTCAAGCTGGAAACTCATAGGTAGGAGAAAGTTGAGAATTGTATGAAATAAGAGCCATATTTATTGATTAAGGATGTCACTTGTGGCAAATCCTTTGCCTCTAAATCACCCTCTAAGGTTTGGACTACGTACATCATGAATGCATCATTCACGTGGGTGAAGTGCCCGTGGATTTCCTCCATCACCAACAATGGAAGTTTCTCGTGTGGGTAATCTTGGCAACAATGTTTTGTGAGAGCTCGATCTAATGATCTCAGATGGTTAAAATAGACCAAGTAAGAAGTCATGTGGAATTCTTTGTCATGGGTACACTAGAGCGATTATAGATGCAAATTATCATTGATGATTTGTCCCCTAGTCAATTCTTTGTTTTCCTTCAGTCACTATCAAAATGAAAAGGCCCATCCAATCTTGGAAGTCTCTCGTGTTTGCTTCTCCCATCACCTTATTGAGGAGAGTGATTGCATCTAAATATCCCTCACAAAACTCACATCTTGAAAGTGTTTTGGGCATCCTTGAGGGCTTTCCCTGTCTTCATCCATGATCCTAGTGAAACCCCTACACGTAGGCATCCATTTTTCCCACTCATGTGCATGGCCCTTTCCTTTGAGATGATGACCATGCTAGGTGATGTCAAATTTGAGAGTGAGTGAGATGGTTCTGGGACTAATGACCACCATTTCCGTACCATTTTTGGCTCAAATTGTTCATGTTTCAAGCTCATAGTGGTGTGAGCAGGCCAAACCAACTCAAATTTTGTATAGACACGTGGTGTCCTCAGAATTGAAAACAATCCACTTGTGAATGCTTGGTCTTCAATATTTCCTCTTTCCTTGGTAATGTCATGCGGGCCTTCAGATCATTGAAGTCCATATATGAGACATCACTGTCTTCTATCTCATACTTAGAAGTGAAAGGTTGTGCCATCTTCAGTCTGTCCATTTGTACTTCATGGTTCCTTAGCACAAAAAAACAACTTACTATTTTTAGTAAGTATGGAAATCCTTTTCGAACTCTAAATACAGTTGCCAATCTGAATGTTCAACTCTCGAGATGCTCCTTCTGTGAAATTCACCCTTTGGAATGACTTACTATTTTTAGTAAGTGCCAATGAGACGACTTACTATTTTTAGTAAGTATGAAAAATCAACTCCTTCGAACCTCAATTGGGTATCATAACTCAAATTTCTCTTTCTCCCTATGTTCCTCTCACCTTTTAGACCAATTTTCTATTTTTAGCAGGTGCTCGTGAGACCACTTACTATTTTTAGTAAGTGTCAATTCTAGACCAAGACGACCATTTCGATGATTTTTGCTTAAGATACCTCTTATGTGTTCATTGCCTCCTTCGTAGTTTCTTTAATTGGTGACTTACCCAAAATAACAGTCTCCCATGTAGAAGACCTACTATTTTTAGAAAGTGAGCTTCTGATGGTCGGATCACTGTGGAACAAAGTTTTTGATATGGGTTTTTTCCCAATATCACCCCTCTAAAATCTTAGGCTTACTTGATCATTGGTTTGTGAGATTTTAAAATTTCAAATTTTCACCTAGTGGTAACTCTAGACATGACAACCATTAATGGAGCTTGAAAATTGCAGGTCTTGTTTTCTTCTCCATTTGTGAAAAAAATCATATTTTTGTTGTGGGTTTTTGTTTCTCGTTCCACTTTGGTGAAATTTATCTTCAAACCGATTGTCGGTTTGACGAAATCCAACTTTTGTCTTCATTGAGCCAAGAGGGAGATTTCTTCACCGAAAAATTTTGTTGTAAATGGGGATTTGTAGGTGAGGTTTTTTATGGCCTTTGAAAATGAAGAATGCAGAAAAAAAATGGTTCTTCGTTTCATGCACTAGTTTGCAAGATATGTTCGAATCTTCGTTTCACGACAATGGGGTTTTTGATGAATTTCTTCATTTTTTCTCCTTCGTTCTTCGTTTCTTTAACTCTTTCGATCAATCCTTCCTCTGAAACCTATGTATTTTCATGGAGTGGAGGGTTTGGTTATATGGTGGAGCTGGTTTGGAGCAGAAATGGTGGGTAGGTGTGAAGCAAGAACAAAGTTATGGAAGGTTATGAAGCTATGAAGAAGCGAGTGGGAGGGAAAATAAAGCAAGTGCTTGATTTAAAGCATTTTAAAAATGCATATCAGGGGTGGGGAAAATTTTATGTTCCTGATGTCCCTTAAGCATTAAGGGATGAAAGGACATCAAATTTCACATCGCACCTCCATGTGACACTTGGTAGAAATCCAACGATTGAGCATTAGGCTTAAAACTTGAAAAACACACGGGGGCTTGGAAAATGGTCGTATGAGGAACCATGAGGCATACTTGGGTTGGGTGCATTTTCCTATCCCCTATGTCCCTTAATATTAAGGGATGAAAGGGACATCAATTTTCACATCGCGCAGAGTGACACTTGGCGGGCATCCAACGGTTGTGCATTTGGCTCCACTAGCTCCTGGGGCTGAAATTTACACTAAAGAGGGTCACATGGATGACTTGAGGGCTTCAAGGGGGAAAATTTTCATGTCCCTCATGTACCTTTTCCAAAGGGACATAAGGTCATCATTTTCACATCGCACCTCCATGTTGCCCACTTGTCACAATCTGAGCGAGTGAGGGAATGAGGCTTCTAGTAAACAACTCGGGACTGAGTTGATGATCCGAGAGGTTCTATGTGTGACCAGGGGGCATATTGGGGCTGGGAATATTTTACTATCCCTCATGTCCCTTAGCTTGAGGGATGAAAGGGACATCAAATTGTGCTAGGCTCCTAGAGCTGACACGTGTCCTCATCAAAATTTGACTAACTGGAAAGCTCACCTTGAGGGCAACTTGAAACAATGATAACTTGAGCTCTCGATGGAATATTTTGGAAAAATTGTTTATGAAATTGACTGAAAATGTCCTTATGAATCCAATGGTGGGGTATCATCTCTTGATTCCTTCATTTAATCCCTAAAAAATAGATTTTTGATCTGGCTCCCTCGCGAGCATGGAAAAACTAGATATAAACCTATTACACCAAAGTGTTGTGAAAAATATGATTTCACCATCTTTTAGATATTTGAATTCCCTTTTTGAAGATGTTTCTTTTTCTCCTAACTCCATCCGAGAGATCTCTAAAATCACTTCCCAAAGTTTAGTAGCTCTTTTTGTCACATGCCCATGTGAACCTTTTTTTGATGAAACTGCCCAACTCCTCCAAATCCTTTCTTGAATCTTCCAAAATTAATTCCATGATGTTACTTAGACCTTAATTCACCTCTTTATGATTTGGCTCCTCCATTCCACTCAAGGGGTTGTGCATCAAGTCTTGAGAAGGCCAATGGTAGCCCTTCCCAACACCACCCAAAAATAGTAGTTTTCAAGAACTCCTAAAATCACCTAGGGGGTTGACTTGAATTTCCTAATTCACCTAGGGGACTGAGTTAACATCCACTGGGAGTCATGGACTTGAATTGGTAGAGACCTGGGGTGCCTCGGAAGGTAAAACTTGAAAGTTTCAACACAGGGGTATTGTTGTCATGCTTGAAATTTTCAATTTTCTGTTGCACATTTGCATGAAAACAACTAGCTCTAGCTTGGGACATGGTATGGACTGAGCACATGAAGACATGACATGAAGAATCCTAGAATCTCAACTTTACAATATAATGACTAATGCCTTATCCATTGGGCCCTGTGGAGTCATGTACAACTTATAAGAGAGAGATAACAAGAAGAACACACACACACAAAAAATGATGAAAAGGAAACACACAACACACACATGAAAAGGAAAAGACACACAAAAAGAAAGGGAAACACACCTAACAATCACCTATGGTACAAGGTGGGGACAACCCACTTTCATTGATGATACAACTTCAGATATTTCCCACTATCGAGGCAATTCCAATGGCGTTCCATCTAGATATGAGAGTAGGAATACGTTTTTTCCGCAAAGCTTCACGAATCTGGAATGGGCCGAGCCATAATGAATCAAAATTTCCATGGATGCCATTTTTTAGTTCTATCCTTTTGTCCCATAGTAGGACAAGATCTCCAACTTTGAATTCTCTTGCTTTAGCCTTTTTGTCAAAGATCCTCTTCACCTTCAGTTGATGCTCTCGATACGGTCCACCACCAGTCTATCTATTCTCTTCCTTTCTCAAGAAATAGGATCCTCTTGTCGATAGAATCCTTGTATTATTCATCTTCTATTCCTTGGAGCAACTTGAGAGGCTGGCATTTCAACCGTGATGGGAATTTTTGTTTCAACTCCATATAACAACTTGAAATGGTGACATGTCGATTACTTTCTTTGGAGTGATCCTGTCCACCCACAATGCATCATACAAATTCTTGTGCCAATTCCTCTGGTTTTCATCCATGAGCTTGCAAACAATGGTCATGATGTTCTTGTTACTAGATTCAGCCTACCATTTCCCTATGGATAGTAGTCCGATGAGTGGGATAGGAGATTCCATAGTTGTAGAAAAACTCAATCAAATCCTTGAAGAAAAATAGGTAGCATTGTCTACTACAATCTTTTGTGGCACTCCAAAATGTACTATGATATTCTCTTTAATGAAGTTGCATACCATTTTGGTGTTAGCTTGCTTGACTAGGATGGTTCCACCACTTCATGAAATAATCTATCACTGTGAGCACGTAGGTGTGCCCCACGCTTGAGTGAGGATTCAAAGCACCGATGAAATCTAGTCCCCACTATTGAAATGGTTCTTCAATGACAATGGCTACTGAGTGGTAGTGCTGCGAGTGGTCTCCCAACAAATTGTTGGCATGCTTCACACTTGGAAACCCATTCTTTAGTATTCTGAAGAGGGTGGGCTAATAATACCTACCTCAAAGAATCTTGTGTGTAGTGACCATTGCCAAAAATTTCCACCACACACTTGGTCATGATATGCTTTAAGAAAATTTTCTTGTTGTTCTTTTTTCTACACACTTAAGAAAGCATCCATCAAGACCTCTTTTGTAGAGTGTGTGGTTCTAGATCACAAACTTTGTTGCCTTGAGCTTGAGTGTTCTCCTTTGCTTGTAATCAAGATGAGGGGCATTCTCTATAGGTTAGGTAATAGGAAATGTCCACATACCACTCGTCAGTAGTAGTTATGAAGAGGACTTGGGCTATCTTCAAATAAATTTGAGAAAACACAATTATCTTTGCCATGTTGAGCTTTGAGAGCTTCATCTTTGGTGATCAATCTATAGATACCATTTCCCCACACAAATTGGAGGGTTGGATCTCCAAGTCATACTCTTGAGTCTTTGTAACCCAATTTCCTCTCTTAGCTTCGGGATCTTGTTGTGTCAAGATGGACTTGATTGCACTATCGGGACCATCACCACCATATGAGAGTTGAGTATGTAAAACTTGAAATTTTTCATAGCCTTGACCACCGCATATGCATGTTTCTCTAATTAGCTGTAGTTTAGTTCATGATTTTTCAATGGGTAGCTCATGAAAGTGATGGGTGCCTCCACACCTTCATCATTCTTTTGGAAAAGAACAATAGAGAGAGCATGTGTTCCGATGCATAACAATACATGATGAATTCTTTTTTGAAATCCGGAGACACGAGAGTCAGAGCTTTGGAAATGGATTTTTGATTTCTTCAAAATATTCTTTTCCCTCATCATTCCACTTGAAGCTTGCTTGAGGCTTCATCATGGTGGTGATGTGCTTTGTCAATTCTATAAACTCTAACAAAGTGACGAAGAAATTTTACCTTGCCAAAGAAGGAATGAACTCCCTTCTTGCTTTCAGGGGTAGGGATAGTGCTTGAATGGATTTCACTCTTTCCAGATCAATGTGCACTCCATGCTTATTCAAAATGTGCCCCAATAACTTACCTTCCATAACTCCAAAAATGCACTTTTTGGATTTAAGGATATGCCATGCTTTCTACATTTTATGAGTACCTGTTCCAAATGGTGAATATGGTCTCCCCTTTTTTGAGAAGATTGTGAGATCATCCAGGTATATGAAAATACAATGCTTCAAATCTTTGAATGCTAGATCCATCACCCTTTGGAACGTAGCTCCTGCATTGATCAGACCAAAGGGCATTCTATTGTATGCAAAAGTGCCCCAAGGTGTTGTGAAAGTTGTCTTGGTGTGATCCTCCTCTACCACCTTGATTTGATTATACCTTGAGAATCCATCGAGCAATGAGAGATTTCAGATCCGGTGACCATCTACAAAAATGTGATCCATGATGAGGAGGGGTAATTATCTTTTAGCGATGCCTAGTTCAAGTTGTAGAAATCCACACATATTCTTATTTCACCATTCTTCTTCCACTTGCATGCACAATGTTCACCACCCATGTGGAATGATGTATGGGAAAGATGATCCTTGCATTGAGCATCTTCATCACTTCCTCCTTGATGGTGTCTACTATCTTTGGGTTGTATGGCCTTTGTTTTTTCTTGAATGGCTTGGCATCCGGATTCAAGGGAATTGAGTGATGCATTTCCTTCAGTTGGAAGGATTTGAGCTCATCATAAGAGTAGGCCAAAACATCCAAATATTTTTTCAACAAAGAAACAAACCTTCTCTTCTTCGAGGGAACAACACTTTCCGATATTGACCATCCTTGGCTGCTCTTTGTAGTGCCAATATTCTCCTTTTCAAAATCAGTTGGGCACTTTGAAGATTGCTTTTCCTTCTCTTGGATGAATCTATCATGCTTATCAAACAAGTCTTCCAGAGAGACAAGACCTTTTGGGATTTTATTTCCTTTCAATTTGATCACTCCCTCTTCATCAATTCCTTCAATTCCTTCTTTCTCCTCTTTGGCTACTACTTCCTTGTGTGGATTCTCACTTCCTTCAAAGAAGAGATTATTGAAATTATCTCTTTGTTCCAAGAATTCCAGGAGTTGATTATCATCATTGAAGACTTGCCAATGGATTTACATTATCGGGCATGTTGGGTCTGAACACCATCTCAATGGTCACTTATCTTTTCCAAAGGAAGGATGGGGTGTCACTAGGGAAGCTGACAAAACAAGGGAATCGACCTTTTCATTTTTTCTCATGGAATAGACTTGATGGAAAATGCATCAAAAGATTCAATGCAATCCCATACTTCATTTTCTATAATGACGAAGTCTTGGATTTTTCACCTGATATTGCTTCCAAATTTGCTTTACTATCACCTCTGCATCACCTTAGCATTTCAATTTTTTTATCCCCATATCTTCTACTATGCCCATGCCCTAGAGGAGAGCTTCATACTTTGTCATGTTATTTGTATTATCAAATGTAGCTTGTAGGCAAATGGGTATAATTTTCTAGAGGGAGAGCACAACACCACACCTACTCCTGAACCCACACTAGAGTGACTACCATCAAATTCCATTGTCCAAACTTGGTCTTCTTCCTCTTCCATGAGAAGTGAAAAGTTCTCATCTTTTTCGATGTGAGGAAGTAGTTTCCTAGCCCATGTCTGAAATAGAATGTTTTCCCTTGGATCATCGACTTTCGTACCATGTACTTCATCTTCCTTACTAGAAGAAATTTCTTCATCTCATTTTACTAGAATAGTTGTAGATGACCAATCCATTTTGATCTCTCACCCAAATCTCTACGTAGAAGCTTTGGCTCAGTAGCATCCCAAAGGACACTTGGAATGTTTGCCACCAAGATGGTGAGAAACACCTTCTTCTCTAGAAAATCAGCTAGTGCTACTTGTGCATCCTTAATTCTTCCTACCAACGACACTTGTTTGGATTCCATAGAATAATAGGAGTTATTTTCTCGGGTCAAGGTGAGGCCTAGAATCATTTACAACTTTGACTGACATCACATTATTTGAGGCTCCAAAATCTATGATGTAATTATTGAGTTGAAAGCCTTTGATGAGAAGTGACAAGTAAAAAGGCTCAACTTTGTTGGTTTTGGAGGAACTGAGGGCTAACATGTTTTGTGAAGGTGGTGTGGATGGTGTGGGAAGTAGGCATTTGAATTTGAACTTGATTCTATAGAACTACCACCATGGAACATACATCAACAAACCTATCAAATTGGGCAGGGTGCATTTTGTAGGTACTCTAGCTCTATGATCTGGACTTTAGTTTTGCTTGTGTGTTCCACATAATCAAATGGGGTTATGGTGGGAAAGGTAGAGGTTCTAAGGATGAAAAAGATTTACATGGTAAAGGTTTTCTACTTTGGGGGTTGGATTTTATTTTATAGGTGTAGCAACTGGCTTGGAAGGAGAGATGGGGATGCAGATTTTGATGGTACTTTAGATGACTTTACAAGAACAACATTTGAAGGAGAATTATTTTTAGCAATTTTAGAGCTAGGAGAAGGACTAGATGACTTACTTGGTATGGAAATGTGATCCTTACTAACTAGTGGTTTGGTTTTTCTTTAGCCGACTCCATCAAGGTGGTAGTGGCGATCCTCTGTTGATGATTTTGTTTTGTGGAACTTCCATAGAGGATCTTCTTTCTTCTTCTTTTCCTTCACCACAACTGTTGAGGATGAGGATCCTTTCTTGGACTGCATGTGAAAACCACACATGAGAAGGTTGGGATTCTTCATCATTGTCATCTTCATCTCCATCAATGTACTTAATTAGGCCATTGTGTGTATCACCATCAACTTCTTCAACCTCGAGATAGTTATCATCATCTCCTACATCTTCTTCTTCAAGTTCTTCTATCTCTACTTCTTCCTCTAGCTCCTCGGTGTCACAAGTGGCATTAATAGGTGGTGCTTCAGAGTAATCCAATGAGGTGGAGCAATTCTCTGTCTCTTGGGAGGATTTGGCTTCCTTAGAGTATTTTATAGTGATTTGAGATAGTTGTTTCTTTACGAAAATTAAGTCATTGGCCATTTTCTAGAACATTGGATCGGTGGTAATTGAGCTTGAAATCTAACCCTTTTTCTTTCCATTTGGACCTTTCACTTTGCCAGAAAAAATCAAATCATCCTCTGTCTCGATCACAAGTCCTATGCTTCCCTCAAATTTCTAGGTTGGGATCTTCTAAGGAAGAAACCAACTTCCGATGGCAAAGCACTAGATGAAGAATCTTTTTAAATTATTTTCAAGAGGCATGACATCTTCGGGAATTCTTCTTATTATCTTGTTATATTTGGCGATGAATTCTCACATTGATTCGGAAGCATCTTTCTTCATTTGTACCAACTGGACCAAAGATCCTGACAATCTTCCATAGATTTGAACCTATGCTTGAATGCACTTCTTATATCTTCCCAGTAGGTGATAGACCTCGGGGGCAACATGTAGAACCATTCGAAACTTTTTCTTGAAGTGATTCCACAAAGAGCCGGACTGATACATCTTTGTGCTCCATGCCCAACACACACAAGCGGTGATGAATGTTGCTTTACATGTTCATCGGGGAGTTGAGAACCATCCCCTCTGAATTTTAGAGAGTTTTTCTTGAGCCTTTTGGTAGCTCATGGAGTGGTTGAGAAAGGGAAAGTGGGTTGGTGTTTCCACCCCATGGTACATTAAGCTTTGCATTCATCATGATCACAATCCACCATTCTATTTCTGATTCTAGCTTCCAACCTCTCTAAGGCTGCCGTTTTAGATGCTTTGCTTGCATCTTCTTGTTGAGTTCTTTTGATCTCTTTGAATCTCTTATTTTTGCTTCTCTTGCTTCTCTTTCTCTAGCTTCTTCTTCGGTCTCTACGTCGGTGAAATACTCAAGATTCTTGTTGATGTATGGAAACTCAACGTCTAATACCAAGCTCAAGCTCCCAATGTGACCAATTGTGTGATGAAGGGGAGACCTCTGAATTCTAAGTAGCTCTTGTCTTCTTTGAATCTCTTCAAAAGTGGGATCGGTTTATCCTCCTTGTCTCTATTTCCAGGTGTATATTCTATCCGTTAGCTTGGAGATTTATGCTCTTCTTTGCGGTGCTTGAATTTGTCTTTGTCACTCTAGTTCGATGGCGCATTCTTCTTCAAGGTTAAGTGTTATTATGGTGATGAAGTAGTGGTTGACACTTTTCTGTTATGCCAAATAGCCTCTCACAAATATGAAGCAATATCCTCTTGAATGTGGAAGAGTAACTCAGGTCTTTCAATAGGAGGATTGCCCGAATAGCCATGGTTTGAAGACATAAGGCTTGGGTGATTATTCAAATTCCGAAATCTTAAATTTCTTGCACATACATATGACATTACGCCCTTGTACATCCCATCTATTGCTAGGGAATCCACGCTTCTTTGTCTTCCCAATACATAGTTTTGAAAAACTGTAAAAATAAAAACATTCACATATGTTCCTAAAAATAAAAAATAGTATAAAAATCCTTACAAACATCACTCTTTGGTTCTTGCCTATTCTTGTGTGCGAATCGTGGATCATCTTGATCTACCTCTATCAAAAAAAAGCTGGTTTTCTTACTATGTTTGTACTCTGGGGCACAACAAGTTGCTTGGTACTATTTCATAGTGCACGATTACTTTTCATAGGACCCAGTGTCCTCCGTTATTCTCCTTGCATGTATTCTTGCATGGGGTACCATATTTTAACCCTTGTCGTTAATTCGCATGTGCAGTCGAGAATCAAAGCTTGATAATAGAAACATTGCATTATGTTTCTCTGTTAGGTTAGCTTGTTTAATTTCTCATATTTAATTGCATTATGTATGTTGTAGGGAGTTAGGCATCTTTGACTTTCTTGTATTGCATTGCATTGCATTTTGTATGTTACATTGAGTTGGTATTTTCAGCAATGGACAATTGTTCATATTATGGATTTTCATGTCGTTCTACACTTTTTTCATATGCGTATATTTTTAATAAGGACCGATGATGTAGATCCTTGGCAATATGATGACACAAAAGTTGTTTTTAATACAATGGATGAAGCTCATTCCTTTCTCACCATCTTCATTTTTCCTCTATATCATTCTCCTGTCAACTTTATTCTTCTAATTCACTCGAGGCCGCATGCCCCTACCCATTCTTCTATCCATTTCTCTCACCTTTTTCGATTCACTGATCGCTTATCGCCTTCTTTCATCACCCCATCGATACTCAAGGGTGCATCTCTCACCTACTAATTTTTCTTCTACCCCTTCAAAATTTTACCTGTCTACTATCTTTGAAGTGGCGTCACTTGCGCCACCCTAAAGAGGGGCAAATGTAGA
Source organism: Taxus wallichiana var. yunnanensis (assembly GCA_018340775.1). NCBI lineage: Eukaryota > Viridiplantae > Streptophyta > Pinopsida > Cupressales > Taxaceae > Taxus > Taxus wallichiana. The sequence continues at coordinate 990,323,561 of CM031237.1, read as the reverse complement.
CACCTATAATTTAGCTTGAGCAATTTAAATACTTAAATTGTGCTAATTATATCCTTTCCCACAAATTGATGACATATCATCAATAAATGCTCATTTTCTCTTCTATCACCATTAATTAGTTACATTACGTTAATTAATTAACTCTTCTATCCAACAAATACACCAATTAACGACCTTCTGTTAATTAATCCCCCTTTCTATCTAGATTAATTAATTAGCTTCCTCTTCCATTAGATCAATAAATCGTCATTTACGTGACTACATCCCTCTCATAGTCTAAATCATGCTAATTATTCCTCTAAAAACTTCTATAAGCTTGCACACCTATTAATTAATCACTTTGGTTAATCAATAAATCCCCTCAACTCCCATGAGTCACTAAAGGATGAATTAAACTCTCCTAAAGTAAACTCAACCACTTCTAAACCATGCTTATCCATTACTAACCTAGCTTTGCTATTATCCCACATGTAATAGGATGCAAAGCTTCTTCAAACCATTGGGTTATAAAAGAAACCCTCCTCCAACCTTTCTACTTACACCTTTACATGCTTATAACCTAAACTATAGGCATTTCATCTTAGAGCATTCTTCCATTAGAGGAGCTAGGTATCTTCATATTGCATTCATCCATCCAAGTTTTTGAGTCATATGGAGAAGATCAAGGTCTTGTAGCCAAGTCTTGATTGAGATCCATTCTCAAACCCTTGGGATCAAACAAACTATCACATTTTGATAGCTAAGGATCTACATAGGTCCATCTCTTGTTTAACTTTCAAAAGAGTAGAGGATAAATGTTTAGCATGTTAGTTTGAGTTTCATTCAAAGTTATAATGCATAATTTTGATATTTAATCTTATTTATCTCTTAGCATGATGATATTTGTGTAGTTAGTTCATGTTTTGAAACTATTAAGGTGTTAGTTTCAATTCCCTTTGCATAAATAACTAATACATTGATACATTGAAGTGGCGTCGCTTACGCCACCCCAAAGAGGGGCAAATGTAGACACTCATAATTTATCCCTAGCAATTTAAATACTTAAATTGTGCTAATTATACCACTTCCCTCATATTGATGACATATCATCAATATTGCACACTTTCTCTTCTATTGTTGTTAATTAACTACATTACGCTAATAAATTGACCCTTCTATCCAACAAAGATGACAATTAACGACCTTCTATTAATTAAATCCATTTCTTCCTGAATTAATTAATTATTCTTAATTAATTAAGTTTCCTTTTCTACTAGATCAATAGGTCGGCATTTTTTTTATTAAATCCTTCTTATCCTCTAAATCATACTAATTATTCCTCTAAAAGCTTCTATAAGCTTATTCACCTATGAATTAATCGCTTTGGTTAATCAATAAATCCCCTCAACTCCCATGAGTCACTAAAGGATGAATTAAACTCTCCTAAAGTAAACTCAACCACTTCTAACCATTATTATCCATTACTAACCTAACTTTGCTATTATCCCACATATTATAGGATGCAAAACTTCTTCAAATCATTGAGTTATAAAAGAAACCCTCTTCCAAATTTTCTACTTACACCTTCACATGCTTAACCTAAACTATAGGCATTTCATCTTTTAGTATTCTTCCATTAGAGGAGCTAGGTATCTTCATATTGCATTCATCCATCCAATTTCTTGAGTCATATGGAGAAGATCAAGAAGGTCTTGTAGCCAAGTCTTGATTGAGATCCATTCTCAAACCCTTGGGATCAAACAAACTATCACATTTTGATAGCTAAGGATCTACATAGGTCCATCTCTTGTTTAGCTTTCAAAAGAGTAGAGGATAAATGTTTAGCATGTTAGTTTGAGTTTCATTCAAATTTCTAATGCATAATGTTGATATTTACTCTTGTTTAGCTCTTAACATGATGATCTTTGTGTAGTTAGTTCATGTTTTGAAACTATTAAGGTGTTAGTTTCAATTCCCTTTGCATATCTAACTAATACATTGATACACATATCAATCATAAGATTATTGGTTTAAACCATATAACAAAGTGTTGCATGAGATCTATAATCGAGATAAAGCATACAAGCAATGAATGTGGAAATAACCGTAAGATAAAATAAAACCAGAGAAATATAACACCGTATTTACGTGGTTCACCCAGTGTGGCTACATCCACTAAGAAATGGACAATCTTATTATTTAGTGTTTTTTCAAAGGAAATACAATGAAGATTTGCTGTCTTCCAACACCTCACAAGATGTTCAATGCTTTTCCCTCACTCAGCTACCCTTTCTTGCTCACCAAGAAAATTAACATGCAAACAATTGTTATTTTCTTCTCTCTTACCCTCATACAATGCATACATGCATATATATATATATAATATATATATATCTATTATGAGAAACTAACTATGCTTTTACAATCAATAAATCATCTTTAAAGCAAGAGACTTATTCTGATTCCCATTTGAAGAACAAAAACCGTCGCACAGTGACTGATACCGGTCCTTTCCGATCGATAGTGATCATACCTTGACCGATGTCAGTTATGCTCGACCGATGCGGTCATCCCCTCGACCGATGCCGGTCACTGTCAAAACCAACAACATGTAAAAACAAGCTTCCTGTGAAGCAATTAAGCTCCATACTCAACAATCTCCCACTTGGAGATCAATTACTATACTGTACTTGTGCATCACCATCCTTGGTTCCTTTTCCTTGGCCCGTTTCTTCCTCTTCAAGTCTCAAACTCAAAGACCAATAGAAGTGGAGTGAAGCTCTAACTTCTCCCTTACCAATGGCTTCATTAGCATATCTCGCATGGTTCTCATCCATATGGATTTTCTCTAACTTCAGCTGCCCATCCTCCAACACCTCCATATGAAGTGATACCTCAACTGAATGTGTTTCATTCTTGAATGAAATGTTGAGTTATTTTCCAGATGAATCACGCTCTGACTATCACTGTATAATCTGCAATCCTCTTGCTCCTTACCCAACTCTTTCATGAACCTACTCATCCATATCATCTCCTTGCTAGCTTCTGTAGCTGCAACATACTCTGCCTCTGTAGTAGACAAAGCCACAACCTTTTGTAATCTTGAAATCCAGCTAACTATTGTTCCACCTACTGTGAAAACATATCCAGTGGTGCTCCTCCTGCCATCCAAATCTCCAGCCATATCTGAATCAACATAGCCATGTAAAGAAGTATTCGAGCCTCCATAACATAACTTCATGCCAGATGTCCCTCTCAAGTACCTGAGAATACATTGGACTATTTTCTAATGTTCTTTACCTGGATTATCCATAAACCTTCTCACAACTCCCATTACCTGTGAAATGTCTGGTCTAGGAAAAACCATGACATACATAAGACTTCCTACTGCTGAAGCATAAGGAACACATGCCATGTACTCAACCTCCTCGTGTGATGAAGGACACTGATCTTTGCTCAATTTGAAGTGTTCAGCCATATGTGTACTAATATATTTTGAATTTTGAATTTTTCATGTTAAACCTTTCCAACACCTTATTGATATAAGCCTCCCGAGACAAATACTTCTTATTTTTCTGTCTCGATGAATTTGCATGCCAAGGATTTTCTTTGCCTCCCAAATCCTTCATTGTAAATGTGTGAGCTAACCTTTCTTTAAGTTTACCAATGTCATGCATACTAGATCCTCGTAATCAACATATGATCCACATATAATAACAAAATAACACAACTCCCATATTCAAGTTTCTTAAAATAAACACAATGGTAAGATTCACATCTTACATAACCATGCTCATGCATAAAACTGTCAAATCTCAAATACCATTACCTTGGAGCTTGCTTGAGCCCATATAGGCTCTTTTTCAATCTACACACAAGTTTCTTCTTACCCTTGACTTTATAACCAAGCAGTTCTACTGCATATAAATCTCTTCCTCCAAATAACCATGAAGAAAAGTCGTCTTAACATCAAACTGTTATAAATGTAAATCTTCCACATTGCAACCAAACTTAGAACAATACAAATAGAAGTCATTTTAGCTACAAGAGAAAAAATATCATCAAATTTAATACCTGCTTTCTATGTAAATCCCTTTACCACAAGCCTCACCTTATACCTTTTCACTCCACCCTCTTCTTCCTTGATTCTGTAAACCCATTTATTCTCAGAGTTTTCTTACTTGTTGACAACTTGACCAAATACCATGTCTGATTTTGTTTCAAGGAGTCCATCTCCTCATCCATGCCATGCTCCCATTGCTCGTGGGTATCTACTTGTAGTGCTTCTTGAAAGCTTTCTAGTTCACCAATATCAGTCAATAATAAATAATAAAAGGACGGTGAAAATATCTTTGGAGGTCTACTTACTCTTTGTGACCTTCTCACTAATATTTGGGGTGTTCGGGGCTCATTCTGTACCTATTGCATGTTTGTGTCAATCTCTGCAAGGATGAGCAATGCCATCTCTTGATCCTGACCATGGTTCTATAACCGATTGTGGTTCCTCTATCTGCCGACCGAATGCGGTTTCCTCACCGCCACCGGTTCGAGGAGTATCGACACCGGTTCTAGTAGTTGTCTGTTATGAATTTGATCCTCTCAATCTGTCAACCGATCATGCGGTTGCCTTACCGACGTTGGTTCTAGGAGTACCGATGTCGGTTCTTGTAGCTATCTTCTTTAAACCTAATCTTGTATGTCGATGCCGGTTGCTCTGACCGACATCGGTTTCTATAGAACCAACGTCGGTGTCATGAATGTGTGTTTTAGGTCTGAAAGTTGATTTTCCTTCAAAATATCCTCAACCTATTCATGTTTAGGCACCAAAACCTAATCCCTGTACATTCTTTTTTCATTCTAATCAACATCACTACTCCTAATAATATTATAATATTCTAAATCCCAAAATCGATATCCGAAATCACCAGAGTCATAACGAATGAAAGTACATCTCTTAGATTTAGCATCCAACTTCCTCCTATTTTCTCTATCAACATGGACAAAAGGTTATGAGCCAAAACTCTAAGAAAAAAAATCTACCTCTTTTCTAGACCATGCTTCTTCTCGGTATTCCACCATCCAAAGTCATTGTTGAAGGTCCATGGTTGATCATATACCTTCTTTGTATCCATTGCTTCTACCCGAAAATTCAAGGGCAAGTGACATGTATCCTCATGCTTCTAAAGACGTTCCATGATTGTTTTGTTCATTTTTTCTATAACTCCATCTTCCTATGGAATTATAGGAACCGTTCTTTCTTTTCATATTCCATTCACTCGAACAATAATCATTGAAAGCCTTACTCATGCATTTACCACCATTGCGGATCTAAGCCACTTCAATTTTAAATTTGTTTCATTTTCTACATTGGCTTTTTACCTTTTAAAAGTTTCAAAAACATTAGATTTACGCTTAATACAATAGATCCATACCTTCCTTGTGGCATCATCAATGAAAGTCACATAATATTGGGATCCTCCAATAGAAGCTACATGAGCTGGTCCCCACACATATGAGTGTACAAGCTCCAATTTTTGCTCCTTCTTTGTTGACCCAACCTTGAGAAATATCACTCTCTTTTGCTTTCCAAATATGCAATGCTCACAAAATTCAAGATCTAATTATTTCAAATATGATAACTTACCCTTAGCCTTTAAGATCTGCATTCCTTTTTCACTCATATAGCCTAGTTGATTATGCCACATGGTTGCATCTGAATCTGTAGTAGATAGCACAAAAAAGGAATCAGTAACACATGTAGACATATATAAAGTTCATACCTTTTTACCTCTTGCCACAACAAAATATCCCTTTGTAACCTTCCAAGAATCGGTTGTGAATGTAACCATGCATCCCGATTCACCAAGTTGCCCCTTGCAGATATTAGATTTCTCTTAAGGCTTGGCACATGCCTCACATCTTTCAATACTCATGGATTTCCATTCTAAAAATATATATAAACATCACCTTTACCAGTAATATTGCATGGCTCATCATCTCCTAAATAAACTTGTCCAAAATCACCCTGAACATAATTTTTGAAATAACCCTTATTAGGGATAGTATGGAAATAAGCTCCATAATCTAAAACCCAAGATTCTAATTTATTATCCAAGGAGAGAATAAGGGAATCTTGCTTTACCTCACTTGCAACGTTTTCCTCTTTACCTTTTTCTTTACCTTTGTCTGATGTATTCTCTTTGTTTTCCTTGACCAACACTCCTTTACGTGTCCTCTCTTTCCACAATTCTAGCAAAGTAAATCTTTGTACCTGGATCTAGATCTACCATGTCTTGAATTTGATCTCCCATTCTTCTTGCTCTTAGATGATCTCTCTTTAGATCTTCCCCTACTTTCTGCAGTTAAAGAGTTTCCAAATGATGCTTCTCCTAAGCTTTTCCAGGGTATTTCCTCATTAAGGATTACACTAACCACATCATCAAATTTCAAACCTTTAGAAGCAGTCGTTGTATTACTAACAACCATTACCAAGTTATCCCAACTATCTAGCAAAGAGCATAAGAATAAAAGTGCTTTCACTTCATCATCAAACAAATTTATACCAATTTTAATTGATTTACAATAGACCGGAAATCATTCAAATGATTAGATACAGATCCACCTTCTTGCATCTTAGAATTAAACATTTTTTCATCAAATAAACCTTATTTGAAGCACTAGGAGTTTCATACAAATTTTCTAAAGATTTCATCAACTCTACCGTGGTTTTTGCATCTGTAAAATTTGAAGCCACCGATGCTTCCAGCTCAATCTTATAGATCCTAGAGCCTTTCATTAATAACCTTCCATTCTTCATCAGTCATCATCATGTTCGGCTGTCCATGCTCATCCAACGGTAAGTATAGATCTTTCTGATACAAATAATCCTCCACCTACATCTTCCATAGTTGATAATTATGACCATCAAATTTCTCTACTCGGTATTTACTATCTTCTACCATTGCTCTGCTCCCACTCAATCATAAAAACCCTCTGTGAGTAAATCCTGTCAACACACAAAACCTCCAAACAAAGCTCTGATACCATTTGTTGGGGTTAAACCATATAACAATGTTGCACATATCTATAATCAAATAAAACATACAAGCAATGAATGTGGAAATAAACAAGATAAAATAAAACAAGAGAAATATAACACCAGATTTAACGTGGTTCACCTAGTGTGGGCTACGTCCACCAAGAAACGACCAATATTATTATTCAGTGCTTTACAGAGGAAATACAATGAAGATCTATTGTCTTCCAACACCTCACAGGATGTTCAATGCTTTTCCCTCACTCAGCTACTCTTTCTTGCTCACCAAGAAAACTAACATGCAAACAATTGCTATTTTCTTCTCTCTTACCCTCATACAATGCATACATGCATATATATCTATTCTAGGCAACTAACTATGCTTTTACAATCAATAAATCATCTTTAAAGCAAGAGATTTATTCTAATTCTCGTTTAAAGAACAAATCACCATTACATAGGTGACCGATGCCGGTTATACCCTCGACCAATGTTGGTCATCCTCGACTGCAAGGCTACCATCACAAAAACTAGCAACATGTAAAAGCAAGCTTCCTGTGAAGCAATTAAGCTCCATACTCAACAAAGACACTTATCTAACTATACAAGTGTAGTATAAATATATCAAAAATAGTAACAATTAAAAATAAATATAATCATTTAGCTATGCGATGGTGTTGGTATCAAATATATCTATTCAAGAAAAAGCAGATCCAAACATTACTACATGGCTAAGATATTGCTATTTTTTGATTGAATTTTTTAAAAATTAAACAAAATTATTTAAGTGACAATCAAATAGAAGTCAAATTTATGAATGAATTGTCACATGACGATCAAATGAATGTTAAATTTAATGTTGAGAATAAAATTGAACAACACACTCCATTACAACCTTGTTTGCCATCAGTATAACGCCTCTCGACACCTCTTGATGTAATAATCGAACAACGCTCTCCATTAGAACCTTACCTACCATTGTAATATGTCTCTAGGCATATAAACAAATAAATAATAAAATTATTAATTAAACGTTACGGCTCGGAAGTTAGAATATTGGATCACCAAGCCGATATCGAGAAGCGCTTAGGATCTACTGGTTGAAATATTTCACAGGTGAATAATGCGAGACGTGAATTGTTCCAAGATAAAACAATGCAAGCATACAAGACTGCAAAAATATGAAAATGCAAAAGAGACAATTGCAATAACACATAGATATCTCCAACTCAATACGATTAAATAGAACAAGCAAGAGCTGTACATATAAGAGGTGAATGTGTAACCTCCTCCTAGAATCAAGGCAATCTCTACCTAGAATAGTGGTAACTAATAGCTAGAATGGTGTAGTCAAGTGGTGACTCACACCTAGAATAGTGTAGTCAAGTGGTAACCAACACCTAGAATAGTGTAGTCAAGTGTACACCTAAGCAAGCATATCCCATAAGTGTAGGGAAACTCCAAGTGAGGTGGAATATACTTGAGTAGGATAATACAAATAAAGCGAGGAAAATAAATCCTACACTAACACCCCCATAAGCACAACTTAGGTGGGCAGTGAAAAATGAAAGTGGGTCCCGACAACAAGGCCTGATGAGGTACCCACGTATAATGAAATCTCTCATAAGATAGAGTAAAAGGAGAAAACCCAGTGGGAAAAAATCCCCCAAAAGAGATACATGAAGAAGTGAAGAGGATAGAAGGTTCCCCCTGAAGATGAAGAAGTTGCTTGATGTAGACCGCACCTCAAGAAGAGCTCATAGATGAATGAAATTTCTCTTAGTGAAAGGTTTGATGAATATGTCAGCAACCTGCTTCAAGACTGACATAATATCAAATTGATGACCTTCTCATGAATGAGCTCCTAAATGAAGTGCATGTGAATCTTAATGTGTTTGGTCCTTTGATGAAGAATTGGATTCTCGCATGTTCGGATGGTGCTCTTGTTGTCACAAAAGATGAATGTAAGCTTCCTAATCTAGATACTAAGCTTGGAAAGAATCCCCTAAAGCCAAATAGCCTTAGTAGCTACATTAACAACTCCCTATACTTTGCCTTTGTGGATGATGGAGCAATAACATTATGCTTCATACTCGACCAACTGATAGGACTAGAACCTAATGAGAAATTGTAACCTAAAGTGAACTTACGACACTCAGTATCACCAGCCCAATTTGAGTTTGTGTAGCTAACCAAGTCAATGTATGAACCAACCTTGTAGTGAATCTGATATCTGTGTGATCCCTGAATGTAGTGTAAAATCCTCTTAGCCGCTTTCTAATACAACTCACAAGGTTTCTGCATGTACCTCAAAACAATACTGATGGCATAGGTAATCTTCCTAATCTAGATACCAAGCTTAGAAAGAATCCCCTAAAGCCAAATAGCCTCGTGTGCTGCATTAAAAACTCCCTTATACTTTGCCTTTGTGGATGATGGAGCAATAATATTATGCTTCATGCTCGACCAACTGATAGGACTAGAACCCAATGAGAAATTGTAACCTAAAGTGGACTTACGACACTCAATATCGCCACCCAATCTGAGTCTGTGTAGCCGACCAAGTCAATGTATGAACCAACCTTATAGTGAATCCCATATCTGTGTGATCCCTGAATGTAGTGTAAAATCATCTTAGCCACTTTCCAATGCAGCTAACAAGGTTTCTGCATGTACCTCAAAACAATACTGATGGCATAAGAGATATCAGTTCTCATGTGAGTCAAGTAAATAAGGATGCCAATAAGTTGTCGATACAAATTAGCATCGACCAAGGGTGTGGAACAATCAGCCTCAAACTTGACTCTAGATAAGAAAGGAGTCGGAGATGGCTTGCAGTCAGCCATAAGAAATCAAGCCAAAATATTGAGAGAGTACTTGGGTTATGCAAGTGAAATCCTGAATCGGATCGTATGATCTAAATGTTAAGAAAGTAGTGTAGTAAAGCCAAGTCAATCATAGCAAATATATCCTGAAGAGATTTCTTCATTGCTAAGATAGCTAATGAAGTACTCCCAGTGATCAAAAGGTCATCAAAATAAAGTACCAATATCAATAATGAATCATCCCGCTGCAATAGATATACATTGGAATCTAAATGGCACCGTGTAAAACCAAAATCTAGTAGGAAGGAATCCATCTTGGCATACCAAGCCCGAGGGGCCTGTTTGAGGCCATAGATAGATTTCCTAAGTCTGCAAACTAAGGATGAATCTTGAACAAACCTTGGTGGCTGCTCCATGTAGATATCCTCCTGTAGGTATCCATGAAGAAAAACACTCTTCACATTTATTTGGTGCACACTCCAACCATGTGCTACAACTAAAGCAAGTGTGAGTCTAATCGAAGTCATCTTGGCTATGAGTGAAAAGGTATCTGAGTAGTCTATGCTAGCTACATGTGAAAAACCCTTGGATACTAACTAAGCCTTGTACTTATCAAATGACCCATCTACTACAAATTTGATTTGATATATCCATCGACATCGAACCATCTTCCTTCCCTTAGGAAGTGAAGTCAAATCCCAAGTGTGATTATTGATTAAGGAATTATATTCCTCATGCATAACACTATCCCACTCAGGTATGCCTGATGCCTCTCGTAATGTTTGTGGATATGTCATGAAGCATCGAAGGCATGTGGCCTACTCTGATAGTCTTCCTGAGTACATTTGTCATCCTCTAGATCCCCTACCTAAGTGCCTGCACTCTGAAGTGTCTACCTAGCCCAAAGAGGGTCTGAAGTGGGTGATTTGTGTGTCGAATCCTCATCCTCTGAAGTATGAATAGAAGTAGATGAGGATTACTCCTAATTACTATGTTCACAGTAAGAACTAGAAGACTCTGCCTTTGGAACCTGCTGTGGATGTTTTGAATCCTTAGACTGCTCATCAAAACTGATTGAAGCCAAAGTAGATGGAGAAGTGTCAAGTAAAGAGTCAGTGGGAATCTCCTGAAACTTAACACTTCTCTCGATGAAAACTCATGAGTAGTAGGATGAATAAGCCTATAGCCCTTGACCCCCTCTGGATACCCAACAAAGATGCAAGGTTTGGATTGAGGCTCTATTGCCTTGCATTTATTTTTGGGTATGCGTGCCATCACCGATGATCTCAAGACTCAAGTGCTTGAATTTCGGTTTCCTATTATGCCAAAATTCAAAGGGAGTTATACCTTTTAAAGCTTTGTGGGGAACCTGTTCTGTATATAACATGCACAATTGATGGCTTCTACCAAAACCGTGGAGTTAAAGATTTAGAGTGGATCATACAGTTTTCCATTTCTTTCAAGGACCAATTTTTGTGTTCTGCCACACCATTTTTTTGAGGAGTGTAAGGCACCGTTGTAGATCAATACCCTTAGTGGTACAAAACTACTCAAATTTGTTGCTAACATACTCCCCACCATTATCTATTCGAATAAATTTGATGCTTTTCCCAGATTGATTCTCAACAAGTGCCTTGAAGTCCCAAAAGTAATTGAACACTTCATATTTTTGCCTAAGGAAGTAGACCCATGTATATCTGGAAAAGTCATCTATGAAGGTGAGAGCATATTTGGCCCTAGTGAAAGAAGGATGGGGAAAATCCCCTATGACATCATTGTGAATCAAATCTAAAGGTGTTGAAGCTCTCCAAGATTTTCCTTGTCAAATTTCTCTTTAGGGTGTTTTCCAAGAGCACAACCCTCGCAAAGTCCCTTTGAGAAACAAACTCTAGACAATCCTATAACCATGTCATGCTGAATGAGTTGCTCAAGGTAGCGGTAGTTAAGATGGCCAAACTGCTCATGCCATAATTTGCTAACTCCATATGAGTGTGTGAAAAATGCAGTAGGGGAAACATCAGGTGCAAAGTGTGAGAAGGTATATAACCTATCATGGTGAACCGCCCTTACCATTGTTATTGTAGTGTCGCTATGAAACTCCTTGATCTCAATTGAATCTGGATCAAATAAGACTCTCATGCCCTTCCCTATATGAGTCATCTAATACACTGATAAGAGATTAGTTGAAAGTGAAGGTACACTAAGAAAATTTGTGAATGTTCCACCTTCAACTTCAACAAACCCTCTCCTTGAAACTGTGGCTAGAGTATCATCACCCAAAGTGATGGAGGACATGCTTTGCAGGGCTTTAAGAAAGAAAACTCAACTTGTGATGAATCCATGTGGTGTGAAGCACTAGAGTCGATAACCCACAAAGGAGTAGATGAGCATGCAACTGCAACTAGTGATTTTTCCTTATGTTTATCTTTATCTTTTTCCTTTTCCTTAGTAGATTCTTGGGTTGATGAAGACTATTTGATAGATTCTGGGGACCCCTATGTTGTTCTTCTCAAGGAGATGACTGAGGTGATCAATCTTCTTCTTCATACATTTGTGTTCATCGTGCCCAAGTTTCTTGCAATAGGCACACTTAACCTTTTCCTTTTAGGTTTCCCATTTGAACTGGAGGTTTCAGTTGTAGGCTTGAAAGAGGTAGTGGATTTTTGTTCTTTCTTCTTTTGGATCCTTACTCTTTTGCTTCTTCTCTTAGTTCTAGAAGATTTTTGTTTCCCATTCCTAGAAATGAGGGCTTGAGGTTTGGATGACTTCAAGGTACCCATTTGAATTAACTTGTCTTGCTCCTTAGTCAAATCAGAAATGAAATCATCTAAGGATGGCATAGACCATGTGGCTCCAAGATCTCTCTTGGTAGCATAAAATGTAGAAACAAAGACAATAATCAGGAGCTAGTTTAGCAAGCAATGAAAGAACAAGTTGTTCATCCTTATTTTCTATTCCACATTCTTTTATTGCAATCGTAAGGACTTGATCTTGGTAAATAAATCTTCCAAGGTGTCAAAGTTGCTAGGACTTAAGCTGATAAGTTCTATTTCTAGCTCATGACCTCTCATAGTGTCAACTTTTCCAAATAATTTTTCTAAGGTTTTCCACACCTCATTGGGAGATTTGGTTGACTCTATGTGAAAAAGGAGTTCAGAGACACTAAAAGACACAAAATACCAAATGCTTCATCACACTTATTATACCACTTAACTTTTTCTGCATCTGTACTAGGCTCTGGTTCTAACCCCATTGTGATACTCTTGTATAACCCTTTTCTCGTTAGAGTAGGTATTTACCTTAGCTCATGTTCACCTAAGTACTTTATTTACCTTTATTATATTTATCCTCACCCACTTATGTGTGTGGATATTTATTTTTATTTATTTATATATTAGGGGATATTATCTAGTTGTTAGGTATAGTTCTTTCCTTGATCTATGGTATTGACTAATTTTTTTCTTGATCTATGGTATTGACTAGATCCTTGATGTCTAGTTCTTTCCTAAATCTATGGTCTTGACTAGTTATTTCCTTGATTTATGGCTTGATCTACGACCTTGACTAGTTCTTAGATTGTTATTCCTTGATTATATAAGCAAGGACCATTCTCATTGTATTTCATTGAGTTCCATAATAATATATGATATTGCTTCTCATTTGTTTGCAAATATTTTATTAAAGTTATTCTGGAAAATTGCTTTTATCTTATTGATCGTGGTGTTTGATTAACATCCGAGTTCTTAGATTGGTAACACCCATTAAAATCCTTAACCTTTGGTCATATGGTATGGTTGTGTGAGGGCTTAAAGCTTGTGATTCATCCTAGTAGGTTTTAACTCCAACCCCTTTTATTTTATGTGTGGTGAAGATAAGAGCATTTTATTTTGTTTTAGTGACAACTAAATTAAATAGTAGAGCATAAATTATTTTGAGAATCGCACTATAATTATAAAGGGGCCATATTGTAACACACACTCATTATAAAGTGCCAAAATATGGGGGGCTCTTATTGCATTGCTTGGGGCTTTTGTTGTATTGCTTGGTTCTTGCATTTCTTTTGGTGTTTTTTTTTTTTTAGAATGACGTCTACTTCTGCATTATATCATGTTGAGCCATTAACAACACATAATTACCACACAATGAAACCAAGAATAGAAACAATAATTAAGTGGAAAGGATTATGGGATTTAATTTTTTCAGAAAAACTAGTGTTCACTAGAGAATATGAGAAATTTTAGTACTAGTGCAAGTTTGATGAGTGTATGAGTTTGATAGGAATTTATGTAAGTGATAGTATTTTGTTTCATTTGGAAAAATGTGACTCTCCTTTCAAAATATGAGATAAATTGAAGGATTTATTTGGTAAGGTGGATCATATGAGAGCCATGCAACTTGAAATTTAGATCACCTCTCTTAATCCTGAAGATTTTCCAACAATTATAGACTATCTTACCAAGTTCAAGTATTTATTGACATAGTTGAAGTGGAGTGGAAGAGATAAGAAAGATGAAGAGTGTGTTTACTTGATTCTATCTAAGTTGAGAGGACCATTCCAAATTTTTGTTTTTACCTTTTTCTCTAGCATGGATGCCTTAGGCGATACATTCAAAATGCCCGACTTATAAACATTTTGTGAAAGATTTACTTTGGGAAGAATCCAAATTGTCTCACCTTGAGTCTTCCACCTCACAAAAGAAATTAGTTACATCTAATCCTAAAGGTAAGGGAAAAATAAAAGTAAAATCAAATTCACCCCTTCTCCATCTCAAAGTTATCCTAAACCCAAAGAAAACTACTCTAAACCCAACGAGTCTTCTAAATCCAAGAATAAGTCTAGCCTTCCATGCTCTTTTTGTGGGGGTATTGGTCATGAAGAACATAGGTGTTATAAGCGAATGCAAGCTTTAGAGGATGCAATCAAGAAACAAAAATTTCTATCTCCACTCCACCTCCTTTTAATCAACATGGAAAGACACTTAATGTTGTTGAGATATATCAATCACCACTTGCAGACAGTTGGGTTATATATTTTGGTGCTTCTCATCACATGAATTCTTCCAAGGAGTCTTTTGTTTCTCTAGGTTTGAGTTCTACTTCCAAAATTGAGGTTGGAGATTCTTATTTTTTTTGTTAAAGGAAAAGTTGATATATAACTTGATGGTGGCAGTATCCAGGATGTAATATATGTTCCTAACATCACTACAAATTTGCTTTATGTATATCAAATTTGTCATTCTGGTCAAGGGAAAACAATGAATTTTACACCACATGGGGCAGAAGTACAAACTTTGTTGGAGCCTCATTCACTTGTTTCTCAAGGTATTGTTGATCACAGTTCTAGACTATATAACTTTGAGGGTTTTGACGACACTTCCTCTAAAAGTACATGATTGGTTTCTCATGCGGGTTTAGAGAGTAAGCTTTTTGCATGAAAGATTTGGACATCTCAATTATAGATATTTGAAGGAGTTGAGCACTCATGGTATGGTAGATGGTCTTCTTAGATTTTCTTGTCTCTAGGGAGTTTGTCATGGATGTGTATTAGGAAAATAACACCAAGATCATTTTCCTATGAATTTTTCTAAGAGAGCTTCTTCACCACTTAAGCTTATGCATAGTGATTTTATGGTTTTTCTTACCTCCTCTTTTAATGGAGCTAAGTATGCACTTACCTTTATTGATAATTTCTCAATGCGTACTTTGGTTTATTTTCTCAAGTACAAAAGTGATGTTTTTTCACACTTTAAAGTCTTTAAGGCTTTGGTCAAGAAACAATCTTTTAGTTGCATAAAGAACCTTCGTACTGATAATGGGGGAGTATTTTAGCAATGCGTTTTCTAAATTTTTGCAACTCGAGGCATTATTTACCATCATTTTGTTCCTCATACTCCACAACAGAATGACTTAGCATAACAGAAGAATAGAAATTTGAAGGAAATGACTAACTGTATGATGCATTCTAGAGATTTACCTCCTATCTACTGGGAAGAAGCAATTAATTGTGCTAACTACATTCAGAATTGCACACCACACAAAACAATTGAGAATTTGACTCCAGAGGAAGATTGGTTCAACACTAAGCCAAATATCTCATTTTTTCAAGTCTTTGGGAGCCATACTTGGGCCTTTGTGCCAAAGAAAAAAATGAAATCTTTGGATAAGAAGAAAAACCCTTGATCTTTGTAGGGTATTGTGAGGACATGAGAGCTTATTGAATTTTAGATCTTGATACTCATGAGGTTTTTTTTTGAACACATGTTTAGTTTGATGAGCACTTCACACCTCATGATTCTTCATCTTATTCCATGCCTACTTCTTTTTCTTTATCTCATCTTGAGGATCCTTTCTTTGAGAAGGTTGATGAGGAGGTTATAGATGGCGTTGAGGATCATATTCCCACTGCTGTTATCACTATGCTCGAGTGGGCTCATACTACAATTTCTGAGGTAACACCTTTCATACAGGATCTCCACCCACTAGGAATCATCACACACATTCTATAGGTTTTGCAATTTTGTGTTATGCAGTTTTTGAGGATCCACAATCCTTTTCAAAGGCTCATGGGATACAAGAGTGGGATGATGCGATGACAACTAAGTATTTTTCTTTGATGAAGAATCATACTTGAGATTTGGTATCTATTCCTAAAGGAAGAAAGATGGTTAGGTGTAAGTGGGTATACCAAACCAAATATGCAGCTGATGGGTACATTGACAAGTATAAGAATCGTCTTGTTGCAAAGGGTTTTTCACAAGTTGAAGGTATTGATTACTCTGAGAATTTTTCACCCATTGCCAAGATGGATTATGTATGCCTTGTACTTGCTATTTTTGCATCACAGGGGTGGCCTGTATACCAGATGGACGTGAAGAGTGCCTTCTTACATGGATATTTACAAGAGGAAATATACATGGAGCAACCAACTGGATTTTTTTAGGATTCTTCTCTTGTTTATAGACTTTGAAGGTCTCTCTACGGTCTCAAACAAGCCCCTCGGGCTTGGTATGAGAAGATGGATTCTTTTTTCCATCTACTGGTTTTTTTGTTGCCACTCCGATCATTCGGTGTATCTCTAACATGTTGGTGAGGATATTGTCATACTTGTATTGTATGTTTATGATCGGTTACTTACTAGCAGCTCTTCTTCCCACATTCAGAGTATTCAGAGGGATCTTTTTACATAGTTTGACATGTCAAATCTTGGGTTTGACATGATATAATCTTTTCTGGTTTTTTCATTTGGATGAAATGAATTTAAGATGTTCAACTTCATCTTTTTTTTTTTGAAAATTATATTAAAAAATTAAATTCATTTCTTTTTTCTAAAATGTTTTTAATAAGAATTTGTTTACATATTGGTTAGAAATGTCATTTTTAAATTTTTGTTAGTTGTAATGTTTGTTAGTGTGTTCATACATTTAATTTTTATATTAAAATTGGCATTTCTATTGTGAATGTACTATATTATGCACATCTATACTATTTTCTTATTATTTTCTATTGTGATTTTTGTACTATATTATTTTCTTAATATAAATATAAAGTTTTAATATTTATACTCACACTACAAAAATCTAAAAGTCAACGGGCATATAGTTTTGGTTAGTTATAATGTTTGTGAGTGTGTTCATGTTTAATTTTTATATTAAAATTGACATTTCTATTGTGAATGTACTATATTATGCACATGTATATTATTTTCTAATGTGTATAAGTGAATGTAGTATAATATGTTTTCTAGGTTTTTTAATTTGGATGAAATGAATTTAAGATGTTCAACTTCATCTTTTTTTCTAAAATTTATATAAAATAATTAAATTCATTTTTTTAATAAGAATTTGTTTACCATCACTTACCGTTACATATTGGTTAGAAATGTGCTTATCCCATTTTTTCTGTTCTTTCAAAATTTCGAATCATATAAATAAGGTTCTAATAAAATGTGTTATGGAAGCTCCTATAGTTCCCGCGAAGGTTGATTCCACTCCTAATGTGGGTGAGAATCCTCTCCAGATCCTCATCCCGATTTTGATTGTGAGGTAGATTTGTTATTTGAGAAGAGTATTTCGAGGGTAGAAACTACTCCTGTTGTTGAGAAATCTTCTTAGGAGCCTCAACATAGCTCTTTGAAGGAAAATCTCTGATTTCAAATGTGTGGATAAGGAGAGGGATCTTTCTTCCCCTCCCAAATTGTTATATCAACCTATTTCTTCGATCAACGTTATCCTCCGTGTGGACCAGATGGAGATGATTCAAATAAGGGAGAATGGACTTTGGTCCAGAGTAAGAAAAGAATTTTTTCAAAATAGAGTTCAACTCCAACACATATGACATTAAGATCTCACTCCTCTGCTTTAGGCTGAAATTTTTTCATGTTTGGAGGTTTGGTATTCTCTTTTTGGTTGTTGTTTTTGCCAAGTTTTTTTGGCACTTTGTTGGGTGTTTTTTCATCGTTGTGAGCTTCATTGTAATATATGTATTATTATGGCCCTTAGAGCCTTTCCAAGTATTACCAATTAAAAAAAAGGTGTTTTATTACTCATTAATTTTGCATTGAATATGTGAATTGGTTGGCAAGTGTAGCCATCATCATTCATAATACTAAAAATAATTGCATTCACCCAATTGTTTTTGTTCTTTCAAACTTTCGAATCATATAAATCATGTTCTAATAAAATGTGTTTTTATTACTCATTAATTTTTCATTGAATATTATTTTCAATGACTTGATGTCATTGTGGATTGGTTGGCAAGTGCAACCATCATCATCCATAATACTAAAAAAATGCATTCATTGAAATCCAAACCTTCCACTTCACAATGGAGACGTGGTGGCCCAAAGAAAGAAGCAATGACAAATAAAAACGTAAAAATAGAGCTCCAAAAAAATATACCTCATTAATTCGCCAATAAAAAGCATATCCCTGAACAATCCATATAAACTATAAGAATAAAATAATCAATGTGAAAACATCATTTTATTAAGAAAATTCAAACCAATGCACATACCAGTTAAAGAAAATGTAGGCATATTGTTAAATAAGGTGAAAATAGGGTTACTTACCTTTACCAGAGTCTCTGCAAAAGAGAGAAGAAAAGTAAGGGAAGCACATGCCTAAAATGTTTGGGTGCGGAACAGTTTTGTAACTGTTCTTATAATATTTTTTTAATTAAAAAGTGAACTTATATGTATAATAAATTTATTCAATTAATTTTATTCATATGTATTAATAAAAGAAATCAAATTTACGGTGTAATACCCTTTACTATGTAATACTCATTTCACCTTATCATTAATTAATAAAATACAATTGAATTTATTGTGTAATACCCTTTACTTTGAAATACCCATTTCACCCTATCATTAATT
This sequence comes from Taxus wallichiana var. yunnanensis, assembly GCA_018340775.1. Classification (NCBI taxonomy): domain Eukaryota; kingdom Viridiplantae; phylum Streptophyta; class Pinopsida; order Cupressales; family Taxaceae; genus Taxus; species Taxus wallichiana. The sequence goes on along the minus strand of CM031237.1, from coordinate 990,304,348 downwards.
AATAAAATATCATACCCATTACTTGTGTAATATAATGTTTTTTTTGTATTTAAAATAATGTGAACCCATGTGTATAATAAATTCATTTAATTAATTTAACCCATATGTATTAATAATAAAAGAAATTGAATTTATCATGTAACTATTTTTAACACATTTATTTGGTATTATTAATAAAATAATTTATTTTTATTACCATGTAATACCCATTTCACCCTATCATTAATTAATAAAAGAAATTAAATTTACCGTGGAATACTCTTTAGTGTGTAATACCCATTTCACACTATCATTAATTAATTAAAAGAAATTGATTTTACCATGTAACTATTTTTAACACATTTATTTATTATTATTAATAAAAGAATTCTTTTTTAACCCATATGTATTAATAAAAGAAACTAAATTTACCATGTAATACCCAGTTCACCTTTACCATGTAATACCCATTTCACCCTAGCATTAATTAATAAAAGAAATCAATTAATAAAATAATTCAATTTACCAAATAAAATAATTAATAAAAAATTAAATTTTCCATGTAATACCAATTTCACCTCTCATTTACTTGTGTAATACTCATTTTAGTCTAGCATTAATTAATAAAAGAAATTAAATTTACCATGTAATACCATTTCACTATATTATTAATTAATAAAAGAAATCGATTTTAGCTCTAACTGTTTTTAACACATTTATTTGCTATTATTAATAAAAGAATTCATTTTTATTTACACGGATTCTTTTTATTTACACACATGGGCATGACATCAGACTCCTCCACTCAATATATATGTAAATGAAGATGCCTCTTGGCATAATTAATTATGTATGTTAATTATTTTATAATTATAGGTCACACATGTGATTAGAAAATAGAAAAGAAAATTTAATCTAACAATTATGTTTTCCAGGACAATATATTCATCAATGTATTTTTTTTAACTTCTCCTAGGAGAGAGATAGTTGTAATTATAAGGCAAATGGAAAATAGTTGTTGAGGAAGTCAAAATATGTAATCCTCTCCGTAATGCATTTTAGGCATTATGAAGAGCATTACACGATGTTGAAGGAATTGTGGATAATTTGAAATTAGAATGTGAAGTAAGACCACACCGACATATACATGTAAATATTATTGTGCTTTTTGACGATCATCATCTTTGATGATCATCAACACAATCAAGTCAAGTGTTATTCGTGTGTGGTCCGAGAAACTCTCAATTTCATCGAATTTGATTTCACAATTTTGTTCATGAATGTGAGGGCTCCTATTAAACATACACAAATTGTTGATATATCATACATACAAACAAACAAGAAAATATGGACTGAATTGATTGCCCAAGGCTTTCATTCAACTGGTATATTTATATATTACAATGGATGAGTAAAATACAAAAATATATTTCTAGATGGTATGTGCATCTAGATGGTTTGTGCAATAAAATAATAGTTGTTGTAGATCTCGGTCTGTGGTCTTTGGTTTATGCGACAATCACTGCTTCATTGTTGTGCACATAATAAATTTATTCCAACACTCCCCCATAAATTTATTCTTCTATGTTCACACAAACTTTAAAAAATCCCCCACACTTTATGGGTCCCGCCTACCTCTATGGGTCTTATGGCTACTGAGGTACCCATTTACATAATTTCCTTGACCCCTAATTTATCTCTAAATTTTACAAACTTTCTTTCACTCAATGCTTTGGTGAAAATATCTCATGGTGACAAGTTGAATCACATCATTTTGAATCAATTCTCTAATGTAGTGATGATGAATCTCCACATGTTTAGTTCTTGCATGATAGACATGATTCTTTGCCAATTGAATTGTACTTTTGTTGTCACAATATAATATTGAAGGTTGATTTTGAGGAAAATGTAAATCACCGAGTATTCTCCTCAACCATACTGCTTCACGAGCAACTACACATGTTGAAGCATATTCCGCCTTTGTTGATGATAATGCAATTGTTGGTTGCTTTTTGCTAGACCATGAGATAGCACCAAATCCAATGTTGAACACAAAACTTGTAGATTTGTGATCATCTATACATCCACCAAATCAAAATCTATAAAACCTATCAAAGATATATAACCACCTGCAAAATACTCAATTCCAAAATTTTGAGTTCCTTTGACATATCTCAAAATTCTTTTAGCTTCTTTCCAATGAGGAATTTTGGGAGATGACATAAACCTTGAAACTAGACTAACTGCATAAGCAATGTCATGCCTAGTTATTGTCAGATAAATAAGACTTCCCACTAACTATTTAAATAGTGTGTCATCTACATATTTTGAGTCATCATTTGTTGATAATTTCATCCCCACTTCAACTGGAGTAGTAACAACTTTACAATTTTCCATTTTAAATTTGACCAAAAATCATGTGCATATTTGGATTGAGAGAGTAGTATCCTATCATCTTTCTAGCCATACTTGTATGCCAAGACAATAATGAAGCAATCCTAAATCAGTCATCTCAAACTTTTCCCTTAATATTTTCTTTAACATGTCATGATTACTTGTAATTATTATGTCATCCACATAAAGAACCACAATTATTGTTCCATATAAGGGATGACCATGTGGTGAACTCGGTGGGGTACTTAGCCTATAGAGCTAACAACACAGTTCAAACCCAACCCCTGGGATTTCATATCCCGATTTACCAAACCTGATCCAAAAATAATCAGATTATTACTACCTGATCTCGGACCCTTGTAGGCTTTAAATATTTGCCGATGATTTTCTCCTTTTAAGTAATCAATTTAAAAAAATTAATGCAAAACAATAAGACAATTGCACACAGATTGATTACGGAGTTCGGCAATTGCCTACGTCTCCGGGTTCGTGGTCGAACCGTTCCACTAGTCAAAACTTGTAAGTTACAATAGTACTTTCACAAGAAAACCTAATGGAAACTATTTAAACTTGCTTAGAAGAATAACCAGACCTTCGGACGACAAGGGTGAAAAATAGCACCCGACTTCCACCTTCCTGGCGTACAATCTCCTTCGGCTTTGATTGGCCTTCCCGACGCTATCAATGCGAATCTAGCACTCCGGTCGACAATCCAGGATTTGCAAGTAATTGGTGTGGCGCTATGGGCCGACTAGGTAGTTTGAATAACTCCTAGCCACAAATATTTAATTTATTATTGCCTAACAAATAATAGGTCAATAATAATCAAAATAATAATGCCTAAATAATTTAGGTCTTCACACAACAATTTCTCATTCTCCTCTTGGCTCGGACTTCACCTCCAGCACTCTAGGAATGAGCTTGTCTCCGAGTTTGTGTGTGTCCATTACAATGAAGGTTCCCTATTTATACAAAAATAGGGCCCTTAAAATATGCATTTGCAAATTATCCTTAGGCTATTTTAAACCTAAGCCTTACCCGTAGCAAAATAAATGGGATCAAATACCCATATTGGCGGATTTGCTTGTTTTAATGGGTTAAATCCCAAATAGGGCGCTTAGCATTTAGGAAGGGATAAAATCCCATGTTGGCGGTGAAGTGGGTTATATCCCACATAATCCTCCAACTTCCACGTGAATGTGGATGCATATTAAAAAGTGGGTAATATCCCACATTAGGTGGGAAGGATAATGTTTTAGGCTTTAATAAGCCTTTTTTTAAATTAATTTCTTTTTAAAAAAGAAAGAAAAGATTCTAAACCTTTTTTATGTGGGTAATGCATAAACCCAAATTCCATGTGCCCAAATCTACGTGCAGCTCTGCTGGTGTGCCACGTGTCACCATATTATTCGTCCACTTGGCGTGTCCTCTGCTCGTTGACCGCCAATTAACCAAACTTTGACCGGTCATAACTTTTGCATATGGACTCGGATTTGGTCCGTTCAAAATGCACCGAAAGGTGTTGGCGAGCTCTACGCAATGGTGTTGACTTAAAATGATTTCAAAATCAGTAATTTTTCTGTTGACCAACGTTGACTAGTTGTTGACCAATCTTTGACCAAACATCATTTGCACACGCGGACTCTGTTTTCGATGTTCAAACAGTCGTGGAAAGCTCTCGCAATGATCTTCTACACTGACACCATTTATGGATGTTTATGGAACTTTCAAAAATGATCCCCGATCACCCGCGGCATGTGGAGTGGGGCATTTGCATGTCACCTTGGGAGTTGGGGTTGACCTTGTGGTGAACCGGTGGGGCACTTTTCTGTAGAGCCAAAAATCGGGTTCAAACCCAACCTCTTTGATTAATTTTGGCATTTTTTTGGGGTGCGAAAAAATGCATAGGAAAAATGTGAAAGTCTGCGAATAATGGAGAGGCTATTGGGAGGAAACATGAGGATCCTCAGCGCTAAAAGGGGATTTGATTGGGCTCACTTGGGGTTGAATGGTTTTGGGCCGGTAGAGGAGAGAAATGCCATGGCGGCCGGGATAAATCCGCTACGAATCCGTGCCCTAATCCTAGGGTTCCAAAATTAATGCACCTTCGTGCCCTGGGACAAGTGGGTTGGGCAACAAATGTAGCAGGAAGATTGGGGTTGGGGCTTTTGGTAATGGTGGCTCGGCTTAGCCCCATAAATCTACTTCTTTCAAAGAGGTGTTGGCTAACAGAGGAGGATAGTTCCCGGAAGACAAGCATCATGCACTCAGACTTACTTGGTCGATTTGGCCAAGGATGTTCCTTCGTTAACCATCGCGAACCCATAAGTTGAGGAATATTTCAAAAATTTATCTCGGGATGCTGTGATTGGTAGGTTTAATGGCTTTTGGCCTTCCTCCTCTGCATTATATTAGTGGGTCTTTGAAAATTGGACCAATAAATGTGAAATCTCTCTCTGTTCCAAGGATTTTTGTTGTCCATTTTAGGGAATCTGAAGATTATCAACGTTGTTTGACAGGTGGTCCTTGGTTTTGGGGACATGCGGGTCTATTTTTAACTCCATGGTTTCCAGATTTTGATCTAAATACTTCTTTGGTGGCCAAAACGCCGGTTTGGGTCAGGCTGCCTAATCTCCTTGCATTTGTGGTATGCCCTGAAGATATTGGAAATGCTTTGGGCAAGTTTATTAAAGAGGATTTAGATAGAACACATTCGGGTCTGTGTTCGTATGCCCGAATGTGCATGGAAATTGATTTGAGCAAAGGAATACCTGACCGAATTAATCTTAAATTCGGTAATTTTCAGCATTCACAGGTTTTAGACTATGAGAATACTGCATTTCGGTGTAGAATATGTAGAAATACGGGCCATTTACAAGATTCTTTCCCTTTTAATAAAAATCAAAAATATGTAAAAATAATGGATCAACTTCATCTAGTGGTTGGGGTTCTGAAATCCGGATTTGGTATCCGCCTCGAATTTTAAAGATAATATTAGCACTCCTAACACAGGTGGTAAAATGGCTTCAAAGCAGGACGACTCAAAGAAGGGGATGCAAGAAAACCACTTCTTAGTAGGTGGAATAAAAAGGGGGCATACATCTGAAAACTCAGAATTAGACCGGGATTCAGTGTCAGAAAATGTGATGGTTGTGGAGAATTATAGTGAATTGGCACTGGTTATTGCGTTTGACCTTAGAAAGTGGCAAGAAGTAAAGAAGAGGAAAAACAAAAAGGGACAAATGGGAAGCATTGAAGATTATTTTCCATCGCAGGGTGGGAAGTAATTTTGGGATAATCTTTCTGTATGGTTAGCTTTTCTAGATGCATTTGTAAGTTGGAAAGCAACCGTAGTCATTGTTTGTTTAAAGGGCCGATAAATCCGTTTTGTTTCCCGAGGTTTTGGCCTCAATTTTTGAATAGGGAACGGGTCCCTTCAACCCACTCTATCAATTAAAAAAACAACTATTATTCCATCATTACTCTTTTTCACATAAAGATTAGGGTCAAAGGTACTTTTTACAAAACCTTCATGTTTTAAGTACTCATTGTTGGGTTTTAAAATGGAACATGAGGGTGAAACCATAGTCAGGGGACAACAAGTCCCTCCTCTTTAATGGGAGAGGTTCCCTTATTGAAAGTAGTAAAGACTTATATACATATACACAACTTTCATCATGTGGATTCCTGATACTTTAAGAGATTTCATACCAAAATGTCATCAATACAAAGGGCTCAGAAGAATGGAGAAGATGGAAAGGGGGGAGAACAACAATACTTTCTAGATATATAGATTTCAAAGTATAACCTTACTTGTATTGAAATAGAAAAATGTAGAATGGGATCATTCACCTTCACAATACGTATCAATCTTCAGACACAAAGTTCTAGAGATCATATACACAAGAGCACAAAGTTTCTTTGCATGCAGAGATGAACAATTCACTAATTAAGAGCCAAAAGTGAAAGAAAATAGTAGAGGAAGACAAGAAAAACTTATGTATTGAGCAATTTCAGTTTTTACAATCTTTTCAAAAATGTCAGAACCCGTATACAATGGCAAAGCATGTTTTTATAACAATCCTATTTCATCTTTGTTTTGCCTCCAAGGAAAGAATATCCCAATGGGATCAAATTTTTGGAGATTCGTTTGGAAAGAGATAGGAAACAAGAATGCACTCATGGAAAATGCAGATGCCCTAAACGGTTGAAATTCATCATTTCAAACGTGAATGCTTTAGGGTAGATATGAATGGCGGTTTCTCATCCATTTTCCCTCATCATTTTGCCTTTGTAACTACCTCCAAAATGTTTGAGTGCCTAGTTGGCACATTTCTCCTTTTCATTCGCAAACGCCTGATTACCCTATCTCTTCGAAAATCAATCATATTCCTTGTGAAAATCATCGATTTTGTTCCAAAACAGACCCAAAATGCATTTCCACAAAAAGTGACCACGAACAGAGAAGGAAGGACAAAAAATGATCCACATTCATCCATTGTAGAGCTCGAGCCAAAAATGGCAATAAAAAAATCATATGCAGATGTAAATAAACCATTTTCCCTCTTTTTTTACCTCGAAATTGGGACCCTACATGTGTCAAAATTAGAGAAACGATGAGCTAGGTGGAAAAAATACATTTCCCAACATTTGGGAGAAAAGGCGCAATTTCTCGATTTCCTCCGCCCCTCCGCAGCTCCGCCAAAGGCTGGACACATGGTGCCATCCGATTGGATGAGGAAACACGGTCCAAAATAACCATTTGAGCCCTTTTGGTGAGAAGTTCAAAATCTCAAATTTCTCCGCGGGTCCACCCTCCCGATTTGACTAGGACACGTGTCACCTTCTGATTGGATAAGGGGGGGGCTCAATTTGCAACATTTTGAACTTTTGGCACAAAATCTCATTTTCCCCCACAGCTTCGCGAGTCCACTGACACGTGGCATCCTTTGATTGGCTACGGGCCCCAAGGGGGGGTGGCTAAACTTTGAACTTTTAACCCTTTGGCAAAAAGTGCAAAAACAATATTGCTCCCACAACCCGCAACCCCGAGGACACGTGGTTTGCTTCGAGGGCTTCATGGAACTTATCTCTCCATTTCTCCATGCGGGCTTGCAGGTTACTTTTGCTAACTTACCCTTTTGGCGAAAAAGTGCAAAATCACAAGGAACTCCGTAGGTCCGCCAACCCGCCAAAGGGAAAATTTAACCACATAGGTCCGCCGAGCCATAACTTGCAAAATACAAGGAGTTAGGAGGACTTCTTGACCTTTCTGGAAAGGGGGAGAAATTTCCCATCTGATGGATAAGTTTTTAAAAGTCCAAAATCTCCTGGTAAGTCCCAGATTCAAAAATACCTCTTTCAAGCATACTTCAAAGGCACCAACTCAAAATTTAACATTTTTAGACTTGGAAAATGGAGGGAAATTTGAGGGTGACAACAATTAGCTCCTTCTGGGGATGACTTGGCTTGGCATGAAATATAAGGCAAGATCAAGAACCTTAGAAACTTTTGGAAAAGAAGACTAGTGCCTTATCCATTGGGCAACGGAGTCAAAAACAAGCTCAAAACAGAAGGGGAGCACACACCAAGCGGGAAAAGAAACAAGACAAAAACCAAAGGAAAACAAACCAAAGGGAAAGTTGTACAAAATATACAAATGACTCCCAAGTCACTAGGATTTGAATAATTTCAAGTGTTTCCCACTATAAGGAAGTGGGAGAGAAGAACCGTCCAAGTAATCCAAGTAGAAAGAATTCTCACCGCAAGATGTCTGATTTTGAATGGGCCCAACCAAAGAGAATCAAACTTACCATGGCTGCCCCTTGGTTCATGCCTTTTGTCCCAAAGAAGAACAACATCTCCCACTTGAAAATTTCTAGACTTAGCCTTCTTGTCAAATAGAGCTTTTACCTTGAGTTGGTGAGCTGATATCCTATCAACCACCTGCAATCTATCTTCATTCAACCTCTGAAGGTACATAATCCTTTTGTCCAATGAGCTGGAAAACTGGCATCTTCAATGGCCTTCATCAAGTGCAAGGCTGGTAGTTCCAACATTACTGGCAGCTGAGCATCAACTCCATATACCACTTGAAAAGGAGACATTCCAATGGCTCTCTTAGGTGTAATTCTATCAGCCCATAAAGCATCATACAATTTCTTATGCCAATTCCTCTGAGAGTCATTTACAAGCTTCCAGACAATTGTGACTAAGTTCTTGTTCGTTGATTCAGCTTGCCCATTCCCTTGGGGATAATAATCTGAAGAGTGTGCAAGGGAAATGCCATAGCCATAGCAAAAAATCAGTCATTTCAGTAGAGGAGAAGTTTGAAGCATTGTCAGTGACAATCTTGTTTGGTATCCCAAACCTTATTAAGATATTCTCCTTGATGAAATTGCAAACAACCTTCAAGTAGTACTTTTGACTGGAATGGCTTCCACCCACTTGGTGAAATAGTCAGTGGTAGTCAAAACATGAGTGTGTCCAGCACTTGAGGGTGGATTGAGTGTGCCAATAAATTCTAAACCCCATTGTTGAAAAGGCTCTTCAATCACTACTGGTTTGAGAGGTAGAGCAGCCAATTTGGGTCTACCAACAAAGGTTTGGCATGCTTCACATTTACTTACCCACTCGGATGCATCTCTGAATAATGTGGGCCAATAATACCCAGCATGTAGGATTTTGTGAGTCAGTTACAATGGAAGAGAAATGACCCCCATAGGCCTGATCATGGAAAGCCGAGAACAATCTCCTTTGCTGGTCCTTGTCAACGCATTTCAAAAATCTTCCATCAATGCCACGTTTGAACAATGCATTTTCCCATAATACATATTGAGCTGATCTCAATTTGATGGTTCTTTTCTCCTTGGCGGTCAAATGGGATGGGCATTCCCCATAAGTGAGAAAGTATGCAATGTTAGCATACCATTCATTAGTCAAACTGAGGAAAAGAACAACAGGCATATCAACTTCTTCCTCTAGCAATTTAGCATCAGCTCCTTCGCAATGAGCTCACATAAGCCCTTTCCCCTGACCAACTTGGTGGGTTTGATGTCAAGGTCATACTCCTGAAATTTGGCTACCCAATTACCCCTCTTGGTTCCAAATTCTTGTTGTGTTAGAATGGATTTAACAATTGTATCAGGCACAAGAACAATAGCATGGGAGTTGAGGATATAAAAATGAAACTATTTCACCACCTTAACCACTGCAAAAGCGTGTTTCTCCATCATGGTGTACTTCAGCTCATGGGATTTCAAAATATAACTCATGAATGCTATGGGGAGCTCATGACCTTCATTATTTTCTTGGGTTAACACAACAGCAAGAGTGTATTCGGTGGCATAGCAATAAATAATAAAGTCCTTACCAAAATCTGGGCATGCCAAGATTGGAGTCTTTGCTATAGCTCTCTTGATGCCTTCAAATGCAACTTTTCCTTCAGAGGACCAGCCAAATGTCTGCTTCCCCTTCATCATGTGAGCAATGCTCAAAGTAAGCTCTACAAAATCAGGTATGAACCTCCTTAGGAAGTTGATTTTGTTGAAGAAAGAATGCACGCCTTTCTTGCTGGTTGGAAGAGGGATCTGCTGAATTGCCTAAACTCTCTCTGGATCAATCTTGATCCCGTCCTTAGAGACAATGTGTCCCAAAATTTTTCCTTCAGTGACACAAAAGACTGATTTCTTTGGATTCAAGGAGATGCCATGCTCTCTACACCTTTGGAGGACTATTTCAAGGTGTTTGAAATGATCAGTTCTGATTTTTGAAAACACAGTCAGATCATCAAGGTAAACAACTATGCACTTTCCCTTGAGGCTGCCAAAGGCCAGGTCCATAGCCCTCTGAAAAGTAGCACCAACATTGATGAGGCCAAATGGAATTCTCTTATAAGCAAAGGTGCCCCAAGGAGTAGTGAAGGCGGTCTTATGTTGATCAACAACATCTACTTCCACTTGATTATACCTCGAGAAACCGTCCAACATGGACAACATTTCTGAGCCAGTGACAACTTGTAGCACTTGATCCATGGCAGGAAGAGGATAATTTTCCTTCAAAGATGCTTGATTCAAGTTTCTAAAATCAACACAAATCGGATCTCACCATTCTTCTTTCTAATCGCACAATATTAGCAATCCACGTTGAATGGTGAATAGGAAAAATGATCTTTGCTTTCAATAATTTCTGAATTTCTTGGAAGATTGTATCAACAATCTTAGGATTATATTGCCTCTACTTCGCTTCTAGAAGGGCTTGATCCTAGGTTTGAGAGGGATGAAATGCTGCATTTCCTTTGGTTGGAAGGCCTTAAGATCATCATAGGAATAAGCAAGGACATCGTATACCTCTTCAACAAATTTGCAGCCTTCTTCTTCTCTTCTTGTGTGCAACACTTCCCAATGTTCACTAGCTTGGGTTCATGAGAACTTCCAATGTTTATCTTCTCATACTCAGTGGACTATTGGTTTCCTTTGGTAGATTTTGACTTAATATATCTGTCATGTTTATCGAATAACTCCTCCAAGCTCACCAACCCCTTGGGTATCTTATTACCTTTCAGCTTTAAACAGCCGTCATGATCTATTTCTTCTTCTTTGCTACCTTCTTTGTTTGGAGGCACACACTCCCTAGGCGGATTTTCACTCCCTTCAAAGTACAACTGATCAAAATTATCTCTAAGCTCCAGGAAGGACAATAGATGCTGATCATCATTGAAGACTTGCCAATTATTTGCATTGTCTGGCACACTAGGCCTATGAATCATCTCAATGGTGAACTTCTCTTGGGAGAAATCCGGATGAGGAATTAACAGAGACCCCAAGACAACCAATGAATCAGCCCTCGTGTTTCTTTCTCTTGGCATGGCTTCGATGGAGAAGGCATCAAGGAACTCAATTGAATCCCAAATCAGATTTCTGTAATGTTTTAGCCTTCTATTTTTTACTTGGAAAATATCTCTAACCTGCTTTACAATCAGCTCTGCATCACCACGAGCAAGGAGATTCTTAATTCCCATTTCCTTTGCCAAGTTAAGACCAAGAAAGAGAGCTTCATACTCTTCGTGTGTTGTTTGTGTTTTCGAATTGGAGCTTGAAAGAGGAAGGATGAAGCTTCCCTTCAGGAAAAATGAGCACTACACCAGCTCCAGAACTAGTTGAGGAGCAGCTCCCATCAAACTCTAAAATCCAAACACCATTGGGATCAAGAAGTACTTCCTTGGGATGCTTTACCTCATCTTGTGACACGACCATGTAATTGTTGGGAAACATATTTATTAGTGCTCCATTATTTGTGTGTAAACATTAATTAAATTAGTATATTTGTGTAATTATTATTATTGTTATTATGAGTTGTTATAAACAACTTAGTAACAATAATATAATATTTGTGAGGTAGTTTCTACTCACCTTACGAATATGGTTCACGATGTATTCAGTTTCCTATATTCTAGGAAAACTCCAAGATTATATATTAAGCTATTGTATTGTGTGAAATATACGAGAAAGTAATATAATAATTTTGTGCATTGTTTCCTGTGTAAATCTGATTAAGAGTTTTCATTTGGTATCGGAGCAAGGATAATCCAAGATGAGAGTCTTTAAATAAAATCATGCATTGATAGTTCCATCTGGTCGTGAGTTCGTGATTTCATTGGCTTAATCCTACATTAAAGTTCAATTTCTACATAGTTCGGTAATGGATCGGTGATCTCTGTATTATGCTGCGAGCTCTTCAAACATTCCCAAATTTTGTGAGGAGTCTGGTATTTTCATTTAAACCTATATACTCTGTCAAGAATTTACAGCGTTGATAGCTTTGTCTTGCGTGTGGTCAAGGTTGAGCAGTCTGTATTTTGTTTTTTTTCATTCACACAAAGGTCGAGCAATCACCCATGATAGCGTATATATGGAACCTGGAATTTCCTTTGGATCTATGAAATATTGTCATTCAATTTGTGTCTTTGCAAGATCCTGATCCTGAAATAAGAGATACGGTCTCCCAGCCACCTCAAGCTCCATTTTCTAGATCTAATCTTCCTGAATCGGTCCACTGTGCAGCGTACAAATATCACGTCCTCCAGTTTTCAGTGAAAATATTATTCCCATGATATGGCCTAGCTCACATACATGCTGGGTGAATTCTCTCTATCTCCTAGACACGTTTCTTCCACACTTTAATTTTAGACGTGGAAATACGTGGATGGTCTATCTATCTTATGAAGTGCTTTCACATTTTGTGGATCGGTTTTCTCGGATTCAATTGAACTTGCATTGATTTAAAATCCAGATTTAATCATTGCTCCTGAGATTAGACTCATATTGTGTTGCACAAATTAGGACTGTCGGTTTCAGCATGGTGGCTCGACTCCCTAGCATGGTCATTTCCTTGTCGGCATTTAAAACTTCATGGACAACAACGATCTCCTCTCGGTGTTAGAATCTTGGTTGTGCTTAATACTACTACTATTTTGATGCTCTCAAAATATCCGCAGATCTCCATGCTTTGCGCTAGCTCTACATTCATTTGGTTTGACAGTGAGCTCTCCAACATTTTTCTGTGCTTCCACCCTTCAACAGGTGTTAAACCCGTGTGTGCATAGTGTGTAGTCATTTAAAGATTCTTAATTTTGTTTCATTTTGAGTCGATTGGATTTTTAATATTATTTTTATCTGTAGTGTTAAGTTTTTAGAATTTTCCTAAATAATACTTCGGTCTCATTGTAATTGTTTTGTCAATTTAGATGTTCGAGCCCTCCATACACTAAGTTGTATTTAAAAAGACGTCAAAAGTCAGATTGTTAAAAAGAGTCGAAACATTTTTTTGGTATTGTCTTAGTCAATGTCATTTTCATTTTAAAAGTAATCTCATTTTATTACTTTTAAAATTTCTAGTCGAGTCCTATTATCCAAGTCAAAAGTATATGTCAATTTTGTGAGTTTTCGTTAAAAGTTGTGTCATTGTAAAGAGCACAAAAATAAAAAAAACAATTTCCTTATGGACGCATTTTCGTGTTACCCGACGTTTGGAAAATACATGTTTTCACATTGCGGGAGGGAAGAAAAGAATAAACAATGTGGAAACAATTGAGCTTCATATCCAAATCCAGCTGAGCTAGCAGCATGAAACCGGAGGCAGGAGGCATCGGAGGTTGGAGGTCACTCAACGACCTCTCGTCAGTCGCCAACGATGGGGCCGCACAGATGATTTGGTGGCATTTGTTTTCAATTGTGTGTTTGCTTCAGTTTGTAGTGATCCTATTTTCAATAAGTGGAAATTTCACATTGAGGGGGGGAACATGATCCAATGTTCCATTTCCATTATGTCAGTTTTTTCTATGTATGTATGAGTAGTAGATTTCAACAGAATTTCCTATGTTATTCCCTGTAGTGAGATGTGATGAGGGTCTGAGAATAGTATTTGGCATATCATGATGTGGTTGTAGGTAAACCACTTGAAAACCTTCATTTGTGGTTTGTGGTAAACCAATAGCAAAACCACCATTCTTGGTTGTTGGTAATCCATTCGCAAAACCATCACTTTGTGGTTTGTGGTAAACCAATTGCAAAATCACCATTCTTAGTTTTTGGTCAACCTGTTTGCAAAACCATCCTTGAGGTTTGTGATCATCCTATGAAAATCACCAGATCATGAGTAGGTGCAAGTACAAAGGCAGTTTTCCCCATGTTTGCACTAAGGGGGGGAATGTTGGGAAATATATTTATTAGTGCTCCATTATTTGTGTGTAAGCATTAATTAAATTAGTATATTTGTGTAATTATTATTATTGTTATTATGAGTTGTTATAAACAACTTAATAACAATAATATAATATTTGTGAGGTAGTTTCTACTCACCTTACGAATATGGTTCACGACATATTTAGTTTCCTATATTCTAGGGAAACTCCAGCCTATATATTAGGCTATTGTATTGTGTGAAATATACAGAGAAGTAATATAATAATTATGTGCATTGTTTCCTATGTAAATTTCATTCGAGTTTTCAAGAATTGCCATGACCTCTGTCTTCATAAAGTATTTGTGCTTTTGGATCGTTCGTCTTTTGCACAATATATTTAGTTTGCTTTTCAGAAATAGCTTCTTCATCTTCCCATTCACTGGAATGAGGGCATGTGACTAGTCCATCATGATCTCTCCTCCAACATCCTTGCAAAATTTTCTACTCAATAGCATGCCATAAGAAGGAGGTATATCAGCTACCAAGATGGTTGCTAAAACTCTTTTCTCTGGCATAACAACAAATGCAACTTGTGCATCCTTGATTCTACCAACCAATGGTACTTCTCTACTTTCCATTGAATAACATGAGCCAAAAGTGTGGGTTAGGGTCAGGCCTAGGGCATGAGCTACCTTGGCAGGCATCACATTGTCTGAAGCACTAGAATCAATGACACAATTGCTGAGTTTATGACCAGCTATGAGGAGGGTAACATAAAATGGTTTGATCTTCTCCTCAGATGAAGTAACTGCTACTACAAGGCTGGGTTGAGATGAAGGAGAAGGAGTTGGCAAGAGGCCCTTAGAACCATGGGGTGAAGGCTTAGATTTAGAATTCACAAAGTCTACCATCTTAGCAAATTCCTTGGGATGAGTTTGGTAGAATTCAGCCTCTGAGATCTGAATCTTAGTTTTCTTGAGATGGTCAATAATATCAAATGAGCTAGAGGTAGATGCAACATTATTAATAGCAGTAGATGGGAATTTTGATCTATCAACTCTATCACTAGGATGACAAGAAGTTTTAGGAGCAGGAGCAGAAGAAGAAGGAACAACAGAGCCTACCTTTTGCATGGAAGAAGTTGGAATAGGAGCTCCCCTCCTTGCAATCACTAGAATGGTTGTAGGAGGATCCTTAGATATTTTAGCAGGCTGCACTACCTTTTCTTTCTTGCTCGTTTGCTCACGAGTCATGACAGCATAAGATTCATTGCTCATCTCTACAATTCTTTCCTCATAATCATCTTCTTCATCTATACCTTCAGTAGTGAGAAAATGGACATGGGATCCACTCAGCTCTTCCAATTCTTCATCAACCTCTTCCAATTCTTCATAGATTTCATTCTCCTCTTCATCATCAGGCTCTAACACTTCACATGTGGCATTGAATGGAACTTTGATAGGTGGACCTTCAATTGCTAATCTAGTCTGAGGAGGGGCTAACTGATTTCTGGGCTGAAAGTTCTTTCTAGGCACATCCTGATAAGGAGCATGTTGAGCTAGTTGTTTCTTGAGAGCAATCAAATCATTAGCAAGCTTCTAGACTAATTGATCTAGCATTAACTCTAGGAGAAGATGTGGAAGAAGAGGATGCCTTGGATTTAGATGAATCTCTCCTCAGCTTTCTAGACATAATCAGATCATCTTCCACACTAACAACTAACCTCTGATCAACATCCAAGGTGGCAAGATTAGCTCTCCTAAGTGCATAGCTCACTTCAGTAATTGAGCATTAAGGAAGAAACACTTCTGAATCTGATCCACAGGTGTGTAGCTAATGGAATCTTGTTGATCAGCCTATTGAATTTAGCTATAAACTCCCTCATAGGCTCATGAGCTTCTTTCTTGATTTGGGAAATCTGAGCCAAGAGGGCATGCACATCTTCAGCTGGTTTAAAGTGCTACTCAAATCTGGTTGTCATGGTGTTCCAATTGGTGATAGATCCAGCAGGCAGGTGATAAAACCAATCAACAACATTATCTTGCAATGTCTCCACAAAAATTCTAACAGAGACATCCTCATGTTCAACGCCAAGAACACCACAAGCAACAATGAAGGCTGCTATATGTTCATCTGGATGAACTTTCCCATCACCTCTGAATTTGGGAAAATTCTTTCTATTGCCTCTAGGAAATTCATGCAATGGCTGGGGAAGAGCAAGAGGCCCAACCCTTTGGCCCCAAGGCAGAGGAGCTGCCATTCTTGGAAATATTGTTTGGAGAGGAACAACAACACCAACAAGGATCAGAGCATGCAGATTGGGACTGATCTGATTTTGAGGACTATCACTCCCAGAAGTTTTATCTCTATCAGGAGGAGTGCTTGTAGATCTTTCTCCTCTTATTTTTCTTGTTGATGAAGGAAGAGAGAAACCTTGGTTGTCCAAAGAGCTGAAATGAGGATCTTCTTCCCCAAGGGTTCTCCTACCCCTAGTGTATCTTGGAGTCGCTACAGATCAGAGATGATCAAGAAGTAATTCTTCAAAACTGGAAATCCTTCACAATGGATTCCCCAGTAGAGTCGCCAAAAACTATTGGGTTTCAAAATGGAACATGAGGGTGAAACCACAGTCAAGGGACAACAAGTCCCTCCTCTTTAATGGGAGAGGTTCCCTTATTGAAAGCAGTAAAGACTTATATACATATACACAACTTTCATCATGTGGATTCCTGATACTTTAAGAGATTTCATACCAAAATGTCATCAATACAAAGGGCTAAAAAGAATGGAGAAGATGGAAAGGGGGGGGAACAAAAATACTTTCTAGATATATAGATTTCAGAGTATAACCTTACTTGTATTGAAATAGAAAAATGTAGAATGGGATCATTCACCTTCACAATACGTATCAATCTTCAGACACAAAGTTCCAGAGATCATATACACAAGAGCACAAAGTTTCTTTGCATGCAGAGATGAACAATTCACTAATTAAGAGCCAGAAGTGAAAGAAAATAGTAGAGGAAAACAAAAAAACTTCTATATAAGCAATTTTAGTTTTTTACAATCTTTTCAAAAATGCCAGAACCCGTATACAATGGCAAAGCATGTTTTTATAACAATCCTATTTCATCTTTGCTTTGCCTCCAAGGAAAGAATATCCCAATGGGATCAAATTTGTTGGAGATTCGTTTGGAAAGAGATAGGAAACAAGAATGCACTCATGGAAAATGCAGATGCCCTAAACGGTTGAAATTCATCATTTCAAACGTGAATGCTTTAAAAATAAAAACAAAACAACTATTATTCCATCATCACTCTTTTTCACATAAAGATTAGGGTCAGAGGGACTTTTACAAAACCTTCATGTTTGAAGTTCTCATTGTTGGGTTTCAAAATGGAACATGAGGGTGAAACCACAGTCAGGGGACAACAAGTCCCTCCTCTTTAATGGGAGAGGTTCCCTTATTGAAAGTAGTAAAGACTTATATACATATACACAACTTTCATCATGTGGATTCCTGATACTTTAAGAGATTTCATACCAAAATTTCATCAATACAAAGGGATCAAAAGAATGGAGAAGATGGAAAGGGGGGAGAACAACAATAATTTCTAGATATATAGATTTCAGAGTATAACCTTACTTGTATTGAAATAGAAAAATGCAGAATGGGATCATTCACCTTCACAATACGTATCAATCTTTAGACACAAAGTTCCAGAGATCATATACACAAGAGCACAAAGTTTCTTTGCATGCAGAGATGAACAATTCACTAATTAAGAGCCAGAAGTGAAAGAAAATAGCAGAGGAAGATAAGAAAAACTTTTGTATTGAGCAATTTCAGTTTTTTACAATCTTTTCAAAATGCCAGGAACCCGTATACAATGGCAAAGCATGTTTTTATAACAATCCTATTTCATCTTTGCTTTGCCTCCAAGGAAAGAATATCCCAATGGGATCAAATTTGTTGGAGATTCATTTGGAAAGAGACAGAAACAAGAATGCACTCATGGAAAATGCAGATGCCCTAAACGGTTGAAATTCATCATTTCAAATGTGAATGCTTTAGTAGAAGTATATGGTGGTTTCCTCATCCATTTTCCCTCATCATTTCACCTTTGTAACTGCCTCCAAAACATTTGAGTGCCCAGTTGGCACATTTCTCCCTTTCATTCGTAAACGCTTGATTACCCTATCTCTTCGAAAATCAATCATATTCCCTTTGAAAATCATCGATTTTGTTCCAAAATAGACCCAAAATGCATTTCCACAAAAAGTGACCACGAACAGAGAAGGAAGGACGAAAAATGATCCACATTCATCCATTGTAGAGCTCAAGCCAAAAAATGGTGATAAAAAGATCAGATGCAGATGTAAATAAACCATTTTCCCTCTTTTTTACCTCGAAATCGGGACCCTACACGTGTCAGAATTAGAGAAACAATGAGCTAGGTGGAAAAATATGTTTCCCAACATTTGGGAGAAAAGGCACGATTTCTCGATTTCCTCCGCCCCTCCGCAGCTCCGCCAAAGGCTAGACACATGGCGCCATCTGATTGGATGAGGAAACGCGGTCCAAAAACAACCATTTGAGCCCTTTTGGCGAGAAGTTCAAAATCTCAAATTTCTCCATAGGTCCGCCCTCTCGATTTGACTAGGACATGTGTCACCTTCTAATTGGATAAGGGGCGGGGCTCAATTTACAACATTTTGATCCTTTGGCGTAAAATCTCATTTTCCCCCACCATTCCGCAGGTCCGCTGACACGTGGCATCCTCTGATTGGCTACGGGCCCCTAAGGGGGCGGCTAAACTTTGAACTTTTAACCCTTTGGCAAAAGTGCAAAAACAATATTGCTCCCACCAGCCCGCAACCCCGAGGACATGTGGCTGCTTTTGAGGGCTTGCGGAACTTATCTCTCCATTTCTCCATGCAGGCTCATGGGTCACTTTTGCTAACTTACCCCTTTTGGTGAAAAAGTGCAAAAATCACAAGGAACTCCATAGGTCTGCCAACCCGCCAAAGGGAAAATTTAACCACATAGGTCCGCCGAGCCATAACTTGCAAAATACAAGGAGTTAGGAGGACTTCTTGACCTTTTTGGAAAGGGGGAGAAATTTCCCATCTGATGGATAAGTTTTTAAAAGTTGTAAATCTCCTAGTAAGTCCCAGATTCAAAAATACCTCTTTCAAGCATACTTCAAAGGCACCAACTCAAAAGTTAACATTTTTAGACTTGGAAAATGGAGCGAAATTTGAGGGTGACAACACTCATCAAGCTTTACATACCATACCCTTGGTGTTTGCTTTAAGCCATATAAATATTTCTTCAACTTGCAAACAATATGCTCTTGTCCCTTTCTCACAAATCCATGTGGTTTCTCCATGTAGATCTCCTCCTGTAGCTCACCATTGAGGAATGCATTCTTTACATCCATTTGATGAACCTGCCATTTAAAGTTAGTAACCAAAGCAAGAACAAGCCTTATTGTATTCATTTTTGCAACTGGAGAAAATGTCTCACTAAAATCAACCCCTTTTGAGAAAATCCTTTTGCAACAAGATGTGCTTTGAATTTTTCAATGCATCCATCAGATCTAAACTTAGTCTTATAGACCCATTTAGTACCAACAATATTTTTACCTTCAAGAAGTTCTGTCAATTCCCATGTATTATTTTTCATTAAAGAGTCATACTCTTCTTGCATTGCATGTTCCCACTCTTTCTTTCCTTTTACTTCTTCATAAGATTGGGGATCATTTACTTTCTCTATTCTAGTCATTAAGGCATAGTTAACATGATGATCCTTTTCTTCAATTTGCTTACTCTTTTGATAAATTTCTTGAAGAATTTTTATTTTCATTGGGGGGCTTTGCTCATTATCACTATTTTCTTCCTTTTCTACATCTTCAACTTTAGAAACTATCTCAAAAGTAGATGTAGATTCCTTATGAAGACCTTCATCAAACTCGTATACACTAAATCACGCACTTTGGGTATCTATCTAGTCCCGATCACATACTACCTGTTCATATGTTTCCTAAGTAAGAAAAGTACTAATTGACCCATGTCTCTTGCCTCTTTTGTTTTCTTTCAGTTTTCATTTGTGTTCCTACACTCTTTCTTGCCTAGTATTTCTTTTCACACTTCGGCATTTCTCACTTTGGACACCAACACCCAACCAGAAATCAACACCAGAACTCCTGTCCCCTCTGGGTGCCCCCGACCTCTTTGTACTTTGCTCACATATTTTGGGTCCTTTCTAGCCATTTGGGCCTTTTATTTTCTTGGTAGTCCACCTTTTCGAGCTAATTACAAAATTCAAGCAAAGGAATCATATAAATATAAAGTTATGTGACCATAATAAAGGACCAAGCACTAAGCATTATCTATCACCACCTAAGGTTGCATCCAAAGGAATTATTATTGCATACACTTCATAGGAGGGGAATTTCACTCTTTCATGTACACATCTATTTACATCTTTTACATCTAGCTATTTGCTCGCTATCAAGTGTGACACACATAAGAGCCACCTAGGGTAAAATTTTGATGCACACACACACACAAAAATACATTGGTTCTCCGAGATGTAGTGAAACAAACAAATAAGTTCACTTGTTTAACAACCAAGGACAATCTGACCCCTCATTTGCATTATTTTCTTTTTGGGATTTGATGCGCTTTTGGGATTTTACAGTCATTTCTTCATTGCAGGTTACATGCGACATCTGTGAACTTGGTGCGACATACTAGTCATAGGAAACGAAAGATGGTGAACATCTTGCGACCCTATGAAGAAGGATTTCTAAAGTTTCGAGCATTCACAGCCTCCCGAGCATTTCTATAGCACCCACGGGTGCCCTTGACCTAGTCCAGGAAGATCTTGCAGTCACACAATTTTATGAGATTCGAATGACACTTTCCCCTTTCTGTTCATCAGCCATCACTTGGCACAATCCACGATTAATTGTGAAATTAGCTAAGTATTTTTTCCTTTCATTTGCAACTAGGGTTTCTAAATTTTAATCTTAATTTACTTGGGTCAATTTTTATACTTCATTGCATATATTTAGCGTTGTTACATAATTAGAATTAGGCATCTATTTATTTCAATATCTGTTTAATCATTTGTTGAACTTGTCGCTCGACACACCTTGTTTCTATGGATTTTATCTTCTTTCCATTATGATACAATCCTATGGTGAATTTATCAAGCCCACCTTTGATAGATTAATGATCATCTCACTAAGCATCCTCAAGATCTAGACTTGTTTTTATTCCCTTCTCGTGATGAGGTCACCAATCTTGCAGAGCTTACTTTTTTTTCCTCCACCCCCACTTCCATTGCTACTCAACCACCTGCTTTCACTCTTCCGCCTACTTCTACTATTTCTATATTTGTTCCTACTCCCACCAATCACTTCACTCCACCCCTTTTTTCTCATTCACGACAAGTATCTTCCACTTGGCACTCTAAAATTAGCCTCCTTTTTCAAGATCTTCAAGTTCAAATCCGTTAATTATAAAGAAACTACTTCCCATGTGCCTCCATCTTTGGATTCCAATTTTTTAATTCATACTCCATTCACACTCATCATTTATGCTTACCCACTTCCTCCTACTTTCATCACCCCCAAGATTCCCATTTTCAATGGACATGGTGACCCACAAGAGCATCTTTAAGAATTTCATGTGGTATGTCTAGATTTTGTGGATGATCATATTCTCCTAGCTAAGCTCTTTCCTTGAAGTCTTCATGATTATGCGATGTGTTGGTTCTATGATCTACCTGTCCACTCGGTAACATATTTTATACATGTAGCTTATGTTTTTCTTGCTCATTTTTCTTTCAATATCTGCTCTAAGATCTCATATTCTCAACTAGCTAAATTTAAACAAGGATCTAACGAACATCTAGTGGATTATGTCTTACGATACAAAAACAACTTAGTTAAGATGTCTAATGTACTTGTGGAATCTGAGCTTCAAGATCTATTTATTCAAAGTCTATTACCGCCTCTTTAGGAGAGTGTTATCTTTGAGACCTCTCCATCATTAGACAATTTGTGTCACACTCTTAAAATATGTGAAACAAAACCTTTATCTACAAGTAAGCTTAAGTATCAAGAACAAGCTTCATCATCTACGTGCTTTCAAAGAAAATCAACTTTCAAGTCATCCACAAAACCTACTGAAGCTAAAGCCACTGTCAACATTATATCTAACACTAAAGATCTTCAATGGAAACCACCTAAGTGTACATATATAAAATTGACTATCGCTTTGCATCTTCTCTTTCCACAACTTGTCGAGAGAAATATTATTATGCTTCCTCCACTCAACTTGGACCCTTCTTGTCTTGAAGGTTGTAAGTACAACAAAATTTTCAAATGGTACTATCATCAAAGCATTCAATATTCTATAGATCAATGCTTCAAACTTTACAATCTTATTCAAAATCTTATCGATAATAATGAAATTGACCTTCTCGAGAGCCTATGGCTTCTGCACTAGTCAATGAAAATCATAAGCTTAAAATATTCAATAATCCTCTTCCAAAACATGATAAGAAAGTAGATGATTCTTTAGCTAATCATACATATCACATAGTGCCTCCTTTTTGCATCGGGGCTCTTGAATTTTTGGTTGCTCACATTGAGTCATGTCCACTTATCATTTCTTTCTCCAATCATGACTATCATGCTACATTCTCTTCTGATCGCTTACACATCACTGCTTCTATTGGATCTACTTCTATTAATAACACTATCATTGATCCATCATTTCACATGAGCACATGTTCTATTGCACTTCTTTTCACTATCGGTTATCCACTCTCACAAATCTCATATCTGGTACCTAAATCATACGGTTATGTCAAGATTCCAGTCACGATCGGTCCACCATGTTTTTGCCTTGTCTTGTTGCACCTTCCATCAAAGGGTGTGACATGCTCTTAGGTATTCCCTAGCTCCATGCAACTCAAGCTATCATCTCCATGTATCACTTGTGTCTAAATTTTATTCACAATGCAGACAATTTTTCACTATCAATGGTGTTCTTCTATCCACATTATGGCCACAACCTCCTCTTGAGGTTGTCGTTGCACTTGCTAGAGCATATAGGTCCCTTGGACCTCTAAAATATAAAGCATAATATTCTCCTAGCTTGTGTGTTTGCACACGTCGTACACGCTGATCTCATCGCTTTTCTAGTCTATCACATTAGTCTAGGTCCACCACTCAGACAGATCCTTCACATCGGTATATGTCACCACCTCATGTTACTTCATATAGGTGTCCATCACCTCCACGCTCTAACTCACATCGATATCCATCCCCTTCATGTTCAGTTTCACATAGATGTCCATCACCTCCCTATTTTACTCTACCTAGGTGTTTGTCACCCCGTAATCTCCTTCACATAGGAATCCATCTCTTCATCGGTCTCATGCATATATACTCCCTTCACCTATGCAAAGGTTTGTCTCATACACCGCCGATCTCGTAACATGGTCACACACCTTTATCTTCGTAAGTATCGTGGAGGATCCTCATATTTCACTTTCATCATATATCATACTCATCACTCGCACATTTGGGGGCATTGTACATATTCATCCCCCTTCTAGCATTATTAGGTGTCTTACACACTCTACACTTTGTTTCTAGACTCTCACACATAACATACACATCTTGATACACTCTAGTATCATCATTACTTGATGATGCACTCTCGTGCTATGGTTCACACTTGAATGTTGAGGGCATACTATATACATGAACCTCACACACTACACACTTCACACATCATGCATTTATGACATATCTTTCTACACAACATCTATCGTGCATCATACACACTACACACTCTACGCATTCACGCTACACTTTTTTTCTTATACTTCTATGCCCTACACTTATTACCCTATGACACACTCTACTTCCACTGTTCATACTCAATCGCTGAGGGTTTACATCTAAAATGAACCCCACCATATTCACTCACTCACCACACTCTACATTTTGACGATCATATATTTCTAGAGAATACTTCAAACCATTTCCCGATGACGCACTCTTGTTCTATGGTTCATTCTCGATCAGCTAAGGGTCATGTATGAATGAAACTCATATCATACATACTCATTCACACTCACTCAGGGGGCACACTACTCCTATCATTCACTTTGCATTCCATTCCATCTCACACATCTACAACATACCGTATATCGTGGTTGCATTTACTCTTTCTTACTTATGCTTACAGTACGCTTTGTTTCCATACTAGACAAATATTTTTTATGTCATCATAATTTCTATATACACATGCGCGTTCACTTTCCTTCTAGTTGTGATCACAGATCATTACACGCATCATGGATTCTTGGCACAATACCTCTTACCAGATCCCCACAACAGCTCCTGTGGGCATCCACTTTTATATACATTATAGGTGTTATTGTTTCACTTTTTATAAAGCACAATACTATATCGGAATATATAATCTTTGACATACTTTCTATCTTTTTAACATGCTAATGGGTGCTTCATGTGCAATATTTTCTTTGCAGTCTATTGGCTACCATTTTCGTATGTTTCTTTGCTTGCTATTGTTTGTGTTTATATGCCATTGTTTGCAGTCTTTTCCCTATGTATTTCTTGTTCTCTGATTGATTCTATGCTTTTGGCCACTTCGGCCTCAATTGTCTTGTGACATCGTGAGTGATGTCCCATTTTTTGTGGTCTACATTTTATTCTTGTATGTTAACTTATATCTTGTATTTTATATGCATGTTTATCTGTTTTGCACTAACACATGTCTTCTATCCACTTTGCTTGCATGTGCTTTAGTTTCTACCAAGCACATTCCCTCCTCCCCTTGCAGGGGCTTCATTTTTAGTTCAACAGCTTGGTCCTTGTTTGGGATGCATACTCCTTAGCGATGTCGCATGCACCCAAAACAAGGGGGCATCATTGGGTGAATCGGCCACCCCATTCAACATTTCACAAGTCATAGTTCAAGACCACATCACAAATCACCAATCTCATGAGTGCAATTGCTACGAACATAATAGTTGGAAAGCTTGAGAATGTAAATTGACAGAGTTTATTTGCAAATAATTCAGGAGGATTTGGGATAAGACAAGCTTGCAATTTATAGAAGCAAGACAATTAGAAATTGGTTGAACATGGTTGAATGCACATGCTAAAAATAACATTGGAGGAGGTTGCAGTAGTGTTGGGGCATTTAGGGGAAATAAATGAATTAAATGCAAAATTGCATCCGGAAAGGTGGTTGTACGTGCAATTCAATTGCCCCCACCTTTCTAGGATTCTAGAAGTGTAGTTAACTAGGATGAGGATGTGGAGTCCAAGTGGTTGTTGATTGAGATAAGTGGAATTAAATAACTAAATTTAATTAGTATTTAATTGTGAGGAGATAATTAACCATTTAATTAATAAATGTTTAATTATATTAGCTAGAAGGTATTAGGAATTAATTTAATTAATTCCAAGAGAATGGTATAATGTTAATTTAATTTAATTGAGAGATAATTAACCATTTAAATAAATAAATGTTTAATTATATTAGCTTAGAAGGGTGTAGGAAT
This sequence comes from Taxus wallichiana var. yunnanensis, assembly GCA_018340775.1. Classification (NCBI taxonomy): domain Eukaryota; kingdom Viridiplantae; phylum Streptophyta; class Pinopsida; order Cupressales; family Taxaceae; genus Taxus; species Taxus wallichiana. The sequence goes on along the minus strand of CM031237.1, from coordinate 990,278,669 downwards.
TAATTTAATTAATTCCAAAGGTGTATTAGGATAAATTATTTAATTAATTATAATATAGATAGAAGTGGGATATAAATATAATTTTTAATTCTAGGGTGTATTTGACATTTTGCCCCTCTTTTTAAAGTGCTATTGTGAAGTAATTAGTTTAATTAATTTAAAGATAGTAGACATGTATGTATTTTTAGCATATCAATATTTTTCCGTTTTTGTTGTGAAGTAATGGTGCTTTAAAGATAGAAAATTGTGAAGAAGCATTAGGATGCCCCAAAAAGCATTTAGGATGCCCTAGGAAGGAAGAAGTGAAGCATTTGGATGCCCCAATGAATAAAATGGTAGAGGAATTCCCCCTCAAGTGGGTGGATGACGCAACAAGGTGGTGGAAAACCGCTTGATAGGAAGAAAACAAGGGATTGAACAAAGATGGGAAAGGATTGTGCTCATAGCATGAGCATTCATTTGGAGAGTAATTTTAGAGAAACCTTATTTTTGTTGTTGTACAATAGAGTTGTCACCATGATTATGAAAGAATCAAGATGGTTAACCCAGATGCACGTAAAAAAACACACACAACAAAGAAAAAAGATAAAAAGGAAAACAAACCCAATATACAAAGTAGGTGTCAACATCAGGGTTATAAAGGAACCAAGATGTAATCACACTACTTGCAAGTGGTCCAAAAAATAAACATCAACAATGCAACAAAAATTTGAAAAAGAAGACAATCAACTATGCCCCTAATGCGTGCCACAATGATGATTAAGTAGATACAAATGCTCCCAAGTGGGAATAGGATCAGATGGAAGAGCGGAGTTAAAGCGACTCCTTATGACACTCTCTTATTGGATCCATTGTGCAAATGATCAAAGTTGAAATTTCCCCGTGAAAGTTATATCGCGAAGGAAAATAATTTTGTGACTTGCCCCAAGCAGAGTTAGCATATCATGCAAAGGGAAGAAAGTGATAGTTGTAAGATCGAAATGATCACTAGGGTAATAGATAAAGGTATGATTTTATCAAGATTGTATTGAGATGTTGAATGATTCACTTTAAGTGTTTTCCAATTGTAGGATTTCTATGATAAGTGAATGTTTGTTCAAAAAAATTGTAATAATTTTTTTTTTTTTTTGATTTTGAAATATTTTCTTTTTTTTGAATTTTTTTTTTTTTGCGAGTTTTGAAAAGTTTGAAATATAAATGCAAATGCAAACAAAATATGAATACACAACAAAAAGGAAAATGCTAAATAGGCTTAAATAAACCAGGAGAAAAACACAACACATGCAAGTGACAAAAAGATACAAAACAAGCAATAGAAACAAACCCAATATGAACAGGAAGGATCCACACCAAAGTTATATGTGAACTAAGATGTAAATAAATTTCTTGCAATTGGTCCATAAGCGCATTCTAGATACACAGAGTACTGGTTATTCTAACTAACAAACATAAGAGACTAAGCTAAGAATATACAATACAACATTCCATATGTACAAACTTTAGACAAGCAAATACAACAAAACAAGCTAGTGAACAAAGCACACCAATGTTAAATACTAATAAGCAATCGATAATATAACACAACTCACAACAATAATGTCCAAAGAATTTCCTAGTGTGTTCCACGATAAAAAGATAGATAGATGTCAAGTTGTCCCCAAGAGAAAACCAAAGCCGAGTGGTGCCCTAAGAAAAGTGATATTGCAAAGAGTGGCTTGATGGATTGGAAAAATGTAGATTATTGGGAACAATCAGATGAAGAAAATGGCAAACAAAATTACATAGTCGTGAGTGTTTTTTTTTAAAGTTTTTTTTTTTTTTTTTTTTTTAACATTTTCAAACGTTTTTTGTATTTTCTAAACAATTTTATACTATTTTTGAAGTTTTGTGAGACATTTTTGAATGTTTTTGGTCTTTTTGGAATTTTGAACCACACGCCAAAGAAGAGGGAAAAGGAAATTCCCAAGTCAAAACCAACACGCTACGTATGAAGGAAGTGAACGAAAGCATAATGGAAGGCGAAAAATAGTGGTAGACAATGGGCATGACAACCTAACAAGGAGAACATGTGACACACGGCGAGGTGAAAAGATACAAGTGGGAAACAAGGGAAATGACGAAACAGTGGATGCACTAATATGCCCCCAACACAAGGGTAACTCTTCGGAGACTTAGGAGTAGAAATTCTTCAGATGAATGGCATTCATAGGCTCCTTCAACTCTTTTCCATCCTCGGTAGATAGTTTATATGTGCTAGATCCAAATTTGGTAGTTATAACATAAGGACCCAACCAATTAGGCTCAAATTTTCCTATTTTTCTCGTGGTTTAGTTGTGTTCTTCTGATTTTTCCTTTAGGACCAAATCACCGATTTCAAACTATCAAGGTTTGATCTTGTGATTATAATTATGGTGTACATAGTCTATTCTGATATACCTACATATGGTCTAAGGCATGAATCATCTCTCATCTAGTAATTCTAGCTCTGCAAGGCATGCAACACGGTAATCCTCTTCATGAATGAGGTGTTGAGGGAGACACAAAGTGAAGGTAGTTCAACTTTGATAGGTAATATGGCTTCAGAGCCATATACTAGGGAGAATGGAGTAGCTCTATTAGTAGGAGTACGGAAGGAAGTGTGGTAGGCCCAGAGGGCGGGATATAACTATGTATGCCAATTACGTCCATGTTTATTGACTGTCTTTTCCAGAATGGATTTGATAGTCTTGTTTGACGCTTTAGATTGGCCATTACATTGTGGATAGTAGGGTGTAGCCCATTTTAGGTGGATATTATATTTTTAGCTAGGGCCTTGAGATCCTTATTTTTGAAAGAACCACCATTGTCAGTGACAATAATAGTGGGGATGCCAAAATGATAGATAATATGGTTGAAAATGAATTTAGAAATATTGCACCCAATAACATTGGTAAGAGGCATAGCCTCAACCCACTTGGTGAAATACTCAATGGTTATAATAAATGTGTGGCCATCAAAAGATGTGGGCTTTATTTTTCCAATTAAATCGAGTCCCCATTTTGAAAAAGGCCAAGGTGAAGTGATGGGTGCAAGGCTTGGGATGGTGCATGAATGAGATTACCGTGTTTTTGGAAAGCCTTGACATTTCTTCACAAAGTTGCATGCATCTTCCTCCATTGTGGGCCAATAGTATCCATGCACAAGATCTTCTTCACAAGGACCATTCCACTAGTATGGGCACCACAAATACCCGAATGTACTTTAGCTAGTGTTTAATTAGCTTCATCTGATTGAGACATCTTAAGAGAGTCCCATCATAGCCTCTTCGATATAAGGTGTCAGCAAGAAGGGTGTAGCGTGAAGCACGTTGTGTTAAGGCTATTTTATTAGCTGAATTAAAATTAGGAGGATAGGATTTGGTTTGAATGAAGGTATATATATCATGGTACCATGGATGATCAGACCAACAATCTCACAAACCATGGTGGACTCTAAAATTCATATGTGCACCAAAATATGTTCAACAAGGAACTCATTGTGAGTTTGATTAGTGTCGAATGAAAGAAGGGATGTGATAGTTTCCATGGCATCCACTACTTTATTTTGTATGTGAGGAACTTGTTCAAAATTGATAATCTAGAAATACCCTCTAAGGCTATCAACCATTCTTTTATAGGGTAAGATCTTCTCATCTTTTACTTGATACTCTCTGTTAACTTGATTAATGATGAGAAGAGAATCACCAAGAACTGTCAATTCTTGTAAATGCCATGAGATAGAAAAGCCTAAGCCTACTATCAATGCTTCATACTCAGCTATGTTATTTGTGTAAGGGAAGCTGATATGATAAGATTTAGGTATGAGGTCTCCATCTGTGTACACAAGATGATTCCTGCTCCAAAACCATGGATGTTGCAAGATCCATCAAAGAATAATGTCCATGAGGGGGTTGCTTCTATGTACAAAAGGTCTTCATCTAGAAATTCAAAATTTAATGGTTGTGAACCTAGTAGTGGTGTTACGCGGCTAGTTGATCTACTAGTGCTTGACCTTTGATAGCTTTTTGATTGAAAATTTCAATGTCAAATTCATTGAAGTAGTGCAATCTAGCTAGACATTCATCCTGTTATGACTAGTCTCAAAGTAGGTACTTAAGAGGATCAACCCTTGAAATTATCTTGGTGGTATGATTTAGGAGATAGTGTCATAACTTTCCAAAAGTATAAGCAACCACTAAACAAGCCTTTTCAACTTGTGAGTACTTGGTCTCATGTTCAAGAGAGTTCTACTCAAGTAATACACAACTTGTTCCTAACCCTTATCATTGTGTTGCACCAATAATGCCCCAATGGCATGTTCTATTTGTAGAAGTATACAACAACATAGGCTTATCCTGTATAGGTGGCATGAGTATCGATGGAGATGACAAGTATTCTTTCAATTTTACAAAGGCATCTTGATAGTCTTGTGTCCATTTGAATTGGACATCCTTCTTAAGCAACTGGTTGAAGTGATGGCACTTATCTACCAATTGAGAGATGAAGTGATGGATAGACTGTATTTTTCCTTGTAGGCCTCTTAGTTGTCAAAGGTTCTGAGGAGGTGACATATCTATTATAGCTTTGACCTTGGTAGGGTCCACTTCAATTCCTCTTCATGAGACAATGAATCCCAGAAGTTTTCCTAAGTGACACCAAAGACACATTTTTTGGATTAAGGTGAACCTTGTATTCCCTTAATCACTCAAATATACACCTAAGAATTGTTGGATGATCCACTCTAGTCTTTGATTTTGCAAGAATATCATCAACATAATCCTCCATTATGTCATGAAGAAGGTCATGGAAAATAAAAGTCATGACACATTGATAAGTTGTGCCAACATTTTTAAGGCCAAAAGGCATGACCTTGTAACAAAATGTCCCCCATGGGGTTGTAAAATTGTTTTATGTTGGTCTTCTTCAGCAATTTGAATTTGGTTATACCCAAAAAATCCATCCATAAGGGATAACATCTCATGGCCCATAGTAGAATCAATAATCATGTCAATATTAGGAAAGGGAAGTCATCCTTGGGACATGCCTTGTTAATGTCATGAAAATTTGTACAAATATGGATTCTAGGGGGTCTTCTTTTCACAACTAGTACCATATTAGATATCCACTCTGAGTAATCAATGCACCATATGAATCCTACATCCAATAATTTTTGTAGTTTGGCCTTAACAAGCAATGCGACCTTGGGATGCATTTTACGTAGTTTTTACTTTACAAGTTTAGCATCTAGGTGCACCACAAGGTGATGAACCACAAGAGAAGGATCGAGGCCTAGACATATCTTTTTAAGACCAAGAAAATACATCTTGAAACTTGATTAGAAGTGTTGTGAAGGCTTTGATTTTAGTTTCTGATAAACTGGCACCTAGTTGTAATAGTTTTGGTTGGTCTTCAGTTCCAATGTTGATGATTGTCATCTCTTCTACCAACAACTTAGAAGTGTCATTATCTTGAAATGATGTTGTAGGCTTGTGTAGATTGTCTGATATTTCTAGATCCGAATCTCCTCTCTCTAGCACCTCTGAAAGGTTTTCACTAGGAGATGCATCTTTTCTTTCTTTTTTTTTTTCATTTTTTTTCTTCTCGCATAGCTCCTCAGAAAGGTTTTCACTATGTGAGATATAATTTTTCTTTTTTTGTGTTTTAATTTATTTTTCTTTAGGACTGGAGATTGTAATTTCTTCACCAAAGTAGGTGGTAGCATCAAGGTTTATATCAAAACCCTTCTTGTGATCCGACAAGGGAAAAGGGTCTCGAGCCCCGAGGAACTCTTGGATGGCCTCATCATTTTGAAAGAGGTCCATGGAAATATGACACTATTGGTCCTGATCAATGAGGGAAGGATAAACAACATCAAGGGTTCAATGGATAAGTATTCGAGGAAAATTGTAGTTTCAAGCTAGGTCTTCAAAGAGGCTATGTGTGGAACCGGTCTCAACTTCGGAATTGAGTCCTCATCGCTAGGTAATACATCAAAGACTATAGGCCTCTTCTCATATGTCTCATATCCTAGACCATATGTGTAAAGATTAGACTTGATATTCATAGGTTCAAGAACACCATGTCCTTGTGGGCCAAGGCCTCTTCCTTTCCAGTTCATGTTTTTCATCATTCTATGGCCTTGGTGTAATCAGTGGATTCATAGCATTTTGCCATCTATCTTCATATAGCCAAGAGTTTTCAGAGATTGAATATGTTCATCTTCTAGATATCCATATCATCTCCAAAGAGTGTTTTTGAGATAGTAAGTTAGAGGTTCTCAGATGAGGAGCATTAGGATGCCCATAGCTGTGAGGTGATAATGGGATTTTCAAACAAGAAATGCATTTTCGAGTGTGTACTCACCTAAGCCTTTATGGGAGAATGTAACCTCAGGTGACACCTTAGATGTAGATGCTTTAGAGGAAGGCATAGAGGCATGAGGAATATCCTCAAGTGATGCCCTTAGATGTAGATTCTTCAGAAGAAGATGTAGAAGTATGAGGGCATAATATTATGTCAGGGTCAATACGGTTGGTAACAATAGGAGTTGCACTAGATTCAGTTGTGCTATCATATCAATGGATAATAATTTTTTTTTGTACCTTGCTTTGAAAAACTTACAATATTCAAAGGGGTTAGTATCACCACGCAAGGTGAACTCTCTCCGTTATGTGGAAACTTTATGCATTGATGGAAGGTGGAAGGTACTTGCATGCATCACATGTATCCAAGGTCTACCCAGAAGAAGGTTATATGACGTTTCTATGTCAACTACATGACATATAGTGTCGGAGCTATGGGCCTACTTGTATGGGAAGAGTGATGGTACCACAAGACTGGCACTTGGTATTATCATAACCATGAATGGTAATGATATTAACATCTAAGTCATCTATTGTATGACCAAGGTAGTGAAGCATTTTTATAGAGAAGATGTTAAGAGCTACTCCATTGTCGATAAGAACTCTCTTGACCTTATGGTCTATAACGTAGGCTTCATGTACAAGGAGTTATTGTTAATCAGATTTGGGTTCAACATATCTTGAGGGCCAAAAGATAGGATAGGAGTTTCAGGTGTAAGGTTTGTGATCATAGCCTAAAATGTTGAACATTGAGAGTATGAGGAACACATGATTCATTTAGAGCACGAGTGAGGATATCCTAAAAGCTAGGTGACTCTTTTAATAATTCCATTAGAGAGATATGCACTGGCATGGTTGCTAATTGTTTGATGAAGTCATACTGACCAGGAGTGGGAGATTTGGCATTAGAGTTTGAATTTTGATTCAAAGGAGTTGTTGGTTTGATGTTTGAGGTTCTCAGAAAGATGTAGAAGGTTGGTTTTCCATAGGAACCCACATCTTCCTTTGGCATGTGGTCACAACATTACTCAAAGGTTTGAATTTAATGGTCACCATTGTAGATGGTACTTCCTCAATAAATGAGATAATTGAACTGAAATCAACGTTATTGGTGAAGAACCTTTGTCAACATTTTTATATCACCACCATGTTTGGGAAATGGGTTTGAGAACACCTTGATATTTTCATTGGGTGTTTTATTTGGTGATGGTTCTTCAATAGTGATATCTCCATTGTCGATGAGGTCTTGGAAAAAGTGGTGTAAGTGAAAGCATCGATCGGTTGTGTGACCATCAATGCAATGAAAATCACAATAAGTATTAGCTTTATACCAAGTGGGCTTGGGTTCTCCCTCAACCCAAGGTCTGGTGATGGGATAGGTAACCATGTTTGCATTAACAAGTTGTTGGAGTACACTTGAGAGAGGTTCTCCCAAAGGAGTGAAATGACATCGCTTAGAATCATGAGAGGAGGAAACCTCTTTTCTAGAAACAACAAGAGGTTGTTTACCTTTGTTTGGTCTAGTTTGAGTGTTTTGGATGTTGTGGACATTGCAGTTTTCCATAACACCATCATTGACCATATTATGATTACGGTTAACATGTTTGATTTATCTTGGTGAGAGCTATTAGGATGGTTACTATGTTTCCCATTATCCTTTGAATGAGGTTTGATCAAACCTTTTTGACAAGGGATTTTTCAATCTATGATCCTTTCTCAATAACTTCTTCAAAAGTATTAAGGCAATGCATTTGCATGTGAAAGGATAACTCACTATTGAGGTTAGGTACAAATATGCTCACAAGTTGTTTCTCAGGCATGGAGCATGGGAAGCGACTAGCAATCCCACACCATCTTTGTAGGAATTGTGCAAAGGTTTCATTTGTTCATTGTTTGGCATTACACAAATCCATCATTGTAATTTTAGAGTCTAGGTTGAATGAGAAATGTTTAACAAACTTCTCTAAGAGGTCCATGAAAGTTTGTATAGAGCCCTTAGGGAGGTGTAGAAACCATTCCAAGGCTTGTCCACCTAGACTTCATGGAAAGAGATGCATTAAGAAGACATCACTATAGGCCACCTCTTGACAAGCCATATAGAATTCCTTGATATGTTCTCTAGGATCATTCTTGCCCTTGTATTTTTCAATTTGGGTGTCTCAAAATATTTGGGAAAGGGGATGTGTAAAATGTCCTTATCGAAGGGGTAAGGACACAATTCTTCAAAGTTGAATTATTTACGTTGATGTTGCATACCCAAGATGGTGTCCTTCATCATTTTCCATTCTTGGGAAAATGGTGAGTTGTTCTGCAAAAAGATAAGGAACCATCACTCGTAGAGTTGTTGTTATCTTTGGTGTGTGCGGTATGACTCTTAAATGAAGCATCACTAGTTTTATTTGGTGCCTCATTGTTATGGGATTCATTGGTGACTTTGGAATTTAAGATAGCAAGTTGTTTAGCCATGTCATTAATTTGATTCATGAGAGCTTGAGTGGGATCGGTGGCCAAATCAATTGATTTTCCTTTATCCCTTCAGTCATATTTGTCTTTGTTTCCTTCATCAGATTTATCTTTTTTTGGTTCATCGCCTTTGGTGTTGTTTGAGGTGGATTTTTCATCATCATTTTTCATGTGACTAGGGCTACCTCATCGTTATTGTTTGTTGAAATGAAAGGTTCACCCTTGTTGGGTGGTGGTTTTCCAAGTAATGTTCGTAGAATATCCTCATCAAAATCAGAGGGTAATTTTTCTCCCATCTCAAGGAGATGAAGCAAAAATTGGTCTTTATTCATACGTAAGATATTTTTACATGGGATTGTTCTTTGAGTGAGATGTCATTCTGATCATCCTCAGAGTTTTGTTCATTGTCACTATCAAAATTTCCAAAAGGATTTTGATGTCAGTTCATTCTTCTAAAAGGAATATAATATTTGTGTCATGTTCCCACCATTTTTAAAAGAGGGAGGGAGAAAAAGAGAGATGTGAAAGATAACTCAACCCGTAGAAAAGTGAATGCGATGATGGAAGAGAGGTGTGCGATTAAGTTTGGTAATAACTTTTCCCTTAACAAAGTGAATGCTAAGATGTGCAAGACATTTGGAAGATATGAATGACACAACCCTTAACAAAGATGTTAAGATAAGCATGAAAGTGTTTGATAAACTCAACCCTTGACAAAGTGAATGTCAAGAGTGGTTCAATGGGGTAAGTGCACCAAGTGGGGGGCCAAAAGGGGGTCTTAATGGACGCATTTTTCTAAAAATAAAAAAATCAACTTGTGCAAAGTTTTTGAATAGTTACACTCAAAATTGGAACATATTGTAGACATATCAAAAAAATTATGTATTTAAAAATAACAGAGTCACTATGTCCCCCTAACTACCTCAAAAATATCAAAAATTAGTTTTTTTTAAAATATATAGAATTACACCTAGTTTGTGCCTAAAAACTTTTATTCAATTTCAATGAGTAAAAAAAAAGATACACGACAAAAGATAGACATGTTTAAACTTCAAAAAATAGCTATAAAAAGGCATAGTTAGAAAATAAATAATATGGAAACCTTATATTTGTTAGAAAAATTGGAAAATAATATTTATACAAAGAATAAACTATTATTTACGTCGTGGTATAATTTTTTAAAAATGAATTGATCATTTGATATTGATTTATCATGCGGAAGTTGAATTTTTGCATTTTTCTACAAAAACACACGGTTTGATGTGTTTGTGTAGGTCCATGCCTCAAGCTTGGGGATCCAAACTAGATCCCAAGCCTTGAGGCATGTGTTGGAAAAGGGAAAAATCATAACGCGTATGCGTTATGCTTTGTTTATATATTGTGGTCCCCCAACGTCCCTTTCATCTCTTTCACAGGATTTCTGCATACATTCTGTTTGGTCTGTAATTTTCTATGCATTTTCGCATGATTTTTAGTAGTTCATTTTGTCCCCTACCCCACTAGTTGATTTTTTCTAATCATGGGCAGTAAAATTTGAGCTAAGGACAAGAGGAAAGTTAAGAAAAAGACATCGAAGCTTGGAAAAGATGGGAATAAATAAATTGAAGTGAATGTAAAAACTTCATGCAGGGAAAGGTACATCTGCTATATCAAATGTAACTAATGTATTAGAAAATGGGGATGAAATACATAATGAAAATGTAGAGAATAATGATTTTGCAAGGGATAATGATAACCCCGAAATTGATATGAATCCAATTGTTGAACCTTTACCTAAGAATCCAAATGTTAACCCCAAAATTTTGTATGAAACCAATGAATGAAGAAAATAACCTTGTAAATGAATCTTCACCTCTAAGAACACCTCATTCTATTTTGCAAAGAAAACCAATTCACTTAATTGAAATTGATGGAAACATTATAAAACCAATGCCTAACAAAATGTTTGAAAGAAATGCGAGAAGAAAAGCTAGTGAAATTTGGGATAATTACTTTGAGAATTTAAATGACACACAAAGATGTCAATTATTTGTTACATTGATGAAATTAATTAAGATGAGACCTATAATAAAGACCACGGGTTAAAAACATCTAATGTTACCGATCAAAATGCGTCAATTGTTGAAAACATACATAAAGCATACCAAACTATAGGTGGAAAAAGACGCACCAAAGATAGTAATGTTACACGGCATGCACTTACTAATTGTATAGTAAGTGATAAAACAGTTAATAAACACTTGATTAGAAAAATAAGTAGTGCTTTGAAGCTAAACAAAAAAACACTAATGAAAGCAATAGAGAGACGTAAACGTCTTGAGTCAGTCAATAACACTGACTATTGGGCTTTCTCTAGTAGACTTCCATGGAAAGATAAGAATACATCTAATATTCTAAAAGAATTAATTGTAAAATTTTGGAATGAGAACACAAGGGTGTCACATAATAGAAGAGATACAATAAAAAGAAGAATAGGTTCTTGTAATCATGAATCGTGTGCAAAAATTTCTTAGATATGACTCAAACACAATTGTTCTCTAAGTTTAAGAATAAAATCCACAAATTAATATTAGCCAAAGATTCTTTGAAATGAGCAAACCCTTTTATGTGAAAATCAATCACTCACGTACCACTTATTGTTGCAGGCATCATGTTGAATTTTCAATGCATTATGATGTTTTTTTGTCAAATACGTCGTGTTTTGCATATTGACATCATGTTGCAGGAGTGTGGATTAAATGTCCCACCAAAATTTTCAAGGGAATTTATTCCAACAATATTTTGTGAAAAATCAACTAGACAATTTTTTATAACAAAGCATGTTTGGATGGAACGTGTAATGTATGTAGTGGCTTGCCAAATCTGAAAAGTTGTATCCACAAGAAGAGTACAAATTCAATAGGAAAATAATTGGTTGGCTTTAGAGAATATAAATCGATGGCATATTAATTAAAAGATGGAAAAGAATCTAAGAGGTGTGAGCTTGTTACAAAACATTCCCGTATCAGAATATATGGTCAAATTCATAGAGGAAATTGTTTATGAGTATGCAAGGAACACACATAGAGCTCGATGGTTGGATGAACAATTCAAGTTAAGCAAGGACACATTCCGACTTGGTACTATTTTTTTCGAGTTGACTTATGCAGAGAATTACATTCACAGCCACAAATGGAGGTTTGGTCTCAATATTATAACTCAGTGCAAGTTGTTATTTTCGTGCACATATCATTCATGTACTCTCCAGAAAGCATTGAGTAAGATCAAAAATATTAAGAGTATCATTTCTACATCAATGATGATCGGACACATTCTATAGAATATGTACAAGGGTGTTTCTAGGTGTTTTATGTGAACTTGAATGAGAGGAACATTATTTTCAATCAACATTACATTTGGTCAGACAACTGCACATCACAATTCAAGAATGCACAAATGTTTTATTGGCTAAGTAGGATGCACAAAGAAACAAATGTACAACATATCTATATTTTTACTAAGGCAGGACATGGAAAATGAGAGCATGATGGTGCAAGAGCATGTGTGAAAAGAACACTTACAAGAGAAGAGTTAAAGTTCAAGGATGGTGCTAAATTTATAGATGTAAAAATATTTTTGATTGGTGTGTCAAGAATATGGGCCATGAATCTCAAGAGAGATCAACGGTTTGCAGATATTTTTGGTTGATTGATCTAAAAATCAATTTTAACTAGCAATTGTGCACACACTTAACTTTGCTTTGTATTGATTTTTGATATAAAAATTGACTATTATATCCTTTTTTATTTTTAATAAAAGAATTAAAACTGAAGGTATTGTGTAAAAATAGAAAATAAAGAGATGAATCACCAAAAACTTGACACAAGAATTGATAACGGAGTTCCACACTTGTGGCCTACGTCTCCGGGTCTAGTTGAATGAGACCGATCTATTAAAATCTTGAAGATAAGTTTTTACAAAGATTTCTATAAGAATCTGATCTTCTCATCATGTTTCTCTGCCAAAAATAATAGGAGTCACTTTTTACTTCATCTCAAAATTCCATCTCTAGCTCAAGTTATGAGCAAAACAATAACACAGTCACTTTCCCGTGTCTATACTAGTAAAACATAGCTCCTTTTATAACATTTCATAACCCAGGTACAATGGTTGGGTGCCTATATTTTTACCCAAGTGGCCCAGTTCAAATCCCACTCCATGTGGGGCGCATTTTACATAGGGATAAGATCCCACATTTGTTGGGCATGAAAATAGGAAGGCATTTATATAGGTGGGTGGTGTATGTTGTTATTGGCTTAAGAGCTATCTTATCCCCAAGGATGGGGTGCTCAATGTGGGTGATTGGAGAGATAAGGGGTGTGACATGGCATGTATTTGTGCATGGATATTTTAATAAATGGCTGTTTGGAAAATGTGCATTGAAATATAAGGATAATAGTTGGCAAATTTAATTGGAAATTAAATAATGTGGCCAATGTGGAGTAATAAATGGGTGTGGCTAAATTTTTAATATTATTATTTATTTATTTTCCATATTTCCACGTGTCATATTTTCATTGGTCCACTTGACGAGCGTGCACGTGTTCAACCTGTGCACAATCCCCAAAATTTTCCAGTTACCCAAAAATTTCAGCGAGCCATAACTTTTGCATACGAGCTCCGTTTCCTGCAAATGAGATATCGACGGAATCGTCTAATTTTTCTCCATGCCATAGAACTGATTGAAATTGATTTTGAGAAGATATTATATTGGTGTTTCTTCATGAGGATCCTCTGGATCATTGATAGAGGAACAACATCTGAAAAATTTGAAGATTGTATAATCATGTTGCAGATTAAGTGATATGCATTCATTTTGTAGTTCGATGAAAATGCTTGGACTATTTATACTAGGTGCATGACATGTTTTTTTAAATCATGCATTGGTTTTGCATGGAATGAATGTGAGTCACATCATTGGGTGGATGAATGGACTTGTAAACCTCGATTCCACTCGACACACATCAAGTTCCACGAGCATTACAACTTGTAGGGTCTTCGATCATATGATAATGTCACTTGACTTTGACCAAGTCTCTAATTTAGTAAAAAATATACATACATATATGTACATGCCATGTTTTAGATTTATAAATTATTAAATGGTCTCAACTCTTAATGTATTTTAAATTTGACTTCAATTTTACTTTGTGATGTAGGGCACGTTTTACGCTTATTGCGATGGAATTTAACAAAGAGGGAACAAAATACTTCTTGTCTCGTTGTGTAGAGGGGGAAAATTGACTTCCACATTCATTGATGGTGAAGACCTTGAGTATCCCACTGGGTCAGTGGTAGTCACTGGAACTTGGATTCGACGATATCCTATCAAAAAATCAAACATTTGGTTGTTTGAAGACTATGAAGTACATCAAAAGATACTTCACTATTCACATTTGGTTCTTGCAACAAATATTAAATTGATCAAATATCAAGGTCAGCCATTAAACAAGAATCTATGTAAGGTTTGTGAATCATATCATGAAGTAATTCTTGCTATTTTCAAGAGTAGACTTGATCCTTGCGGTTCATTGGATTGAATTTGCAAAGGTATGTTCGTCATGAATTTAATTTGAATATTTATTTTAATGATTTTGTTTAAATTCTATTTAATTTATTACTAACATGTTTATGTAGGCTAGTGGTGCCAAAAAAGCTTCCACCTTCACGTGGTTGGCACTGTCAGTAGAGAATTTATTATTCTCGAAGCCAAGTGAAGTTAAGAGAAATTAAATATTAGAAAGGAACAACAAACAAAAATTCTCATTTTACCACCTATATTGTAAAAATATCTTATTAAAATTCTCATTTCACTACCTATATTGTATGAACCACCTATATTATTCAGGTGATTGGCAATAAAAACCTTACACTGACTCGGACTACACTATTTCATGCATTTGAAAACAATAGAAGGCAAGAGAACCGAATGGAGATGGATAAAACCGTTAGAGGATTTATAAGATCTCCAAATTTTTACACTGACTCAAACTACACTATTTCACATGTTTGAAAACAATAGGACAACGAGAACATTGAAATGAGATGGATAAAATTGGCATAATATTTTTAGAGGGCCCTAATATGGAGGTTTCGGATATGATGGGTCATTTCTAGGTGCCATGGAGTCCGAAAATCACTCACAAAGATATAGCATTTTTGGTCTCATGGCTCTTAAGGGACTACGCTTAGACAAGGTAGTTCGGAAGCACTGAGCTTTGGAATCCAAAATGAAAGCTCCCTAGCATTTACCTAGCCACCCCAACGTGTTAATGCAAATTGGTTCAAAGCAAGAGCTTCTATTTGTTAAATATCGCATCGACAACCTTACACTATCAGAGCATGCAAATGAGATGGATAGAAAAATGTCGAAATATTCTTTTCTATAAACTATGGGAGATAATAGAGAAAGGTGTCATGATGCTTCCTACAAAATTTTAGGTCAAATTTAGGTCATTTGTTCAAGTTATATGAGTTTTTGTAAAATAGACTTTTGTTCAAGGTTATCCAACCAAAACACGTTATACCTTCGACGAGTGTTTTCTGACTCAGTGGAACCTAGAGACATCTCGCCGATATAAAACCTCCATGTCGGGGGCCCTCTATGAAATACTATTCTAGTTTTTCCATCTCCTTTTGGTGTTCTCGTTGTCTTATTGTTTGCAAACGTGTGAAATAGTGTAGTCTGAGTCAATGTAAGGCTGTCAGATGCTATATTTTGTAAATGGTAGCTTGTGGGACTGAATTATCTATGCCAACACATCTGGATGACTTGGTGAACCCTATTGAGGCTTTTTTTTGGTTCCCTACACTCCCGTGCTTTCGGGCTACCCTCATCCGGTGTAGTCCCTTAAGAGCCTTTAGACCAAAATATGTTATATCCTCGATATGTGATTTCTCGTACTACATAAAGACCTAGAGATGTCTCGTTAGATCTCGAAGCCTCCACGATGAGAACTTCTACGAAATCCTCTTAGTGTTTTATCCATATCCTGTTGGTGTTCTCGATGTCCTATTGTTTGCAAACACACGAAATAGTGTAGTCTGAGTCAGTGTAAGGCTGTCAAATGCTATATTTTGCAAACGGTAGCTCATGGGACCAAACCGTCTATGCCAACACATCCGGATGGCCTAGTGAATGATAGTGGAGGCTTTTTTTTGGTTCCCTATGCTCCCTATGCTTTTGGGCTACCTTGTCCAAGCGTAGTCCCTTAAGAGCCCTAAGACCAAAACACGCTATATCTTTGACAGTGATTTCTCGGACTCCGTGGCACCTAGAGACATCTCATCAGATCCGACACCTCCATGTCGAGACCCTCTATGAAATAATTTTGAAGTTTTATCCATCTCCATTCAATTCACTTACTATCATATTGTTCACAAACACGCGAAATAGTGTAGTCCGAGTTAGTGTAAGGTTGTCTGATGCTATATTTTTCAAACAAAAGCTCGTGGGACCAAAACGCCTATGCCAACACATCCCGATGTCCCGTAAATGATATTGGATGATTTTTTTGGTTCCTTACGCTCCTGTGCTTTTGGGCTACCTCGCTTTATGTGTAGTCCCTTAAGAGCCCTGAGACCAAAACATGATATATCTTTGACAGTGATATCTCGGACTTCGTGGCACCTAGAGATGTCTCATTAGATCCAAAACCTCCACATCATGACCCTCTACAAAAGCCTCTCATGGTTTTATCCATATCCATTCGGTTCTCTCGTTGTCCTATTGTTTGCAAACGTGTGAAATAATGTAGTTTGAGTCGTGTAAGGTTGTTAGATGCTATATTTTGCAAACGGTAGCTTATGGATCAAACTGTTTATGCCAACATGTGTAGATTGCCCTGAATGCCAAAGGAAGATTTGTTTTGTTCCCTACACTCCTCGTGCTTTCAGCTACCTCGTCCGAGGCATAGTCCCTTAAGAACCCTCAGACCAAAACACGCTATATCTTTGATAGGTGATTTCTTAGACTCCATGGAACCTAGAAATGTCTCGCCGTATCTAAAACCTCTATTTCATGACCCTCTACGAAATCCTCTCACATTTTTATCCATATCCATTCGGTTATCTCGATGTCCTATTGTTTGCAAACACGCGAAATAATGTAGTCTAAGTCAATGTAAGGTTGTCAGATGCTATATTTTGCAAACAATAGCTCATGGGACCGAACCATCTACGCCAACATGTCTGAATGGCCTAGTGATTACTAGTGGATACTTTTTTTTTGGTTCTCTATGCTCCTTGTGCTTTCGGCTAACTCGTCCGAGCGTAGTCCCTTAAGAGCCCTGAGACCAAAACACGATATATCCTCAATAGGTGATTTATCGGACTCTGTGGCACCTAGAGACATCTCATTAGATCTGAAACCTCCACTTTGAGACCCTCTACAAAATCCTCTCACGGTTTTATCCATATCCATTTGGTTCTGTCATTGTCTTATTGTTTGCAAATGCGCGAAATAGTGTAGTCTGAGTCAATGTAAGGTTGTTAGACACTATATTTTTCAAACAATAGCTCATGGGACCAAACCATCTATGCCAACACATCCTGGATGGCCTAGTGAACACTAGTGGAGGATTTTTTTGGTTCCCTATGCTCCTCGTGCTTTTGGGCTACCTTGTCCTGGGTGTAGTCGCTTAAAATCCTTGAGACCAAAACATGTTATATCTTCGACAGGTGATTTCTCGGACTCCGTGGCACCTAGAGATGTCTCGTTAAATCCAAAACCTCTATGTCATGGCCCTATATGAAATCCTCTCATGGTTTTATTCATCTCCATTTGGTTCTCTCGATGTCTTATTGTTTACAAACGCACGAAATAGTGTAGTCTGAGTTAGTGTAAGGCTGCCAGACGCAATAATTTGCAAATGGAAGCTCTTGGCACCGAACTCGACTAGGTAAACACGTCAAGGTGGCTAGGTAAATGCTAGGGGAGGATTAGTTTTAGTTCCCTACGCTCCTGTGCTTCTAGGCTACCTTGTTTGGGCATAGTCTTTTAAGAGCCATGAGACCAAAACACGTTATATCTTCAACAGTGATTTATCGACTCCGTGCCACCTAGATACGTCTCGTCAAATCTAAAACCTCTATGTCGAGGCCCTCTACAAAATTTTCTCACGCTTTATTCATCTCCATTGAGTTCTCTTGTTGTCCTATTGTTTACAAACTTGTGAAATACCGTAGTTTGAGTCGGTGTAAGGTCAGAAGAAGCAATACTTTGCAAATGTAAGCTCTCAGCACCGACCGACTACACCAACACGTTAGGGTAGCTAGGTAAATACTAGAGTAGGATTGTTTTGGTTCCCTATGCTCCCGTGCTTCCGAGCTACCTCGTTCGTGTAGTCCCTTAAGAGCCATGAGATCAAAACACATTATATCTTCGACATGTGATTTCTCAGACTCCATGGCACCTAGAGACATCTCGTCAGATCTCGAAACCTCTATGTCGTCCCTTACAAAATCCTCTCACAGTTTTATCCATCTCCATTCCATTCTCTCTATGTCCTATTGTTTACAAACATGTGAAATATTGCAGTTTGAGTCAGTGTAAGGCTGCTAGATGCAATACTTTACAAACAGAAGCTCTTGGCGCCGAACCGACTACGTCAACACATCGAGGTGGTTAGGTAAATGTTAGGGGAGGCTTTTTTTTGGTTCCCTATGCTCCCCGTGCTTCCGGGCTACTTCATTCAGGTGTAGTTCCTTAAGAGCCCTTAGACCAAAACACACTATATCTTCGACAAGTGATTTCTTAGACTTCGTGGCACCTATAGACATCTCACAAATCAAACCTCACCCAGGAGTTATTTTTCAATGACTATATTGGCTTAAGAATGAATTTGATAGGGGAATGTCTAAGAACACACAAGAGTTATCAATCGCCCAATAATCTTTTCTTGTTTAGTTCTCGAATGGGATTTAGCTTGCTTATGGCTTAGTGACCTTCCATTCATTGATAATTTATGCTATGATAAACCCATGGATGCTTTCAAAATTGCCTTCAAAAATATATGGGTATTCATCAAGCCTAGTGAAGGGTGTGATGTGATTTCTAGATAACTTGAAATGCCTACGATTTAAAGGTAATAACACGAATTGGACAGATTAGACAATCAAGAATAATTGAGTGTCTGAATCAGAATGTCATTGCATCCGGAGACATTGTCGAGCATTGGAGTAATGCATATGGAGAGACATTCTCAAAATATGAACAGATGAAATGCATCAAATTAGGATGACTCTTAGGTGTTTTAACAGGGGAGAAGACTAAGAAGCATTGAAGAATGTAGTAGGTGCATGATAAGATAGAACCAATACAAAGATACCATGAGCAAGAAGAAGCACAAGCAAGGTAAATACACATATACACATTGATAAATTGAATGAATAATTACTCAAATTAAGTAACTCTTTATATACATACATTATATAAATATTGATTTCCAAAGTTTGATGCATATTGTACATTGAAAACGCTAGTACATGTACATCACCAATAAATGAAAAAATAATCCATAATGTCTTAAATATTGTCAAGTGCACATCATATTAGTTTCATGCAAAAATAATATCAGAAATGTAAGGTAACGTACAAAAATATTAAGTTCCAAATAGTATTTTAATGTGCATAATAAATATACAAATGCCCAAATAGGTCATATACCATCAAGTTCAAATGCTATCTAGGCGTACATACAATGCCATGCACATAGGCATACAAAAAAATGTCATGTAAGACATATATATTTCTTATTCATCAAAATCTATCCCTCTCTTGGTCTTGCTCGAAGAAGGCCCTCCCTTAGATGAAGACTGCCTATAAGATGACTTTGGATCGTCGAGCCCATGCTACGAGTCCTCTCCACTAAATACTCTCTTGTAGATGAACCTGTAAATACAAACAATGTTTTTAGTCAAAACTTAATTTATATATGTTTTCAACATGTATTTAAGACCATGCTAGAATGAAAGTATTTACATAAATACACAAACTTACTGCAAGTTGTCGATCATGGCGAATTTGCATCTCATGCTCAGATGAGTCATCGGGATCTCCTGGAGTACGAACGGAGGTACGAAGACAACGAGATGGAGGAGTCCATGCCCTCAAAGTCAAAATGGAGGGGGTTGAAGTTCCCTACATACATATAAGATTAGAAAATATAACATCATAATTAGCAAAAATAGAACTCAGTACATGTATGTGTAATGAAAATATTTTAACTAATTTTATCAATATAGACCTTTTTTTTACCCCACCACACTTGTGAATCAAATGAACATGACTACTACGTGTTGCGGGTAACTCCCGCATATACACAATGAAGGATATTATTAACATAATTTAATAATTCTACAATGAAAGACATTACTATCATGTAATTTAACATAATATGAATTACAAAAGCAATTTAACAAAAATTACATGTTGTTTGAATACCTCGGTGAGTTCTCATGCAGAGATGAAATTGCAGACACCTTTCTCTACTTGTCACAGAGATGGTGGGGTGTCTAGTGAAGTCAACATATTTATCAAACATGTATCACGTGAGTTAGATGAACATACAAGAACATACATATATTTTACTTAAAATATATATATATATATATATATATATATATATATATATATATATATATATATATATATATATGCATGTATGTGAAAATTTTACACAATTAACATTCTAAATTACCTCTGTGAATGTATGTGTATGCATGGTGCTCACCGCCTGTGGTTGGGATGAAGATGCGCCTCCTACGCGCTGTAATATCAATGCATGTACATGTACAAATACAATTATTTCAAAAATTTAACATATATAAGTAAATAAAGTACTTAACATTTTGTAACACACATAATAAAACATAACAAATACCTATGAAGGTGACGCCAATGACTATAATCCAAATGTCTCACTCAAAAAGGCATCTAACATAGTGACATTATCATGTGCACCCCTAGCACCAACTCCACCAAAATCAATACGCATGAAAGTATCTTGCTCCTCGGGCCCAAAACATATGCTACCACATGACATGAAAAGATGTGGCCTCATGCTAGTACTCCCGAGGGAATACATTGTGTACCTTCGTGAGCATCCGGATCGAAATCTCCCTCGTATGTCGAACAAGGGTCATAGATAACCCCTGAAGTGTGTGGAGTGTATCAATCTATATTGTCTCCTTCACTGCTAGAGGGACAGTCTTAGGGTGAGGGGGATTACTGTGCAAGGGACTCTACTCTAAATAGGTGCACATTGTGCACTGTTTGATCCTCGTCCAAATCCTTTTCCTCGGCCCCGAAATCTTGAAATCAAAATAATTTGGATCTCATTTTTTTATGAGTAAATGATTTTGATCGTAGCTATGAACCTGGAGGGGTAAAGCCCCCTACCCTACAATAGAGCAAAATAAGAAGATGGGGGAAAGAGGGGAGAGAGTAAAAACAATCGAAGCGGGAGGGGAAAAAGAGGAAGAAGGAACTAAGCATGATGGGGGATGAAGAAGTCAAAGCAAAAACCACATGAAGAGGACAAAGAGAAACCCACCGGGTCGAATAGATTAGCCATGGGACATTCGGCATGTTCATTGGTAGATCTATGCAGCAAAGTGAAAGCAACACTTGGCGCGGTCTTTCAGCTCATTGAGGTTATTGATCGTAGAGTGCACTGGGAATAAGGCCGCATCGATGTCGATTGCAGGGAGGAAGTGATGATCTAGTGAAGGATGAAAGTTCTGAGAAAAGGTAACCAGATCGTGGTATTGGCCGTAGAGCCATTGGATGCCATGACTAGAACCCAGTGCTAGCTCATCAACCTCCTCAACCCACAACAAAGGATCCGGGAGGGAAAAATCTATCAACTGTTCGTGTAAACCCACCCTGTGGACTAGGTAAATTTCATCCTCCGCAACGAACTCAACAACAACAGGGTCGGGATGAAGGAGGAGGCAGAAAGAGATGAAGGCCGATGTGATGTCCGAATCTATCCTGGGACGCCAAGAATGGAAACGGTAAGAATCCCCTAGGATGGATTCGATCACTTCCGCTTCCTCAGATGAAGAATACCTGAAAATGATAGAAATCCGGTGACGATCAATCAGAAAAGAATCGGCGCTCTCGGAATGACCACAAAGATCTATGAATGGGAATCCGATGAAGGCCATGGGAATAGAAGACAGAGAGTCCAAGCAGTCGAGGGTGTGCTAAAAAATGTAGCTCCAAGTGATACTTAAGGATTCCGTGGTGTAGATCACCAGGAACTATCTTTCAGAGGAAAGGATTGACGTGAGACCTTCCTGACGTAGTGTAATGCTGGAGAAACAATTGTTTGTGTGAGAATCAATCACATAATTTGCTAAAAGATCTGCCGCCAAGTTGGACTCTCAAAAATATGACTGATGCTCCAAAATTTGAGTTTACCGAGCCAGAAGATGACGGTCTGGATGAAAGGATTGATGCACCAGGATGGGGCAGAACCCTTCGAAATGGAAAAGGTAATTATTTGGGAGTCTCCCTCAATATGCAGAGTATCCCCACCCATTTTGATGGCTAGTTTGACTCCCTCTAAGAGGGCTTGTACTTCCACCAGGTTGCAAGAATAGCAGTTGCTCAATGGAAAGGATCCCGCCACAATGAGGATACCAAGCATCATCACGGAGAATGCAACCAGCCCCGAAGAACCCAAATTACCTCTGGAAGCTCTGAAAATTTAATTTCCAAGAACCTTTGGGGGAGGTCTCCAAAAATCCTATTTCCTACGAATGAGCTTCTCAACTTGGGAAAGGCCTTGTTTGACAATGGATCCAGGTTTTGGAATTTTGATGAGAGGCCAAGCCTTAGAAATGTGAGCATCCAACGAGGAGAACGAAGGATTATTCAAACTATTCTTGGAATTTTAGAGATGGAAACTTCTAATTTTCTCAAAAAGGTGGGAAGAGAGCTCAGTTGATTACGAAAAAGGTGCAAATTTCTCTCCCACCAAATGTGCCACATGAGAAAAAAAGGGGCCACCTTCCAAATGGAACTCAAAGAACTATTGGAACCCAAAGAGGGCCAAGACAGAAGGGAGTCTTTGATGTTGTTGCAATGAACCCAGGAGAGATTAAGTTTTCCCAATAGCCATTGCCAACCTTGACCAACAAAGGGGCAATTGAGGAAGAGATGATTGAGATCTTCTTCCGCCTGACCGCAAAGGACGCATTTGGAGGGGCCAACAAAACCCCATGATCTTCTTCGTAATTGGGTAAGAACTTTGTTTTTGAGGATGAGCCAGCCGAAGATTGCCACTTTAGGAAGAAGAGAGGAGTGCCAACAACCAAGCTTGGGATGAGTGACAAAACCGGATTGAGAAAGAAGCATACGATAACCATCTTTGATAGAGTAGATGCCCGAGATGGAGCCAAGCCAGAGCAAATGATCCTCATAATCTTTATAAGCAACTCTTCTCGAAAGGATCTCATCCAACAGAGTAGAGCACTCGTATCTGGGACATTCAGAAGAGAGGGATCTTTCCATTGCCACGAAGGAGAACCGTCCGGATGACGGGAACCATAATTTGCAACATGAATACCCTAGGACAATCTGGTTTTGTTCATAACATTGTTGAGAGAAGAGACCAAATTAAGAGGAGAGCACCCGTTCCAACCATCCTCCCAAAAGTTGACCCGAGTACCATTGTTAACAAACCATGAGACCGAATCTACAATTAGAGATTTGCATTTGCGCATGAAATTCCATATATGGGAACCTTTGGGGAGATCTTCACAAGAAAGAAGAAGCTCCGGCCTACCAACCTCCAAATATTTGTGAGAAAGAACCTGATGAGCCAACCTGTGTGGGGAAGAGATAAAGTTCCAAACTAGTTTTGCACCTAGGCAATATTATGGAGAGCTAAATCCACAATCCCTAGACCACCCGAAGAGATGGGTGATTTAACAACATCCCATTTGACCAAATGAAATTTATGATCTTCACTGTTCCCCTACCAAAGGAAGGTTCTGATAACCTTTTCAAATTTCAACAGCACCGAATTAGGAAGAGCTAGAACATATAACATATATATTGGGAGAGCACAAAGAACTGACTTAATCAGGAGCAAACGACCCACCAAAGAGAGCCATTTCCCTTTCCAAGTTTACAAGTTTGTAACCAAATAGCCGAATAGGGACTGTAGAAGGTCATTCCATAAACTAGCTTTGTCAACTCTAGAGAATAAAGGGATACCCAAATATTTATGGGGAGAGAACCAGAAACGAAACCAAGGATCACCAAAATCCTTCACTGCATCCGAGGAGAAACATTAAAAAAGAAGATAACAAATTTATGGAAATTAATTACCTAGCCCACAACATTGGAATAAGAATTAAGAATATTTGACAGAGCATGGGCTTCTGGGACTGTGGCCGAGCCAAAAAGGAAAGTGTCATCCGCAAACTGTTGGTGGGTAAGAGGAGGCAAGCTGGAGGATAACGAGAGGCCCAGAAGTGAGCCGGAGACAACAATAGACTTAATACAATGACTCAGAGCTTCAGCAACCAAAATGAATAGGAAGGAAGATAAGGGATCTCCCTGCCTAAGGCCCCTGCTGCTCCGGGAAGAAACCTTCCGTAACCTAGAAGCAAGGAGAAGAATGCAATTGAAAATCCAATCACAAAAGTGCTTGCTTTGAAGCCCAAAGCCTGCAAATATTTAAGAAGGAACCTCCAATTAATGCGATCATAAGCTTTGCTATAATCCAACTTGATCATCATCCCAGGACGCGAGGAGAGCTGTAAGGTATGAATAAGTTCATGAGAGATGATCACTCCATCTGAGATAGATCTGCCAGGAAGAAAGCCACTTTGCTCTTGAGACAATAGTACTGAGGAGGGGGCTGATACGAGAGGCGATAGCTTTGGAAATGATCTTATATGAGGTATTGCAAAGGGAAATTGGACGGAAGTCATCAAACTTATCAGCGGGAGATTTTTTGGGGAACATACAAATGAAAGTGTGGTTGAGAGAGCGAGGACTTTACCCAAAGAATGGGATTCTTCCATAGCTTGCCAAATAGAAATACCAATAACTCCCCAAAAATCCTGGTAAAAAGCAACAGGGAAACCATCCAACTAGGGCTTTGTCCCGGCCATAGAGAAAATAATTTTACAGACCTCCTCAAGAGAGAAAGGGGAAGATAACCTATCATTATCCGCCTCAGTGACCAACTTGGGAATTTGAGTGAGCAGAGGTGATTGGGAGGCCAAAGAAGAGTGTGTTTCTTTGGTTAAGAGCTTATGGAAAAGGAAACCCTCCTTTTAATTAAATGGTTGAGTAGATAACAACGTGTGTCATCGGGCAACTTGATAGAGGAAATATAATTTGAGTTTCTCCTTGCTTTAACCGAAGCATGGAAAAATTTGGTATTCTTATCACCATCTTTTAACCAAATTTCCTATATTTTGACGCCAAAAATATTCTTCCTTCAATAAAAGATCCCCCAGTTCGCTGAGAAGGGACTTTTCGAGATGAAAATCATCTAGCTGCATACCAAACCTAAGAACCCTTTCATTGAGAGTGCAGAGAGCTTTCTCCACTCTTAGCTTTTCTTGAAAGATATTTTTAAAGGAAAGTGAATTCCAAGCTAATAGTTTATCTTTAAGCATGGAAAGATTTTTAGATAGAATGAACATTTTGGTACCGGACACAGAGAAGGAATCCCACCATAATTTGATCAATGATTTGAGAGAGGGGTCCTGCATCCACATGCTTTCAAACTTGAAAGGCGAGCGCGAGGGGGAAGATCAAAATTTATGGTTAAAGAAATAGGGAAATGATATGATCCAGAAAGGGGGGAAACATTGCATTGAAGGAGGAAATTCTATGAAGCCAAGATTCCGAGATCAGAAATCTATCAAGTCTAACCACCAAGTTCCCAAAACCTGACGACGATTATTCCAAGTGAACCACCCAGAGTGAGGTTCCAAATCCACCAACTTGGAGGAATGAACAAAGGAAATGAAATCAGATTGGGAATGAGGTTGCCAACTGATACCACCACATTTATCCCGATCAAAGATTGTAGCATTAAAATCCCCTGCCACTATAGATTTGAGATCCGGGAGGGAGCTCAAGGAATCCTAAATTTTAAGCCAAGTTTCCCTTTTTGAATGGGATTATTCGGACCATAGACATTGCAAAGGAAAAAGTCTCCTCAAAGTGCTTTAAGCTTACCTGACACCATTGAAATTGGCATGAGAAGATAGGGAGCCACACTGCAGGAGGAGGATTTCCAAAGAAGGCCCAACCCACCAGAGGCACCTTCCGAATTAACAAAAAGGCCTTCCCAACCACGCCAGCTCCGAAACCATCCTTCTAAACACGCCGAGCTTGACATCTTGGTCTCTTGTAGCAAAAAACAAATGGAAATGTTCATATCGGTGACATAGCGCCTTAGCAGACGCTGTTTGTTAGGGCGTTAAGGCCCCTAACATTCCAAGATAGGATATTCATCTTTTGTTTAGAGAGGACTTGCCTCTCTTACTTGAAATTGAGAAAAAAGAGCCTAGCTGAGATTGATTACTAGAAGCCACCTCTTTTAATGAAGAACGTGATTTGGAGGGCCGCCCAACTAGAGCTTTCGGGCCGAGATTCAAATTATGAATTGGTGGAGTAGGAAGAATGCCACGTCTAGAATTCAAAATCTCACCTTCTTCTTCTCGAATGAACTGATTCCTCCACAACAACCTCTGCGGAGGCATTGAGAAAATCTTCTTTATTCCCACCCAATTTTCAAGAGAGGCGACATCAGAGCCAAGACCCAAAGCAATACCTTCTTGGAATAAAGAGAGGATTCGAGTAGAGTCTTGAACCACCGAGGCCATTTCTTTGACAGAGAGATAGTGTTGGGATCTAGATTTAAGGGTTCCAAGGAAAGAGACTTTTCCTCGACAAGAGGAGGGGGACAGAAAGGCTCGGGGATAGGAGGAGGATCCACCACTACCTGGAACTTGTGACAGGGGAGGCTTCTTCTGCCAAACATCTTGCCTCGAGGAGAAAGGAGATTTATAGGCATCCTGAAGTGACCAGGTTGTTTACAACGGAAGCAACAGTTTGAAATGGTCTCATAATCAACCCTCTGAACCCATTTTCCACTGGGGGAGAGAATCACGATCATGTCTTGCAATTTTTTAGATAAGTCTACAGAAATACAGACCCTAGCAAAGGATGAAAGGGTTCCTTCGAGTGTTACAGGGTCGATACGGATAACCCACCCCAAACCGGAACAAATTTGAGAGAGGGAAGAAGGGGACCAATACTCACTAGGAAGAGAATAAAGGTAAATCCAGACCTGAAAACCTTCCATGATGGCTTGATCAGGATTGAAATGAGCCATCCACTTCCGAAGATGAAGCCCAGAATCGAGAAACAGAAACTCTTTCCTTTCAAGGGAATCATCCCTTTGAGCTTGGCTTTGAAATATGACAAGGAAGAAACCTTTGTCCAAGAATCTAACGCGAAGACCACTCCCCCATTGGGTATCGCACTGCGCGAATCTCGGCCAACCGAGAGCCACCAACCCATAAACTTAGCGATGATAGCTGCTCTGTCCAAGAAGATGCAGTTGGGAATTGAGGTCGAAAGAGCATTTCAAAGAGACTGTCATGAAATACGCTACCTCCGAGTCATCAGATGTTGGAACACTCCCCAGACAAGTCAAGCAATCGGCGATGAAGAGACTAATGCGGGTCCCGGCCCGAGCGGGATAGATTTAACAGTCCCGCTGAACCACCAGGTGATCCATTCAAACCAGGGAAGTGAAGAAGACTGTTGTTGGTTGGGTAGTTTGAAAAAAATGTCTGTTTTGCGTCATGTCCCAGGGAGTTCCAGGATGTTTTTTTCTAACTCATTTTTTGGTGTGGAAATAGAATTTGGGATCTCATTTAGGATAAACTTGCAATAGATTTTCCTCGAGAAAGTATAGTGGTGCCTCGTTATTTCAAGGTGGAAAATCAAAGACCATTGAATATTAGTCCCAAAAATTATTTTTAATCAACTTATTATTGCACCAATGGACGGAAAACCATTTGCATGACAACGAAACATGTAAATTAGTGAGGGGGTCCGTGAATAAAATGCATATGAGGTATTTTGTAATTTCTTTTTTCTTTACATCCACATATGACAATTTTTTGAATAATAAACCCTATAACCCTCTCGTAAGTTTTCCAATGATCAATTTTCCTGTTTCGGGTCAACTTGAGGAAGTAATGCCTCCAATGTGTTTGCAAGAGAGGCACGGTGGGGGTTTGTAGATTGTGAATCCCTCATTCTTTTGATTAAATTCTCAATTTCAATTTTGTTTTCAACTATGTGGGCTGCTAAATCTTCTTGACTACCCGGGGGATGTTGAGCAACTGTGGTAGGGTTGGGAGGAATGACATGAATAACAGGGTTTGGTTGTGATTGAATCCCTTGACCTCGAACATGAATAAAAAAAAATATTCAATTCTAATTATACTCTATAATTATCATATTTCAATGAAATTTTGAGAAAATAATTGTGCCTACCTCTTCTCCGTGGTGCCATCTTCAATTCAGATCTTCCTGGAAATCCAGAGACGATCATTTTTGCTTGATATCCAACTAAATGACAAAATGTGAGGGCACATTTAAGCTCTGAAACTCACGTTTGAGGGAGATAAAATGATAGAGGCTCGGGCCTCTTTTTTTATTTATAGTAGACATAACACATACACATTATGGTTCGGTAAATTCCAAACCTAAGAAATTAAAACGTGATCACGTTATAATAGAACATGTATGTGTTTTGCTTTTTTAGGTTTTTCTCCACTTTTTGGCCCCCCAACTTCGTGCACTTACCCTGTGGTGAATTTTTTCATCCTCTAACAAAGTGAATGCTAGAATGGAGGAGAGTTATAATGAAAAAGTCTAAATGTGCTCAACCTCGAACAATGTGAATGCTAGAGTGGAGGAGCGAGGATAGATTGATTGCAAATGTACTCTACCACTTAGCAAAGTGAATGCTAGATGGGAAGAGGGTATGAAAAAGGAGTAAAATTGTATGTAATGTGCTCAACCCTTAACAATAATTAGTTAATAAGGAAGAGGCTAATGAAAGGATAAGACTCAAATATCGATAACGTAAACGTTGGGAAAAGAAGATATGATGAAGTGTCTAAAACACAACAAATATTTTGTCAAGTTAGAGATGTGAAGAAAGAAAACGTATATAGTTTAACGATGATGATGTCAAACTAAAGGATGCAAGAAGAGAATGAAGATAAGATGTGATGAAATTGAGTTGTGACAAAGTGGAACACAACACTGTCAAGATGCGAGTTGTAAGATGAAAGTGCTTGAGCAAGGACATGGATATCTGCAACTCAAGACTTGATGTCAAAAGGAGATGGAAACTTAAACTTTGGGGAATGTAATCCAAATGTTTAAGTGTCGAATGAAATGGGAGATAAACTCAAAATGAGGTGAGTATGAAAGATAGAATAATTTGATGACCGTGAAAGAGGAAGACTCAAATAAGTGAATGAAAGATGATCAAATGGAGAATGCAATGAGGATGAAAATATTGAAATAATGAAAAAGAGATGAAAGTTATGAAAAGGGGAATTTCAAGAGTAAAATGAAAGTTAGTGAATGATGACGATGAAGAGAAGAAGAAGTAAATGTCAAGTCCAAATAAGGATAAATTTGGAGATAATGAACACAATAGAAGATGAACCCAAATAAGGAATATTTGGGATTGCGTAAAGGAAATGAAAAATAATCCAAGTAAAGTGTACTTGGAAAGATGAAATGAGGATGAAAGTAGAATCCAAACAAGGAGTGTTTGGAAAATAATGAAAAGATACAAATGTGAAAGATGGATCCCAAACAAGGAGTGTTTGGGAAAAAGTGAGTGTGGAACACTACTACAAAAATAAAGAAAACAAAAGAAGAAAATAGAAAAAGAGGTTTTTGTTTAACTGTTTGTTTGTGGCCTCTACCTTAAATTGGCTTGGACAATGTTTGGCTTCCTAGGTGGCTCTCTCAACTAGGTGTCGGCCAAGAGTATATCCGAGTGGGGATGCTTATTACTAGTTGATGGCTTTACTTTACCCCCTTTAAAACCATGAGCAAAGATCTTGCTCAAAATGAATCACATTGGGGTCGCCACTAAGGATATATGTGACTCTAACTCACAAGGCTTTACTAGTCAAGTAGGAGAAAAGGTTCTGTTTTGTCCACCAGTTCCCTCAAGGTGTGGACTACTTTGGGGTTCCTAGAACCACCCCCTTTTTATAGCTTAAGGCTTATGCCAAGGGGGTTATGTTCTAGTTGAGTGGTCGAGTGTAGCTCTTAACCAAACCTACAATTACAGGTGTTTTGAATGTGGTGTATTTTATTATCTTTTGAGCTTAATGTGGTTTAGTCGTACACCATTTGACAACCTACAATTAGTAGTTTTAAGTGTTTTATCCACCTTCTTTAGAGCGGGTCTTGTAGTCAAATATTATAATGTTTTCCTGAGGTAGGTAAAGGACAAGATGATAGAAGCAAGTTCACGCTTTTGATTTCCAAGATCGCTTAAAAGCATAAGGAAAGATCATACACGTAAAACAAGCTTTGATTAAAAAAAAGGTTAATTCCCAAAACAAATAGAAATAATCACATTTATGATTTCCAAGATCACTTTGAAAGTGCGAGGAAAGAGCATACGCGTGAGGTTGTTATGATAAAAAAACAAAAACAAAAAAAAATACAATTTTATTTATTTAAAAAGAAATGAAAAATGTTAGGAGAAATGAAACCATTAATTTTCTATAAATTTAAATCAAAAAATTATTTTTCCATTACATAGATCTTCTCAATACCTTTCCGTAAAAAAAACCAAGTTGTTCTAAACTCGGTAGAAAAATTTATGGCTTCTGGAAAATGGGTTACGGTAGCGCTCTTAGTGAAAAATTTGAACGTGAGAAAAACGTCTCGGCAATTGATTTTTTTGTTTTTTTGAATTTTGTACTTCACCTGAGAAGCTAAAATTTTGGTAGAAAGGTTAAAAAAGAACAATAAACATAAATAAAGAGTTAGACCACAAAATGATTAAATTAAATGAAAGAAATAAAATGTGTGGGTTCCACCTGGGCATGCCAAAATGTATAGATCCCAAAGCCTTTTTGTCAAGAATCTTCCATTCTTCATTAGTCATCTTCGTAGGTCTAGACTTCTCATCCATCGGTAAATACAAATCTCTTTGATACAGATAATCCTCAATCTGTATCTTCCATAATTGATAATTACGATCAAATTTCTCTACCTTGTATTTGTTTTCTTATGCCATTGTTATAGCTCCCACTCAATCAGAAAACCCTCTGTGAGTAAATCTTGTCAACACACAAAACCTCCAAACAAAGCTCTGATACTAGTTGTTGGGGTTAAACCATATAACAGTGTTGCACATATCTATAATCAAAGCAATCATACAAGCAATGAATGCGGAAATAACCAGAAGATAAAATAAACAAGAGAAAGATTACACCATATTTAACGTGGTTCACCCAGTGTGGGCTACGTCCACCAAGAAATGGCCAATATTATTATTCAGTGCTTTACAGAGGAGATACAATGAAGATCTATTATCTTCCAACACCTCATAGGATGTTCAATGCTTTTCCCTCACTCAACTACTCTTTCTTTCTCACCAAGAAACTTACATGCAAACAATTGCTATATATATTCTCTCCTTCTTACTTACCCTCATACAATGCATACATGCATATATATATCTATTTTGGGTAACTTAACTTTGCTTTTACAATTAATAAATCATATTTAAAATAATTGATTTATTCTAATTTTTGTCAAAAACAAAAAAGCGTGTCGCATAGGTAAATCATCACTAGTTCTTTGCCTGACCACAATACCCAGTCACTTCTTGACTTGACCGACCAGACACTAGTTACACCACGATTGACACCGATTAAACTCTAACCGACGTCGGTTACTTTCAAAACTAGTAACATGTAAAAATAAGTTTCTTGTGAATCAATTAATCTCCAATCTCAACAATATCCCACTTGGAAATCAATTGTTGCACCGTACTTATGAATCGCCATTCTTGGTTCCCGATCCTTGGCTCTTTTCTTCCTCTTCAAGTCTTAAACTTGAAGACCAACAGAAGTGGAGTGAAACTCTAACTTCTCCCTTACCAATGGCTTCGTTATCATATCTGCAAGGTTCTCATCCATATGGATTTTCTCTAACTTTAGTTTTCCATCCTCCAACACCTGCCATATGAAGTGATACCTCAACTGAATATGTTTCGTTCTTGAATGAAATGCTTGAGTTCTTTGCCAGATGAATCACACTCTAACTATCACTATATAATCTACAATCCTCTTGCTCCTTACCCAACTCTTCCATGAACTTGCTCATCCATATCATCTCCTTGTTAGCTTCTGTAGCTGTAACATACTCTACCTCTATAGTAGACAAATCCACAACCTTTTGTAATCTTGAAATCCAGCTAACTATCGTTCCACCTACTATGAAAATATATCTAGTGGTGCTCCTCCTGCCATCCAAATCTCCAGCCATATCTGAATCAACATAGCCATGTAAATACGTATCGATGTCCCTCTCAAATACCTGAGAATCCATTGGACTTCTTTCCAATGTTCTTTACCTGGATTAGCCATAAACCTACTCATAACTCCCACTACATGTGCAATGTTTGGTCTAGTAAAAACCATGGCATACATAAGACTTCCTACTGCTGAAGCATAGGGAACATGTTCCATGTACTCAACCTCCTCTTGTGATGAAGGACACTGATCTTTTCTCAATTTGAAGTGTCCAGCCATAGGTGTACTAACAAGTTTTGATCTTTGCATATTAAACCTTTCCAACACCTTATTGATATAAGCCTCCTGAGACAAATATAACTTCTTTTTTTCCTATCTCGGTGAATTTGCATGCTAAGGATTTTCTTTGTAGCTCCCAAATCCTTCATTGCAAATGTGTGAGCTAACCTTTCTTTAAGTTTACCAATGTCCTGCATACTAGATCCTGCAATCAACATATCATCCACATATAGTAACAAAATAACATAGCTCCCATTTTCAAGCTTTTTAAAATAAACACAATGGTCATATTCACATCTCATATAGCCATGCTCATGCCTAAAACTATCAAATCTCAAATACCATTGCCTTGGAGCTTGCTTGAGCCCATATAGGATCTTTTTCAATTTGCACACAAGTTTCTCCTTACCCTTGACTTCATAACCAAACGGTTCTGCATATAAATCTCTTCATCCAAATCACCATGAAGGAAAGTCGTCTTCACATCTAGTTGCTCTAAATGCAAATATTCTACTACAACTAATCTCAATATAGAATTCATCTTAACAACAAGAGAAAATATTTCACCAAAGTCAATACCTACTTTCTATGCAAATCCCTTTACTACAAGCCTTGCCTTGTATCTTTTCTGTCCACCCTCTTCTTCCTTGATCCTGTAAACCCACTTGTTTTGTAATGTTCTCTTAAATTTTGGTAACTTAACCAAATCCCAAGTCTAGTTCTGTTCTAAGGATTCCATCTCCTCATCCATGTCATGTTCCCACTAGACGTGGGTCTTATCCTGCATTACTTCTTCAAAGATCTCTGGTTCACCATTATCAGTCAATAATAAATAAAATAGAGAAGGTGTAAATCTTTCTGGAGGTTTACTTACCCTTTATGACCTTCTCACAGGATTTTAGGGTACTGGAGGCTCAATTTGGACCTCTCAGACATTCCTATCCAAATCGTGACAAAGTGACCGATTTCGGTCACCTCTAACCAATGCCGGTTTGGATCTTCTGTAACCAATACTGGTTCTTTTGACCGATGTCGATCAGGGGTAAGCCGACACTGGTTACTGTGTAACCCCACGAAGGTAATAATTTTAAATCCAAGAGTTCATTTTCATTTACAAACTTCTCAACCGGTTCATCCTTGGGTACCAAAATTTGATCCATGTACATTCTCTTTTCATTCCATTCAACATCATGACTCCTAATAATTTTAGAATTCTCTAAATCCCAAAAACGGAAACCGAAATCACTAGATCCATAACCAATGAAAGTGCATCTCTTAGATTTTGCATCTAACTTTTTCCTATTTTCCTTATCAACATGCACAAAAGCTTCTGAACCAAAAAATTTAAGAAAAGAAAGATCTACCTCTTTTCCAGTCCAAGATTCCTTTGGTATTCCTCCATCTAGTGAACTTGAAGGCCCACGGTTAATCAAATAAACCGTTGTATCAACTGCTTCTGCCCAAAACTGTAAGGGCAGTCTAGAATGTATTCTCATACTTCTAGCACGTTCCATGATTGTCATGTTCATTCTTTCTACAACACCATTCTCCTGTGGTGTTCTTGGAACCGTTCTTTATCTACGTATCTCATTCATTGAACAATAATAATTGAAAGCCTTACTACAATATTCACCACCATTGTCAGATCTAAGGCACTTTAACTTAGAATTTTATTCATTCTCAACAAGGGTTTTTCATCTTTTAAAAGTCACAAAAACATCAGATTTATGTTTAATACAATAAACTCATACCTTTCTTATAGCATCATCAATGAAAGTAACATACTACTGGGATCCTCCATGAGAAGCTACCTGAGTTGGTCCCCACACATCTGAGTGTACAAGCTACAATTTTTGCTCCTTCTTAGTTGCACCAACTTTGAGAAATCTCACTCTCTTTTACTTTCCAAAGATACAATGCTCATAGAAATCAAGATATAAATCTTTCAAATCGATAACTTACCCTTATCCTTTAAGATCTATATTCCTTTTTGACTCATATGACCCAAACGATTATGTCACATGCATGCATCTGAATCAAGTAGATAATGCAAAAAAAGAAATTAGTAATACTGAGATAGATAAATATAACGTTCCTACCTTCATACCTCTTGCCACAAAAATCACCCTTGGTGACTTTCCAAGAGTCTCTTGTAAAAGTAACCATGTAACTAGATTCACCTAGTTGCCTTGCAGAAATAAGATTCCTCCCGAGGCTTGACACATGCCTCACATCTTTTAATACCCATGTATTTTCATTTTGTAATTTTAGATAAACTTCTCCTTTACCGATAATACTGCAAGGTTCATCATCACCCAAATAAACATGCTCAAAATTTTCCTGGACATAATTTCTGAAATAACCTTTATTAGGGGTTGCATGGAAAGAAGCTCTTGAATCTAAAACCCATGATTCAATTATATCATCTAAAGAAATAATAAGAGCATCTTGCATTACCTCTGATGAAACAAGCTTTGCATCTTTACCTTTGTTTGGTTGTTGGTTCTCTTTATCCTTTGACCAACAATCTTTCTTTGCATGTCCTTTCTTTCCACATTTCCAACAAGTAATTCCCTTACTTCTGGATTTAGATATGCTATCCCTTGACTTTGATTTCCTATTACTATTACTCTTTGATCTCTCCTTTTGCCTACCCCTAATTTCTACATTCAAAGCATTTCCAAATGATGATTCCTCTGTACTCTTCCTATGAATTTCTTCATTCAAGATTATACTAACCACATCATCAAACTTAAAAATATTATTAGCAGATGTTGTATTACTAACAACCATTACCAAGTTATCCCAACTATTAGGCAAAGAACATAAGAATAAGAGTGCTTTTAATTCATCATCAAATGGTATTTTAACCAATTTTAATTAATTTACAATAGATTGGAAATCATTCAAATGACTAGATACAGATCCACCTTCATGCATCTTAGAACTAAATAGTTTCTTCATCAAATAAACTTTATTTGAAGCACTAGGTTTTCATATAAATTAGCAAGAGATTTCATTAACTCTATCGTAGAAGTCACTTCTGTAATATTGGAAGCCACGGATGCTGCCAGCTCAATCTTATAGATCCCAAAGCCTTTCTGTCAAGAATCTTCCATTCTTCATCAGTCATCTTCGTAGGTCTAGACTTCTCATCCAACGATAAATACAAATCTCTTTGATACATATAATCCTCAATCTGCATCTTCCATAATTGATAATTACGACCGTAAAATTTCTCTACTTTGTATTTGTTTTCTTACTGCCATTGTTGTAACTCCCACTCGATCGAGAAAACCCTTTGTGAGTAAATCATGTCAACACTAAAAACCTCCAAACAAAGCTCGATAGTAGTTATTGTGGGTTAAACCATATAACAATGTTGCATATGAGATCTATAATCAAAACAATCATACAAGCAATGAATGTGAAATAATCGAGAAGATAAAATAAACAAGAGAAAGATTACACCATATTTAACTTGGTTCACCCAGTGTGGGCTACGTACACCAAGAAATGGCCAATATTATTATTCAGTGTTTTACAGAGGAGATAAAATGAATATCTACTATCTTCCAACACCTCATAGGATGTTCAATGCTTTTCCCTCACTCAGGTACTCTTTCTTGCTCACCAAGAAATTTACATGCAAAACAATTCATATATATATTCTTTCCTTCTTACTTACCCTCATACAATGCATAAATGCATATATATCTATTTTGGGTAACTTAATTTTGCTTTTACAATCAATAAATCATATTTAAAATAATTGATTTATTCTAATTTTCATCAAAAACAAAAAAATTGCGTCGCATAGGTAACCGTTGTTGGTTACTACCTGACCAGCGTCGGTCACTTCTTGACCTAGACTGAATGACACCGGTTACACCCTAATCGACATCGATTCTTTATCGAGAACTAGTAATATGTAAAAATAAGTTTCTTGTGAAGCAATTAAGCTCCATTCTCAACAATTGGTCGAGTTTATTTGCAAATAATTTAGGAGGATTTAGGATAAGACAAGCTTGCAATTTATAGAAGTAAAGATAGTTAGAAATTGATTGAACACGGTTGAATGCACATGCTAAAAATAACATTGGAGGAGGTTACATCGGTGCCCCGATGCGTGTAGGGGCAATAAATGAATTAAATGAAAAAGTTGCATCCAGAAAGGTGGTTGTACGTGCAATTCAATTGCCCCCACCTTTCTAGGATTGTAGAAGTGTAGTTAATTAGGATGAGGATGTGGAGTCCAAGTGGTTATTGACTGAGATAGGTGGAATTAAATAACTAAATTTAATTAGTATTTAATTGTGAGGAGATAATTAACCATTTAAATTAATAAATGTTTAATTATATTAACTAGAAGGTGTTAAGAATTAATTTAATTAATTCCAAGAGAATGGTAGAATTAAATTAATTTAATTGTGAGGAGATAATTAACCATTTAAATAAACAAATGTTTAATTATATTAGCCAGAAGGGTGTAGGAGTTAATTTAATTAATTGCAAAGGCATGTTAGAATTAAATTATTTAATTCCAAAGGGTAGGAATATAGCTTAGGTAATAGAATTAATTTTAATTAATTCTAAAGGGGAGTATTTGAATGTTGGAATTAATTTAATTAATTCCAAAGGGGTGTGTTGTGGCAAGATAGAATTAATTTAATTAATTATGATTGGATAGAAGCGGGATAGAAATATGTATGTATTTTTAGGGTGTCTACAAACCCTTCCTGGACATGTCACCAAGGGAAGTTACACAATATTTTTAGTTCAAAGACAAATTTTGCCAATTTACATAGTGGCTTTTATAGGACAAACAATCCTTCAAAGACTCGACATGCATGCACTATACCTTCTTTTCTATTTTTTTGTTGGACTGAACCGGATCCAATTTTTACGAGACCATCTACAATGGTATTTTCACTTCGGGAAGTATTTAAAGGTTGGAGGATGACACCAGACTTTTCTCCCTACACTTATGTTGTTCTTAGAATGAGATTGGCCAAAAACTCACATTCGTATGAATCGGCAAGAGATCGCTCAAAAAATTGTTCTTTTACAACATCTTCAAGATCCTTTCTATCACTTTTACGATCACGAGATCAGGTGCACATGTTTCTTTTTCATTTTTTACATGCTTTTACACACTGTTTACATGTTTTGATCATATATATACGCGTATTTGACTATTTATTTGTTCTTCTCTTTTATAGGTTCGTCCTTATGGGAAGCAATAGTCACATCATTCACACATCATCACACAAAAATCAAAATCAACAATAGGTACAAATGCAACATCTACACATGCGCTCTCACCTTAGGGTCATCATCATCATCACTATTTTTATTTCCTCTTCTCTAGCTTCCACACTTCACATTTTTATTACTCCATGCTTTTCCTTGTCTCTCGGCACATTTTTCGCCATCGATCTACATAGTTATCAGGTACACATATCTTATCTACTTTATTTTATCAAGCATTCACTCAACAACGTAAAGTGGTGGAAAATATACACACTAAATCATGCACTTTGGGTATTTATCTAGTCTTGATCACATACTACTATTCATATGATTCATAAGCAAGAAAAGTACTAATTGGCCCATGTCTTTGGCCTCTTTTGCTTGCTTTTAGTTTTCCTTCTTGGTCTTACACTCCTTTCCCAAACTATCTTTTCACACTTCAATGTTTATTACTTTGGACACCGAAGCCCAACTAGGATGCCAATGCCAAGCACTCTTGTCCCCTCTGGGTGCCCCGACCTCTTTGTACTTTTCTCACATCTTTTGGGTCCTTTCTAGCCATTTGGGCATCTTATTTTCTTGGTGGTCGACCTTTTCAGGGTTAATTATGAAATTCAAGCAAGGGAATCATATAAATATAAATTTATGTGACCATAATAAAGGATCAAGCACTAAGCATTAACTATCATCACCTAAGGTTACATCCAAAGGCATTATCAAGAGCATTCAAGCATCTATCTAGCATCCACACAAGGGAAAAGGATTGCATTTTCTACATACACTTCATAGGAGGGAAGTTCATTCTTTCATGCACACATATATTTACATCTTTTACATCTATCTATTTTCTCACTATCAAGTGTGACACGCACAAGATCCACCTAGGTCACGCTTTCAACACACACACACACACACACACATAGAACTACATTGGGTTTGAGATGTAGTACAATGCTCGGGCGTAATCTCACTTTTTTGATGAGGACAGTCTGACCCCTCATTTGCATTATTTTATTTTTGGGATTTGATTCACTTTTGGGGTTTCTGACAGATCATTTCTTCATTGTAACTTACACGACATCTCGAAAACTTGGTGCAATATACTATACATAGGAAGAAAAAGATAATGAACATCTCACAATCCTCTTAACAAGGTTTTCTAAAGTTTTGAGCAATCACAGTGCCCAAAGCAAGTGTGCGTGCCCACTGGCACCCCTAACTAAGTCCACGTGCCCGACTAGGAAGATCTTGTGGTCGCACAATTTTTTAAGCTTTGGAACGACACTTTTCCCTTTTTGTTCATCGGTTTGTCACTTGGCACGATCCGGTGATTAATTGTGAAATAAGATAAGTATTCTTTCCTTTCATTTGCAACTAGGGTTTCATCGGTTTTAGCTTAATTTTCTTGGGTCAATTTTTGTACTTCATTACATATATTTAGCGTTATTACGTAATTAGTAGTAGACATATATTTATTTCAATATTTTCTTAATCACAAACACAACATCCCTACTTGATAATTACTTTTCAGTTTGAGGATCATATAACCTATAGCCTTTAGATTGTTCACTATAACCAATGAAGATACATTTCATGCTTTTCTTATCAAGTTTCTTCCTTAATTCATTGGGCACATGAGCATAGGCATTACATCCAAACACTCTAAAATACTTGACTGATGGCTTACTACCATACCATGCCTCATGAGGTGTCATATTTCTTATAGCTTTTGTGGGAGATCTATTTAATATGTAGGCAGCAATAACTATTGCTTTAAGCCAGGTAGCGGGGTGGAATGGTGTGGGAAGAATGGTGTGGAGTCTTGCGAAGGATGAAGTCTCGATGTTGTTGGTTAAGTTTGGCCCCGGCACAATGGTCAAGTCCCTAGCTTAGGCTATTAGGGAATTCGGCTCTAAAAATTTGTTGGTGGATGTTGATTCCTGCCAAAGGATTGTTTCCCACCTTGGATGTGGGGAAGGAGGTCCCTTCAAATCCAATCGAGCTCGAAGTAAGTGGTTCACAGAGGTGGAGGAAATCAAGGTGGGGGGATTGGTTTTAAACTATCTAAGGATGTGGTGCGGGTTAATCTCCCTTTAGGCCCTAGGAGGGACTTTGTGGATGTTCATGTTAAAAGAGAAATCTGTTGTAAATTTGTGGGGGCTAGGTTTTCCAGGAGAAAAATCTTAAATTGGGTCTTCTGGTTCTGGGGCAAGGAGAGGAAGCCTAAAGTTTTCTTTCTCCCGAATGGCTTCTTCCAAGTTTTGTTCCATTCGGAGGCCTTGCTGGAGAAAGTCTTCAAAGGAGGACCTTGGTTTCTTAATTCCTCGAGCCTGTATCTGCGTCCGTGGTCCTCTGAGTTTAATCCATAAGGAAAAAATTCTTAGTGCCCCGCTTTGGTTGAGTTTTCATAATTTGCCTTCAGAATTCAGGAATCAGGCTACCTAAAGGAGATCACTAATACCCTCGGATCGTGGGTTCATATTTTTAACCCTTCGCTATTGGCTTGGAGAAATTCTTCAGCCCAGATTTGTGTCGAGATGGATTTATCCTCCCCTCTTTCGAGCTCGGTCATTCTGGCCACTGATAGGGGTTCCAGATCATAGTCAATTGACTATGAAGGGTTGCATCTTCATTGTTTCTCTTGTGGTTTATTAGGTCACTTAAAGAAGGCTTGCCCATCTAATTGGAAAAAGAAGCGGTTTCTAGGCCTTCATCCCAGATGGGGGATGGCTTGCTTTTTCCGGAAAATTCCTCTCGATCCCCATGTTCCTCATCTCGGTGGGAATAATGGCTTACTAGTGGGGCAGGCCTCGGTTTTGGCCATCTCTGGCCCTTTTTTGAATCTGACACCTCGCTCTCTCTGAAAGAAACCAAAGAAGTTCATAGGGATTCCGGGGTGCTCGCCACCTTGATCAAGGAGGGCATGGTGAAGGGACAAGCCTCCTCGATGGAAACTCTTAATGGTTGGATTTCAAATAACGAGTCTCTGGCTTTGGCATTTTCCCGGTTTTTAGAAGGGGATAAGGAGGAAGGGGAAATTGCTCTTGATGGATTAGTACTTGATCTGTCTCCCTCTAATTTAGCCTTCAGTCAGGATGGTATGGAATCTGCCCTTTGTGGCTCTACTAGTAAGAGAGGTAGAAAATCTAAACAGGAGCTTGCGCTGTTGGAGGTTGAGTTGGGAAAGCAAAGCACCCTAAAATTTGACATTTCGAATCCGGGAAGGTGAAAATCCTTCCCTATTTTCAATGAAGCTATTTTCCTGGAATGTCAGAGGCCTCAACTCCTCTGACAAACAACGCTTTCTTAAGCGTTATATCCTCTCCTCGGAGGCTTGGTTGGTTCTTTCTATAGGAAACAAAGGTGTCAGTCGTTGAAGCGGAGCGAATGTGGAGTGGCTCAGCCAAAGGTTGGAAAGGGGTCTTCTCGGGTTCGTTAGGAGCTTCCATGGGGTCTTGGTATTCTCTGGAAGGAAGGTGTTGTCAAGGTGGAGCTACAAGCCCAATCCCCACAACTGAAACTAGTAAGTGTTAGCCTTCGCCACTCCCAGTTAAGTTTCTTTTTATTTAATGTGTATGCCCCTAATAGTATCTTGGGAAAAAAATTTATGGGTGGATTTGCTTCTCTCGGTCTCTTCTCTGGGGGATAATTTTCTTATCTTGGGTGGCGATTTTAATGCCATCACTAATGGTAAGGATAAGAAGGGGGGTATTGTTAGAAACCTTCAGTCACAATTGGACTTTGTTCCTTTATTAGGGACAATGCATTGTTGGATCTGGAGCCCAAGCAGGGTTGGTTCACCTGGAGTAATAGGAGAAAGGGTTTTAGTAATATTGCCGAAAGGCTTGATAGATTTATGGTTTGCCCTAATTGGTCTCTGAAAGACATAGTTTTGGAAAGCTTTGTTCTTCCTTGGTCTGGATCGGACCATTTTCCAATATCCCTTGTTATCAGCTTGTGATGTTTCCCCTCACAAATCTCCCTTCAAGTTTGAGTTAATGTGGCTCAGAGATGCTTCCTTGGAAGGGTGGATTGCATTCTGGTGGAAATCTTATCAAGTGGTGGGCTCTAAGATGTTTGTGCTAGCTCAAAAGTTGAAGAGGCTGAAAAAGATCTGCTGGAATGGAATGGTAAGTGTTTCAAAAATATCTTTCATGAAAAAGTGAGGGTTGAAGCTGATTTGAAGGCTCTTAATTTGAAAGTGTTCGCTGAGGGGATGGATCAAGAGGACTTCGCTCTGGAGAAGTCTCTTCTAAGGGAATTAGGGGAGCTGCTTCTCAGAGAGGAGATTTACTGGAAGTAGAAATCTAGGGAGCTTTGGCTTAAGGATGGGGACAAGAATACGAAAAATTTTCCATGCTTCAGTTAAATCCAAAAGGAATTCGAGCTTTATTTTG
Source organism: Taxus wallichiana var. yunnanensis (assembly GCA_018340775.1). Lineage (NCBI taxonomy): Eukaryota > Viridiplantae > Streptophyta > Pinopsida > Cupressales > Taxaceae > Taxus > Taxus wallichiana. Next base: position 990,236,276 of record CM031237.1, on the reverse strand, counting down.
GAGATTAAGAACAACGAGGGGGATCTGTTGACTAATCAGAAGGATATTATCAATGAGGGTATTAATTTCTTCTCCTCCTTGCTTGCTGGTGATGTGGCCTCCTTTGATGGGGCTCAATCTTCCCTCTTGGAGTGTATCCTTCCCTTATTTGAGTCCCAAAATGCTGCTCTGTTAAAGCCTTTCTCCTTCTCTGAAATTGAAAAAGTTGTTTTCTCCATGGAGAAGAATAAAGCTCTGGGCCCGGATGGCTTCCTGCATGGATTTTTTTAGAAATTTTGGGGGATTGTGGGTTATGATGTGTGGGCAGCTGTGGAAGATTCGAGGAGGTCCCATTCAGTGCTCAAGATGTTGAATAACACTTTTATCTGCCTCTTCCCAAAATTGCCTCAGCCTTCCTCCTTTGTGGACTTTAGGTCGGTCTCTCTTTGTAATACCTCCTATAAAATTATTTCTAAGGCCATAGCCCTTCGTTTGAAAGTTGTTCTGGATCCTTTAATATCCCAAGAACAAACCGGGTTTATGTCAGGCAGATCAATCTTGGAGGGAGTTATTTTGTCTCATGAGTTGACCCACTCCCTTTCTTCTTCGAATTCCCCTGGTATGCTCTTAAAGCTTGATATTAGTAAAGCCTATGATAAGATCAACTGGAGGTTTCTCATAAGAGTTCTTAGAAAGTTTGGTTTCTCCAAAGGGTTGTGTGACTAGATTTTCAGTTGTTTCTAGGCCCTTCCTTCTCGGTTTTAATTAATGGGAGTGTTGAAGGTTTTTTGTTAGTAACAGAGGCATTAGGCAAGGTGACCCGATGTCCTCTTTTCTCTATATTTTGGTTGTTGAATCTTTAGGTAGGGCTTTGAAGAGGAAAATGGTGGAGGGTAGCCTCAAAGGATTGAAAATTGTGGATGGTGTCCCTCCTCTATCCCACCAGCAATTTGTAGATGATACCTTTTTGTTTGGCAGGGCCAGCATTCGGGAAGCTAAAGAGATAAAGGGGACTTTGGATGAATACTCAAAAAGCAAGGCAAGAAGTTAGTCTCCTCAAGTCCTGCATTTTTTTCTTCAACGTCTCCCCTCAGCTTGAAGCTCGTATTCTAAATATTTTCAAATTCAGAAAGGGTTTCCTTCTAGTCAAATATCTTGGTATTCCCTTGTTTAAAGGTTCGGGTAAAGTCTCGTTGTGGAAGGATTTGCTTATCCTCGTTGGATGCTAAATTAAACTCTTGGAAAGGAAAATGGCTTTCCTTAGCTGGGAGATTACGCTTATCAAATCGGTTCTTAGTGCCTCTCCCATGTATTTGTTTTCCGTTCTCAAATTTCCCAAAAGTGTGTTGGAAAAGTTGAAGGTGATGATGAGAAAGTTCTGTGGCAAGGTCTCTCGGGAGAAAGGAAAATCCCACTGATCAGTTGGGATGTTTTAACAAAACCCAAGGCTCTGGGTGGGGTGGGGATTCTTAATCTGGGCCTACAAAATTTGGCTCTAGGTGCTAAGATGGTGTGGAATTTAATTTCAAATCCTAATAGTCTCCTCAGTCAAGTTTTTGAAAAGAAATATCTGGAGCCCCCTTCCAGAATCTATTCTCCATATTGTGAACCCGCCCAGGGGTTCTCATATTTGGAATTTCATGTTGGATTGCAGGTCTTTGTTCTTATACAATGTGGACTGGAAAGTGGGGAATGGTGAAAAATCCCTTTTTGGGACGATCCCTGGAATGGGTTCCCTGCTTTGGGGGACGTTCAAATTTGAGGAAATTAAAGAGAGGCTACTTGAAGATTGGGGTCCTTGTGTCTCGAACTATGGGCAATTGGATGAACCTCCTCCCTCTATTTTTTATGGAATGAGATTGATCATTTAGGGCTCTTGGAGTCGGTAATGAAGAATTTTAAGTCTACTGATATGTAGGATAGGCAAGTGTTGATCTCTGCAAGCAAGATGAAATTGTTTGGATTGCTTGCTTCCTCGGGGTCATATTCCTCACATCTGGGTTATCTTTTGCTTCATGAGGATGTTGTGATGGAGGCTAACATTTGGAAAGAATGTTTAGAACCTCCCCCCCCCAAAGGCTGGCCTCTTTTCCTAGATGGCCTTCCAAGGTAAAATTCTTACTCAGAAAGAAGGAAAAAGTTTGGGTTTCAGGGCCCCTCTAGGTGTGTTTTATGCGAAAAAAGAAGAAGATAGGGATCATTTGTTATTACACTACCCTTTGTAGTGGAGTGTTGGAATTGGTTGTGCTCAAGCTTAATCTTGCCATGGGTTCAACCATCCTCCCCTCCTGCTATATTGGCCTGGCCGGTGTATTCCCACTCGTGGGCTTTGTCCGCCATATGGCTTTGCACTCTCTTGTGCTTCTCCTTTGGAGTTTATGGTGGGAAAGGAATAAGTGGCTCTTTAGGGAAGAGTCTAGTTCTGTGGAAATGGTCCTTTGCAAGCTGGAAGGAGCCATTTCGGAAGTGGTGTCATCTAATTGGTAGAGATCTTGTCCTTTTACTTCTCAAGATAGGATGCTTGAAAGAAATTGGCCTTTGATTATCAAACCTAGTGATGGTGCCCTGAAATCTTTATGCCTTCCTCCTTGGCTAGAAAAAGGTTAAATGGTCCCCCTTCCCTTGGTTTTTTAAAACTGAATTTTGATGGAGCTTCCCGGGGGAATCCGGGTGTTTCAGTGCGGGGTGCTTAATTCGTAATTCCATGGGTAAGTTGGTGGGTGTTGCTTCCTATAAGCTTAAAGTGGGTACTTGTAATTCAGCTGAGCTTCAAGCACTTAGTAAGGGATTGTCCTTAGTGGCCTCACTTAAAATTGAGAATCTGGAAATTGAGGGGGATTCCTTGGTAATCATTAATGCCATTATTAAAAAAAGAGCCCTTTCATGGAAGCTGGACTTAGGGGTTCAAAAAGTTTTATGGCAACTCTCCTTTTTTAATAATTGGAGCATCAGGCACATGTATAGGGAGGGTAATCAGTGTGCCGACTGGCTAGCAAATAAAGGTATTGAGAAAATTCTTTGGGAGAAGGTTGATATTAATGGCTCTGCGTGGGAGGGCCTTGATATGATGGTTTCAAAGGAGGAGCCTAATTATGGAATCGATGATAGTTCTCCCCCACGTGTGAAGGATGGGATTGCTACTTAAGGTGATGGGGGGCTCCTTTTTGTTCAATTTTTACTTGTGGTTGTTATGGATCCTCCTCGGGCTCCATTGTTGGCATTGTCTTGCGATATGAGGGAAATGGCCTTTCGTAATAAGGTCTCCGATTGTAGGCTGAAGAAAATATTTTGTATTTCTAGCTCTGAGGATCTGGAGGCTATGAAAGTGGTGTTGGGGTTGGGTTTTTTGAATGCGGAAGGGTGGCCGAGAATTAATAGTGGAATTGCTTCCATCTTCGTAGAAAATCTTCTGGTTATATGTCCCTCAAAGGTGGAGGTAGTTAATTTGGATGCTTATTGGTTGGCACCCTCTTTCTACGGAAACCTTTCCTCGGAGGTTGCTAATTTTAGTCTGGTATCTTGGCGGTGTCTGGGGGGCTCTGTGTTCACAGGGAGGTAATGATGTGGGTATGGCGGACTTGGAGAAGCGCTTTCAGATTCTGTTGGATTTCACCGAGTCCTTGGTGGTTTTCATGCGGGATAAGAAGTTTGGGTCTGCTCGCATAAAGCTTCCAGATGTTCGCACTCTGGGTATGCCTCTGGAGCTTGTGTCGTGATGGTGGGTGGAGCTCCGAGCTGCTGCGGGTGATGCCTTCGAACACCTTTGGCAGGGTTGGCTCAAGGGTTTTGCTCCTGACGTGGATTATGAATTGGAGCTCGGGATGGATCAGGGGCTTTTAGCTGGGGGGCCCAATATATCGGCGGATGATGGTTAAAATAGGTTTCTTTCATCCAGGTCCTAGTATTAGTATATAGAATAATGTCTGGTTTTGTTTATATGCCAGTGGGACTTGGTTATGGTTGGTTTTTTTAACATCTGAGGTTGAGCCTCCTTTTTTGTAAATAGGGAATGATATTTAAATGTCTTAAACTTTTCAAACACCTCACTTTTTTCTTGAGACAATAAATCCAAATTTTTCTTGAGAAATCATCAATTAAAGTCAACACATATTTTGATCCTACAAAGGAAGGAGTAGGAAATGGACCAATAACATCACTATGCACTATCTCAAGTTTTTCTCTTGCTCTATATGCTCCATTCTTCTCAAAACTATCTCTATGTTGTTTCCCATACAAACATCCTTCACACACATTTGAATCTGAATGAATTTTGGAAGACCATACACCATGTCCAATTTCTTCATCAAACCCAAACTTTGATAATTAAGGTGCCCAAATCTTAAATGCCATAACACACTAGTATTATCATGTGATGCAACAAGAGCATGTGTACCTATACTTCCTACATCAAATTTATATATTCCCCCATCTAAAGTACCTAATGCAATCACTTTGTAACCATGTTTCATATCCTTAATCAAACAATTATCCTTATAAAATTCAACTTTGAAACCTTGCTTTGTGATTTGACTAACTGAAAGAAGATTCTTCTTTAAACCAGGTACATACATCACATTAGTAATACATTTTACTTCACCATTATTCATTTTAATAGGAACATCACCATGACCCTCTATACTATAAGAAATATCTTTTCACTTTCACATTCTTCATCTTTTTCAATAGATTTGAAACTTTCTTTCTTAAAAGCCATATGCTTACTTGCTCTTGAATCTATATACCAAACATCATTTGAAGTATCTTGAGCATATAAGGATGCAATGAAGAGATTACCTTCCCTTTCTACTTGATTTTTCATGTTGTTGGTTTGCTTTCTAGACCAATTGTGCATCTTTGGATTCCTTTTTGTACATTCCCATTGAAAATGGCCCAATTTACCGCAATTGAAGCACTTCACCTTATGCTTTTGTTGTCTTCTTCTTGGTTCATCCTTTGCTTGGATTTTATAGCCATCTTGTCTCGATTTTGCATCTTGGAGAGTTAGTTTCATCAAACTTCCTTCTAACTCTTTGTTCTTCCTGCAACAAGTAACCACTTAATTCTTCAAATGTTAGAGTATCAATCTTATCAACAACTTCTAAGGATGTGATTAGATATTCATACACTTGTGGGGAGACTATTAAGAGTTATCTCAACTAACGATTTCTCTTCAACTTTCTCTCCCATAGCCTCTAACTGATTCTTTATCTCCTTTAATTTTGTGAGATGATCTGTCACATCTTGATCATTTTCATTCTTAAATTATGTAATTTCCTTTTTAGATGCAAAATCCTAGTCTTTGTAGGCTTTTCAAATATTTCCTTAAGTGTTTTCCAAGCATCATTTGCATTATTAATATCTTGAATTTGTGGGATGATTTCATCAACAACAACCATACCAATAATAGCTAAGGCTTCATTATTCTTTCTTTTAAATTGGGCTAACTCTCTATAATCAATAGGGGATTCTTTCTTTTCTTCTACAAATTCCCACAAATATTTTGCAAGCAATACATTTTTATTTTATATTTCCATAAAGAGTAATTCTTCCCATCTAATTTGTAATCAGGAACTAGAATGCTTGAAGAAGCCATCACATAATAATAAATTTTCACCAAGATTCAATTTCAGATTTCATTCACCCAAAAAAAATTATTCAATTTAAATAAGAGAAATCCCCAAATAAAATTGTTAATGACACAGTAAAAAAATAGCACTAGATATGTGGCCCTTTTAATTCACAAAAATAAAATAATCTTACACAACCTTCTCTTTTGTGGCAACCACATCAAACTGTGTTTTCCTTGCAACGTCCTCTTTATTTTTCCAAAATAATAATATGTTCCTTCACATCCAACAACAGTTCTTTTTCGTCACTCGTAACCACTCTTGGTTTTCTTATACCCACCCATTTCTCAACCTTTCTCTAATACCATATCGACATACACAAATTTTTTGATATATCAGACATACAAACACACAAGAAAATCTGGATTGGATTGATTTCCTAAGGCTTTCATTCAACTGATATTTATAGATTACAATGGAGGAGTAAAATACAAAAATATATTTCTAGATGGTTTGTGCAATAAAATAATATTTGTTGTAAATCTTGTATGTGGTCTTTGAGTGTCCATGCGAGACCATCACTTTCATTCATTGTTGTGCACATAATAAATTTATTCCAATAGCTCTAAAAACCTTACTCATTTCTTTTCTAAAATTTTATGGATACTTATAGAAGATTGATAGTTTTCTTTAGAAGATTAACAAAACAATATCTTGTAAGAAAAACATAAAACTATGGCATATGTTTTGAGCGCACTACATTAATCGTGTATTATTATTACACTCCAAAGATTTGAAAAATTCTTTTAAAACAACACATAAATATAATTTAATTCATGAAACATCATGTAATTACCCAATCCATATGGTCACTTTGATTAGTTTAATAAATCCTTGATTTGATTGAATTTGCTCTAAATTTTAGTTATGATTTTTTTCACGGAAACTTCCATACCACTCAATCATCCATTCACTTAAATACCATTATACACTCGTGTCTATGTGAACATATTGAATTTAAATATGGCCATATTTAGACCATTTTGGGTGATTGATAGGGTGGATGGAGGAGTAGGCCTAGTTGTGTGATCCAGAGCTAGAGCGGGGACTCCAAATGGAATATGTATCATGCATGGATTGCCTCTCGGAGATTAGATTTGAGATGGTTATGGAAAATATTTTGGAGATCGATGGCTTGATGGAGGAATTTTTTTGATGTGGCAACAAAATAAGGAGAAATCTTAGCTATGAAGAATCTTTATGCTAGAACTATGGTGTTCCCTAGCTAAAACAATGAGATCACAAAAGCTTGGTATTTATAAGGATTGCCTTAATCCCAATGTATTAGCAAGATGACCAGCCCAGGCCTTGCTCGGTCTCATTGAATAGGAGCCTCTCTCAACTGATCGAGATTTTGGTTCTTGTGTTGAGCAAGGGCATGTCATCCTTAGGAAACCTAGGCGATTGCTTGGGTTGCGTGAAGGTAGGGCGGTAAGAAAAATTGCATTCGTGTCACTTGTATACTTTAAAAATTCAAACATCTATATATATACAATACAATAAGATTAATCCAACTATTACGGTGATATTATCTTCTTCCTATAGACTATTTTTGCTTCATGGAGAGGTGATGTTGATAATGAAAATGTGGGGGTGATAAGGGTGAATTTCACGCGCAGATCATAGCGAGAGGCAGAGTTGAGTTTTTCTAGCGATTGTAGTCTGTAGTGTACCAAAGTAAGAGACGAGTGAGGAAAATAGAAGTGTTTGTGAACCAGCAGGTAACCAAGTCTATACAGATTAGACCCTGAGACGCCAGTTCAAGTGGGAGATGGAGAATTTCTGATGAAAGTTGTAGTAGGAAACCTCTCTAAGCTTTGAATCCTTGTGAGGTTTGATTTAAGCAACCCACGAGAAAATTTGACCCTTCACATATTCCACTATTCCCCTGCGGGACCCTACACAAACTGGATACAATCTATATTATAGCTTTATGTATAGTTTGATGATTGTTCCTTATCTATAGAGAGTGATGAAAAGGTTATGAGAATTGGTTTTGGGTGAATAAATGACAATGAAAAACACAAATTATATGAGGGCGGAGGTCTTGTGGGATTGGGAAGAGGTGCTTTATCACTCATCTCACAGTTGGGCTCCAAAGTAGATGGAAAAATCTCTTGCTTCCTTTTAACCATCATAGAGTTTCTACGTAATGAGATACTTTCCAAATATTGTTACATATAGTCTTACACCTCTTTGATTTCCATTTTGATTCGATTAATTGGCTAAGTGAATTAGGAAATGCCTCTTTGATTTCCATTTTAAGTTATATTAATAGGCTAAGTGAAGTAGGTGCAATAATTATTCATAGCAAGAGAGACGAGAGAGGTCTCCCAATAGACGAGTTCTTGGAAGCCTAAGCTCAGCCTGACACTTGTTGACAAAGTTGTAAAAATGAATACAGAGGCGAGTTACATTACTACCACATTAGTGGGAACGTGACATCATTATGACGATTAATTGTGATATTTTTTGTGGAAAAGTTAAGGATGAAATCTTCATAATGTTAATTGTATATATTAAAAATTCATCTATAAAATGTTTTAACAAATCAAGAGGGTGTGTACTGCTCTAAGAACTGCTTAGGGTGCTCAATGACATTAATTGACCCTAGTGTTGAGCTACATGAAATTATGTGGGCTCCCACCAAAATTTCCAACCTTTTCTCCGGACCTTAGCGATGGAGTTTTCACGGTTGTTTGGGCCTTTTGCACACCACAATCTTGTTTACTTCCATTTCTAGAAAGGAAGAAGTAGTTATTGAAGGCGATGGTGAATGCAATGATATTTTTCTTAACCTAGGAATGGATTCATGGTTCTAGTTTGGTTATGTGTGGGCTCACAAGAAGACTTCCATAGAGTCAAGTTTCTAGTGCAATTAGGGATTGGTTACGAATGTCCCATTTTTTCTATTCTTGTCGGGCCTCCTTTTCCTAAGGGTATCACGTTTCATACTCTTTTTAGAGCATTTGGTGGGGTTCTCATATTTGAGGCTTGTTCATGTAGTAGGTGGTGGGCGAGCTTGGTTTCAGAAGAGGTTTTTTCATTTCATTTAACATGTTTGGTATAAAAACGCTTCACCTTTGGAAATTGCCGATGAGAAGGTTTGTGTGATAGGGTTTCCCATCTCTTCATTGGTCCTTATAACATGGTTTGGGTAGGATGGGGATTGGTAGTCCCTAGCAAAATAACCGGGGTTTGCTTTGAGTCTCAAAATATTTTTTGGTTAATTGGAATTTTGTTTGAGAATGTTTAGGGATTTCTATATACGATTCTTTGAGGTGATCAAAATATCTTGCTAATACAAGGAATGTTAGTCGTTTGATGTGAGGTTCATCATAGGTTCTTAAGAGCTAAATCTCATTTTCAAGTTTTATTGGGTTGTATATAGTTTTGAATTATTATAAGTTCTTAATGCTCATATGTCTTCGTTGGCTCTTTGATAGTTGTATGATTTTGGAAATCCTATTATTTTTGGGTTTGGCATAGGTCACCCCCTAGGGCATTGGTTTTGGATTTGGACCAATTTGTTAAATCGATGTAATTGTTAGAGTAGGTATTTACCTTAGCTCATGTTCACTGGGTACTTTATTTACCTTTATTGTATTTATCCTCACCCATTATGTGTGTGGATATTTCTTTTATCTTATTTAGATATTAGGAGATATTATCTAGTTGTTAGGTATAGTTCTTTCCTTGATCTATGGTATTGTCTAGATCCTTGATGTCTAGTTCTCTCCTAAATCTATGGTCTTGACTAGTTCTTTGATGACTAGTTATTTCCTTGATTTATGGCTTGATCTATGACCTTGATTGGTTCTTAGATTGTTATTCCTTGCCTATTTAAGCAAGGCCCATTCTCAATGTATTGCATTGAGTTCCATTATAATATATGATATTGCTGCTCATTTGTTTGCAAAGGTTTTATGTAAAGCTATTCTAGTGAATTGTTTTCATCTTATTGATCGTGGTGTTTGATTAGCATCTGTGTTCTTGGCTTGGTATGATATGGTTATTGTTCCTTTCATGGTATCGAGTGAGGTTGTTGTCCATGGATGCCACACCCATTAAAATCCTTAGCCCTTGGTCATATGGTATGGTCATATGAGGGCTTAAACCTTGTGACTCCTACTAGTAGGTGCTTAACTTTAGCCCCTTTAATTTTATTTGTGTGGTGAAAGGAACAACAATTTATTTTGTTTTAGTGGTAACTAAAATAAATATGAGAGCAAAATATTAAAAATCTTGTAACTTTTGATCGGTAACTTGGTTTTGAGTGCCATTTTTGCAAAAGTGCTTATTTTTTCATGCTCTTTCCATTGAAATATTTATTTTGATACTTGCACTATAAATATAAAGTGCCAAATATGGAGGAGTGTTATAATCAATTGTGGATGCGGTTTGATTGAGCCCAACGTCCTAAACTTTTGGGAGTTGCATTTTGTATCTATCATGGATTATGAGAATGATATGCTTTTCTCTGAAGTGTGTGGACTTCAAGAGGATATTGTAAAATTTGTGGAAGAAAATAGATCACTCAAAATTTAAATTCTCTTCTACAATCACTCACTCACGATAAGGATACAATAATACACTTCCTGCAAAACAAACTTACTAGCCTACAACATCACCATCATATTGTGGACAGCCATATCCATGCTCCTAGTCCACTTGCAACTATTTCTCTCGAACCTACGACATTGAGATGTCGGTCTTTGAGTCTGTTCTGCTCTTGATGCTCATACACCTATGAATCTTATTACTACATTCTCTTCCACATCTCGTGCCTATTACATACCACATGTTGTGTATCCTACTTCTTCTCAGCTACGTGGATTTTTTGAGAAACATACCACTTGCATTCGATTACGACATGCTCTATTCTATGGGTCTCACTAGCAGAGTTATTGGCAGACATTCACATGGTATTGTTTCCTCTATTCCACATGTTAAGTGGAATTATCGTCATGACATTAATATTCGAGCAGATACTTCATTGGGATCATACATTGTGAGCTCCTTTTTTTGTTCGCTCGACAATTTTTTAGGATCATGAGCAACACATGAGTTTTACACCCTCACTCGGGTTTGAGAAACCTAAGAATTCAATTGTCAAACATGATCAACTTTGACACACATTCGATATTCTTTGGCATACACCCATTGTGCATTTTGCACCAAGTCATATCTGCAAGCATCTTCTTCATCCATCCGTGTTGATTTGGGGTGGATATCCGATCACTCGTGGCGGCGACATAGGAATTCGTTGAGAGGACTTTACACGCGTGGATCCTCCACCATTTGGCCTCTTGCTCCACTTGCTATACCTGATACATTGTGATGCTTCTTGTTTTGAGAAATTTTCTTTAGCAGGTGTAGTTTATCTCTCTTGTTTGTTGAGAGATTTTGTATATGTATTTTCGACACTTTTGGCATGTTGACAGTATCTCTTATGGGGATCTATTCTAGTGCATTCCAGTGTTAGTTTTCAGTGTTCGAGTAGTTGTTTTGACAACTCATACAGATTTGTAGCACCACTACACCCATTCAGCAGTATGGGAGGGTGTGGTGTTGATCCTGCTTCTTCAGATTTTGTGTCCTTGCCTGTTTCCTTGTCTTTTCTTGGATCATGACACTCTAGATTTTGTGTCCTTTCCTTGTTGCTTTGGTTTTGTTCTTAGATCGTGGCAAACCTATTTACACAGATTGATCAAATTATGTTTGGTGTTTTTACACTTTCAACATCACTTCGTTAATAGTCTCCTTGTATGGAACTATTCAGGTGAAGCCCAGTGTCGATTGTTTTTGAGTTATGTGATCAAGTAGTGGATTCAAACCACAGTGCACACCAAACTTCTTCATCATTATACGAAATTTTTGAGCCAAGATTCTTAGGATTCCTTGGAACGGGTTTTACTCTCTTTACTTTGTTATTACTGGTTTTGGGTACCTTGCGGTGTCCCTTTTTTCCCGCTTATTGTACATGAGTACCTCATCGAGCCTAGTTGTCGGGACTCATACTGTGTACATGCCACTTCTATTTTGGCCCTTAGCTTCACTTTAGGGGGGTTGTTAGAGTAGGCATTTACCTTAGTTCATGTTCACCTAGGTACTTTATTTACCTTTATTATATTTATCCTCACCCACTTATGTGTGTGGATATTTCTTTTATCTTATTTAGATATTAGGAGATATTATCTAGTTGTTAGGTATAGTTATTTCCTTGATATATAGTACTTGACTAGTTCTTTCCTTGATCTATGGTATTGTCAGATCCTTGATGTCTAGTTCTCTCCTAAATCTATGGTCTTGACTAGTTCTTTGATGACTAGTTATTTCCTTAATTTATGGCTTGATCTACGACCTTGACTTTGGTTCTTAGATTGTTATTCCCCGCCTATTTAAGCAAGACTCATTCTCAATGTATTGCATTGAGTTCCATTATAATATATGATATTTCTACTCATTTGTTTGTAAAGGTTTTATGTAAAGCTATTACGCGAATTACTTTCATCTTATTGATCGTGGTGTTTGATTAGCATCTATGTTCTTGGCTTGGTATGATCTGGTTATCATTCCTTTTAGTAATCATTACTAGAATTATGATAAATATTGTTGGAATTCTTAGGAATAGGTTTCCTCTTGGGGTATTGGTTTTGGATTTGATCCGAGTTCTTACGATGAAATCATTATAAAAATTATGGTAAATTGTTTTGAAATTCTAAATTTTAAATGGGAATAGGGACCCAATAACAACCCTTGTTAACCATAAAAAAAAGGTTCATATTTTCTCATAGGTTAACTCACGATGAGCGTGAAAACACATAAATAATCCAAAAATGCCTTCATAACCAAAATATGGGTCACAAGGGCCCACATAAAGAAAAAATGTCATAACCATACAATCAAATTTTTAGTAAATCATATCAATATAGATCTATAATTTGTGGGACCCATAACGATAAATTTATAATTCTAGGAAATTCCTATAATAACATGGAAACATGAGGATGGGAGGAAAAGTGAAAGAGAGAATAATAGAGGGGAACATTGTAGAAGAATACTATGAAAAAGGAAAACATGCCAATAATACCTTAATTTAGACCAATAATAGATAAACATGTGCTATACAAATGTGATTTTATAACTAATAACTAGTCTCATACCAAAATTAGGTATTTACAAAATATTACACTTTGATGTGTGTTGTCCTCTCAAAATTTCCCCTCTTTTGAAAGTAAAAAATTGAAAATTTTGAGTTAGCACCCTTTTATGATGTTCTAGTGAAGTGAAAAGTTGAGGAGATAGTGAAAATTCACATTTTTGGAGTCATTTTGGTGAATTACGGTGCATCAGGACATTTTTGTCCCTCATGTCCCAAGTCCGTCGGGCCTTCTGTTCCCCGATCAACCACTTTCCCTAAAAATCCTTTAACTTTTGGTTTTGTCGAACTTTTTGGCCCGTATGTTCCAAGTTCACTGGCTTTCTATTCCCCGATCGCCCACATCGGCCGCATCGGGTCCTTCACATACTTTTGTCTCATCTGTCCCAAAAGCATCTGTGCATTCCATCCCCACTTTTCCCGCATCACGCGCATCGGCTGAATCGCATCTTCACGTCCCTCACATTTCCAAGTTCATAGGCGCACGTGCTCTTTTAGCCTGCATTACCCGCATCATCCGCGTCGGCCAGGATAAGCGTCTTCACATCCCTCATGTCCCAAATGTACCAAAGACCATCCGGGCTAGTTTTTTCCACTTTTCTCGATTCTTTCCTTTTTGAGTCGGTGCATATGAATTTAATGCACATTTATAACCTTCTCTCTCCTAAAATGGATATTTAATGGGACTACCCTCTACGCATTTTGCACACTGCTTACTTGCTACCATTTGCTCAAATCCTTGCAATTAAGACCGTCTGCTCATGCTCCCATTCCCTTTGCATTTTCACCGCAGTTCAAATTTGTGAAGGTGTTCTTTTGTACATTGCAAATATGAAGATTAAGTTCCATGGTCAAGAGCACGTTTCGCCGCTTGAGTCCTTTGTTCCTGATATTGGAGATAGTGAGGTTTGACACTTGGATTTTGGCGAGTTTCTCGAGCAGTTAATTAGCCCTAATCCTTCCCCCATGGCGTAGATGATCAATGACAGTGGCCTTGTATATGTTGTGGGTTTCCCAATCTCGGTACAATGTTAACCTTTATTCTCGCTTTATGGGGCTCACTTTAACTTTAACGACACAATGGAATTGTCTAATGTGCACGGGGAATTGATTACTAAATTAGATGTTGATGTGATTGTTGTTGCTATATACGAATTTAAGAAGTTGAAGACTCCATTGTTATCACTGAGGCTCAAGCTCGACTCTATTCAAGCAAGACAGTGATAAATACAAAGCGAGGATAGAAAATTCATGGTTGAAGAACCCTAAAAGGGAGCATCCCGACTTTCCAAGGCATTATTTAGGGCTGATTTCAATGAAGAATTGTCGATTTCATTATCTTGCTAGCTCGCGTCATGGGGTTACCCTCTACCAATGAATTTCACTTTTGGATGTGCCCGCTCATCAACATCGTCTGCGAAGGTAGCCAGAGCATAAATTGGGTAGAAATCATTTGCATGAATTTGACAGAGCAGTTGTCCAATGTGCAATAGACCAAGAAGTTCTATATGAATTCTTATCTCATGTATATCCTAGCAAAGCATCTCGGAAATGGTTTGGATTCACATACATAGAGAGTTAGAAGGATGAACCCATTTACGCATACTACCCTATATTCACTCTTGGAACTAGCAATCACAACTTTAGGAGGGTGAACGATGTTTTTACCATGTATATTGTGAGGCTTTTAGAAAGTGATACCGCAAGCATATTTTCTGATGAAGCCATGTACCTGATAGCAAAGTATGGGGCTTTCTTCATTCAATTCAAGAGATTTTCATATATCAGGTTGGCTGGTTATGAGAACACACCTCTCAAGCTCCCCATGTTCTGTAATGACAAAATGGATTTGATTGAGGTATGTAGGCAATTGGATAAATTGCATAGAACCTGCAAGGATAAGAAGATCTCTGGTTTGCATTTCCCTATTTCCTTGGGCAACTATACATGCAAAACAACCTTGGATGCTCAAAATATAGAAAGGGCCCTTACTCCCATCACTGTTCACTTCTTCAAGCCTATGACCTATTTTGATTTGAAGAAGTTCATTGAGCTAAATCTCAGAATTAATTATCATCATAGATCAGATACTGAGGACTACTAGGCCGATTGTGGAGATGACTTTGAAGCAAGGTAGAGACATTATGGAAGATTCTCCCTACAACTGATAAAGGATCTCAATCTCTACCAAGTTCCTAAAGGGTTCCAGGATGATACTGAAGACTTGTTGTCTTATGAATATGAGACATTGATCAAGCATACTCCCTTGGAAGATTTGGACTGGTACAAGAGGGAGAAGGATGACTTGGCTGATATTTTGGCTCCTATCCTTGTAAGAACCAAGGTCTGGTTTGACAAAAAAATTGCGAGCTTAGGAAGAATCGAATTGGATCTTCCTCCAAAGATACTTCAACACCTAGGAAGGAATCACATACACCTAGCTCGGAGGTATCTGCACAAACCCCTCCTCCTTCCTCAAATAAAGAACTTGAATCATATACTCCTTCTTCCTCTACTCAACTCTACCAAAAGAAGGTAAAAGAGGTTAAGCGAGAGCCAATTGAGGAAGAACCCCTTCTAGAGCACTCAGAACTACCTTCGGGGCCAGAAAATGTTATTGTTCTTAGTGAAAGTGATAAATATGAGGTACTAGTCCCTGCAAGAACTTCAGAGGTTACAATAGATAAAGAGAAAGAAGTGCCTAGCACTGAACCCCCAAGTACCACTGATTCCTCTGCTCAAGAAGCTCCAGATGCCTCACTCACATCTCTACTGGAAGCAACAGTGGTGAATACTTTGAGTGTCATGAGCTCACTTTCTCTTGGACCTCTTGTCCCTTCTTCTTCTTCCTCCACTTTTACATGGGTGCGACCCTTGGTTGGCAAAGCAAGAGGAAACCTTCTTCTCGATTGAAAATTTTGATGTTGTGGCAGCCTTGTTGGGCACTACTCCTTCTGCTCTAGTAAAGAGGGCTAAAACAACTTCAAGGATAGTGACAGATGCTCAAGGCCAACAATTTCTAGAGGTTGCAAAACCTAAGGTTGATAAGGCGAGTAGGATCTATTAGCCTCGATCTGGAGCTTTCTAGGATTCCAATGGGATAATCTACCCCCGAGAGTGAGGTGCATAACCTCTAGGAGATGGTAACCAAGGTTATTGAGAGAGTAGAAAGGGGTAAACAAACTATAGAAAGTGAAAGAGCAAAATCAAGTTCTTTCTAGCTTCGTCAAGTCGTTATTGGCTAAGGACAAGGTTTTGGATCCTACTCCCTAGCCTCCCTTCCACCTCCTATGATTCTTAGTCAAAATGAAGTTCAAAGCATCAAATATATGCACATGTATTATACTTACGGGAGGGCTATGGAAGCCATGGTGGATGAAACGATCATTGCATGCTTGAATTTCATTGTAGAGGCCTTCAAACTCAATGAGAAGGTGGCTAACTCTGCAACAAAACTCTCCTCCTCAATTAGAACCATGGATAAAGAACTGAAGCTTTGGAGTAGCTGCATAGTGGATCTTCACCTGATGGGACAGGCTGATGAAAATATATTGATGGCCAACAAGTTTTTTGATGATTCCAAAGACAACTTGTCAAGGTCATGGGTTTTCAGCGTGGAATGGAAAATAAAAGTTCTGGAGGAAGCTTTGGGAGAGTTGAGGAGCAGTTGGTAGAAGGGAGAAGCCTTCAAAACTTGTGTTGTGTCTGCTTTCAAAGATATTCACTGTCATCTTCACGATGAAACTTCAAGTGTTCCTTTCTCTCTCCAAGAAATTAAAACTCAGTTCAGGGCATTTGTTAAAGAAAACTTGTTCAAGGAGGAATCAATTACCAAAGAGAAGATAAAGGAGATTTGCTCTCTTCAATATGCTATTAAAGAGGCTAATAAAGAATATCATGCACATACTGAGTTCGACAAGGACATGGAGAAATGTCTAGGTACTTGGTCTCAAGCTACTGCCAACACATCAGTCCCACGAGGTAGAGAAATAGCTGAAGCGTTGAAAAAGTTCAGGCAACGAATTCTCAAGTCGGTGGGCCCTCCTCAGCAATAAGTAGATGTTTTCCCTTCTAGCTTCTCCCCTCCTTTTTCTCAAATCGGGCTTATTGTAATTAATTAAGGGTCTTGTGTCAAGCACCTCCTTAATTAACATTTTAGTTAAAAGAAACAGTTACCAAGTGTAACTAATTTGTAAGTTATATAATGGGCTCTCTGCGCCATTCTTTGGGGCTGGAACTTGGTTTATTTTTGAAAGTGTAAAGGAGTAAAAATCTATCAATACAAAAATATCTTTCTTTCTATGTTCATCTGGTCTTTTTCTTTCATTGCTATCTATTAAAAGTTATTGAATCATTTATCTATGTTACTTCAAGAAGCTTTGTATTCTTGTAGATGTAATCTCTAGAACTTTGTGTCTGTGAAATAACATCTTATTGTTTCAAATGTAAATGATTATGTTCCAAATAATTTCATTCTGGCATGCGTAAGGAATTATTTTGTTATCTATATTTCTTGAGAGTGCCTTTCTACCCCTCCCATTACTTAATTCCTCTATCCTTTTTATTGATGATCTCTTATATTCTAACACTTTCATGATATCTGAGTTCCTCATTAAAACTATACACTTTGTACATGTGTAAATAGGTTTTTGCCTTTAAATAAGGGAACCTCTCCCATTAAAGAGGAGGGACTTTATGTCCCCTGACTATTGCTTTCAATAAATTCCTTATTTGACAACCAACAGTTTTTAGCGACTCCGTTGGGGATTCATTTTTTAACGTATTCCATTTCTATGAACATTTCTTGATCATTCTTTGATCTGGCGACTCTACGGTTTACTCGTGGCAGGAGGGCCCTTGGTATTGAAGATTCTTAGTTTCAGCTCTTGGAGTAGCAAGGTTTCCCTTTTCCTTCAACAAGAATAAATAGAAGAGCTTGTTCTACAAGCACTCCTCTTGTTGAAGATAGAACCCCTGTAGGTGGTATCCCTCTAGAGCAACTCAGCCCTAATCTTCGTGCTTTGATTCTTGCTTTGGTGTTTCAGTTCCCCTTCAAGTAGTCTTTCCAAGGATGGCAGCTCCATTACCTTGGGGCCATCGTGTTGGGCCTCTCACCCTTCCTCAACCTTTGCATGAGTTACTAGGGGTAATAGGAAGAACTTCCCCAAGTTTAGAGGTGATGGCAAGGTGCATCCTGATGAACATATCGCAGCCTTCATAGTTGCATGTGGAGTCCTCAGAGTTAACATGAAGATGTCTCGGTGAGGCTTTTTGTAGAGACTTTATAGGATAATGCAGCAGATTGGTTCTATCACCTTCCTGCTGCAACCATTACCAGTTGGACCACGATGATAACAAGATTTGAGAACCGTTTCAAACTTACAAAGGATGTACATGCTTTTTTGGCCCACATTTCTCAAATAAAGAAGGAATCACAAGAACCCATGATGGAATTTATGGCTAGATTCAACAAGTTGATTAATAAAATCCCACTAGACACTCAGCTTGTAGATCAAATTCAAAAAAAAATCTTCCTGAACGCTCAATTACCTGAAGTTAGCTACGCATTGAGAAGAGCCAATCTTGCAACATTGGCTGAGGATCAGAGACTAGCTGTTAGCATTGAAGATGACTTGATTATGTCTGGTAAGTTGAAAAGAGACCCTTCCAAATCTAGAGATTCTTCTTCCTCCTCTTCCACTCCCAGAGCTAATATAGACCCATTAGTACAAAAGCTTGCTAATGACCT
Source organism: Taxus wallichiana var. yunnanensis (assembly GCA_018340775.1). Classification (NCBI taxonomy): domain Eukaryota; kingdom Viridiplantae; phylum Streptophyta; class Pinopsida; order Cupressales; family Taxaceae; genus Taxus; species Taxus wallichiana. Next base: position 990,217,759 of record CM031237.1, on the reverse strand, counting down.
CATTTCCATCAAGAACAATTGGCTCAGCACGCTCCTTATGCAAATGTTCCAAGGAGAAACTTTCATCCTAGAAATCATTTTCCTTCCTCTCAAACAAGGCTAGAAATTGAGGGGCCACCCATTAAGGTCCCTATTAATGAAATTTGTGAGGTCGAAGAGCCTGAAGATAAGGAGATTAATGAAGATTGTGAAGAACTTGAAGAAGAAGTTGATTAAGAACTGGAGGAACTTGAGGGATCCCAAGTTAATTTCTTCACCACTGAGGGTGTTGATGAAGAGGATGATTATGATGAAGTAGTAGTAGATATGAATAGTGAATCATACGTTGTCATGACTTAAGAACAGAAAAATAAGAAGGAAAAAGTGATGTAGCCTGTTAAGAGATCCAAAGAGCATCCCACGACTATCCCCGTTGTTGTAAGGAGAGGATGTCCTATTCCCACTATGTCCACACAAAATCTAAGTTCTGCTAATTCTACTCTTCCTAATTCTACTACTAAAGCTTCTTCTTCTATAGCTCCTAAATCTGATAAGCCTAAGATTCCTAGTGATGATATCCCATCCACCTCTGGATCTTTTGATATCATTGATCACCTTAAGAAGACAAAGGTTCAAATTTCAGAGGTTGAGTATTATCAAACCCATCCTAAAGCCTTTGCCAAAATGATCCACTTTGTCAATTCCCATTCCAAAACCACCTCTAAAGGCCTTTTGCCTACTCCATCCTCTGCACCCCAACCCAACCTTGTAGCTGCAGTCACCTCACCTAATGAGAAGATCAAACCATTTTATGTGACCCTTCTTATAGCAGGCCATAAACTCAACATCATAGATTCAAGAGCATCAGATAATGTAATGCCTACCAAAGTAGCTCATGCTTTGGGTCTTACTCTCACATGCACTTATGGGTCCTGTTATTCCATGGAGAGTAAGGAGGTGCCCCTAGTTGGAAGAATTAAAGATGCACAAGTAGCTTTTGCCACTTTACCAGAGAAGAAGGTTTTGGCTACTATTCTAGTAGCTGATATCCCTCCTTCATATGGTATGTTGTTAAGTAGGAATTTTTGTAAGGATGTGGGAGGAGAGATTCAAATGGATTGGTCACATGCCCTCATACTAGTTAATGGAAAAATGAAGAAGTTGTTGCCCGAGAAGCAATCTGAGTATATTGTACAAAAAACAGATGATCCCAAAGCACAAATACTTTATGAGGATATTGGGCATGGTAACTATATGATTATGTCTTCGGAGGAAGCTCAGCTTCCCAAAGAAGTACTTCATGATCCTAATGGTGTTTGGAATTTGGAATTTGATGGAAGTTGTTCCTCGGCTGGTTCTATAGCTAGCGTAGTGTTGATATCTCCTAGAGAGAAAATTTCATCCTTTCTCATTCAAGCTACAGTTTGAAAATACCAATAATATAGCAGAGTATGAAGCCCTCATTCTTGGACTTAATGTGGCAAAAGAAAAAGGTGTGAAGAATATTCTGGCTCGTGGAGATGTAAAACTAGTTGTTAAACAAGTCAGAAACCTTTTTCAAGTAAAGAATAGAAGGTTGAAGCATTACAGGAATCAAGTTTGGGATTCTATTGAATTTCTTGATGCCTTCTCCATTGAAGTTGTGCCAAGAGAAAAGAACACCAGGGCTGATTCACTAGCTTGTCTCAGGATCGTTGCTGATACCTCACCCTGATTTCTCTCAGGATAAATTTACCATTGAAATGATCCATAGGCCCAGTGTGCCTGATAATGCAAGTAATTGGAAAATTTTCAACGATGATCAACATTTGCTTTCTTTCTTAGAGCTCAGGGATAACTTTGAACAATTATACTTTGAAGGCAGTGAAAATTTTCCTCGTGAGAGTGTATCTCCTAATGAGGAAGGTGTTCAAGAGGAGACAGATCAAGATGGGTGCATCAAACTCAAAGGTAACAAGATTCCTAAAGGACTGGTGAGTTTGGAAGAATTGTTTGATAAACATGATAGGTATAATAATTCTAAAGCTTCTACGGGAGCACGACAGATCTGCTGAGTATGAAAAGATTAACATTGGGAGCTTTGCTGACCCCAAAATGGTGAACGTTGGAAAATGTTGTACACAAGAAGAAAAGGAGAAGGTGGTGAACCTCTTAAAGAAGTATAGGGATGTTCTTGCATATTCATATGAGGATCTAAAAGCTTTCCAACCAAAGGAAATGTAGCATTTCATTCCTCTCAAACCTAGGATTAAACCTTTCAAGAAAAAGCAAAGGCAGTACAATCCAAATATTGTTGACACCATTTTTCAGGAAATACAAAAATTATTGAAAGCTAAAATTATCTTCCTCATTCACCATTCGACATGGATTGCCAACATTGTGCCTATCAGGAAGAAAAATGGTGAGATTTGTATCTATGTTGACTTTAGGAATCTAAATCAAGATTCTTTGAAGGACAACTATCCTCTACCCATGATGGATCAAGTCTTGCAAACTGTTATGGGATCCGAAATGTTGTCTATGCTTGATTGCTTCTCAGGTGTATAATCAAGTAGAATTCAATACCACAGATCAACATAAGATGGCCTTCACCACCCCCTAGGGTACTTTTTCCTACAAGAGGATGCCTTTTGGACTCATTAATGTCGGTGCCACTTTTTAAAGGGCTATGGACTTGGCTTTTGGAAGTTTGAAAGGGAAATGTATTGTTGTGTATCTAGATGACCTGAATGTGTTTTCTAAAACTAGAGCAGATCATTTTCATCATCTAGAAACAGTTCTCTTGAAATGCAGAGAACATGGGATCTCTTTGAATCCCAAGAAATATATCTTTTGTGTCACGAGAGGAAAATTTTTGGGGCATGTTGTCTCTAAAGATGGAATCAAAATCGATCTTGAACAAGTTCAAGCTATTCAGCAGATTCCTCTTCCAACCAGCAAGAAGGGAGTGCATTCCTTCTTTGGTAAGATCAACTTCCTGAGAAGATTCATCCCTGATTTTACAGAGCTAACTTTGAATATCTCCCAAATGATGAAAGGAAAACAAACATTTGGCTGGTCCTCTGAAGGGAAAGAAGCCTTTGAAGGTATTAAAAAGGCTATTGCTAAAACTCCTATCTTAGCGTGTCTAGATTTTAGCAAAGATTTTATTATTTATTGCTATGCCACGGAAAGCACCCTGGCTGCTGTCTTGACTCAGAAAGATTCTGATGATCATGAACTCCCAATTGTGTTCATGAGCTACATTCTTAAAAATCATGAGTTGAAATACACAATGATGGAGAAACATGCTTTTGCAGTGGTTAAAGTTGTCAAGCAGTTTCATTTTTATATTCTTCACTCTCACTCCATAGTGCTTGTGCCTAATACGACCATCAAGTCAATTCTTACACAGCAAGAATTTGGAACTAAGAGAGGAAAATGGGTAGAAAAAGTTCAAGAATATGATATTGACATCAGACCAACCAAATTAGTCTAGGGTAAAGGCTTGTGTGAACTCATTGCAGAAGGAGTTGGTCATGAGTTGCCTAAGGATGAGGTTGATGTTCCTATTGTTCTGTTTCTTAGCTCGATTGATGAATGGTATGTTGATATCACACATTTTCTCACCTATGGTGAGTGTCCCTCTCATTTGACTACCAAAGATAAGAGAGCTATCAAGTTAAGATCAACGCAATATGTGTTGTGGGAGAATGCTTTGTTCAAACGTGGGGTGGATGGGAGATTTTTGAAATGCATTGATAAAGAGAAACAAAAGAAGCTTCTTTCAGCTTTCCATGATCAATCATGTGGAGGCCATTACTCATCTACTATCACTTGCTCACAAGATTCTTCATGCTTTGGATACTATTGGCCTACCTTTTCGAGGATGCATCAAAGTGGTTTGATAAATGTGAAGCTTGTTAGACCTTTGTGGGCAGACCCAAGTTGGTTGCCTTGCCGCTTAAAGCAATTACGATTGAAGAGCCCTTTCAACAATGGGGTTTAGATTTTATTGGAACACTTAATCCATCTTTAAGTGCTAGACATACTCATGTGTTGACTACCACAGATTATTTTACTAAGTGGGTAGAAGCCATCCCATTAAAAGGGTACTACTTCAAGTAGTATGTAATTTTATCAAAGAAAACATCTTGGTGAGGTTTGGTGTGCCAAACAAGATTATGTGATAATGCTTCAAATTTTTCTTCTTGTTGGTCGGATAAAACACTTAGAGAACTCACACACGAGTTCATGGGGAAAATAGGATGAGATCAAAGGCGCGAAGGAATAGGAGGCGTCGTGCGAAGGTGCGAGTCAAACTTTCGAGACTTAGCCGATTTTGTAGATCAAGTCTATTTTCAGTGGTTGGCATGCGGGACACACAAAGTGATGCCGATACTTACACGCCACACTTTGTCTATATTTCGAGGGTCATATCGAAGCACTCTAGCATGGAAGTAATTCAAGAATAGATTCATCACTCTAGTTAACTATAAGTGATCTATAGATAGCATACTTACATGTATGGCTATAATTGTAAACGACGTGTGGCTATTATTAGCGTGCGACCTATTTTTGGCATAGTTAGTGGTGAAGGGAAAGTTCCCCACCCTATATATATTAGATATATCACCTAGTTGAAAAGCGATGGTGTTGAAGGGTTAGAGATTCACGAGTGCATGAGACTGGATAATTGTAACAGATCCATGCGCGCATGACTATTATTGTATCAAGCTTCTGTATTATTGTCATGTTTACTATATGAAGAATATTGGCCGAACCAAAGTGTCTTCTATGTGTTATCATTGCATACTATTGATTTCTTGATGATTTATACTTGAATGCATGCCTTTATAGATCTGGTTTGGTATAACTATGTAATGATGGATTAGTTTCTAAATATATGTCTTTATTGTTACACCATGCTACCATCCTACTACAACAACCCTAAAGAGGGACCTAGTACCTTGGCGTGCTTCGGGTGAGTGCTTAGCTTGTGTTGAGTGATGTGTCAGTGCGACTAGGTGTTAACTGAGAATTCTAGGCTACATCATTAGTTCCGTTCTCGGGACCTCTTTTTCAATTGTTTTCAGGATGGTTTGCAATGAAGAAATACCGGCTAACTTTAGCAAGTGTTGAAGAGTGGATTCATGATCTAGAGGAAGAATACGCACGAAGGTTTAGCACTGGATCTGGATTTAATGCACGCACTTGGGTAGAGCAAAATTTGTATGATAGTTTGTACAAGAGCTTCTTTGCTATCTTTCCCATAGAATTATATGAGTGGTTGACTGCATATGCATCTAAATAGAATTGGAGGTATCACACACTTGTTTGGACACAGGAGGAATTTCAAACACTATATGATGCTACATTGATCTAGACTCACGTGGTAGATACCTAGTTTCATGGTGTTCTAAACAACTATATTCTGGAGTATTCAATTTCAACTTATTCATGCCTGGAGGTAGCTGAGTTCCAGTTCCTATGGTATCCTAGAGGGATGTATTTGCAAGGTATTCCACTGGCCATCAAGATACTGATGGTAGTTGAACTTGGAAGATAAACCCATGGCAAGCTAAAAATCTCCATGGCGGGGGTAGGAACAAGATTGGTGAAAGATGGTAGACCTAGCGGCAAAGATTTGCAGACGGGAGGAAGAGAGGTGGCTAAAGTATTATGAGGTGTGTGAGAGGGAATTATGCAAGAAGTAAGAAGTTGCAGAATGGATGGCATTGTGGAGAGAGATGGCTCGTGAAGGATTTGAGGCTCATGAGGATGAAGAAGAGCTAGAGCATCAGGAACTCCCCCATCTAGGAAAGCATGATAGAGAACCCTCTTGACCTCACATGGAAGCGCGCCAACAAATATGACCTGTGTCATTGAGTGCGCATCTAAGCCAACTTGTTGACCTAGCCCTTGCACTTGGTTTTCTAGTATCTAGTACAACAGTAAACAAAGTTTTCATTTAGGAAGTGAAAGAGCATAAACAAGTCAAACAACAAGTATATTAATGGCAGCACAGATAGCTTCATTATTCTTTGGGGGTACATTTTTAGGCTCATCATCTACAGAATATGAGCATGTTGAGTGTGGGATTCACCTCTAGAACTGGGACTACTTCACAGACTGTAGGGGTCTAGTATAGTACCACCATCGAGACACAGGGAGTGCATCTACGGGCCCTATTCCAACTTCAGGAGGAGGATTGGGAGGTATGGGTAGTTCTAGTTCTAGTGGTTTAGGTGGTTTTAGAGGTAGAGGAAACCAAGGAGGTTCTGGGTCGAGTGGTCAAGGCCCGCAACAACCCCAGAACATTTATATGGAGATGTATCTTCGTCTCCCAGAGTACAGAGGTATCGAGGATGCTACTGAACATATTCATATGTGTGAAATGTTGTGGCATGTGAAAGGTATCATGGCTTCTGAGCGCAAGACAAGTCAATTTGCTACTACGTTACAAGCATGCACACAATGTTATAGGAAGTTTGATCCCAATCAAACTTGTATTGATTATGCAACATTGAAAGATGCTTTCTTAAAAGAGAGAGTTCCATATCCCGAGTTTGAGCGAAGAGTATAATCACACTTAAGGATATAAAGCAAGCCACTATTGAAAGTGTACATGAGTATGATGCCCATTTTAAAACACTTCTATCCAAAATCTCCTATGATATACATGCAAGTCAGCATGCACAATGGTTTTTCGAGGATTGATTACTCCATTTCAAAGGGCACTGTCACATAAGACTTATACCGACCCGTGCGAAGCATTGGAAGTAGCTCTACGTGTTGAGGCAGTTGGGAGTATTGACACTAGAGTTAGTCCATTCTTGGAGGCTCAGATAGCAATTATGGCGAAACAGTTAGAGAAATTATCAGCAAACTCAGCTCATGAGACGCACTTAGGAATTTGGTGTACAGATTGTGAAGTGGAAGGCCACACCAAGGATAGTTACCCTCACAGATCTATACATTCACTGCTTTATTAGACTATGAGATTTACCATTTGAATCATGATGCTAGTCACTGCCCCTTACTACAACGTGCGATCAGGAAGAATGTATCCTCTTTTTGTAAAATTTGTAGGTCCACGACCCATGATACTGAAAATTATAGATTGATTAGCTTGAGATCCATGATGCCATTATTATTGGGGGTAGTGCGATAGGCAAGTGTGGCCGATAGTTCTAAAGGAAATAATGAGCATCAAGATAGGGATTATAATCAAGTGTGCTATGACAGGAATGACGGAAGATTTGAAGGGGGTTGTGGAAGAGGATGAGGATATCGAGGCGGATATGGAGGATGAGGCCGAGGCGGGGAAGAGGTGAATTCCCTTGAGGAACTTGTTATACATGTGGCTCACCTAACCATTATAGGCGTGAATGCCCGCAGAATATTTCCTGTTCATTTTTTGGAAAGGGGCATAGTTATGAAGAGTTTTCAGACTTGTATGAGCATCTCAGTAAGCAGCACAAGCAAGAAAACAAAGGCGTAGGGATGGTTAGAATCCAACACGTGGTAGAGAATCAGTGGATGCCCAAGTTAACACCAGAACCTGAGGCAGTAACAATCAAGATAACCACATAGGAGAGGTGGCACGCACAAAGAGGTATTGCAGCGGGTGACAATCACTAGGGAAGAGGTTTTGCATGCTAGGTATCTAGATCCAACTCATAAAAAAGTCTATCAGGAAACTATGGAGGTCCTTAGAAGCCTTCAAGGTGAAATACAATGTTTGAAAGAGCAGTCTCAGAAGTTGGAGCATAAGGATATAGAAAAGGCCCCATCTGGTATTGATGACATCAGAGAGGTATGTAGAGGGTTACGTCGGAGAATAGTATTCCTTTATTGGGAAGTTGGTTGAAGGGGAATACTCCACACGTGGGAGGCTGAGGCTGGAAGACAAATACTCTATGCAAATCTCCCACCTATAGCATTGACTATGACCAGGAGATCACTTTGAATGTTGTTGTGGATGGTTGGTTGTTGAGAAATATTTTGATTGACACAGGTGCGGAAGTGAATGTACTTACATTGGATGCATGGGTTCAAATGGGGATACCTCCATTACAGCCATCATCTAATGTATTTTTCATGGCAAACAGAACAAAAGCTATGCCCATAGGAGTTTCTAAGGATGCATCTATCACTATACAAGGGGACAAGTTCACAAGAGACTTTGAAGTGTTAGCACTTGCGGAAGCAGATAGCTTCCTATCTTTGCTTGGGTGCCCTTGGTGTTATGCAAACAATGCTGATTTGATGTTTAACAAGGGGTATATCAGCTTCGAGAACAAGGAGGAAAGGGTCATAATACCATTGATGGATGGGAAATTCATACCATATGTGGAACCTTTGAGTGAAGAGGACTTGAACAGAATTTATATACGCGTTATTCGGGACCTAGAGGTCAATGAGCCATTTAGGGAAGGAATTCTTCATTGGGAATATTCTCAGTCAATCAGAGATACTACTAGTATTTCTTGTGATAATTTGGCTCATGGTACTTATGAACTGGTGGGGAATGAAGTTAAGTACGCAGTTGCTTGCAAAAATGGTTTTCACTATGTCTGATGTATAGGTCGCTCAAGACTCCAGATATCTTGGATCTCGAAGATCTCATTTGGATTCTTCCGTGCCATGGAGGTAAATCAGGGCTGACAGTTAAAATATGAGATACGTTGTCATATACTTTGCATAAGGCAAGAGCCTTGGTGGGTGGTTCACAGGGATAATCTCTTGGAATGGGGATAGATTAGGACTACCTTATCAACCAAGTTTTCAAGGAGTAATGCACCTACAAATATTTTCCCTTATCATGGTGATCAACTGTTCGAAGTATCATATCCAGCAGTGTGAGAGACTCTGGATAGTAGGACAGGAAGTATTACCATCGTCACTTTTGGTGCATCAGTTTTATTCTACTCTACAAGGTTATGCGTGTGCTTGGTATGTATATGTTGAATTACATCGTGACGCTGAAATTGGCAAAATTGATTGCAGAGATGATCCAAACTTTTGACTTCTTCTCATCTACACCACTAGTGAACAAGGCTTTAAGCTTTATCAAGTGCTTAACCATGGGAGACAGTGGGAAAGTGGAAGAACTTATTCAGGAATTATTTGGTGAGACAAAGACAGGGGCATGTTTTGAGGAAGAAGTAGATGATACCATACTACTTGAGCGTGCTTCTCTGGAAAAAGACAAGGGGAAGTTGGTTTACATAATTGATGATGAGGAAGTTGAGCACTTAGAATTTGATCATTCACATGGAGCACGTGAAGTGTTAGCCAGTGCAGATGTAGATGCGCGTGCATATCATGAACCTATAAAGACAACAAAGGTAAATATTGGCACAGAAGCTGAACCTAAGGAGGTGATAATTGGGGATTACTAGTCAGAATCAGAAGTGGCAAAGATCATAGAGTTACTTCGAGACTATGAGGAATTATTCCCAAGAGGATACCATAAACTTAAAGGCATGCATAAATCACTTGGAGAAATGAAGATAAAGCTTAAGGAAGGTGTGCGCCCTATTAGGAAGAGACCTTATCGAATGAATCCCAATTTGCGCAAGAAAGTAAAGGAGGAAATTGACAAGATGTTGAAATCTGGGATCATTCGACCATTGGATGAGTTAGAATGGGTCAGTCCTATGGTGATAAGTATCAAAAAGGATGGTAGGATTTGAATTTGTGTTGATTATAGAGAGTTGAATGCAGCATGTGTTACAGATCCTTTCCCTATGCCATTCACAGAGGAAATATTAGAAGGGGTGGTTGAGCGCGAGATATATTCATTTACAGATGGGTTCTCAGGGTATCATCAGGTTAGGATTGCCTGGAAGATCAAGAAAAGACCACCTTCACTACTGAATGGGGAAGCTTTTCCTATACTATGATGCCCTTTGGATTGAAGAATGCACCTGTTGTATTCTCAAGGATAGTGGTACAAGCATTCAAGGATTTTATTCACAACTTCTTGTAGGTCTATCTTGATGATTGGACCGTTTATGGGCTAATTAAGGATCATTGTGACAATCACGCTTAATTTTTGAAAGATGTAGACAATTAAGTATCTCATTGAATATTAAGAAGTGAATCTTTCTTTACTCCCTTTGGTATACTTTTAGGACACATAAGTGCGAGGAAGGGTTCACTGGTCGATCCAAATAAAGTTGCGGTTATTTTAGGCTTGAAAGCACCTGCCAGTTAGAGTGAGGTGTGCAGAGTTTTGGGTCATACATGGCATTATAGGAAGTTTATTAAAGGGTATGCCAAATTTGTTGCACCCTTGGAATAATTTCTCAAGGAGAAAAACTTACTACCGTGCCTATCTTGCACTTTCCTTCATGGGATAAACCTTTTCATGTTCATGTCGATGCCTCTGGCATGGCCATTGGTGTTGTCTTAGCTCAACCTAGAGAAGGTATAGTTGATCATCCCATTTGTTTTGCTAGTAGGAAGTTGACCCCTGCAAAATAGAATTATACCACTACAGAGCGCGAGGCTTTGTCCATGATATATGCCTTGCACAAGTTTCGACAGTATCTATTGGCCACACCTTTTGTGTTTTATACAGACCATATGGCATTGAATTATTTGGTGAACAAGCCCATCTTACAAGGGTGCATATGTAGATGGATGCTCTTATTTCAAGAGTTTGACTTTACAGTTGTGGTAAAACCAGGGAAAAGTAATTCTGGACCGGATCACTTGTCTAGAGTTCAATCAGGTGAAGAATCCTAGACAATAGAAGAGACCATGCCTGATGCACAGTTGTATAGGTTACAACACATGCCAACAGAATTAGAGGACATTGTTGTCTTCCTAAGGATGGGGATGGCACCAGAAGGCATGAGGTCCTTGGAGAAAAAGCAACTTGCTATACGTGTGACACCATTCATGTTAATTAGTGGTGACTTATACAAGTTAGGCAGAGATGAGGTGTTACGCCGTTGTGTATTAGAGCATGAACAAAAGGATATAATGGAGGAAGCCCATGGTGGTATTGCAGGTGGCCACTATGTAGGTGATGCTACAGGTGCAAAGATCCTACTTGCTGGTTTGTGGTGGGAAACATTGTATAAGGATTGTAAGGAGTATTGTAAGGCATGTGACCATTGTCAGTGTCTAGGTCGACTAGGACAAAGGGATGAGATGCATTTGCGACCAATTACAAGTGTAGAACCCTTTGAGAAATGGTTGATAGACTTTACAGGGCCTATTTCACCACCTGCGTGTAGGACTGGATCGCGCTATATCATTACTTGTACTGATTATCTTAAGAGATGGGTAGAAGCAGCTCCTACAAAGGACTCAGCACAAATTTCTGAGCAAGAAGGTTCTTAGGGGAAAATGTTCTTACTGTATGGTTGTCTTTTAAGTTTAACCGGTGATAGGGGTACCCATTTTTAAATGAGACAATCTAAATTTTGTAGATGAGTTTATGGTTGCCCACCACAAGACTACACCCTATCACCCTCAAGCAAATGGAACTGTGAGACTTTCAACAAGATTTTGAGACACACATTGACCAAGCTTTATGATGTGGGATGAAATATTGGGATGACAAAGTATCTGTTGTTCTTTGGGCCTACCAAACAACATATAAGAGATTGAACAAATCCCCACCTTTTCAGTTGGTGTTTGGCGCGGAAGTTGTTCTTCCTATAGAATTTATGTTACCTTCTTTGTGCATTGCGCGCGCTGGAGGTCTAGCTGATGAGAAATATTTGGAAGAATGGATTGAGAACATGGTTCAACTGGATGAGTGCCGGGCCATAGCATGATGGAGTTAGAAATAGGAGAAAGTGTGCCAAAAAGCATGGCATGATAGGCATATCAGGGATAAGAAACTTGCGAGTCACACAAATGGTACTTTTGTATGACTCTAAGTTTTTGTGCCATCCAGGAAACTCAAGGTGCATTGGTTGGGGCCGTATGTTATAACTCACATACTTGAGGCAGGTTCTTTCCAGTTAGAAGCAATTGACGGAACACGGCTGCCGGTTACTTTAACGGGAGTAGGTTGAAGCCCTACTATAAATAATTCTTCTTAGTGTTTATAATAAGGCAGTGTTGCTAGATAGATTAGGTTTCCCTTACTACATTTCCTTAATGTGTTTCTTTCATTGTCACTATGCCTTGTCAATTTAGTTCTTTTTTTTGTGTAATAAGCGCGCTTGCGCGCATGAAGCTAACTACAATATGAAGCATGTTGATGCGTAGAGGACTGCACATACTTTTAGTATGGGGTGGATTGTTGGTGACTCCTAGGTATAATGCTGTGAAGATTGGAAGGTATAATGTTGTAGATGTTGAGGAAGTAAGCTACTAAAGGTGATTTACAAAGGATTGCTTCTCAAAAGTAACCAAGGATGGAGATGAATGAAGGAAAAGTATAACGCAAGGTAAGTGGCAGCCATGATAACTACCGGTAGAAGAAGGTAGTAACGAGGTACTCGGGCGCTAGAGTGTGCACTAAAGAGAAGTTTGTGACCAGAAGGTAGGAAGGCATGCTAGAAGGTTATAGTTGTGGCGCAAAGATGTACCACGTGGAAATGACAAAATTGAGCAATAAATGAGAAATATTTAGTAGGTGGAGGAGCAATTAATGCATTGAAAATTGAAAATCTATATAAGGACGAGATGCGAATTCATTTCTACCCTTGAAACTATGAGAATCCGACGAAGAGCTAAGTGTGAAGAGTTGAGTAAGCGATTCAAGGTGCAAAGAGGGTGAAACCAAGTGTGAAAGGTAGATTTGTGTATTGGAGAAGCTTGTATCCTCGTAGGAGAAGGGTTTGAATGAAGTAGATTGAAAAAGCGAGCTAGGGAACATGATTTTGTGATTACAATTTAGGCACATTGAATCGGGTTAGGGTTTGAAGTAAACCATTAAAGAGTTCTGAGAATAAGGTATAGAAACACAACACGAAGGGAAGAATGGCTCTAAAGAAGGAAGCAACAGCAGTAAAAAGGAAAGAAGAAGGTAGTAATGGAAGAGGAGGAAGAGATGAATCTTGAGATCAATTTTTCGTGAGATGCAATACCTCGAAGAGGTAATTGTGGGCAGGAATGGGATTCCCACATACGACAGAGCAAAATAAGCAAGTACAACCATCAAACCAAGGACAATGAGAAGAAGTTGGATGATTTACTTAACTCCCGATCGGACAGGTGAACTAGTGATGGGATGTCGATATATAATGATGTAGGGGAGAAGTTATTGAAAAGGATTGGTGTTTACCAATTATATGAGCTCTCATACTTCGGGAAATATGCACCATTATACAGGTGGCTGATGAGCCGAGTCCATGAGGACTTCTTCTATTTTGCAGGAAAAGGGTAAAAATAAAACCCATTTTAATCGCCACGAATGAGTTTGAAGGCAACGGGTGAGGAAATAAAAATGACCTAACGACAAGATTGCCATATTAGAAACACATAAAGTGTTGGGATACCGAGAAGGACCATGCGAATGGACATCGATAAAGTACATGATTGTCTGGTAGTAAAATCAGCAACGCACCTGGTTACGAAATTGAATGACCAAGATCATTGGTCACAAGTAAATTCAATGTGGTTACATGTGGCAAAGTGCACGTCGAAGCAATTATTTACAACATTTCTGGCTTTATTGTAGAAAAAATAGTAGAGGAAGCGCACACAGGAAGTAAGATAAGTTTTGGTTTTGTCCTACTTTCTTTAGTATTCATGGAGATTGGAGTACTGGATGGCCCGAAAGAAAATACATGGGAATACTCTACAAATAACAAGTCTCCAGATGAAAGATTTAGCAAGTATCTATGCAAGGGGTCTATGACAGATGAGGTAAAGGAGAGAGCGGAGATGCGGTATGACAGCTCTGCGTGGATTTTGAAGAGTAGCGCATACCAAAGGATTTTCCCTCATTTGGGAAGTAGGATCAGTTTGTTGTTTACCAGAACTTTTGTATTGCATGTTTTCTAATGGTGGATGGATCGTGGAGCCCCTGGTGCAAACTACCGTATGCATTCACAACGCGGTATTTCCAAGCTTCCATTCATCGGTTCACTAATACAAGGAGGTTAGTGTTTAATGCAGACAAGGTGGATTGCAAATACCACACCTTGCAAAAGAAGTATGGATATCCTAGGGAAGAATGCTTACAACGAGAGTATTATCTCTAGAGATTTTGAATATCAAACCAGAAACACTTGCTATTGGGGATATCGGGGCCACGCTCATATATCTCCAACTTAAACCAAAGATGGAAAATAATAAGTATGTAGAGAAAAATTTCGCGCTTCCAGGACCACCAAAGGGGAAGCATACTATGGAAAACATCCCGATACCTAGGCCTTCTAAACCCATGTAGGATGATGAGGAAGAGGACGAAGAGCATGAGGATAACGGTGGTTTGGTGTGCAGGAGGAAGCAACCATCTGGCGGATAGGAAGAAGAGCGTGTGACGGCTTCACAAGAAGAATAAAATACTGAGGTAGCGTAGGGCGACCAAAGGTTAAGAAAGGTGTTCAAGCACACAAGGGCACAAGGAGAAGCCCAAAGAAACAACAAGGAAGTCACAATGACTCTCACCGGTAGAGGAACCTAAGGAGAAGAAGAAAATAAGAAAGCTCAAGCTAGATGAAGAAGCAGAAGAGTCTGAGGAGAAAGCGCTTCTATCTCCAATCTGTCATAGGGTAGAAGAGGAGCCTCAGAATGAGGAGGAGGAAAACTTGAGTGGAGAGGAAGAAAGGGAGAAATCAGAAGCTACATAAGGAAAGGATGAGGATACAACCAGTATTCCTAACCTTGATGCCGCCATTCCAAAAGGGCCAAGGTCTCGTCAGACAAGTGAGGACGTGAGGGTACAAACAATGGGGTATGCAGAAGACCAAGAGAAGATTGTTCGCGCTCGGTTCTAGAGCACCGTTGCATGCAAAAAGATTTATTCAGATGGGTGCTTATGGATGAGAACAAGGTGACATTACGAACATGAAAGCAACTTTCATGGTCGATGCATACACATATGGATGAACCAGATTTTGATGTCTGTGAAGAATCATGTGCGTCTAGATGATTGAAGAAGACACTAGAAGCTCGACACATGACAATTAAACCAACTGTTATGACGGATGAGCAGGTAAGCAATGCCTTGGTGAAAGTATCTCATTAAGGTAGCTAGAAGAAACATTGACAAATCTGCTACAATTAACGCATTGACAGAGGAGCTAAAGGTGAAGAATGTGGAAATAACGCATTTAGTATAGGAGAGGGATTTGAGCAAAAGGAAATATGAGACTTTTGTTAGTATGGCGGAGGAAATTGGAGATGATGTACTAAAGGTACGCCCACATTTGGAATCACAAGTACCAAAATAATTTCCTTCTACGATGCACTACGTAAAAATAATGATAAAATTAGTATTGGAGGATGAAAATGTGCATATACCAGAGCAACCCAAGGACCCAGTAGAAGAGGCAAAAAAAGCACAAGCTGCAGTAGCAAGGAAGATTGCTACATATGAGGGCCTACTAAAAGAAATCAAGAGGAGCCGAAAAGCCAATCATGCCTTAATGATATGCATAGCTCCGATGCACTAATAAGGGTAAAAACATTGGTAAAAGACAATGAGGTGCAAAAGGCCATGAAGGATGACACACTAGGTTGTGCTGAATGACTAACTATGGTGAAGCATAAGCACGAGGCATTGGCCACAGTACAGGCACCGCATAAAGAGAGGTTAGATGAACTTGGAAAACTCATTTCTTAGAAGATGGATGTGCTGGAAGGGATGCATACATCTATGTCAAGCATAATGCTTGTAATCCAGAATGAGCAAGGAAAACTAACATAGGATGAGCTGAAATCTATCATTGTGGATGTTCCAGAGAAAGCATGAAAGGCATTAATAGAGTGGGAGAACTTAAAAGCAGATATAAAGGAGGAGTATTCAGAGATGATACTTCAGAAAGAAACGGAGGGGCTTGAAGCTTTGAATAATTCTTTGATTCTTTAATTATTTTCTATTCTTTGTGTAAAATTCATTCAAATTATGTATTTCAACTATTCTTTACTCGATTATGGACATCACCATTTTCGGGTGACAATGAGATTAGTGTGGGGTAATGTTGGTCAGATAAAACACTTAGCAGAACTCACACACAGAGTCCACAGGGAAAATAGGATGGGATCAAAGGCACGAAGGAATAGGGAGGCATCACGCGTGGAGGTGCAGAGTCAAACTTTCAAGACTTAGCCAATTTTGTAGATCAAGTCTATTTTCAGAGGCTAGCATGCGGAACACACAAAGCGATGCCGAGACTTGCGCACCATGCTTTGTCTATATTTCAAGGGTCATATCAAAGCACTCTTGCATGGAAGTAATTCAAGAATAGATTCATCACTCTAGTTAACTATAAGTGATCTATAGATAGCATACTTGCATGTATGGCTATAATTGTAAATGGCACGTGGCTATTATTAGTGTGTGACCTATTTTTGGCATAGTTAGCGGTGAAGGGAAAGTTCCCCACCCTATATATATTAGATGAATCACCTAGTTGAAAAGCGGTGGTGTTGAAGGGTTAGAGATTCATGAGTGCATGAGACTGGATAATTGTAATAGATCCATGCGCACATGACTATTATTGTATCAAGCTTTTGTATTATTGTCATGTTTACTATATGAAGAATATTGGCCGAACCAAAGTGTCTTCTATGTGTTATCATTGCATACTATTGATTTCTTGATGATTTATACTTGAATGCATGCCTTTATAGATCTGGTTCGGTATAACTATGTAATGATGGATTAGTTTCTAAATATATGTCTTTATCGTTACACCATGCTACCATCCTGCTACAACAACCCTAAAGAGGGACCTGGTACCTTGGCGTGCTTTGGGTGAGTGCTCAGCCTATGCTGAGTGATGTGCCAGTGTGACTAGGTGTTAACTGAGAATTCTAGGCTGCATCACTTTTGTTGAGATGATGGATTTCTGTTATGGATATGGCATTTCCCTGGATCACTCTTTAGATTATTATCCTCAAGGGAATGGACATGTAGAATCAACAAACAAAAATCTGGTGGCTATAGTAAGGAAACTGGTTAATGAATCTCATAGGAATTGGCACAAGAAATTTTATGATGCTCTTTCAGTAGATAGAATTACACCTAAAAGAGCTATTAGAATGTCCCCTTTTCAAGTAGTGTATGGTGTGGAAGCTCAATTACCAGTAATAGTGGAGCTACCAGCTTTGTATTTAATGAAGGCTATTGAAGACACTAGCTTCAATGATTCTTTAGATAAAAGGATCATGTATCTTCATAAGTTGAATGAAGACAGGCTGCAAGTTGTTGATAGAATATACACCCACCAGCGGAAGGTAAAATCTTTGTTCGATAAAAAGGCCAAGTCCAGGGATTTCAAAGTTGGAGACATTGTTTTGCTATGGGATAAAAGACATGAGCCTCGTGGAAGCCATGGTAAGTTTGATTCTCTTTGGCTCGGTCCTTTCAAAATCAGGCACTTTGCTGGTGAGAATTCTTTCTATCTTGATTACATTGATGGTTCTTCTCTCTCATTTCCTTATAGTGGGAAGTACCTCAAATTGTTCAATTCCTAGGTGAATAGGAGGTCTCTTTATATATTATATATAGGGTGTGTTTCCTTTCTCTTTCTTTTGGTGTGTTTCCTTTCCATGTTTGTGTGTTGTCTTCTATCTTGGTTTGTTTTTGACTCCGTGGCCTAATAGATAAGGTGTAGGTCTTCTTCCCCTAGCTTTCTAAGAGTTCTTGCCTTGTCTCATTCTTTTGATCTAGCCAAGTCATCCCCAAAAAGAGCCAACTATTGTCCTCTCAAAATTTCCCCTCTTTTGAAAGTAAAAAATTGAAAATTTTGAGTTAGCACCCTTTTATGATGTTCTAGTGAAGTGAAAAGTTGAGGAGATAGTGAAAATTCACATTTTTTGGAGTCATTTTGGTGAATTGTGGGTCATCGGACATTTTTGTCCCTCATGTCCCAAGTCCGCTGGGCCTTCTGTTCCCGATCGGCCGCTTTCCTCGAAAATCCTTTAACTTTCAATTTTGTCAAGTTTTTGGCCCATATGTTCCAAGTTCACCCGGGCTTTCTGTTCCCCGATCGCCCGCATCGGCCACATCAGTCCTTCACATACTTTTGTCTCATTTGTCCCAAAAGTGTCTGTGCATTCCATCCCCACTTTGCCTACATCACGTGCATCATCTGAATCATGTCTTCAAGTCCCTTGTGTTTCTAAGTTCATGGACTACCCGTGCTCTTTTGGCCCACATTACCCGCATTTCCCGCATCATTCGGATCGCGTCTTTGCATCCCTCATGTCCCAAATGTACCAAAGACCATCCGGGATAGTTTTTTCCGCTTTTCCCAATTCTTTCCTTTTTGAGTCGGTGCATATGAATTTAATGCGCATTTATAACCTTCTCTCTCCTAAAATAGCTATTTAATGGGACTACCCTCTACACATTTTACACATTGCTTACTTGCTACCATTCACTCAAATCCTTATAATTAAGACTGTCTACTTGTGCTCCCATTCCCTTTTCATTTTTCACTACGGGTTCGAATCATGAAGGCTATTTTTCTGTACATTACAAATATGAAGATTAAGTTCCAGGGTCAAGAACATGTTTCACCGCTTGAGTCCTTTGTTCCCAATATTGGAGATAGTGAGGTTCGACACTTGGATTTTGGTGATTTCTAGAACAGATTGATTAGCCCTAATCCTTCCCCCATGGCGCGATGATCAATGACAGTGGCCTTGCATATGTTGTGGGTTTCCCAATCTCAGTACAATGTGCCGACACTATGCTCACCTGTGGGGCTCACTTTAACCCTGACACAAAGGAATTGTCTAATGTGCACGGGGAACTGATTGCTAAATTAGATGTTGTTTCCATCATTCTTGCTGCTCTCTAAATTCCAGAAGTTGAAGACTCCATTGTTATCACTCAAGCTCAAGCTCAGACTCTATTCGAGCAAGACAATGATAAATATAAAGCAAGGATAGCAAAGTCATGGTTGAAGAACCCTAAAAGGGAGCATCCCAACTTTCCAAGGCATTATTTAGGGCTGATTTCAATGAAGAACTATCTGATTTCATTATCTTGCCAGCTCACGTCATGGGGTTACCCTCTACCAATGAATTTCACTTTTGGATGTGCCCGCTCATCAACATCATCTCATGAAGGTAGCTGAGCATAAATTGGGCGAAATCATTTGCATGAATTTGACAGAGCAGTTGTCCAATGTGTAATGTACAAGAAGTTCTATATGACTTCTTATCTCATGTATACCCTAGCAACATCTCGGCAATGGTTTGGATTCACATACATAGAGGGTCAGAAGGATGAACCCATTTATGCATACCGCCCTATATTCACTTTTGAAACTAGCAATCACAACTTTAGGAGGGTGAACGATGTCTTTACCATGTATATTGTGAGGCTTTTAGAAAGTGATACCGCAAGGATATTTTTTGATGAAGCCATGTACTTGATAGCAAAGTATGGGGCTTTCTTCATTCATTCAAGAGGTTTTCATATATCAGGTTGGTTTGGTTATGAGAACACACCTCTCAAGCTCCCCATGTTCTGTAATGACAAAATGGATTTGATTGAGGTATGTAGGCAATTGGATAAATTACATAGAACCTGTAGGGATAAGAAGATCTCTAGTTTGCATTTCCCTATTTCCTTGGGCAACTATACATGCAAAACAACCTTGGATGCTCAAAATATAGAAAGGGCCCTCACTCCCATCACTGTTCACTTCTTCAGGCCTAGGACCTATTTTGATTTGAAGAAGTTCATTGAGCTAAATCTCAAAATTAATTATCATCATAGATCAGATACTGAGGACTACTGGGCCGATTGTGCAGATGACTTTGAAGCAAGGTGGAGACATTATGGCAGATTCTCCCTGCAACTGATAAAGGAGCTCAATCTCTACCAAGTTCTTGAAGGGTTCCAGGATGATACTGAAGACTTGTTGTCTTATGAATATGAGACATTGATCAAGCATACTCCCTTGGAAGATTTGGACTGGTACAAGAGGGAGAAGGATGACTTGGCTGAGATTTTGGCTCCTATCCTTGTAAGAACCAAGGTCTGGTTTGACAAAAAGGTCGCGAGCTTAGGAAGAATCGAAGTGGATCTTCCTCCAAAGATACTTCAACACCTAGGAAGGAATCACATACACCTAGCTCGAGGTACCTGCACAAACCCCTCCTCCTTCCTCAAATAAAGAACTTGAATCATCTACTCCTTCCTCTACTCAAGTGTACCAAAAGAAGGTAAAAGAGGTTAAGCAAGAGCCAATTGAGGAAGAACCCCTTCTAGAGCACTCAGAACTACCTTCAGGGCCAGAAAATGTTATTGTTCTTAGTGAAAGTGATGATGATGAGGTACCAGTCCCTGCAGGAACTTCGAGGTTACAATAGATAAAGAGAAAGAAGTTCCTAGCACTGAACCCCAAGTACCATTGATTCCTCTGCTCAAGAAGCTCCAGATGCCTCACTCACATCTCTACTGGAAGCAATAGTGGTGAATACTTTGAGTGCCATGAGCTCACTTTCTCTTGGACCTCTTGTCCCTTCTTCTTCTTCCTCCACTTTTGCATGGGTGCAACCCTTGGTTGACAGCAGGAAGAGGAAACCTTCTTCTCGATTGATAGGGCCAAATTTTGATGTTGTGGCAGCCTTGTTGGGCAATCGCTTTGCTCTTCTTCTCCAAAGAAAGAGGGCTAAAAAACTTCAAGGATAGTGACAGATGCTCAAGGCCAACAATTTCTAGAGGTTGCAAAACCTAAGGTTGATAAGGCGAGGATCTATTAGCCTCTGATCTGGAGCTTTCTAGGATTCCAATGGGAGAATCTACCCCTGAGAGTGAGGTGCATAACCTCCAGGAGACGGTAACCAAGGTT
The DNA here is from genome assembly GCA_018340775.1 of Taxus wallichiana var. yunnanensis. NCBI lineage: Eukaryota > Viridiplantae > Streptophyta > Pinopsida > Cupressales > Taxaceae > Taxus > Taxus wallichiana. Next base: position 990,196,841 of record CM031237.1, on the reverse strand, counting down.
ATTGAGAGAGTAGAAAGGGGTAAACAAACTATAGAACAGCTGGAAGAGCAAAATCAAGTTCTTTCTAGCTTCATCAAGTCGTTATTGGCTAAGGACAAGGTTTTGGATCCTACTCCACTAGCTGCCCTTCCGCCTCCTATGATTCTTAGTCAAGATGAAGTTCAAAGCATCAAAGATATACATAGGTATTCTACTTACGGGAGGGCTATGGAAGCCATGGTGGATGACATGATCATTGCAGGCTTGAATTTCATTGTAGAGGCCTTCAAACTCAATGAGAAGGTGGCTAACCTACAACAAAAACTCTCCTCCTCAATTGGAACCATGGATAAAGAACTGAAGCTTTGGAGTAGCTACATAGTGGATCTTCACCTGATGGGACAGGTTGATGAAAATATATTGATGGCCAACAAGGTTTTTGATGATGCCAAAGACAACTTGTCAAGGTCATGGGTTTTCAATGTGGAATGGAAAATAAAAGTACTGGAGGAAGCTTTGGGAGAGTTGAGGAGCAGTTGGCACAAGGGAGAAGCCTTAAAAACTTGTGTTGTGTTCACAATGAAACTTCAAGTGTTCCTTTCTCTCTCCAATAAATTAAAACTCGATTCGGTGGCATTTGTTGAAGAAAACTTGTTCAAGGAGGAATCAATTACCAAAGAGAAGATAAAGGAGATTTGCTCTCTTCAATGTGCTATTGAAGAGGATAATAAAGAATATCATACACATACTGAGTTCAATAAGGACATGGAGAAATGTCTAGGTACTTGGACTCAAGCTACTGCCAACACATCAGTCCCACGAGGCAGAGAAATAGCTGAAGCGTTGAAAAAGTTCAGCAACGAATTCTCAAGTCAGTGGGCCCTCCTCAAAAATAAGTAGATGTTTTCCCTTCTAGCTTCTCCCCTCCTTTTTCTCAAATCGGGCTTATTGTAATTAATTAAGGGTCTTGTGTCAAGCACCTCCTTAATTAACATTTTAGTTAAAAGAAACAATTACCAAGTGTAACTAATTTGTAAGTTATATAATGGGCTCTCTGCGCCATTCTTTGGGGCTGGAACTTTGTTTATTTTTGAAAGTGTAAAGGAGTAAAAAGCTATCAATACAAAAATATCTTTCTTTCTATGTTCATCTGGTCTTTTTCTTTCATTGCTATCTGTTAAAAGTTATTGAATCATTTATCTGTGTTACTTCAAGAAGCTTTGTATTCTTGTAGATGTAATCTCTAGAACTTTGTGTCTGTGAAATAACATCTTATTGTTTCAAATGCAAATGATTCTGTTCCAAATAATTTCATTCTGGCATGTGTACAAAATTATTTTGTTATCTATATTTCTTGAGAGTGCCTTTCTGCCCCTCCCATTACTTAATTCCTCTATCCTTTTGTATTGATGATCTGTTATATTCTAACACTTTCATGATATCCAAGTTCCTCATTAAAACTATACACTTGTACATGTGTAAATAGGTTTTTGCCTTTAAATAAGGGAACCTCTCCCATTAAAGAGGAGGGACTTTCTATCCCCTGATTGTTGCTTTCAATAAAATCCTTCTTTGACAACCAACATGTGTGTGTACATACATATCATGTAGATGCTTTAAGAAGATAACTCGGTCAACTTACATCCTATAATAGTTATCCAAGTCAAGTGGCATAAGAATATTATACCAAAATTCAAAAGGTAAGAAAGATCGCTTGATATCCACCATAACCCTTCGAACTAACATCCGTTCTTATTTTTCATGGGGATATAGAAACCCACACCTCTACAAAAATGTAGAAGTAAATTGTTAATGATCAATAATGAATAAAGGGGGAGCTATAATGAATACTTGCATGGTTTTTCTTTAAACTATGAAGATGTATTTGTAGAAATCCAAGTCTTAGAATGCATGAATTTATGAGTATAATCTTTAGTAGAAGAATCCAAGTTGAGTAAGTCTAATATAATATAAAGAGAGTAGGGTTGGGAACTACCTTGAATGTTTTTTTTGTGATGGGAAAATATGTCAAGTTTTAGGTACATATAAAAACATCATGTGATTGCCTTATATATGAAAGCAAAGTATTATATAATAGCTTATGGGATGGAGTTTTGAGATACAATCATTGGAATGTGTGCTTCTTCTAAATGTGGGATTTGTATGGTCTAAACTTCTAAATAAAATATCTCAAAACAAAAGTATTATGTGCACCATGTGTAAGATAGGAAATAAAAGCATTGATGTGTATCATAGTATGGTATCATTGTGACAATGTTTATGTAATAAAAATGTTTACCCATATGGGTTTTTAATGTAAATGATATAATAAAAAGTACAATATTGCCCTTGTGAATGATATATAAGATGTAAATTAATTGATGCCCCAGATGGATAGGATGTGTATATGGTAAGTTGTAATATGAAAATAACAAAACATTGACCTAATTTAGAAGATTATTTATCATGAGATGGCATTCAATTAATATATCCCTTAGAAGTAAGAAAAAAATAATTAGGGTTTTAGAATTAGACCATATTCACCCCAACCCGAGCTCAAAAAATCTAATAATATGATAATATTGTGTGTGGAAGCTGATTCAAATGCTACAAAATTGCTTGTAAAACTTTAGGATCTACAATTGATACGAGGACAAAGTCGACATACCGTTTTTATCCTAGATGGAAAAAAATTTCTCCGTTACTCCATTTTCACTCAAATTCATGTTGTTGTATTTGTATGTAAAAACTTAATTTATGAGTTTACATTATTGTGATTGTATCTATGAAGAAAATTGGGGATATTTATTCTTTGAACCCTAGTATTTGTGGGATGAGTGGCCCTCACTACCCCTATAAATAGAAATAATTACAAAAGGAATCAAACCCTCATAGTTTCCCTCATAATTAATGTGGTTAGTATTTATATCAAGATGTGTTTTGGAAAATGAAGACCTCCAAACAAGGACCTATGATACTCACAAATAATCTTTGGTGTGTGAGATGTACCTTTACAAATTGACCTAGGCCAACCATGTAAGATGTATCCAAGCTTAGTGCTAGCTAATATGCTTAAGAGAGTGATGTAGTAATTAGGTGCTTCATTTTGATCTCCTAGGTAGTTCTAAAGATGTCAGATGTGAAGCCCTTAAAAATGGATTATGTGAATGTACTTTATTATGTGACTATTGCGATAAGATTTAATTTTCAAATGACACTAGGATAATCGGGATAATTTGTGAAATTGAAATGTGATTATTAGATATTTGGAGGAAGAAGTCATCACTTGAATAAAAATTCATCCTAACAACTTTGTTCGTAATGGCCAACCGCATCTTAGTGATGTTAATAATGTAATTTATCAATAGGAGTTGGTGGCTAGATGTCCAAAGATGTGTTTTGTATTTTGAAAGTGAGATCTATTATATTAACAAGATTTATATAATATGCTCACTCAATAATATTCCCTTTCCTTTTCCTCGTAATTTTTCTCCAAATTTCCAAAATTACGATCGGCATCCCATATGTGAGGTATCTTGGGAATTCCTTTTGCATTCAATGACATAGAAAGACATTTTTGAATAGTATATACCTTCTACAATGGAACCCTTTGGAAAATTTAACTACTTGATAAACCCTTTCAATTTCTTCATGTACCTCTCAAGCCAAAACATCAATTGATTATTAATGACACCTACCATCTCAATTTCATCAACTAAGTGGACTAGTAGGCGAATGGGGGAATACAAAATGAAGTTGGTAATTTATTTTTGAAATAGAGTTTTGAGAAGTAGCCTAAGAAGCATGTAGAGCAGAGAAGTGATCATCAAAGAGGAAGAAGTTCAATATAGTGGAGGAAATACCACCATGGATAGTGTTAAGTGGAAAAATTAGGTGGCATGTGGCATATCCACCACCTAAATATAATGGATAGTTTTTTTAGACTAAACGTAAGGGATAAATATAACTCGTGTTCAACTAGTGAAGGACAAGTCCTCGATAATATAAATATCCATTGAGGTTTCATTGTAAAAGACACAACGACATATACACAACATAGATACACCGAGATAATTATAGAGAGCATGGATTATTGTACTAGTGACACTAAGTTATGAATATGATAAATGATTTTTGTGGATTTATTGTGTTTACTTGTTCTTATGGGTAATTTTTTCATTCATGAATTTATGTTGTTAATGATTGTTTCCTTAATTATATTGTTTATGTACGTGATTTTTTTCATATTTTTAAACTCGAAAAGAGCCCACATTCTCTCATGCTTTGAGTGAGCGTGTTAGGATATTTATTAGTATGATAAGAAAGTGTGGGTGGTGAATCATAATTAACATGTACCATGGTGTGAAGGGTTCGTGTGTGTTTATGTAGAGTTATGTGGTAAACTAGATGTGCAACATGTAATCTCTCCCATGACTAGTTCTTGTCCCCTATCCATGGTTGTTTCTTGATTCCTTAATAGAGAGACTAAAGCACAATGTTCCATGGAAATCTCATTGTTGGATATTCTAGGTGGTGATTGCTAGTGTAAGGAAGTGTTATAATTTGTGGTTCTCTAGCACCCATGTGAGGATAATACTCACAATTAGACAGGTTGACCATCTTGGATCCTCCCTCAAGAGATCCTTTCGATTTGGGTGTCCCTCCTCCCATTAGTGATTTCCCACCTCCCCTAGTGTTCTTATTACATGTGCAAAATGTCCATTTTACTTGTGCTTTATAAAAAAATGGATACTATTGATTTGTATATTTTGTTAACTTTTAAAGCATCCTTTCTTGAACATGGAAACAGGGCCATCCTTTTATACTAACCATACTTGGAGATTGATTGGTTGTAGCCCATATTTAATGATTTTAACCATATATTATAGGTCATATAAAACATATAATCCGTAAATATATACAACCAATAAATTACATAATTTGTAAATTTAATAGCTAAAATTTATAAGAAACTGTAAATATCTATAATGGGATTCTTAGGGATTCGGGAAATTTCTTTGAACATGTAATACTAACCTCATTGTAAATATCAACACATTGCTCAATTGAATTCACCGCCAAATAATTTATGTCACTTACCTAATACTAATAGCGATCTAAATTCAAATGACTCACTCTTACATTATACATATGATTTATAAATTATAATAATAATTTATCAATCTTGGATTTTTTTATTCTCTAATATCTATTTTGTCCTCACTACAAATTTCAATCTCATTTTTATTAAACCACTCGCATTTACATTTTGTAGAAATTAGGCAAATAAAACAACAAAAATAAAATAAAGAATCACAAATAAAAACAGAGTATTCCAAACTCAAATCATCACTTTTGTGCATAACTATCTATGTATTTTGCAATTATGATTGCTTTGAATATATAAAATATACCTCTCTAAAATTAACTACAAATAGCTCTAAACAAAGCTTCTTAAAATAGAATTACAAATTCTTAAATTCAACACGTGTTGTGCATGTATACAAACAAACTCTTATTCTTTAATTTTTTAATCTATTATCCAAATATAGAAAATAACTAAACTCAACTAAATAGCTATGCATTGCATGTCACTTTATTGTTTGCTAAACTTAAATTGTATGTGTGAGAAATTACATGCATATTCTAAAACTCCCCTTAATTTTGACCTTCAATCTTTCATTATCTTGGATTTGAGTATACATTTTTGATATGACATATTCATGATCACAAACTCCCAAACAACTTCTCAAATACTCAAAAACTTCCTTTCCTAAAGCCTTTGTAAAAATATCAGCAAACTGATCTTCGATTCTCAAAATTCAAGACAAATTTCTTTGTTGTTAACCAACTCCCTGATGAAATGATACCTTGTGTCTATATGTTTGCTTCTCTTATGAAAAACATGATTTTGGACAATGTTATTGCTGAGTTGTTGTCACAAAAATATGTGTAGCATCCTCCTGATTCTACCTCAAATCTTTCAACACTCTTCTCATCCAAACAACTTAACATGTTGCTCCTATTGTTGCTACACACATTGCTTTTTTTAAGATAATGTGACTATGGGCTACTTCTTTTATACCCATGAAACCACTCATGTTCCAAAGTGAAAAGTATATCTGGGTTGTGTGTTTCCTATCATCTATACTTCGCACTCTCACTTTGTCATATAACCTATGAGTTTAAACTCATCTAATGTTAAATATAGAATTCCATGATTCTTACTTCCACATACATACCTCAAAATCCTTTTTCAACTTGTCAATGTGAATAGTTTGGAGATTCCATGAACCTTGATATGAGGCTCACACCATACATAATGTCGCCTTATGGTCGTCAAATACATGAGACTTCCAACTAAATTTTTGAATAATGTTGGATCCAAAAATGAGCCACTGTCGTCTTTGCTTAACTTCAAACCCACTAAAAATGGTGTCGGTGTTGGTTTGTTATTCAACATGTTAAATCTCTTCAAAACATCATTAGCATACTTTTCTTGTGAAATAAAAACTCCATCTTTTGATTGTTGAACTTTAATGCCCAAAAATAGTGCATGAGACCTAGATTTGTCATCTCAAATTATTTCTTCATGGCTGATTTGAATGAATCTGTAGATAGATTTCCAGTAATGATTAAATCATCCACATATAAACAAACAATCGAATCTTATCTTATTCATTTATTTTGATGTATAAGGTAGGCTCATTGTTTCTCCTACTGAAAACTATTTTGAATCAAATAAGAATCAATTATGTTGTACCATGCTCTAGGTGTTTGCTTGAGACCATAGAGCACTTTTCTCAACCTATATACATTTCCTTCATGACCTTCAATCCCATAACCTTCGGCTGATTTACATAAACTTCCTCTCCAAGAAAACCATATGTATAATGACAGATTGAGTCATTTGATGTACAAAAGTTAATATACAAAGACACACATAGAAAAGGATGTGTAATATGAAACCCTAAGCAAGAAGGAGAGATAGGGGACTTAGCTGATTTTTGAATGAACAGAAGTGATCTCAGGCGAGATGAAATACTTAAACCAACTAAGGAGGGTGTCATAAAGGCTTCTTTGGAGGTTACAATTCTAAAACTACATAGGACAAGAGCTCTTGGGAGAAGACATGAGCGCATGGCACTAGTGTCTAGTTTTAGGCATTTGTATCCAGATAGATGTTACGAAGTTTGTTCTTTCAAGGCCGAGAGGATGTTCCTTGTCCTTTCTTTTATGTTTCTCTCGGATTCGATGTCTAATTTGTGACTATACCTTTAACCTTTAAGAAATAATTTCACCTACATAGACCCACAAACCACATCAAACCTAAAAAGGAAAATACATAATGGGGAGTCGACAGACCCCGCGGTCACCCGAAGAGTGAACTTATGACCGAGCGCTATACCACATCTCAGAATCCATGTAGTTCTTGTGTGTGTGTGTGTAGAAATAATTCCCTAGGATGCCCTTGTACAAGTTTGCACAGTGATAGTGGGCCGATCTAGGATGTAGAGAATGTTTAGAATGTGTGGGATGAAATAAAATAGACTTACCCTCATATGATGTGTATGTAGAAGTGATGCAACCCTTATCCCTTGAATGAGTGCTAGATGGATATCTTTTATGCTCTTATGCCTTTGTTAGTGCAGAATCACATCACCCCCGAATGGCTTGGGTGTGAAGTGGGGCATTCGGTGTGATTGTATAGCATGGTACCATCTCTCAAGCTGTGGGACTTACAAAACTTGAGATGGACCTCTGGAGAAAGTTTATTCTTGCTTCCTAATCTACCTGCCATAAGCTACTCTAGTGTAGGAATAACCTATTCTATCCTAATCTAACCATTCCAAGGGGACAGAGAGAGAGAAAGAGCATGAAAGAGCCCACACTAAGTGGTGATACACCAGAAAAGGAAGTGGTTGAATCACAAACCCGACCGCCTGAAGTGGAGAGAGGTGAGCATAGGAGAGGGTGGACAAGATGCACCATAGACCAAAGATAGATTTCACACAGACACCACTTCAAAACCCATTAACCACAGCTCCTAGGACCTACAATGAACATCAAAGTATGCACATAATACCCTACAACAATGAGAGGTAAGAAGAGACAACAAAATAAGCCAAGGATGGACAGATGCATCATGAAACATATTATATTGCTTCAAAATGTTACACAAGACATCATCGAGAGAAAAGAGGTAAGAAAACACCATTACAGAGCCATGGGAGGAGGTTTAGACTTTGCATTCTACCCTAAGGAAGAAAGAGAGAGGGGGCAACGGAGAAACAACGACCAACCTTTTGAATATGCCCCTCTGTTACAATATATAGGAAGAATAAGAGAGAGGAGGGAAAAATTTGAAACTTGCTTCAACCACCTAGAGATATGCATTGAATCTTGCTTTGAAATCTCAACCACTATCAATCAATGCCTTTCTCAAAGCCACCCAAAATCTGTCATGTCTAGTTCCCCGGCAGATCGAATCGAATCAGATCTGGTAGTTACAGAAATCGAGCTCTGTATTAATGGCCTGGAAGAATTTTTCCCATTTTTCAACCAAAAATCTTGTTAAGAATGATATTTTATGTTTTCATGGCATAGAGGGTGTTGAGATGTTTCCAAAAAGTCTTCTCCCACCCAAATCTCGAGTCTCCAGCTTAAAATATATGACCATTTGAATATTTGGATCGCAAACACACAATATTTTAAAGAGTTTGTCATCTTGAGTCCATGTGGCACCTCGCACACCCTAGAGATTGGGCCCCTTCCTTTCACTTTTGAAATTGTGGCGGCTTCGTGAGATCCTTAGGCTTCTTTGTATTTTTCCCCTGAGTCTCTTTTCTTTGCATGGCTAAAAATCTAACCCCTGACACGTGGCGGCTTGACGCTTGTTTGGAAGCCCACCCCAAATTTTACCTATGAAATAGTGTCATGTTGACACTTGGCACCCTCCATTGGCTTGTCTCAATGCTTTGACTATTCAACCCCCGAATCTGTCCCTTTTGGACTCTGAGACACGTGGAAGACCCGCACTCATTTGAAAACCCACTCAGATTTTACCTTTGAAGGAGCATCGTTAAGACACGTGGCACCTTCTACCTGTACTCTATACTTAGTCATTTTGGGACTGCTCTCCTTTTGACCTCTGTTGACCATTTGCTACGTGGAGGGCTGGTGCAAGTTTGAGTCTTCGGCCTAGATCCTGCTTTTGAATGTGCGTCGTTAAGACACTTGGCACCCTCCGTTGAGTTGAAGAATTTTCAACGGCCGGTGCAACATTATGGGGCCTGGACGGACATGGAATTTTGGCACTCATTTGGGTCTGCCCCTTTGGATTTAATCTTTGGAGGTGCACCATTTGGACACTTGGCAACTTCCGTTGTCTCCTCCATACTTAGTCATTTTTGGGCTGTTTTTAAACCATTTGCGAAGCCCAAAGACTTTGAATCTTCACTGTTTCTTTTCCTTTGAGCCTCTGGTTCTTTGACACTACTCGGCTTCCTACCTTGACCCTGTTATTCCATTTCCAAGCCCACCTGTAATCTATTTTTTGGATTTGAAGCACAAGTTTGCTTTGACAGAGTCAAGCTTTTGAATTTCTTCTTGCACGAGGTCGTTTGATCTTTCACAAGCCTTGCCACTCCATTGTAGAGTTCCTCTATTACCTGATTGTAGGATTTGAACGTGAATTCTCTGGCTTCTTCTTGTGTGGGGTCGTGGCTAATCATATTTTTTTGGGGGACAAAATATGGATAACAATTTGGCAACTCACAGGGGTATCTTCCTGCTAGATGAGAGGACCAGTTTCCTTGTTATATCCATTGGGCATGGAGTCGAGAATGATGGCCTGATACTGATCCTACCTCTGATCCACAAGCCCGACCATTTGCACTCTCAATTTTCATAAGAAATCTTGAAACAAGGCTTCTAAGAGTAGAAAATTGTTTTGACCCGGGGCTTTCATCTGTCCCTAAATGGGTTGTCTTGAAAACATTCTTTAGTTGCTCTGCATTTGTTTTATTTGAAATTTACAACTGTTACAGGAAACTATGAGTCTTCTGCCATGAATATTGAAGGGCATGGCCTTAGTAGCTCTGGATCTCAAAACTCATGTACAAAGACAAAATCATGCATGCCTCAAATGAGACATATAGAGTGTGCACAAGCACTTCTTCTACTAGAAACAAAGTATACTCCTACTCCTAAACTAACCAAAGAGAAAAGGGGATAAACAAAGCCTACTATAGGAAGGGAGAAGTAGATTCCCTTTCTCAAGAGAGGTAGCCATGCAAATGATTTGACACTAAATATGGTTTCCTGTATGAGTGAAAAATATAATTTAAGTCGATCCACGACCCATATCAGCAAGGCATCAACATTAATGGAAAATACCTCCTCGAGCTTATTGGCATTGGACTCCTGGAGGTGTTGATGATGACCCTTGGTACTTTTATGCTCATCCTCATGCCATGAAGTAGGCATGACTGGTTTTGACTTCTCCCTTGGCTCCAATGAAGCCAAGTATCTAATTGGGCAAGGTATGGTCCTTTGAATATGCCCATGGTTCTAAACTCTAACTCCTAGAATGGAGCCTTCTTGTTGACCCTCATGGATGGATGGTGTGAGAGAGATGATGACATCCTCTCGCTCTTTCCCTTCCTTCTCTTGTGAAGAACATGGAAGACTCATATCTTCCAACCTTGGTTCCAGAGATACATTATGAGACATAGGTTGCTTTGCTCTTGAATGCACTCCTTCATGGAAGAAGGCTCATATTCTTGGAAGATGGATGATGGAAGAGAAAATGATGTGATCTCCATGGGATTTTCTCCATCAAAGTAATCCTCCAATTCGATGATAATCTTCCTCGTTGTTTTCCTATCGCACGTGCTCAACCTCCTCCATGGTGTCCTCCTTATCGAAAACTTTCTCACCATGGTTTCGCTCTTCCTCAAACATGAATTTTGAAAGATCAAATTCTTCTTCAACATCAAAGCTTGAAGGGGAGGAAGTGGGAGGAAGAACTGAAGGTTCTTCCCTTCAGCAGCCTGCTCCACACTTGGGGCCTCTGAACCGTATGGTCCTCCTCCTCTGTTGCAAATTCAGCCTCACCACCACCGGCTCTTCAACTTGACCTCCTATGTTGGCTTGACCATCAAGGGGACCTTTGTAAACCCAAATTTAGCAACCCAACTCATCAGATTGTCTATTATTTATTTTCTGTTGGGTTCCTCTTCTTGCTATCCTTGACTGGATTTTTGAGTATCTTCCCAACATGGACTTGGGAAAGCAAGAGGAGTGGTAGTTTGGGGTTCAACCAGCTTTTCAATTGTTTGTGGTGGGGAGGGAGGTGGAACTTCTTGTTTGTTTAGAGGGGATGACTATTTGGAAGGGAAAGGGGTAGAAGAACTGAGATGAGGTGGAATATCAGGGGATGGAGAAGAGAAACCAACACTTGGGGCAGCAACTGAGGGGCTTGACTCTTGATCATGTTGAAATGATAAAGACTAAGGAAGAGAAAGTGAAGAGCTAAGAGGTGGTGGACTTACCCATTGACAAGGTTGTCTCGCACTTTTCTCATAAGCCTTAATGTCCTTAATCCACTATGTAAGTTAAGGTAGCACTTCAACCATGAAGCCAAGCTTCTCCTGAGGGCTATAATGTCTTGGAAAAGGGCCTTCCCATGGACAAGGTGCCCTGCAACCAATATTGAATGCCTTTATTTGTGCTATGCCCCTTGATTGAACCATTTCAGCCTCCATTTTTTGAATTTTCTCCAGTAGATTAGCATTCTCCATGTAGTTATCACCATTGTATGCATCCCCTTGTTCTTGATAAGCTCCATAGCCAAATTGGTTTTGACTCTGCTCATATGGGTAAGCATAATGGTTCTAGATTTGATCATAATTCTGATCTGGAGGAGTTTGAAAATACATTGGAGGCTGGATGCATTGTTGCAAGTGTGAGTTCCATGAGGGGAATGAAGTCATGATTGCACAACTTCATGGAATGGGAGAAAATGAAAGAGATGGAAGAAGAAAATAGATGAAAATGAGTGGAAATGGATGGAAAAGGTCTGTAACTCAAAGAATGGGTTTTTGACCAGATGGAGTCGCCAGATGTGCTTGCATGTGCCTCAAAAGGCTGAATTTAACAGGAACACACCAACTTGCTAAATGAAGTGGTAAGGTGCTTCAAACCTATCCCACTGGGCATGCCAAAACTGTTAGTGCAGAATCATAGCACCCCCAAATGTCTCGGGTGTGAAGTGGGGCATTTGGTGTGATTGCACAACATGGGACCATCTCTCAAGTTGTGGGACTTGCAAAACTTGAGATGGACCTCTGGAGAAAGCCGGTTCTTGCTTCCTAATCTACCTGCCACAAGCTACTCTAGTGCAGGTAGAACCTATTCTATCCTAATCTAACCATTCCAAGGGGACAGAGAGAGAGAGGGTGAAAGAGCCTACACTAAGCGGTGATACACTAGAAAAGGAAGTGGTTGAATCACAGACCCAACCACCTGAAGTGGAGAGAGGTGAGCATAGGAGAGGGTGGACAAGATGTAAAACAGATCAAAGATAGATTTCACACAGACACCACTTTGAAACCCATTAAGCACAGCTCCTAGGACTTGCAACAAACATCAGAGTATGCACAGAATACCCTGCAACGATGAGAGGTAAGAAGAGACAACAAAATAAGCCAAGGATGGACAGATGCATCACGAAAGATTTTATTGCTCCAAAATGTTACAAGACATCATCATTGGGCAAGAGGTAAGAAAATGCCATTACAGAGCCATGGGAGGAGGCTTAGATTTTGTGTTCTACCCTAAGGAAGAAAGAGAGAGGGGGCCAGTGGAGAAATAATGACCAACCTTTTGAATATGCCCCTCTGATTACAATATATAGGAAGAATAAGAGAGAGAGGAGGGAAAAATTTTAATCCTACTTCAACCACCTAGAGATACGCATTGAATCCTACTTTGAAATCTCAACCACTATCAATCAATTCCTTTCTCAAATCCACCCCAAATTTGTCATGTTTGGTTCCCTGGTGGATCAAATCAAATCAGATCTGGTAGTTGGAGAAATCGAGCTCTGTATTAATGGCATGGAAGACATTTTCCCAATTTTCACCCACCAAATATTTTTAGAATGATATTTTATGTTTCCATGGCATATAGGGTGTCGAGACATTTCCAATGAGTCTTTTCCCGCCCAAATCAGATTCTCCAATCAAAAGATATGGCCATTTGAATATTTGGATTGCGGGCGCGCAATATTTTAAAGAGTTTGCCATACTGGGTCCATGTGGCAGCCTTGCACACCTTAGAGATTTGGCCCCTACCTTTCACTTTTGAAATCACGCCAGACTGACACGTGGTAGCTTCCATGAGCTCCTTGGGCTTCTTTGTATTTTTCCTGAGTCTCTTTGTTTGGCGGGCCAAACAATCTGACCCTGGACACGTGGTGGCCTGGCGCTTGTTTGGAAACCCGCCCCAAATTTTACCTATGAAATAGCATCGTGTTGACACTTGGCACCCTTTGCTGTCCTATCTCAATGCTTTGACTATTCAACCCCCGAATCTGTCCCTTTTGGACTCTGAGACATGTGGAAGGCCTGCACTCATTTGAAAACCCGTTCAAGACTTTACCTTTGAAGGAGCATCGTTAAGACATGTGGCACCTTCTACCTGTACTCTATACTTAGTTGTTTTGGTCCTACTCTCCTTTTTATCTCTGTTGACCATTTACTACGTGGAGGGTTGGTGCAAGTTTGAGTCTCCGAAGCATGGATCCCACTTTTGAATGTGCATCATTAAGACACTTGGCACCCTCTCGTTGAGTCGAAGACTTTTCAATGGCTGGTGCAACTTTTTGGGGCTCTAGACACATGGAAGCTTAGTGCTCATTTGGTTTTGCCCCTTTGGATTTAATCTTTGGAGGTGTGTTGTTTGGACACTTGGTAGCTTTCGTTGTCTCCTCCATACTTAGTCATTTTTGGGCCCGTTATGAACCATTTGTGAAGCTCGAAGACTTTGAATCTTCTTTGTTTCTTTTCCTTTGAGCCTCTGGCTCTTTGACACTACTTGGCTTCCTGCCCCAACCCTACTATTCCATTTTTGAGCCCATCTCAACTGCTTTGCTGGATTTGAAGCATGGGTTCACTCGACAGAGCCTTTTCTTGAATTTCTTCTTACACGGGGTCGTTTGATCTTTCGCAAACCTTTCCACTCCATTGTAGAGTTCCTCTATTACCTGATTGTATTATTTGAACATGAATTCTCTGGCTTCTTCTTGTGCGGGGTCATGGCTGATCATATTTTGTCGGGGGGAAAAATATGGATAACAGCCTTTTAATGCAAGCTTAGGTGGTAGTATTTAATGCTTAGTGTTTGGTCCTTTATTTTTAAAACATAATTGTGTATTTATATGATTCCCTTGTTTAAATTTCATAATTCACAAGTGAAAGGTAGAGCCAAAGTAGTAAAAAGTAATTAAGAAACGAAAGGGGTAAAAAAGGATAAGAAAGAGGTAAAGATGGACAAGCGTTCCTAGGAAGACAAACGTCTCGGCGGTTGTCCTAATTGGGCACTAGTTTCCGATGCCATAGAAAGATAAAATAGTTTAATGCCAACAAGAATGTAAGATGTATGAAGCCAATAAAAGTGCATAAGATAAAGCAAAAGGCTAAAGGGAGTTGTCAATTACTAGTTTTTTTTTCTTAGGAATCATGTAAATGCTAGCATGCTTTTAGGACTTAGAAATATACCCAAGTGCATAGATTTTGTGTCTACATTTTTCCCCCACTTTATGCTATTGAGTGAATACTCGATAGCATAAAGTAGATAGAAGATGCATACCTTATGATCCTATAGAGATTATGGCAAATAGCATGTCGAGTGGACAAGTGAAGCATGGAGTGACTGCAAAGTGAAATGTGGAGACTAGGAAAAAGGAAAGTGGACCCTAGGGGTGAGTGTATGCATAGCTTGTACCTATTGTTGTGCTTATATTTGTTGATGTAGGTTGCTTCTTGTTGTGTATTAAAGATGGACCTACAAAAGAAGAGCGAGAGAGTAGTCAAAGTCCTATATATGAAAAATATGAGCAAAGTATGTATAAGTGTAGTAATAAAGTAAAGTGTGCACCTAGTGTATAAGAGTGTAGAGGATAGAAAGATGTCCTGAAATGCTATGAAGGGTGATTTTTTTCGGTGATCTCAAGCCAAGTGTGAGTTTTTTGGGCAATCTAATGCCTAATGTGAGTTTTTTGGCGATCTCACGCCAAGAGAAGAGTGTTGGGGAGAGAGGTCTAGTTTTACTCTCCTTCCATAACTGCTTCCTAAATGAGCACCAATTCAGATGGTATGTCCCATGATGTTGCATGTTGTTCCATATTGTAACTGATTATAGGAGATATAATTCATTTTGTAATTGGTAGGAAGTTCCTGCTATCTTGTAGAATTGTGGTGACGATTTGCTGAAAATGGTGATGTACTTAGAAATCACTTGCTTCTACCCTTAGGACATTAGCACCCAAGGGAGGACACAAGCGTCGAGTGCTATTGTCTTGGTCCAGGTGCTAGTGTTTGTACTGTGTGTGAAGTCCAAGTATGATTCTTCATTGTTCCATGATTATATGTTTGTGTTGTTTTTGTATTGTGTTGATTTGAATTATAGCTTTGGGTTGTTGTAGGGGTGATTTGTTCACCCAATGCATGCCCCCTCATTTGGGGTGCATGTGACAATTGTAGGATAATGTGGTCCAAAAGAGAGGACCTAAGACTGATATGTATATTTGAATTGGAGATAATTACGGGGATAGGGGATGTGCATGGTAGAAACCAAGGAACATGCAAACAAGATGGACTATTAACAAGTATTAGTATATAAGATAGCATGCAATAGAAGACAATGTAATAATCAAGTGTGCAAACAACATGGACTAAAAAAGTGGGTTTTAAATATGAGACATCACTTACAATGTCACAAGGTAATCGTGGTCAAGCAACCAAAAATATATAATGACCATACAAGACATAGGGTATAGCTCAAATAATAGAATACAATAGCAAACAAGATCAAGCAAAATGTATCAAATAACCATGGTTGCATATAGTTCTAGCAAGGAAAATGCTACACATGAAGCACCTGTTATCATGTTAGACAGATAAATAATATATGTAAAAAGAGTTATATATTAGTGAAAATGAACTTGACAATAGTAGTAAAGAATGTGATAATAGAACCTATAATGTGTAAGAGTACTAAAGGTAGATGCCCCCAAAATCCTCAGTGAGACTGGAAAGGAGTTGTTGTTGTGCATCATGCATCGTGTGAGGATTTGTATGATATTTGAATTCACTTTCAAATACCAAGTGAACGTGCATGTGTATATAGAAAAATATATTGACATACTAAGAATCCATCTAGCATAGTAATCAAAGTGCAACATGTAAGTAGTATAGGAAAACAAGAGTAAATGCAACCAAGATATGTAAATGTTGTGATGGTGTGATGGCATGGTATGAAAGATGTGAAAATGGAAGGAGCCACATTTTCCCCTAGTGGATGTGCATGAAATGAGGTTCATTTATAAATGCCCCTCAATAGTCAAGAATGAACCATAGAACAAGAGTGTGTCATCAAGAAATGGGTGTTTCACATGTGAGTAGATGCTAGAAAATATATGTCATGAAGCATAGAGCGTGAATTGTGTAATGTGATGTTCATTGATGTAGTGTGACCTCAATAATCAAGTGAGAAATGTAGCATGAGAGTGTGTTATAGGGTGATGATGGTACAATGTGTTTACTAAGCGAACCGAGTATGCTATAAAATGTAGACATGGGACGTGGAGCATGATGTGTAAGAGTAGACACTAGAGATAATTGATAGTGCTATAGGGGGGGGAATCATGATTCCCCAAAGTGTGTGAGGAGTGAATACTATCTAACAATAGTTAAGGGTGAGGACCCTCCACCCGATATTCAAGGAGACAAAGGCATGTGATAATGATCTAAGGTCGGTGGTGTAGGAGAGTAACTATGTGCATGTAAATGAGACCGATGTGAATAAGGAGGTGGAGAACATATGTGAGAAAGGGCTGCCCGAGTAGGGGACTTAGGCCAATGAGGTGGACTAATGGACCAATGAGTATGATAAGGTTGAGATGTGGGTCCGGCGTGAATAGGAGAACTAGGTGTGGAACTAGATTTAGATTTAGTAGTCACAGGAGACCTAGTATGAATAGGAGAGGTAGGAGCAGGAGTGGACCAGGATGTGAGCCATGTAGGAGGATGAAATGTCTTGGTGGATACATAAATATCAGCATGAGTCACCAAGGCAAAGGTGTGCAAGGTGGAATACCTTTGATGGTGACAAATTGTTTGTTATAGAGGAACTTAAGACACAAGTGATGCATGGAAGGGATAGCTTGTGTGGCGCGGAGCTAAGGAAGACCTAAGAGCATATCACAACAGATGATTTTAGGGGTAATAAGGAATTGTGTAAAGACAATGACGAGACCCAATAGTGATGGGAAAAATGACACAAACATAAAAATTAGGAACCGGAAATGTAATTAACAATGTTGGGCATTTAATAGCTACAAGAAGTGAAATGGAGCATGCATTGGTAAGAGCCAATGGATATACTATAGTATTATTGATAGCATAGGTACCAATAGAAGCATATGTATGCAATGAACCAAAATAAAATTTAGTGTTGCCAAGTAAAATATTTTTCCAAAGGAAGAGTTCTAACCAAAATGACCGAAAGAAATTAGGAATCCAAGCCTGACGGTTTGAGATTTTTGGAAAAACTAGAAAAGGTGAATAAGTGTTTCAATGCACCCACAAAAAGGGAAACATGGATATAGAACACCGATATAATGAGCCTATGTCCAATGGGTAATCCCGATAAATTAAACACCATGAAAAATGAGCAAGCTTACGCTCCATAATGGTAGGTCGAGATAATAGAATATATGTGTTTCCAACACTAATAAGAAGAGCAAAGGGACCAATTAAAGTTGATTTTTCCTCCTATTGGCTAAAAATCAATTATTATAGATGCGATCAAGAGTTCAGGGGACAACAATCCCTCCTCTTTAATGGGGAGGTTCCTTATTCAAACCAAAATTGAAACCCTAGAATATTTACAAATATACATTCTAATAAGTTTTGATGAGGATGTTGGTTGCAGTGAGTAATTCCATAATTTCAAATACATAAAAAAGATTGAGAAAAGAACAAACTTATGTGAGAGAAAGGGGAAAGAGAGAACAACACTTTCAAATAAGAAGAAACACAGATCTTATTCTACTTTTGCATGTCATTATAACTCAAGAACATGTCTGTCTCACATATAATGTAATTTACTTGTAGTAGAAAATATACATATTGAATAATAGCTCAATGATTCTTGGCACATAAGTATGAACACAAAGTTTCCATATCCAAGAAAATGCAAACATTATATATGATAGAACAAAATATGGAAAAGAAGATAGACAGAGCAAGAAAGAAGGGAGAGAAAGGTTCTTCTTCGTATTTGAAAATCGAGTATCTTTTTACATCAAAATTTTCAACATCCAACCCCTTTAAACCTAAAACTGAAGCCTTATATAGGCAAGAGGGGAGGAATAACTACCCAAACTAACTAGTTGTTTAATTAAGTGACTAATCACTTAATTAGTCAAGTTAAATCAAAATGAATTTACATTAAATATTTTCTTTTTTAAAAATAAGTTCAATGACAAAATATAACAACTAGTTGTGTTAAGAACTTGCAGAAGGAAGAGAGGAAATGGAGGAAGCATGAACTTTCAATTTTAAAACATGCATCTGGAACTTGGCGACTAAATCGAAATTTTTGTCTCTTTGGGCACAATAGTGTTAGCTAGATTATTCATCCAAGCTCTTAAAGAGTTCTCCATTTCGGAACTTTTCCTCCGTATTGAGTTAATCCTTTGGCAGCCTCTACTACCACATTGTTGAGCTTAGATAGTTTTTCCATGATATCCTTGTTTACAAATTTTTTGTCTTGTATAAGTCCTCCTTGATGAGCTTCTTGAAGTCATCTTTGATTTGATCTGTTGAGTTTCGTTGAGATGATTCATCATTAAAAATATCACAAGTGAGAGCTCACAAATATGTAAATATTTTAGATTTGAAGGATTTACATTTTTTAATAACATTTTATAATTCCATAGAAGCTTCCTCGAGAATTTACATTCTCCATTCTACACTGAAGGACCATGTATGAGATAGATTTTTCTTGAATCATCAAAAATATTCTCAGAGAGGAGGATTTTCTCATCAGTAAGAGTCATGATGCAGACGTCTTGAATGACATCTACCCAAATTTTTACTTCTTTTTCAATGTTCTCCACCCTTGAGATGAGCTACTTTTGAGCTGAGATAATGTTATCATAAGTTTTTCATGCTTCATTAATGAACTCTAATCCCATGATAAGGATTTTCTCCACCCAAGCTTCAACTACCTTGCCCAAAGTTACATGTTTGTGTATCTCAATAATAGCTTTCAAATCAATATCAGCAGCTATAGTGGATGGTGGAAGGGAAGACAATGGAGCTAGATCCAATGGGGTATTAATTGATGGAAGGAAGGATTTAATTAATTTTTTCAATACTTGCACTGCTCCTCAAGTTTCTCCCGAGTTTTCTTCCCTTTCTCAACTCTCTCAATTCAATTAGAAATTGTTTCTCTAAGGTTATGCACTTCACCCTCAAGAGTTGATTCTCCCATATATTATTGTTAGTTCAAAATCATCTACAAAAACCTCATGTTCACCTTTATCTCCTTTAGGCTTAGAAATTTCAAGGAATTGTTTTCTTGAGGCATCTGAGACTAACCAAGAGGTGTTTTTTACCTTTTCAGGGGGAGGAGAGGTGCCAAGGAGTGCAGCCACAACATCATAGTTAGAACTTGAATCATGGATTAAGATTTTCTTTTCTTATGTCAATCATAGGCTATGCCCAAGAGAATGAATCCTCCGAATATGTTCCTAAGGATGGAAATGTGAGGGAGAGTGGTGGAGGAAGGGGTTAAGAGATAGAGACAATAGTTACCACATGAGAGGAATAAGGTCTTCTCACATCTAGCTTGGGTCTAGAAGTATTGACCTTCCATAGATCTAGAGCTACTACTTCCACCACATCTTCTTCTTCCTCATCATCTTCCTCATTGTCTTCTTCTTGTTCCTCTTCATCCTATTTATTTTCACTTTCTTCCTCCTCACTTTCCTCCTCTTGTTTCATTTCCTTTTTCTCCTCCACTTGTTCAATAGTTGTTTCTCCTTTCATTTCTTGTGATTCACCTTTCTTATCATCTTCTTATGTGTATCTCGATTTTATTCTCGGTCTCTTTTATTTTTTCTTTTTTTGCATAAACTTTAGTCCCATAATCTTGTTGAGAAGAAGGAGAATCTTGGTGAGAAGGATTTTCCTATTGGGAAGAAGTTTCTTTTGCGGAGAATCTTCTTGTTAAGAAGTGTTAAAATCCACCATTTTCTTATCAAATCATTGTCTCGTTCTTGATAAAACAAGAGAATTGAGATCATCTGGATTATCTTTCTCCTTTTGAGACCAGTCAATTGTGGGGAGAGGACTGAATTGAATAGAGTTGGTGAATTTAGGAGTAAGCAAATTTGAACCATCATCAACCATGCCCTTAAGAACCTTGTGCAATTTGAATTCTTGGATTTGTTGGAGAGGCAACCTGTCATATGCCCTTTTCCTAACCTCAAATTCATCTTCGCAATCTACCCATCAATCTTCAATTGAAAATACATGTAGGTAATAGAGTCGAGGTTGTTTTTAATGAAGTTCTTACTAGAAAAAATTGTCCTCTCGTTGAAAAGGATGCAAGTTAAATGGAGAGATAGTTCTTTCAACATTCTAAGAATCAAGAGCATATTTACAAGTATAATTTCCCAAGGATACGGGAAACTGGATGTCAGATATATTTTTATCTCTACAAGTCTTGTGAACAAGATGAAGCTATCTACGAGCTCAATCAAAACAATTTTATCACTACAATAAATAGGAATTTATAAGGAGCACCCTCAAAACATGTTGTTCGATGTATGAGAATTTCTAAAACTAAATAAAAAAATTCCATAAATAGCTATCAGTTGTTTAGCTTCTTGAGACACTCTTCTTGTGACATTGAATTCCAATAATCTAACTAAAAACATTTTCAAAACATCATTAACCCTCTTGTGATGACTCTTACTATTTTCATAGGTAAGTTGAGTGTAAAACTCAAAGATAGGAAGATTTTTTTGCTACCTTGGCTTGATAAGCCAATCCATATTTTGTACCCAACCATGGTGTAGATCAAATACAAAGTCATATAGAAATTTTTAATTTGACGAACTTGAATGAGTTGCTAAGTGAAATTCTCACAAATGATTTCTCCCTAATTTAGAGTTTGTTTTCCTCACAAATCAAATTTATAAAGATGCACATAAAGTATAGAAAGAAATGTTATCATATCGATAATTATTCAATAAAATCAACTCTGCAAAGAATTTTGGGCAACTTAAATGGTCCCCTATTTTTGACCTTCAACCAAGACTTGGAAATTATGGACTGATACTTGTTTGGGGTCAAGTCAAAATATTTCTGGCCATCAGCCATGGTTAGGACTATGGAATCATCAAAGGTAGGAATACCTAGGGCTAATTTGTTGTGATGTGCATCAAGTCAAGCAATTAACTGCCCTTCAGGTTATTTAAATTCTTTGGTCTGTCAGTCAAACCTAGAGGCACTAGCCAAGATGGTATCAACACATTATAAAAAGTTAGAAAACCCCCGCATGAGCTAGGCCACTGCTTAGGATTCTCTTACAATGGGGTTGGGTCGACATCTCTCTTTCTTACCCGTAATTCATCTAGGTCCATATACTTGATGTCATTGTCCCCAATATCGACACTAAGGTCTCCAAGGAGGAAATGGGTTCATATCCAAAGATATTGGAATTTCATTTTGACTAGATTGAACACTTACTCAAAGGAAAATGGGCTTTCACAAAATATTTTAGAGGGATTTGAGAGGAAGGGCACCAAAACAAGGAAAATATTAGAAAGTGAGGAAAATAGTGATGAAACCATTCACCAATTGGATGAAAAGGTAGGCGGCCTTTCAATGTTCACAATGCAATTGGAATTTTTGAATTTGGCCTAAAAATGAAGGAGAAATGGGTAGAAATCCACTTTTAGGATGCGGGAGGAAAACAACAGGGTAGATCTGAATTTGGAAAATGTGAATAGAAAATGGAATGGGACGGAGTTTATATAGTGGTGTGGAAAACCTCGAATTTACCCAAAAGGGAATTTAAAGTGATGAATCAACTCTTAAAAATGCCGAAAGGAACATTGTCACAAGGGGCTTAAAATTCTAATTTGTTTGATAGGGTGTTTAAGGTGGGAAGATCAGCTAGACATATCATAGATCATTTGGTAAAGCTTTTTTTTTTTTTGTTAGTTTAGGTTCAATACACTCAAGACAGTGAATAACCTCACCGGTTATTTCGATTGTTTAGTTTTAGTGTAGAAGTAGGTTTGATTATTTAGAATAGAAGCAAATTGTTGTTTGTGGTTGTAATATTTCAGTTTTGTGATTTTTTAGATTAGTTTCCTTTCGTAGTAGCTTATATTTTTAGTTTCATATTAGTTAATGTGGACACTTCAAACTAGATCAACACTTAGATCCAAGTTAGGAAAACAAATGATAGTGAATATACGCTACCCGCTCATAGCCTCTAAATCTCCCCTTTTCCAAATCAGCTACCATGAGATCACACTACCATATCTTAGTCATTGATACTCCTATAGTTAGCCACACACATTCGAAATCAGCTGCTCTAAAGACGACCTCATGGGGTTGAGTGCGGTTGAAGGTTGCATGTTATTTTTCATTTGTACAAATTGGTGAACCCAAAGTGAAGGATTAATTCCTTCTTTCCTTTTCCTTCATTCCTATTACCTCACCTCTCTATTTCTTCCCCTATTTTGGTAGGTATTTTATAATTTCTAAAATATGTCTGGAAGAGAGCTTGGTGGGCCATTTCACTCTGATAGATATTACACCAACGTTAAATTACAACAGTCCCCTTCTCTTTCGAGGTGGGGTGACAATTACACAAGCAACGTCCAAACCTCCCCTAGTTACACTTCAAACCCCATTAGTTATGTAAGGATGGAGGAGGTTGATTAACCGTTAAACATGCAATATGGTCAACCCAATGCAAACCACGTTGTTATCACAAATGGAATATGTTCTTACCATAGAGTCTTGTCAAGACCTCACATTGCCATGCAATCAACAAAAGATGATACATTTGCACGAATAGCAAATCCTCTTCGTCAGATAGATGAGTCTTTGGATAGAATGAAGGTTACAGCCTCGAGATATTTCGAATGCCTATCCTAAGATTCTTACTTCTGAGGAAGACAAGAATTATAACATTGAATAATTCATGACAAGGTATCATGAGCCTGCTCAATCAAACCCTATGCCACATGCACCCCAACAAGGGACTCAATCCTCTCCCAACGATCTCATTTCTACTTTAGTATGGAGGATTAGAGAACTACAAATTACCCAGAGTTCATAACCAACACATGTGGTAGGTCGAACATGGGGTATCTATTTGATAATAAATGATACATCCCTTCTAATGAGTAACCAATGCAATATCATGTACAACAAGGTTATCTAGTTCATTCAAATCCAAGTGATTTTCTCACAGGGTTAGACACACTAGGGATGGGTCCTCATCCTTCTCAAGCTTATCCTACGTAAGGGTTGACTGGAAGTGTGTTCTCGAATGCCGCCACAACAGAAATGCAACACTCCCTGGTTTTACGCAGGCTAGTCCATATCCTGGTACTATCCAACCTTACATGCACATGTATTCAAAACTCCCCAGATGGACCAATATACCATTCCCGCTCCCTACATGCCATATCAAGGGACCCCATACATTCCCATCAACGCTTACAATGCATCTTATACAACTCCTCCTCATTAAGGATCTTCAATTTTGGAATCTTATGCAATGGGTACATGTGTTGAGTACTTAAAGGAGCCTCTTGACTTTACTATAAGTGGTGTCATGCTTCCATGCCCATTTCCAGATCTTCTAAAATTTAAGGGAGAAGGAGACCCAAATGCTCATATCAAGGCCTACGCCATCTGCTATCGTGAACTATTTCCTTGGGATGTTGTAGTGGCTAAGATATTTCCAAAGACTCTTGAAGGAATCGCACTGGATTGGTATTATCGTATTCCAGAAGCTTCTATACATTCCTTTAAACAGCTTGTCTCTGAGTTCATCAAAGCATTTGACGTGAACAAGTTGTTACATACAGGGTTTAAGGAGTTCCTACATATTAGACAAGAGAAAAATGATTTTGCACCCATTTCATCTAGAGATGGCGCCAAGTTCTCTATTCCTCTGCAAGTGCGCCCAACATGGACCAGATGGAACTTTGCGATCTTTTCCTTCACTCGCTCAATCAAGAGACTAGGGAGGAAGTCTTGAAGTTTCCTTTCCACAATTATGAGGAAGTTTTGGAAGGTGCACTTCGAATTGACCAAGCGCGCTATTGATAGTGGGTGTAAGACCTATGGTTCCAATGGGAAATTGGTATCCCCAAATAAGAACAATGTAAATTATCACAACAATGGTGCCAACAACCAAGGACTTAAGGGTGGGAATCGCAATCAAGGTACTACCACGAATAGTGTTACGGATCAAGTTAAAAACACTAATTTTATGAAAAAGAATAACACCAACAACAATAACAATAACAACAACTCGAGAAATCAAAGAGGCCCTAAAACTACGTCTTCTGTCAACACATTTGGTGTAAATCATCTGCCACAAAAGCAAAATCAAACCCAAGGCCCAAACCAATACCAAAATTCTAGCCAAGGGGCAACAAACCATGGTTATAACAATCAATTTCAAAATTACAACCGAGGTTATAATCAACAACAGTAAGACGCTTATCAAAGGCTAAGAGATTATGATCCTAACCTATATTGTGGTTTCCATAAGGTTCGAGGTCATGACAATAGGACTTGTCATGATTACAACAAGTTTCTGCAAAGAATTCCCGAAAACCAAAGGCAACTCTTTATAGACATGTTCCTAGAAAATCTGAAAAAAACCTGCAACCTAGTCATACCAAACCGCTCACACCTCAAAATATGAACCCTAAATGTCCTAGGGATTCCCAAGTGAATCCTCAAAATATAAATAATGGTATTCCTATAGGAAACAATGACCATGAAGCCTCAACCTCTAACAACTCTCAAGTTGCTCCTAACCTTGGTTCAAATGATAATATAAAAATCTTGGGCTTAGTCGAGCTAGAGGTCGAGCCAGAAATTAATGCAACTTAGACAAAGGAGTACGTTTCACAACCCCTACCTACTCTTTCCTTCCTACATGATGACGTTCCTACAATCTCAAAACTAGTAGGAGCCTATTATTTAATGTCGGATTTGAACAAGACCTTTTCTCACATTTTGTTTCTAGATTTATTGAAGAATTCACATGCGCATCATTTTTCGTTGCTCAATACACTAGGTATTGGTCATCGAATCCATGTTATGCCACCTACTAGCACTCCAATAAATCATATTGACTTTGACATACATCCTCCGGGACATAATGATAAGGATATTGGGTTTCTTTTTGATATAGATAAGATGTTATTTGACGCTGAAATTGCCCGAAGAGGTTATCCTGCCTTATTTTTACAAGTCTAGGTTTATAATCTGCTGCATTAAGAGAGCCATGATTAATGATGGGACTGTTGTAAATGTGGCTCCTTATATTTCTTACGAAGTTGGAATATGGAGAGACAAATTTTTCCTCTACAAGAAACACGTTATAGGGGAACGATAGTCTTAAAGTGATCTCAATTGGAACCATAGTTCTTCCAATCATGTTTGGTCCAAAAACCATCTTGACGGAGTTTTACATTATCGAAGGGGAAACAAATTATAACATGATCCTTGGGAGACCCTGGATTCATTGAATGAAGGTTATCCCTTCTACCATGTTCCAGGAGATTAGATTCCTCCATTTGGGGAAGGTCTTCATCACTCAAGGGGATCCTAAGCCCTTCGATATACACTTAGAAAACCTCAAGAAGAAGAAAGGAGTCCATATGGAGTATGAAATTCTTGCGAATCAATTAAACAAACCACCTCTATCAAAAGAGCTAGTCCCGGTCACCCTAGGTGTGTCGAAGGCTAAAGTTGTTGACCTAAAAACATTTGAGGTGGAAAAAATAGATAAGGGTAAATCAATATCTATTGAAACAGTGTCCACTAAAACCACAACGGAAATTATGAAACTCTTAGAGAGTGATGATCTGATATTCCTCTTGTTTGAACCACATGGGATGGGTAGTCTTCTCAACTTAGCATCTCTTCCCTCTAACGACCTAGGTCTAGGTGTAAACAGGATAGCATTAACAAACAAAGGATAGTTTTAGATTAAAATGATGTCCATCAAAACCATCTTTGAGGGTTGTTATATTCTAAACCCCATTTTCAACCCATGTGCATTTGAAACTAAGCTTTCCATATCCATGGGGCAAGGCCTCATCATTCAACAAGTGTCACAAGTAAACACAACGCTCTACATAGGAAATGAGGCCGAGTAGCATAGTCATGCTCACCCACACACCATGTCTCAAGAACATGATAAAGAGGTTCATGAATGCCTCTTTCAGACAAATGATTTTAATGATTGGACATATACACTTCTGGGAAAGGGTTGTAAGTTTAAACCCAGAATGGTAGGCCCTTGTCAAGAGAACATAAATTTTAAGGATCATGGTTCTCCATTGTGTACTTTTAGGGGTGAAGAATTCAATATTCATCAACTTTCTTCACCTTAGACATCATGACATGTAGTTTCACATGCATTTCCATATACATCATTGCATTTACATTACATCGTCATCTGTCAGTTCATTTCATAAAATTTATGATCAAGGGACTTATTCTTATAGCAATTCCTAAAAACTTATGAAAACATTGGCAAAACATTCAAATCATATCTCTTCAAATCCTCATGGTATCATCAATTGTTTCCAAATCATTTCATCAATTCAAGCAAGATAAGACAAAGCTTTGACAATAACCATACCAAGGCCTACATACTTGGTTCTATTTGTAGTTTCTTCTAGATTAGGTGTCTTTGCCTACGGTCTGTTCTAGAAGCTTCATGGTGTCACATCTATCCCATATACATCTATTTGGAAATAAGAACATTCTAGAAATTTTACATAGACAAATAATTCTAATGTGTTGGTTGGATATTTTGTCACACCAAAATATGAGGTTCAACCACAATACATGGGATTAAATCCCTCCTCAAAGACAGGTGAGGCTACCTATTTATTACTAATCTAAAACACAACAGAAATAATATGTATAGTATTCACACTAATCTAACCATTGGGGTTGGGATAGAATCCCAAAATCCATATCCGTGATGGGTGAAGATATTGCTCTTTCAAAATGAAATGGATCGGAAAGGAAATTACTATTATGGAAGAAACACAATGGAAAGGAAATGAGAGGAACGTATTTTCTTTCGAGTAAACCCAGAGCATGAAATAATCATACGAGCTTTAGATAACAAATGTAATGTTTGAAATGATTAGAACAATCAAGATTCTAAACAAAGAATAGCTTAAGATTATGAACATAAGAACAATATCTTAAGAAAGATACACCTCACAACACAAAGTTTGTAAAAATGGCATCAGTTTCTATTCCTCAAATGATTAAAAGAAAACACAAAGTCTTTCTTCTTCACAATAGATCTCAATATTCCAAAAATCTCAACCCTTTGGAATGCATAAGCATCCCTTATTTATAATAAAAAGAGTAGAGAGAAAATAGGATAAATCCTAGAAAATAGTCTTTTAACAAGAGTCCTATTTTTCTTGACTCTCACGCAGGAGACCAAGTCAAAATTTGCTTCCTATGTGATGAAACAAAAATGAAAAAGACATGTCAATTTCAGGATTGAAATGACATGCAACATTGTGCTTATTATGTATCATCATCTTTGTCTTCCTCCAACAAATCCTGCTTGTCCCGAAATTCTTGGAACTTTCGGATTATACCCTGCATCTCATTTTCATCAGGCACGGTGGAATGATCACTCAGAACTTCACATGTTTCTTGAGTATCGCTAGCGTTGCCAGGAAGCTTTTTCAGTCTCTTGTTGAGTTTCCTCAGGGTTTCCAAAGAATGTTCAATTTTCACAAACATGTCAATGATTTCCAGGCCGAATCCATAAGTTGGTTCATGTTGAATTGATTCTTGGATCTATTTGTAAAGATCATCAACAGCAGGATACCCGAACTTTCACTCAACACCTTAGCACAGATCTTGAATAGCTCTTCTTCTAAGTCATTTGTGTCATCGACCAATTGATCTCTTAATTCTCTCAATTTATCGCAAGCTTCATTGAGAATCCTTATTCGATCTAATGGCTTTGGTTAGTTGAAAGTGCTTATCCCCATGTGGAACGATGCCTTCTTTGACCAGGATGCGAGATGGAACCTGTTTCAAGCATTTGGAGAGCTTCAAAAGTTAACTCTAGGTTTCCGATCTCTGCTGAAAATTCATCGTCCATTTTCTCTCCATCCTTCTTTATATCCTCTAAGGATTTGTAGACTTCCACAGTGTCCTCGATGACTTCTTTTCCTTGCAGGAGCAACCTTTGGATCCATTCATCAACCGTTCTCCCCTTCTCATTAATCTTCTCGATCATGGGTACCGATGAGAAATCAAACCCGATAGGAGTAGAGGATGATGGTGTTGACTTGGGAGGATTTAAGAGCTTGAGTAGCACTTTTGTCAGCTATTTTACTTTCTCTTTTAACTCATCTTTGTTTGCCTTAGTTTCCTTTAGCTTCTGGCATAACACATTCATAGCATCTTGTGCGTCTTATTGTGCTCCCTCCGTTGTTACTTTCCCTAGAGCCACCCTTGTGATTTGATAATATGTGACCATTATATCATCCTTATTTTTATCAGCTGCGAGAGTAGCAATTGCTGCAAATTTATGCCCTGAGGTATCCACTGAAATCGTTGAAACTATTTTGGGTTTCTTGGCCAACTTGGTAGGAGTGACCTTGAGGGAACTAAAATCAAAGGCTAGTAATGGGACTACCACCTTCCTCTTCCTCGGAGTCTAATCTACAAACCATTGAGGCATATTGGAAGAATTTGTTCCCTTTATAGGTGTTATGGTCACATCTTCAGGTGGAGGAAGGTTAGCTTGTGGAGTGGTGACCACTGCAAGTGTAGCATCTGTGGTAATGGATTTAGGGAATGAAGGTGCAGTAGGAGGGGCATGTCCATGGTTAACTGGGGTCTAGTAGGGAGAGGTGAGAGGCCGAGAGAAGATACTAGTCATGGCCGAGGAACTTGGCAAAGAAATCGAGGCAAGGAAGGCTAAATGGGAGGAGGCAAGGATTTTGAAATTAGAGCTTGAGAGGTAAGAGGAAGATTTACCTCGATGAACGATGGACTGACCGACCCCCTTGCAGTTGTGGAGGTGAATCAGGAACCTCAATTATTTGTGGGAGAGTGGCCACTGGTGTAGTTACTTGATCTTCTCCCTTTCTTACAAACTTAACCTTCATTGGCCTTTTGGAAGGGTTCTTATCCTTTTCCTTTTTTCCCTTTGAGGGTCCCACTTCCAAAGTATCTAGCTTTGCAAAACTCCCTTCTTTATAACTCATTCCCCAAGAAATGAGCCATGCCTTAGTACGGGCAAGAATTTGAGTAGCTCTTCCCATGATAGAAGCTTTCTCAGCAATGGACCAATCAATGGCCGGGAATACATATTGATCTTCATTCAACCCATCATACAAGGCATCAAGGACACTCTCATTGTCCTTAGTGCCTTTTGGGATGTCAGATAAATCCAAAGATCCTGGATTTCTTCAATTGTCAACCTATTATTGTCCTTTCTTTGGATGGCAACCTCATCCCAAAGATCAACCCAAATATCTTCTATGTTGGGAACATGTAGATATAAAGTCCCATATGATTTAAGGACTCCTTGAAATAAAATCCATCTCTGTGCTTCATGTGCTTCTTCAACTTGTCCTGAATCTCGTGCACCACATTCTTAGCTTTAACCATTGTCGAGCACGTGTACCTTCCGATGGAAATAGGGAAGGATATGGCAGCCTTGTGTTTACTCTGTTGGAATTTGTGGAAATCCAACAATTGTCTTACCAACTCCATTAGGATCAACTTATCACCTGGGAATCTGGGCAATCGGAAAGGATCACCCAGGTACATGACCACTCAAAGGTATGTGAACTTCTTGAACTACAAGAAGATACAACCCCATTTTGATACTTCGCCCATGCCTCATCAGAGACTCTTCTTTTCCTTAGATCAGGGTTCATCCTGCAGATATTTTCATAAAAGAAAGCATCATTCACTCTTCAGAATTGATCTTTAGAACCCTTCATTGTCAGCTGAGGAAAGTACCGATATATGTGTTCTGTTACCCTATCTCCTTTTGCATCCAACCCTGGATAATTTCTCATGTCGGTTGCTGCATAGGTGACATATGATGACATATAGAATTTGTCGGTAGTCAAGACTGTCTTCATCTGGGAGTCAATCTCATCACTTATAAGATTGCTCCAATCAATCCCTTGTTTGTTCTTCTTCATAATGACCATGAATTGATACATCCATCCTTGGAAGTCTCTTGACTCAGGGATTCCAAATACTTGACTCAATAAGGTGATGATGTCGTTGATTTCAAGGATGGAATCACTCCTGGGGACAATCTTGGGAAACCTTGAGACAAATGGCTTGGCCTTGATCAAGAACTTTTTATTCACATGCCTGATGAAGTTTTCTTGACCTTTGTCCCAAGCTTTCTGTGCTGACTTAATATCTACGTCGACATATTCCTGAAAGTTGGGTAATCTTAAGAGGTCATCAAAGTAACCTTCGTCCAACTTCACTATGAATTCTCCCGCTTGATTTTTCATTGAGTGAGAGTCCGAGTCATAATGGGAAGCACATGCCAAAATGAACTCGGACATTGAGCAGACATTAGGAATCCTACTGTAAGAGGGAGGCCACTGTTGGTTATTGACTTCATCCAGGGACTCTGAGAAGAATCCTTGGTTCTGTTCCAAAAGTCTTCCATGTCAATGTTACCAAGCTCTGTATCTTGGATGTCATAATTGCAATCTATGTAGGAGGGGGATTCCATTTTCCGGTACTTGTATTTCATCTTTCCTGACTTATCTGACTTATCCTTAGATGATCCAGGCTCCGACATGAGAAATCCTGAAGAAATAATGCCTAGACAACTCCTGTTTGAATAGTCAGACTTGGAAGCTTGCCCAGAGAACCCTGAGACCCGCCACACTATCAGACTTTAGAACTTGCAAAGCACCTGATGAAACCCGACACACTAGAAGGTATGTTAGAAATAAGGTCTTGTCGGACACTTCAAAAACCCACAGACTCGCAAAGAGCGTCGAACTTAGTAGATCTCGGACACTTGGTAAAACTCGATGCACTGGCAGAAGTCAGAAGATGTTGAACACTCGAAGAAACCCAATACACTACAAAGTGTGTGTTGGAGGTTGATATATGTTCGGCACTTGGTAAAATTTGATACACGCGTAACTTGGAGATTGTTGAGCACTCAATGAAGCTTGAAAAATGGCGGAAGCAAGGAGATGTTGAACACCCTGTAAAACCCAAAAATAAAGGAATCAGGTTTTTGAGGTGTCAGGACATGTAAAATTCCTGACATTTCACCAGTTAGGATCTTTAGATTTTTTCAATAATCAACAGGAGATATTCCATGGAATAAAATAAAGAAAACACCCTAAGGGTGAGTTCCAAACAAGAAATTTCAATGGAATACAACATAACATGAAGAAAACAATCTAAAACCCTAAACCTAGAGGAAAAATAGGAAAGGACGAAGAACATCAAAAGAATATCTCAAATACAAATCCAAAAGACCTCAAATCGGCAAAAAAAGTAAAATACCTTCAGTAATCTCGAAAAATAATAAAAAACGGAACATGAAATCAATCAAGAAGCTCAATCGGGTTTGGAGGTCGCAGGCACGAGTACAAAAAAATCTACGCACAAAAGTAAAACAGTAAAAATGACGTGTAAATTTGGGCTATTTATAAAACCCTAGCATTTATGACACTTCACCTAACACGTGTGCCAACTACCCGATAACTCAGAGTTAATGCCATGTCATCATGCTTGGAGGTCCCAAAACCCGATACAAAGGATTAGCTATTAATTCAGGTTTCAGGTTTCAAGAAACATGTGACATGAGGCATGAGATGTTAAGATGTTCCAAGGTCCCAAAACCTAACACAAAGGAACATATTAGGTTTCGGGTTTGAAGTCAAGTGACATGTAGCATGCTTTTTGCAAATCATGTTCGATGTTCATGAGTTCCGAAAACCCGACAGACTGACTTGTTCCGGGTTTTGGGTTTCAGGAAACAATTTACATGTAGCATGTAAAAAATATGTTTTCATGTTGTTGAAACCCAAAACCCAAAAATCTCCTCAAAAGGGCATTTTAGGAGATTTTTCCAAAAAAAAATTATAGTTATCTTAATTTTAGCTGAAATCACTAAAATGAGATAACATAATGCAAATCCACGAAAAAAATTTTATTTTACACATTTCTTTGCCCTACCAACCTTCGGTGTTGAACCTGTGTCTCTTACTAGTGATGTAGGGTTGGGAAAGGAGATAATTTCCCTTAATCACCTATGCCTTGTCCATGGTGATGAGCCCATACTTCCTATTGGTAGCATGGGGCAAGGTGTAGGGGGTCTCTTTGACAAATTTGAAAGTTAGAAACAGTTCATTCAAATGCTATGAAATCATAAATCAAAACAAAGTGAGTTAGATGTCCAAAATTTCAAAAAGAGTTTAAAACCTCAAAACTAGATTTTGTCAACCAAGTGGCCATCTATGGATCTAATTCTAGATAAACTGGAAAGCAATTCACATTTTAAACTATGAAGCAAACTTGAGTAGAATGAGGTTGTAGGGTCTCAATTTGGTTTTGCCAAATCTTTGTCTTTATCTTGTCATTGTCATTTAGCAAATTTCTATAACTTGTGCCCCTTCTGGCTCTTGGTGTTGAGCCCTCACATCTTACCGCCGTGGAGTTAGGAGTGGGAAAGTTCATTCACTTATCATATCACTCTTTCGTCATGTCTTTCCAAAATAATACGAAGTATCAAATTTTTTTAGAGAAACTAAAGTTCAGCATTACAGTGTATTTGCATTATCATATATCAGCATTACAAAACACAAAAAAAGAAATCATTCTGTTAGCATTCATATCCACTGCATACATTCTGAAAAGCATATAAAAATGGAATTTCTAAACATCTAGAGTACACATGTGAAGTGAGCCAAGAGGAAGTCAACTTAGATACAATGAATTACCGAACCAAAAGAAGAGTTTTTATATATATCATAATAAATCAAGTTTGTGTACAATGCCATCACGCGCTAGGTGTGGTCAAAATGCTCGCAATGAGCCCAAAATATACAAAAAAATCATATAATGCCCAAAAAATGGCAACCAAGCAATAAAGGCACTCGCCTATCCACCTCTTTGAGCCCCTTATGACCACTCTAGCTACGAATTTCTTAGGAGTTCTTCTCAAAAGCATTCAAACAAAAAGGGCCAAGCCTAATGCAAAATACCATTCCTAAATCCATTTCAATTCAACCATACTCACAAACAAAACAATCACTGCCGCAGCCCGAGCTCAAAAAATCACCAAATCAATATGCACAAATGAATTTGAAAATGAGTTTATATATATATATATACACATATATATATATATATATATATATATGTATGTATGTATGTATATATGTTGTTATAACTTCATTTTGAGTGCATATGTTCACAGGGTTGGAGTGTTGCAAAGGTATATTTCTATATCCTGCACAAATGGTAAGTCCTCTTGTCGTTTTAATTTAGTATTTATTTTTTGATATTTCATCTATCTACACTTGAGTCTTCTTTTTTGTTTTGTAGGTAGTGGGAGTTTGGACGATGACATTCCAACACATGGGCATGTTAGGTATAGCTTCTAACTCCCCATTTCAGGAACACCATACTCGGACTTTACGTTTTACGCCTTTTCATGGCTAAGACACTTCTCCGAGGGGGAAATATGTACACACCCAAAATTGCATGTGCTACATTGTTAGAAAATGGTTACAAAAGTCCCCAATGATGATTCATGTCCTTTCAGAAGGTGTTCGAGTTCCTAAACCCATTCACAGTGTATATTTGTAGCCTAGACATCCTTACTTAGCTTTTCCACACTTTCTTCTAGCTTCCCACTTCATTATGTGCATGTTTTGGCCTTTAGTTCCAGGACC
This sequence comes from Taxus wallichiana var. yunnanensis, assembly GCA_018340775.1. NCBI lineage: Eukaryota > Viridiplantae > Streptophyta > Pinopsida > Cupressales > Taxaceae > Taxus > Taxus wallichiana. The sequence goes on along the minus strand of CM031237.1, from coordinate 990,162,334 downwards.
ACCGCCTGCTGCGCAAGGCGGCAGCTGTGTGCTTTTTCTAGAATTCTCCATGTGTGATTTCACTTAACTTGACTTCTAGGGTGCGTTTGTGAACCAAATTGCCTAAAAATGGTCTTGTTTTCATGGTATTCCTTCCCTCTTCTATTTTTAAATAGATTTAATTAGTTTGAATTGCCTCTTCACCCAATGATTTGGCACTCCAAGGTTGCCTTGTGCATGAAGGCACATCCCAGCCAATTCCTATATATTCAATGCTTGTATTCAACAAATGGCCTAAGAATTTTGTGTATCTTGCATAGTATTGCTGCCACAATCCTACTGAAATTACATAGCCAAGCTTTGTTCACTTGTGTTATCCCTCTTCCACTTGCATTACAACCGACTGCCTTCAAGTTGCCATTGCTCAAGCATCTTTGCTTGTTGTTGCCTCTGCATTCCCAAATTCCTTGGACTCACGTGGACATACGAGAGAAAGAAAGGATAAACTGAGGGGACAAGTCATCACATAGTTGGATTTACCTCTATTATGTGAATTCCAGGTTGGATTTGTTGTTTGATTTCCTTCATTACTGCAATTTATCATTGTTACATCATATCAAATAGAGTAGAAATCAATTTCCTTTCATTTGCAAGTAATTAGTTAATTTCCAAGAGGGTTTAAATCATTAATAGCAGATCCCGGTGGCGGATCCTCTTATTCACATCCCTATGGATATGAAAGAGAGAATATATGTAGGAGGTTATCTACATATCATAGATCATTTGGTAAAGTTCTTGTTTTAAGTTAGTTTAGTTTCAATACACTCAACACAGGTGAATAACCACACCGGGTTATCTCGTTTGTTTAGTTTTAGTGTAGAAGTAGGTTTGATTATTTAGAATAGAAGAAAAATGTTGTTTGTGGTTGTAATATTTCAATTTTGTGATTTGTTTATATTAGTTTCCTTTCAGCAGTAGCATAGATTGTTAGTTTCATCGTAGTTAATTAAGACACTTAAAACTAGATCAACACTTAGATCCAAGTTAGGCAAACAAACGATAGGGAATTTACACTACCCTTTCATAGCCTCTAAATCTCCCCTTTTCCAACTCTGATTCCACGGGAGATCACACTACCATATCTTAGTCACTGATCCTCCTATAGTTATCCACACACATTTAACATCGGCTACTCCGACATGACCTCGGGGATCGAGTGCGGTTGAAGGTTGCATGTCAATTTTCATCCGTATAGTTACCGTGGTTCCATTTGGGCCCAAAACACCTAAATTTATCGATGGAGATGGGTGGGTCAAAGGAATTGGAAATGTGGAGCACAAACAACTGAGGAACAATGCCCAATGTGTTAATGATCCCGACTTATCCAATTTAATTGACAGGGTGGAAAATTCGGTGAATCGAGGTACGTGGGGAATAAGGGACAATGTCAAATGTACTGTTGGGGCTCAAACACCGAATGAGCCAATGGAGTGTGGATGGTGGTAAAGCGAGAGAATGGGAGGAACAATGGAACAGTTCCTCATGTTTCTCAGGGACCGATTTTGTTGACTATTTCACAAAAATGCAAAAATTATCTAACTCCCCACTTTCTTCTTCCATTGACTACCTCTACAAAGGGAAGAGATGACCAATAATGTAAAGGACTAACCCATGAATCAAAATTTTCAAAAAAATTTATAGTCCATGACAACACCACCATTGGAAGCTTGGAAGACAAGTAAAGCATACCCTTTTTGGGTGAATAATTGAGAAATGGAGCATCTAGAAACCATCTCCATTCTTTCCACCAAGTCTTAGAGGATAAAATCCTAATTTTGTGAAAAATCTTGGTAGGAATAACTCCAATAATAGCCTAATAAGAGTTGTGATCGCCATTAGCTAGTGAGAATTTGTCCTTAGCTTATAGCCAAGTCGAAATCCATCAACAAGGATAACTAAATATGTCTCGCAACATGTGAATCCCTCATCTCGAAAAGCTTCAGGCATGCACCAAAGGAACCTCAACAATAGGAACATTGTGGAAGGTAATGACTAGATACCACCACACCAAAAGGGAATTCACAAATAATCATGTTCTAAACTCATATCTATTCCAAAGAAGAAAAGGTTTGATCTTCTCCCAAGCTTTCCAAAAAAATTGATAACAAACAAGGCAACCATTTTCACAAGGGATTTGATAAAAAAGTAGACTTAGGATATATAAACCCTTCCGTGTCTTGCAACCATGAGACAAGCCCTCAAAGAATACTATTATGTAACATAATTTTCCATTTCTTTGTTCCATCTATGTCCCAAAAAAATCCATTTAGTACAAAGGGTGGTTCCATGGTGGCCAACATCTAACAAACATAGTTCCCTAGATTCTTTAGGTAGAAAACAATACTCCTAAGAAACTTAATAAAATTCCTTACCGTGCTCTTCTGAACTAGCACATAAGAAATCACGTAGCAATTTCTCCAGCTTTTTGTAAAAGGATTGAGAGGGAGCCCAACAGGAAGAATAGTAAACGTGAAAGGCCATAAGAACTTTGGAGAAAATATGAAAGTTACCTGCTAAAAAGGGAGGTTTTGTTATCCAATATGACAACTTATTTTTAACTTGATCCATGACAAGTTTCCGAGTAGGGAGGGATTTTCGTGGAATGCAAAAGTGATGCCCAAAAATGGAAATATCTCATCATGTTGAATCCACTTCCATTAAAGAAGACATAACCATAGGGGAGGAAAAATAGACTACATGTAGCATTGATTCTTTTTCCATTGAATGTTTGAATCGAAGGTGAGGAAATAGACATCCAAGCAAGAGAAATCATGTTAAACATTAGCCTCATCTTCACTTAAGGTGAGAAGCGAGTCATCCAAAAATGACCATTGACGATCCGAGTAAGAGGTAAACCGGTAGGAAATTCCTTTCACCAAGCCACATTAAGTGGTGTGGGTGAGCAAATATGAAAATTTCTCTACGTATAATACATACAAAGCAAGATCGAGGAACTCAAGGCCTTGGGCTATTAGTGAGTTACAAGTAGTTTGTAATCATCAACCCAATTTCCATTCCCATTAAGTTCATTGGATGCTTTCAATAAGTGGCCATGGGACACCTTGAGGTAGGGGTCGAACTTCTCCATATAGACCAAGTGGAACATACGGGGCCCTCGTAATGTGGATCACTAGGCGGACATTAATGACCCAAGCCCACTCGTGTCCCACTTAGAGAAAGTGTTCCTTCACCAATCCATCTCATAGCTCTAGTATAATAAAAGCGTTTACCATCCAAATTTTCAGATTTAATGGTGTCTAGCCATCATGTAACGAAGTGGTCCATTGGATTCAAACCTCATGGATAGAACATTGTCATGTTTTTTCCTCTATGCTCGAGGCTTCTTCATTGTATTTTTCAATGAACTAAGGATTACCAAAGAGTTATTGATGAGGGTCCTTGGTTCTAGGGTTCGGCGAGACTTTTCACTACCCCATGGTTTCCAGATTTTGACCCGAATACCTTCTCCATCACACGGGTTCCAATTTGGGTGAGGTTACCAAATCTTCCTCTTCATTTTATTTATTCACTAAAGGAAATTGGAAACCTCCTAGGGTGGTTCATTAAATAAGACATCCAAAGGTTATGGAGCGGTCTGCATACTTATGTTAGGATTTGCATTGAAGTTGATCTCAATAAGGGATTGTCGGACAGGGGTGACCTTCAAGATGGGCGATACAAGTTATTCCCAGATTATCGACTATGAAAACATACCTTTTAGATGTCAAAATTACGAACACCGGTCGTCTCCATGTTTCCTACCCTCAAAAGAAAACCTAGGCTCTTTGTAAAAATGAGTGTTTCCCAAGCATTGGACTCCACCCGATTTAAAAGAAGAAGATTATTCCAACTTGGAAGATCAAAGAGATATAGCTACATCTCCTTCATTGTAACTACAACTCCATCATTGCAGCTATAGCTCCATCTACTACAGACTTCATCTGTCCCTTTAGCTATAGGCCCACCTGATTCAGATCCTTCTAAAGAGGTTGGGAAGTTACTTGGTTATCTCTCCCTCTTTGGATGGACCTTCTCCGATGCAAAAGTGGCCCCATGAATCTGATCACTCCGATTCGAGATAGGATGGTGTCCTTCCTCTTATTGGATCTTCGGCCTTAGACTTAACAGAATACAATCCTCTTATTTTAGAGATGCTTCCACAAGATAAATGGCAATTAGTGTATTCAAAGAAGGGAAAGAAGGGAAGGCATTGATTTCCCCTTGCCTTTTTACTATCATTTCTTGGCCTTGTAGCCTTCTCAGCCGCATCTTCCCTTCTTCCTTCTTTCTTCCATTTTTGCTTCTAGTTACGGTTGATCGAGTTGTTTCCTCTCCTTCTTAGTAGATGCGGTTTGCTTCTACTTTTGGACAATAGTTGCTCCTCTTATTCCTTTCTTGTGTTTCTCTTCTTTTATTTGTTTGTTTTGGGCCTTCTTGGTCCTTTGCTCCCTTTTTCTTTGTGCTTCTCATCTTCATTAGTTTATTAGTATATTTGGCCATTGGGGCTTTTTGTAAAAGGATGTGAGTCCTTTTAACACCCTCAACATTTTATCAATTTCCAAAAAGAAAGAGCGAGAGGGAAACCTTAGCGAATAGATCGAAATATCTCAAAATTCGGAGTGAATGTCATTGACAGAGAGATAGGTTGAGACATAAAAAAATGGCTACAATGCTCATAAAGGTAGGCCCCAAGTGCTTTGAGCATAGCTAGAATGAAGTGCCATTTGATCCTATCATAAGATTTCTCAAAATCAATTTTAATATAAAATATTTTTGTAATCTTCAAGCCCATTCCATACCTTCCTAGACCGTAGTAATAATATTATCCCAAATATATCAAACTATGTAGACCTTGTTTGTTCTAGAAAAACAAGTATAGGTAATATGTTGTGAATACGCAAGGCAAGAGCTTTAACAATGATCTTATAAGAAACATTGAGTACATTAATTGGCCACCAATTAGTAATGAGCTTTGGATCCCCCATCTTGGGAATAGATTTCATATGCCCTTGGTTAGTGAACTAACCAAGTGAATTGGAATGAAAGGCCTTGAGATAGACCCAAAAGGTATAAAATTCACATGGGAAACCATCGTTTCTTAGGGCCTTATCATTTTCCATTTGAGAAACTATCTCAAAACATTCCTTGGTAGTTGGCATTCTATCGCAAGCAATCCTTTGTGATTGAGAGAGCTTACGAGAGACCACAACTAAGCATTAATCAAGAGTCACTCATCACCTTAGAGAAAGATCATGAACTTCAAAACTTTTGTATAATGGCGCATAAAATCTTGCAACATCTTTAACATGTCGACAAGCGATGAGAGCCTTCTTGGATATATTTTATTTGTTGGTGTGCATATTTGGCTTTGAGGGAATAAAATAATTCCTTATAAACCCGATCACCCACTTTGAGCCAATGTAATCGAGCTTTGATCTGAGCACCTTTGGCATTATAAGCATTTGTAATTTGAATGCATTTCCGAAGATTCACCACCTCGGCTCTGCGAAAGGTTCATCAAAGGGAGTTTTCTCAATTTTGGAGTGGCTCAGCTCGGAGGTGTTGGCAGAGTATGATTTGTGTTGAATATGGGCCATTTGACACCCAAATGTGCTTAAAAACACGTCAACCACCAAATGGCATCTATCCATCATGTAATCTATCTTATGCTACCATTTGGGTGTGCCACGAGGCCCTAAACTCAATTAATATGGTGAAGGGCGGGCCTTTGATGTAATAAAGTAGTTTTTGAGATTAAAACTAGGTAGAGTGAGCATGTGGTCACTTGAAGCTCCATTTGAGCCTAAAATGGATGGGGTGGTGGTTGGAAAGGTCCAAATCCATAAATAATTCCATTGATACTTGAAAGTTTTCACACGCAAAGGAGAAAACAAATTGTGTTGACAATATAGCACGATCAAGGCACTTAAAGACATGATCGATCCTTGGCATAAATTAGACCAAGTGTGTCAAACGACATAGTCAAAATGAAGAGAAACATTGGGGTCATAAAACCCATATTTATTGTGCATATACATCTAAATTTACCTCTCACAAGCAATACAATGCATGGGTAGAAGACCTATCTTGTCAATAGGCAACTCTACCATATTAAAGTATCCAAAAATGACCCAATGGGCATTATGGAGCTAGTTGGCAATCCAAAGTGTGAGAGCGTCGTCCTTTGAAACACATCATTGGATGCATAAACATTAATTACTCCAAAAGAACAATTATCAATGTTGAATAGTTAGACATGAACTATGAAATTCCAACCCTCATACTAACCATCTTACATTTATTTTATTTTATTGATTAATAAACCAAGAGCCACGGAGCAAGTGAGTCCTGCCATATGAGTTGTTATATATTATATTTATTTTTTATTGAATTCAAATTGTTGCATTTTTTTGTAGTCAATGTCCCTAGTAAAGTAGTTGTAAAAATTGATTCGTAATGAATGTAAGAGATTATAATTTGTTTTAATTTTTAAATGTTGAGTTAGTGATAGTTGTCACATTAAAGGTCATAATATAATGTTATAAGATATGCAATCAAATTTATTACTAAGTTTAATATTGCCAATTCCGACCTCCTGTCTATATACGAATTCAAGAGTTGATGTCAGATGTCATGCTCCATAAATTGGGACTTAAGCCTCCAGATGCATGGTGGCACAATGGCGGTGGAATCATGATATTGCCTTTCTTCGCTACAATGTCGACACCATATACCAGTTATTGAGCCCCATCTCATCTCGCCATTACAAAACTCAATGCCTGCAGCAGGTCTTGCAATCTGCCCATTCTACTTGGCTTCATTGAATTTCCCGTGCTTGGAACCCCTTGCTTGAGCCTAAAGTTAACCATTTTCTTTGGTGCCTTATCTATCAGGGCCTTCCTGTTGGTGAGTGTCTTAGTCACATTGGCATTCCCAATCCGAAATGCCCTTTCTACTCTTAACCTGAGTCTTTTAAGCATTTGTTTGGGTCTTGTTCCCACGCATAAGTCGTTTGGTCTTGATTCATACATTATTTCAAACCTACCACCCTGAATTCTTTCATTAGTGTTTTTCATTGTTTGGAGATTTCAGTCCTTGGCCTAATTATATTGAGACTCTATGGCATTTGTTTAGAGCTTGTATTCTCTTTCATATTTGGAAAGCTCATAATACTATGATAAATTATCAAACCGTTGCTTTATTCTCCACTAATGATAAAGTGGTTATTTTGTCTATTGTGTGCATATAGATTTAAGCTCAAGCCGAAAATATTTCCCTAGAATTTTCTCATTTACAGGAATTGCTCACACACTGGGGGAGTGCACCTTGCATAATGAGTCTAGTCCTTCCTAACCCTTTGCTACTACCACCACCTCGGCCACCTCCTCAAGCTCCATGTCACGAAGACACTCTCGCCCACCGCTCCGCCTCTCCCCAGGGTCACCCTTCAACTTCATCCTTCTCTCGGTTGGGCTGGAGTCCTCCTCTGCGTAGGTAGGTGTGGCAGGATCTCCATGTTGGGCCTCTCCTCTGCCTAGAGTTCGGACATTTTTGGCTCTCCACCCCCTGGTTAGGGAATTATGGTGCCTTTACAAATGCGGATGTCGATCGGGATGGCTAGAAGATTGATCCCCCTTCGGAGCAAACGAGTGGAGCTTTCATCCCTCCCCGGATGATCCTCTTTCTCCTCCCGGAGTGGCGACATGTGCTTAATGAGCTCTGGTTTTTTTAATTCTTTTGTTTGACCTAGTGGAGTTCTTTGTTTGCCCTTTAGGCATTTTGATGTGCCTACGTGGATTTTTTGTGGGACCGTGAGTTTTTGGTCGTCCCCTTTTGTTGCTTTTTTTTATATAATATAAAAAGAGTATGGTTTTGAGGGGACCAAAAAAGCACAGCGTACATAGAAAGAAGTCAGTTTAAAAAAAAAAAAAACCAACAAAAATCCAGGAGACAAAGTCAAAATAGCTTTGACAACATCCACCACAAAAAGAGCTAGACAACACAATGTCCGAATATTAACTAATACATTTTTAGACTAACTACCAAAAGACAAAAACCAAAAGAGAAAAGCTATAGACCCAAGGAACATGAACAACAAAAGGACAACAAAAGGGATGCCATTATTTCTCCATAGCCTCATTTGAGGTTCTAGCACTCAACCCGCCATCCTTCCTGCCTACAACTTTGATGATCACCCGTTTAGGTCTCTTCTCCTCCTTTTCCATAGGTTGGGTGTCCACAATCTCCAGTTCTTTTGGTATTTTCTCCTCCTTGTCCTCAATCTGGGTGTTCACAGTCTCTGCTTTTAGTATAACCATCGGTCCTCGAAATCTTCACTGTCAGAACTACTAAGGACCAACCTCATATTTGGCTTTGTTGTTTCCCACTTTGGCCACTTGGTCCTGAAGGATAGAAACCCTCTGCTCCTGCATGACAAAATCAACTTGTATTCCCCCAATTCTTTTGTTCGGACCTCTATTTTATGGTGGCACTCCTTCAATTCCTGAATCAAATTCTTATTGACCATAAGAATGGTATCTACAATTCAACTTAGCATGCATAATCTTAGCTTCCCGATCCATAAATTCTCTCTCCCTCGCTACCGCAGCTTTCACCCACATTATGAACCCCACATTTCAGATTACATAGAACATCGGCAATCCCTTTGGGGGTGTCTTTCCCTTTCATTTTCTTCATATGTTTGAAGGAAGATGCAAGGTTTTCTTGGTTAGCCCCTCGGATCATTATCATTCAAAGGTTGGGCAAGGATACTGGGTTTCCCTTTTGCACTAACAGGAGAATCAAACCTTGATGCAAAGGAACATCAACTTTCTTATTTTTAAAATCAAGCAATGGTGGATAACAAGAACCTGTAGAGGAAGAAAGCCAGACTCATAGCTTGGTTCCTACGGAAGAGATTTAGGGTGGAGAGGTGAAAAGAGAAAATCTTCCTGAAGTTTACCTTCTAGAGTCAGGTATTTCATGACAACAAGACAAACATCGGCCCAACATTTAGGGAGACAAGTATGGGCTATGCCATCATCATAAGAAATAATATGCTCACCAAGCTAAAAAAGTGGTTATCTCATGTTTTTGTGATTTTTGTCTTTATAGATTTTGAGACCATCCTTAGCAAGCCATGTTATCTCAGCTATGGATTCTTTTGTAACCCTAATTTCAACCCCCTTGAAATCGAAGCCCCTGCTTTTGTAACTCTCATATATATGTCACTTGTGAATTTGTGAATATTTATTTTGATTAAAAAAGAAAAACTTATAATAAATCAACTTATCAATTGTCATGTTAATAAATGTTATGTCATTTGTCATGTTAATAAATGTTATGTCATTTGTCACGTTCTAGTTTTTATTTTTATAAAAAGAAGAAAACTTTAAAATGGTGTTATCATTGTGACTAATGAAAGTCGCTTTTTAAACAATTTTAGTATTTCACTTGGTTCATTGGTGAAGTTGATTGGTTTTGAATAAGCCCGCCAGGGATCATGTCTTGTTGAGTGCAAGGCCTGGAGATACCCGACACAGAGAGTCAAAACAATTGAGGCTAGGATCGTGCCCTGGGTGACTTTGACGGCATGGATGCCCCTTACTCGTAACTACTTAAGTCAAAGGTGGTCATTAGTTTAATTGTACACTTACTAGTAATTGTAAATTTACTATATGCTTCCTCCAAAACATGAACAAGAGATGTTGACAATCTATATAATCTAGTGCCTAGTTGAATGCGCTTCTCGGTGTATAAATAAATAAATTATCAACTCAAAATTTAAACATTAGAGATATTTTCTACATAGAAATTCTTAAATATAATAAACTTAAAACAATTAATATAATTTAATAAGCCGAAAGATATAATAACATGCATATTGCATTCCCCCTTTGTTTGAGGGAAAAATACATGAACACGTCTTGTTTTCATGTTGGTGGATGAAAAGGAGCTAAAGTATTAAAAATAAATTGTGAATGACATAGTTTTGGCCCTCTGCTTCTACTATGAAACGGCTTAAGAATAGGTACTATTTAAGACAAATTCTTTGTTCCAAACGCTGAAAATTCCTCCTTACCCACCCACCAAATACATTACCTAAAACCGTTTTCTTGGAGCAGACGAAAATCAGATTACTCTACTCCGTGTAATAAATCAGATTACAATTTACGAGCTAAGCAAAAAAACGCCACCCGAAAGTTATTCGTGTATGGTTGGGTTTTAGTGGTAGTACTCAAGTGCCTGAATTTTTTAATATATGAGTTTGACAATAAATGGTTGTATTTGGGCTTATATAGCTCATAGTCTGTACATATGGGGAAAAATTCCAACGACTGAAACGCACTCCCTTGGGATGTAATAGCGTTCAGCGACCCCCTGTCCACATATGCAGAGAAAACATAGAGCCCAACACTCAATCATCAGTACAAATATATAACAATTAAATATTTTTGCAATAGATACGAGGGATACGAAAAATAAATTTAAAAATTTATATTTTATTAAATGTTGTCGATTGTATGCGATAGTCCGGACGGACATCCGATAAAACCCGGGCAGCGGGAGAGGTGTGAAAATGCGCATATTGATACATATGCACATATGAATACGCTCGGGCATCCTCGAATGCACTCGAGAACCCATTTTTAGTCCTCATGTGTAGAATTCTTCAATTGATTGGACAAGTATGTTAGTAACCCCAGATTGCATGTTCAAATAACAAGTTACTTATATTTTTCAATAACAAAAATTTCAAAAAAAAATTAAATAAAAGGTGGCGTGACACCCAAAAAGATACCTACCGTAGCCCACTAATGCTAGGGTTACGTCACCGGGTTCGGGGTTAAATTTGATGTCATTTAGACGCGTTTTTGTGATTTTAGCCATAAAATACTTGCAGATTTATGAAATAACCGTCACACACACGACTTGCATAGTTAAAATCCAACCGTCATTTTTAATATATATCTATATATAAATTATATTAATATATAATAAATATAGTTAAATAAATATAAAATATACTATATTTTATTAATATAGTATAAATAACCTATTTTTGAATTTTTGAAGGGCAGTATTAGAAAATCACGTCACAGAAAAATTGTTTGCCAGGCATAGATGGCCGTCAAATTTAACCCGTGATCCAGGCTTATCTTTCCTTATGCTTCACATTGCTCCCTACAAAATCTGTACGTGATGCGGCTAAGTATGGTGTTTGACGTTCACGTTGACACGTAGGTATTAGTTGTTTTGATTAAGTATAGAGATGTGGCCATGGTGTTTGACGTTCGCGTTGACACGTAGGTATTAGTTGTTTTAATTAAGTTTAGAGGTGTTGGAAGTTAGCGGTAGGGTGAGTCTTACAAACAAAGATGGAATGCTTTGCTTGGAATCTTTTAAGTATGCCTTGTGCATTCATTGTATTACACGGATGCTAAATTTCGTGCCTATCGTATAGTTATATTTAAAACAATTTCTTGAATTAATCATTTCAACCTAAATATGAGGGTTGTAATAGAATTAAGAATTTCTCGGATTAATCATGCTGTCTTTCGTTAATTAAAAATAGAAACGAATGATATCATTGTGAAGTATATATTTCAATATATATTTTATGCACTCTAGATAGAGATGCAATTCATATCAACAAAGCTTTAAAGTTTAGATGTTTTTTTTTTTTTCATTCTCACATTGAGAAGGTTTTGTTCAATTTCATTCTCACACTTTCACACGTTTTCCTTTTTCAAAATTAAGCCGAACACTTTTTTAAAAAGATTTTTGTAGATTAAAATAGGAATTATGCATGAGTGATATAATGGAGCAAAGGAGAAGTATAGTAGAGCAAGCGACATAAGGGGAGGAGGACAATTATTGTTAGGATATTAGTGTTCCATTAATGAAACATTACTATTATGGAGTGAGGTTATTATTTAGTAAATAATATTAGTATTGTGAAGTTTGGTTGTTATTTTGTAAATAACAATTTATTTACTTTGTTAGTTTGTTTCGCTTTGATAAGCTTATAATGTTGTTTGGCTTGACTCTTTGTGTTAAGGAGTTATGATAGCCTATTTATTTGTATGGTTATCTTTGTTGATAAGTGGTTGAGTGCAACATTATTATTGAGTGTTAAGCAATGAAGCTCCACCAAAATAAATATTTACGGGGAATAGAAAATGTTGGACGAGAAAGTAGGTGCTCCTCTTCTTTGTTTCGGAAAGTCACATATGTATTGTGTGTCATTTGTGGAAGTTGTGAAGGAGAAACAAGATGCGAGGAACAAATATTTAAGGCAACATAATATGGAAATAACTCGAAAGTAGACCCTTATCATTGAATACTCCCAATGCCTAAGTTGACTTTTTGTTAATAGTGTCAAGTTGTTGTCGATGTTTGAACACATGACCTAACATTGTTCATATTATTTGCTCGTTTCTCGGTGGAACACACAACTTTGTTTACTTTCCTCCACGGGTATACATTTTTCCGGGAACTTACAATGACACCAAAAAATATCCGTTGTGTGAAATAGAAGAATAAGAGGATTTAGAAGAAATATTTACACAAATCTTCAATTTCACATTGATTTTGTTTCTCGTGATTATGTTGATCCATCGAAGAAAGAAGCGGCGAATTTTCGAGCATTCGACATTATAAGGCGCCAAATTTGATGATAAAAGGCTTGAGAATGTTCTCCTTTGACTACAATTTAAATAAGTCTTGTCATGCATGACACGTGGTGCACACAATACAACTAGATTTGAAGGAGACATAACCGATGAAGCCAAGAGAGATGGTCGATAAAATATTTATTGGAGAAGTTGCAGCCGTATCTTCATTATAAAGAGAAAGCCTAATAAATAGGCAAAGAGATCCAACAACCTAACAATGAGGAAGCTAAACAAGACAAAAGACAAATCTATGTGAAACCTCCTAACTACAAGCCAAAGTTGGCTCAAACAAACTAACAAGATAACACATGTAACATATTATTGCTACATTATTACATTCAAATTATTGCTATGACTAAATCAAATGTTTAGTAATTATTACAATAGTATGATTAAGCTCATACGTGAACTTAACTAATAATGTAGTCTTGTTTCCACCGAAATGTATACAAAATATCCATACTATCACTAATACATCTTATCGAAGTACATGGGTAATTAGAAACCCAATTACCAAGTAGAGTAGGAAATGGTGTTGAATATGGGGTTCACTAGATTCTTTTATTCCTTGAATTGTTGTCATGTCTTGAATGTGTCATGCTTCACTTGTTTGTTAGAGAGTTAGTGCTAACACAAAGTTAGATTATACATCAAGACTAAACAACATAACATATCCTCTAAGGGATATTCTTGTGTTGAGTTGTTGAAAACCCAAAACCTACTGCTTCCATTGTTGAATAATTTTGGGACATTTACTGTTCACAACAATCTTGTTATTTTTCTATCTGCCCCTTCCTTTATCACCATCCCTCATAGAAAACATCCATTTTGGTTTGACTTTGGTCCTTGAAATGATGCCTAGTTTCAATACCTACAAAGCAATAAGAGAAAATTTTACCTTCTCTTCACCTTGCACTTTATGTTTTCTTGAGCTTGAACATTTCCCTTCTAACAAATAAGGAAATTCATCTTTTCACACATCATTCATTCTGGTATGGTAGCACTTAGGCCTTCTGTGTTGGTTTTCTTGATCTACTTGTGAAGAGTGAGAAATACTCTCTTCACCACTAGATTCTTCCTCAAAGCTTGATACATCTGGTAATTTCTTTGAACTCTATTCAACACTACCACCAAAACTTGTTCCATAAATATTGTCAACAGAAACCACAACAATACTCTCAATAGATTTACCATCACTAGAAAAGAATGGTACTTTTTCATCTACAAAAACCTATTTACTCACAACAAACCTATATGTGGATACATCTATTAACCTATATACATTCCTCTACTCATAATTGTTTCGCGCGGAATGTTTCGGCTTTGCAGAATAGACTTGCTTCTATCCTATCATTCCTTTGAGAAACAGATAAGGGTTAGGGCTAGGAGGAATACCTGTTGAATGTTGAGATGGTGTGCGCGTACCGTAGAGAAAGATCAGATCGACTGCGAAGAACTCCTTTTTGTCTTGGAAGGACTACCTGCAAGTAAGAATACAAGACCACAAGATTTTAATTAGACAACAAATGAGGGATCTGCCTTAGGCCCAGGAAATATAAAAACTTCCTTTCGAAGGTGGTCAGTTCCCCTTTTAATATGATTCAACACAAATGATAATATAGAAAGCTATTGCAAAATCACGATTTAGGTATCTCGTTACAAAGCAATAGAAACTAAACTATCAATAATAAAGCGTCACGTTGTTTGTTCTTGCCATTCTTGGTCGCCGATACGTTCAGGTTGAGTTATAGGGATAAACCAGGCTGGATTTGGGGTTGTTAGGTGGCAAATAGGCAAGCAAAAGGTTTTGGGGTATAAGTCACAGTGACCGACGGCGGTCACTAGGTAACCGACCACGGTTAGAGAACCGCTGCCGGTAGAGGATAAACGATACCGGTAGGGGCAGCAATCTAAGTGCTTCTGGATAGAAGTTGGTTGTAAGGTGATTGTGGGGTTATTAGGATTGGTGGATGGCTGAGGGGAATGATGGGAGGATAGGGAAGACTCAGAGTGTGGTAAAATGGCCTTCTGGGCAATATCAGGGTGTGTGGGTGAAGGTTAAGTGCAGTTGTAGCTGGTAGTAGATCTAGGAATAAACTTATGATTACTATTAATCAACAGGCTCAAGAAAATGGTGCTTAGAAACATATAACATACTACTTACTTGCCCCTGATGTAGATGCAAGTTTCAGGATTGTGATGATGAAGACAGGACCCAAGTTGGATGCAGTTTCCTCTTCTGATGCTCGGATGAGTGTTACTGGGCTCTGGTTATTCAGTTGCAGTCTTGGGCTTGATGTCCTTCTCTGCAATCTCTTCTTGTTTCTTCACTTGTCTCTGCTCGGCCAAGCAAAATCTGGATTCTCTCGATGATTTCTCCTTCTCCCAATCAAATGAAAATCCGATCCTTTGTTTTTGGTTGGAAGTGGTCATTTACAGGGAACCGATGGCGGTTACGCAACCGACGGCGGTCGAGTAGGAACCGGTATCGGTCCGGTCAAAGTGGGCTATTTTTGGTAAAATAGCCAGCTTTCCCTCCTTTTCTTCCGAGGGATTGGTAGCGGGCTTGGTCAAGTCATTATGAAGTTGGTTTTAGGTGCGGATGAGGAGTAATTAGTCATAGGTGTGGAATTGGACCAAGTTATAGGTCTTAATTAGGTTAGTTAAGGGTTAAGACTAGGTCATGATGAGGTGGCGACATGAGGTGGCAGGTATGGTGATGTGGATTTATTAATTATAAGGTAATTAATAAATATTTGTGTAAGGTTTAGGTGGTGAGGTTAGGTTGCGAAATGCGATGCGGGTCACAAGGGGTCGTAAGACACAAATTTGGTGTCTACATTAGCCCCTTATTGTCATGTAGTTTGTTTTGTAAAGCTGCACGGACAATAATAAGAAGTGGTTACTCCTGTTAAGGGTATAGGTAATCCCCCTCAAATCTATCACAGATTGAGGTAGTGTGAAATCAGGGATAGGGTTGATAAAGGGTAAATGGTGTTGAGATGAGGGTGAGATGGTGGGGTAGGTCCAAGGAAGCAGACGCACGTTAAAATGCAATAGTGCGACTAGGGTACATGATTTGACGAGCAAACCAGCAATGCATAGGCAAAGGTCGATAGTTTATCCAAACAAGGGTGATATAATCCTGGTATCCAAGGCATAGGAAGTAGCTCCAGGGTATATAACAGGTAAGGTACAGGAACGTTTAGGCATGTTCGGCAGTACCAAATGGTTGGTTTGGTTGAGATAAACGTCACGGTCTAGGTCTTAGGCAAAGTTGGTCGACAGATCAAGTCAAGGACCCTAATCATGCTAAAACACGAACAGGTGCGCTGGATTGAACAAAAGGCTACTGGGTGGATAAAAGTGTATGTTGTTGATGTTGGGCGAAGTAGTTAAGTGGTACGGCCTTGGGTCGGGCTAATTGATGAGTGAGGGCCGTGGGTCGGGCCAAGTTGTTGGGTTGCGGCCGTGGGTCGGGCCAAATGGTTGGGGTGAGGCCTTGGGTCGGGCCAAGTTGTTGGGTTGCGGCCTTGGGTCGGGCCAAATGGTTGGGGTGAGGCCTTGGGTCGGGCCGGATGGTTTGGTTGCGGCCTTGGGTCGGGCCAAATGGTTGGGTTGCGGCCTTGGGTCGGGCCAAATAGGTTGGTTGCGGCCTTGGGTTGGGCCAAATGGTTGGGGTGAGGCCTATAGAGTATGGTGGGTAGCGGAGAGCTGCGAGGTACACGTGAGTGCCCGACATAGCCGTGATTACAGCGGAGAGAGATTGTCTGCAGGATTTAGCTCACGCCAGCTTCAAACACAGGTGAATGAGACAAGGGGAATGTTAGAGGCTTCGCAGCTACGAGTGGAGAGACTGGAGGCAAGATTCCTCCACGCGAGAGGACGTATTCGTATGTTACAGGAGATGTTGGCGGATCAATGGGAGGAACCAATGGCAGTGGCACCTTTGAGGATGGAGAGGCCAGCTGAGAGGCATCGACGATCACGATCACCACCTGATTCGGGAGGAGGTGCAAGAGTCTAAGTGGATTTTATAGGAATATTAGAATAAATAAGGATGCCGACCTGCGAGTCGATGATAGAGAAGATGTATTTGGTTAACATCTAAAATAAAACTAAAGATGTATGTCTTTTTGAGTGATGATAATAATAAGAATGGTTGTGTTTTAAATGTTGTTTTTGTTTGTTTTGAAAAAGGATAAAGATGAATGTTGGCAAATAGAAATACACAAAAAATATTTATATTGACAACACATGAGAGGGTATGGTAGGGGATGGTCGAGCTAACCTTGGGAGACTCCATGTCTCCTAAGTGCTGCCTACATAGCCCATTGCACAAAGCAAGGAGGGGCCTCAGACCGATGTAGTTCTCCCTTAGGAGCAGGGAGAGGTGAATTCAGGCAATTTGGTTGTGGTTAGGCAATTTTGTTGGTTAGTAAAAATTTGATGTTGGTAGGGTAATGTTGTTGGTGTTGGTAGGGTAATGTTGTTGGTGTAGGTATGGGTGAAGCGAAAGTTAGCATACCCAAGTGGTAGGGAATCGTGTCCTGATTAAGGGCAACACACAATCCTAGAGCCGAGCAAAAGAGGCAAGAGTGTCCCGTAATTGAGAAGAGCTAAACAAACCACATATTAATGTAGGATGAGCTTGAATCCCTAGGTACCTTGCATAGGTGAGAAGTCGATAGGTGAAAAGAGTGGTATAATCACAATATATCGGATATACGTCACGTCCCTTGAGTTTTGGTGCTTTGACAAATGGTGGGGTGAGGTGGTTGATGTGGGCGAGGGTGCAGAGAACTTATTATAAGATGACGATTCTGACAAAAGAAAACCAAATCTAAATAGACAAGTCCATGACTCAAAAGTGCTTTGAAGTATTGCTTGTATTTTTATTTTTCTGGATATAGACTGATCGATGCGGGAAGTCTACATGGGATATGTATTTTGTTGTTCTTGAGGTCTTCACGAAGCTGATCAATGCGAGAAGCTTCTGATAAGGCTGACTGTGTATAGCTGTCCTTCAAGGGAGCAATCTATTTATAATGTAGAGATGCAAGTGTTTATGTATAAATGTCCTTCGGGGAGCAGTCTATTTATAATAAGAGCAATAGTTTGGCATATAGCTATCCTTCAAGGGAGCAGTCTATTGTATAAGTTAGAGGTCTAGATGTCCGTTGGGCATGAAGCATCTAGTTTTTTGTAAGAAGTTTGACTCAAGAAAATCCCATAAGTGTGTAATTAAGAATGTGTCATTTTGATACTTTGAAGTCATGGACTAGACTAAAAAGGGGAAGGCATCTTTTAAGGGGAGGTGATAATCAAACCATGTGAGCTTGATTGGATTTTGAGATGTAAGAAACAAAGTGTATGCGGTGGTAAATGAGCTCAAGGGACGAGCGTAAGGTAGATAAGCAGTGATATAACACTAATTTCAACAGTAGAATGGTCGAAGATGCAAGGCATTAAGGGGCTCAGGCTCAGGTTTACCATTAAGCGAAGCTAAACGATAAGTGCCTGATCCGTAAGTGTGAGTGATAATGTAAGGCCCAATCCAATTAGGAGCAAATTTTCCACGTTTACTCTTTTCTAGTTTGGTTACATGTTGATTCTCTTTGAGGACAAGATCGCCAACCTTAAAAGTACGCTCATGAAGCCGTTTATCATAAGCACGCTTGATGCGTTTTTGGTAGATTTGAAGGTGATCAAGAGCCGTAAGACGACGCTCGTCAAGAAGCTCTAATTGGGCTAACCGCTCTTGGCGGAAATCATCGTTGGTGAGAATATCCTGAAGAGATATTCTGAGGGAGGGTATTTGTACTTCGAGAGGCAAGACAGCCTCGGTACCATATACCAAAGAAAATGGTGTGGCATTAGTGGAGGTACGAATGCTAGTACGATAAGCCCAAAGGGCAAAGGGAATGTGATCATGCCAGTTTCTTCCGGACTCATTGACAACTTTCATGAGGATTTTGGTTAGGGTTTTATTAGAAGATTCAGCCTGACCATTGGCCTGCGGATAGTAAGGCGATGAGAAACTAATTTTGATACCAAAGTTGTCACAAAGGTCTTGTAACAACTTATTTTTAAAAGATTTACCATTATCTATTATTAGGTGATGAGGAATACCAAAACGACAGATAATGTGATGGTTAACGAATTCGACAATTTTTTCTTTTTTGATTGAAATGAGTGGAATGGCCTCCACCCATTTTGTGTAATATTCGGTTGCTGTGATTATCCAACGGTGACGTTGTGAAGAGGTCGGGTGAATCTCACCAATAAGGTCTAAACCCCATTGTGAGAAAGGCCAAAGATCTCGTGCGACCTGTAGCGGATGGCTAGGAGTATGTTGAAGGTTGGCATGTTGTTGACACATAACACAATGCTTAACATATTCGTAGCAGTCATTGTTAAGAGTAGGCCAATAATAACCTAGGCGAAGGATTCGTTTAGCCACGGCAAGGCCACTAAAATGTCCACCACAAATCCCATCATGGACTTGTTGGATGGTATAGGTGACCTCCGCGCCGGTTAGACAGCATAAGGAGGATGCCATCAAAGCCACGTTTATAGAGGAGTCCCCCCATGACAACATAACGAGAAACACCTTTAAGAAAAGCACGTTTGCCGTTACTAGTAAGGTCAAGTGGGAGAACAGAGGTTGTGAGGTAGTCGTGAAATTGGTGGTACCAGGTATCCTGCGAATTAGTAGACACAGTATTTATCATACAAACTACCGGGGCTGAGTAGGATGGGGCAAAAAGTTGTTGGACCAAGACGAATATGTCAGAGTCAGTTGGTGAGGCAGGAATTTGCGAGGCTAAGCAAGCCATAGTATCCGCAAATTTGTTAGTGGAGCGGGGAATGGTCTGGATAGAATAACGAGTAAATGAGGTCAAAAGTGAATCCACGTAATGTTTGTACTTTTGAAGTTCCTCATTCTTACATTGGTAGATGCCCATAACTTGATTGACTACCAATTGAGAGTCGCCAAAAATATTAATAGATTTGACACCTAAGTGTAACGCAACCTGGAGACCCAAAACAAGGGCCTCGTATTCCGCTGTATTATTAGTGCAGGGGAAATCAAGCCGGAATGAAAGAGGCATAGGTTCAGCATCAAGAGGGATGAGAACAACGCCGGCTCCTCTGCCGCTACTGGCATTTAGATCCATCGAAGAAGAGGGTCATTTGATACGACTCTTCCCTGAGTGAAAGAGTGGCGATGAGTTCGTCGGGAAATTAAAATTGGTGAATTGTTCCCTAGGTAAAGGGGCCTCCGCAAGTTGGTCTGCAATAGTTTGTCCTTTGATTGAATTCTGTTGTACAAACTCAAGGTCGAGGTCGGCGAGGAGCATAAGCCATCGGGCGATGCGTTGGTTTAGATGTGGTTTGGCATACATATAATGAATGGGGTCCGTGTTGGTGATGACAAAGGTTTTGTGATTCAGGAGGTAATGTCGGAGTTTGGTGGCTACGAATGATAGGGCTAGGCACAATTTTTCTACATGTGTATACCTAGTCTCGTAATCCACGAGAGTACGACTTATATAATAAACGGCTTGTTCTCGACGTGCCGAGTCCCGATGTGCGAGCATAGCTCCTATAGCATGGTCAGTGGCAGAAAGGTAAAGGTAGAAAGGACGATCATCCTGAGGTGGAATAAGCATGGGTGGTTGCAAGAGATAGGATTTAAGAGCTTCAAAGGCTTGGTGACACTCTTCACTCCATTGAAAGGCAATGTCCTTTTTAAGAAGGTGATGAAAAGGGTGACATCGATCCGAGAGTTGGGAGATGAAACACCGGATGGATTGAAGTTTACCCTGCAAACTACGCAATTGTTTGAGGTTTTTGGGTGGGGGAATTTCTAGGATAGCTTTGACTTTAGATGGATCGACCTCAATGCCACGCAAAGAGACGATAAAGCCAAGAAGTTTTCCCGAAAGAACACCAAAGACACATTTCTTTGGTTGAAGCCGGACTGAATATTGCAACAGGCGATCAAAAATAATGGTTAAAACATCGAGATGTTCACTGCGATGTTTAGATTTGCCAAGAAGATCATCGACATAATCCTCAAGGATAGTGTGCATAATGTCATGAAAAATGTAAGTCATAGCACTGATAGGTAAAGCACCAAGCATTCTTAAGGCCAAATGGCATGACACGATAATAGAAGGTTCCCCAAGGAGTTATGAAAGCGGTTTTATGTTGATCGGCCGGGGCTACCAAAATTTGATTGTATCCCGAAAAGCCATCCATGAGAGAAAGCATTTCATGGCCCGCAGTGAGATCAACAAGTTGATCAATACTTGGGAGGGGGAATTCATCCTTGGGGCAAGCGAGGTTAAGGTCCGGAAATCATGCATATCCGAAGTCCCCCCATCGCTTTAGTGACAGGTACGATGTTAGAAATCCATTGAGGATAGTCAATAGGCAAGATGAAGGAAACAGAAAGAAGTCATTGAAGCTCTTCTTTGACCAAGAGGGTGATGCGTGGATGCATCTTTCTCAGTTTTTGTTTGACTGGTTTGGAATTGGGGTTTAGGGTGATGTTATGGACGGCAATGGTAGGATCAATTCCTGGCATGTCAGCGTAGGACCAAGCGAAAGCTTGGTTGCGGGTACTGGAGAAAGGTAGTAAAGGTGGCTTGTTCTGATGTGTTAAGGGATTGTCCGATCTTCACAATGTGAGGATCCTCCACATGTGTGGATGTTGATTTCTATAGTCGACTCATTCAACATGGTTTGAGTTTCAGACGGTAAGGCGCGTTGAATATAGGAGTCGTCCGCCCCAAGGTAAGTGAGGATGGAGTCGTCATCCTAGCACTCAACAACATTAATCGAAGGCGAATCCTCTTCGATCATGTCCGGATACGAAGGGAAGAGAAGATGGATCCTCATTATCGTGTTGATAAGTGAGAGGACCTATGAAGATAGCATTTATGAAAAAAAAAGTTAGGAGGGATAGATTGGTCTATCGACTCTTCCGTAAGAGATTACCTCCCCACGCGACGGTCATAGGTGGGATGTGCATGTAATGCCTCAGTACTCTGTGGGGTATGGAAAGAACTAACGTTATATAGGCGGTACTCCCCCTGTAAGGCGTTGAAAAACATCTACTAAGGGGTCGGAGGTTGGGATGTTATCTGCGGGAAAGGAAGTAATATTTGTAACGGCGGTTTCATTAGTTGAAGGTGTAGGTGCATCGGAAGTGGATGGCTGGGTTGGATGAATGGGTGTCTTGACTGGTACAAGCACATCATTAGGGCGATATAACATATTGCAAGTTTTGAAGGGGGGAGGATC
Source organism: Taxus wallichiana var. yunnanensis (assembly GCA_018340775.1). Classification (NCBI taxonomy): domain Eukaryota; kingdom Viridiplantae; phylum Streptophyta; class Pinopsida; order Cupressales; family Taxaceae; genus Taxus; species Taxus wallichiana. Next base: position 990,140,303 of record CM031237.1, on the reverse strand, counting down.
AGCTTTTACGGTGTAGGACTTCCCCTCGTACTCAAATTTTATGCATCTATGTAAGGTGGAGGGAACGCATCCCATAGCCCGGATCCAAGGGCGGCCTAACAACATGTTGTATTGGAACTCTCCCTCAAGGACATAGAAGAGTTCGGGTAAAGTACGTGGTCCTACATGAATGTTAAGGATCACGGTGCCTAAAGTAGAAGTAATAGCATCATTGAATGATCGCAACATGATGGGGTTGGCACACATGCAACTAGAAGGGATATTCATTTGTTGGAAGGCTTTTGAAGAGATGATGTTTAGGCTAGCGCCCCATCAATCATAACACGACGTACCCGAATATCCCGAACGTACGCTGAGATGAAAAGAGCAGGGTCAGGATCTTCGGCACCAAAGTCGATAATTTCATCTTGAGAAACTGACAGCAACGGCTTGCTGTACAGAGACAAAAGTGGTTGGGGAGATAGATTGTTTGGTGAGCGAAGCAACATGATTGGGTGTTAGAATAGAGGTAACAGGCAAGGTTTCATTAGGTAAAACCTCTATCCCTTGAAGGATCTCAACGAGAGCTTGTCGATGAGATTCAGAAGTCTGAATGAGATCATACAATGTCATTTTTACAGGCGATTGGTGAAGCTGTTTGATCATAGTTCGATGGGCAATGCCATTAGAGACGGGATAGGTGGGTCCGCGAATAACCACTTTAGGTGGTGGTGCAATCGGGATGGTGGACGGAGAAAGAGATGCCGCAGGCGTGTTTTCTTTCGCTTTCCCATTGTTTTTCTGCCCTCGAGTAGCAACACTAATCATATTGATCTCGTGAATATGAGAGGAGGAAGATGGTAGGGATAGGTCATGGTTTTCGAGAGGTGGGGCTGTAATAATGAAAGATCTTGGTGAGGCGGGGACAGGTGGTATAGGAGAGGGAACTGAAGCTAAAGGTCTCTCTCTTCGTAAGTTGTCTTTCTTAACTTTTCTATCTGAGAGAGGTGATGGACGAAGTATGGTTTTCAACACTTTGCATCCCTCTACGTCATGTCCTGGTGTGCGGTGGTAAGCGCAGATTTTAGACTCATCGTAACCTATAGGTCGAGGTTTAGATGGATCATAAGGTCTAAGTGGGGGTAGGGAAATGGTCGCATTCTCCACCAACATAGCAAGGATTTTGGCGTAAGACCCTTTGAGTGGGTCAAAGTCAGAGGAAAATGAGGCTATTGACTGGGTCGATTCTGGTGATGACGTGGTGTGGTTGGTTTGTATGGGGGGTGGTTTAGCCAAGGAGTTTTGGTAATGGGTTTTAACTAACCGTGGTTTCTTTGACGTAGAGGCTATGTTTAGCCGGTTGGATGATGAGGCCACAGATGATGTGGTATCAGAAAACAACCACGGAGAAATAGGAGTGACCGAAAACAAATCTTTTGATGATGGAATTTGTTTAGGGTTGATAGGTGGACAGGATACGCGGGGTGACGGTGTTGCTATACCCTTGGATTTCTGTATGGGTGCAGAAGGCGTAGGTCGCTTTAAAGAAAACGCAGGAGGTATGATATATTGATGTAAGGTAGAGGGATGGGGTCCCAATATGGAAGGTAGGTGTGATGACGAGGGTTTTAGTTGTGTTAACGGCATAGATTGAGGAGATTGAGTCTGTCTCCTAATGGGATGGACGGCTTTATTTTTAGATAAATCAAGCCGCTTAGGTGGGTGTGTTAGACTAGGTATGGGTGAGGTCCCAAGCGTAGGGGAAGATTTGGCTAAGTTAATAGAAGTGGACAAGGTATTTGGTAGAGATGAGGGGGGTGAAGATGAGAACATGGGCATTTTAAGCTTCTGTAAACACTTCGGGTATATGGTGGAGGCATCAGGATCGGTCATTTGCATTTGAGTAGAATATGGCGTACTCAAACGTTCCCATAGGACCTGTCTATCTTCTATGGAATGACAGTCCTCACGTGTGAATAGGAACTTTTGTATGGAAGAAAGGTGGGTTGTGATTCCGGTCCACTGTGGGTGTGATACAAGAGGTATATGAGGCACTGTATCAATGGGCGTTAAGAGATCAACCGGTTGCTGAAAAGATTTAGGTGATGAAGGACTAATAGGTAGGAGAGTGTGTTTGAGAGGATCTGTCATGTTTAAAGAATGTGGTGATGTCGGTTCAAGAGGTTGCTCGTCTAAGGATGAGAAAAGAAGTGGCGAGCCTTCCTCTTGTACAACAAGAATGGTAGAAGGAGACGTTTGGGAAATAGATAAATTAGATAACATCCGCTCACAGTCTTGCAAGGATGTGGTATAAGAAGGCTCATTTGTGAGAAGGGAACTCTGGGCAGCTAATTCCTTGATGGGTAAAGGAACGGAAAGGGTTTCAGTTTGTCTTGATGGCGAGGAAGGGGGTTCGGTTTCCTGCGTTAGTGAAGAGGCTTGATTGAGAATTTGTTTGATAGAGGTCTTTGGTTGGGAATCGAAGACTGCATGGATCTCATGAACACTCTCCTCGGCTAAGATATCTTGGTTTAGTTTACTGTTAGAAGAATGATTCGGGAATGGTTTGTTGAATATTTTCAAATTTCGGTTAGCAGGGGCGTTAGGATTATCGAGGGCTATATCCCCTGCATCAACCATTTCCTGCACTATGTTTTTCAACATCTTGCAGTTCTCATGACTGTGTCCCTTCACGCGGTGGAAGTTACAGAAGTCATTTTCTTTGTACCAAGAAGGTATGGCGTGAGTGGAATCGAACCCGGAATGAGGTTTAACAGGAGGTAAGGTAATGGCTCCTGCTTTGAGCAATTTTTCCAATATCACACCATATGTTTCTCCCAAGGGAGTGTAGTTGATGGGTTCTGCTTTATACTTATAGGTGGTTTTTGGCGGGGTATTAGACGGTGGTTGGGATTTTACCATCACCGCGTGCACGGCCCCTTTTGATTTCGAAGTGGTCGATGGGTGAGGATTGGTGGTGTTAGGTTTGTTGGTGGAATCTTGGGTTCGGAAAGTGGGGTTTTTGTTGCGCAACCGCAATTTCTCTTCCTCTAAGGCTCGAATCTCTAGTTTTTGAGCCATAGTAAAGGCCTCGTCAAATGTACGGAAAGTTTGAATTTGGAGGGTAGGGGAGATGTGCTTAGCGCAGGCCCGCGTAAATAGTTCGATAAGTTCGGTTTGAGGTAAGGCATATGTAAGTTGGTTGATAAGGCCCCGCCATCGTCCAACGAAATCTGTGATAGATTCGTCCTCAAATTGTCGGATGGCATAGAGGTCGGTGATAGATACTTTCTTGGCAATGTTAATGGAGAAATGATCCAAGAAAGATTGGGCTAGCTGGTTAAAAGAGAAGATTGAGTGCTGGGTTAAAGCACTGTACCACTCCAAGGCGGGTCCTGATAAGGACATGGGAAAGGTGCGGAGTAGTAAAGCGTCGTCGTGAGCAATCAGATAGCAGGCATGTCTAAATGATCGCAAGTGTTGTTGAGGGTCCTCCTTCTTGTGAAAACGAGTAAATTTTGGTAATTCCCATTGAGGAGGATATGAATGAAGGGGGATGAAGGGTGTATAGGCTCTGACAAACTTGCTCGTATGTCAAGCGCTACGACTTCACGAAACAGAAGCCTCCAGATTATGCATTTTGTCCATCATTTGTTTAATTAAATCAGTAGTTGGATGAGATGATGGTGTGGTTGTGGTAAACGGAGGAAAATTGGGCCAAGGGCCACTACTAGACAATGGTGGGGTTAAATGTTGATAAGGTATGGAGGACGAGCGTGTGTTGAGGAACCGAATAGGGATGTCCTATATAAGTTGTTGAGGTTACCAGATATGTGTGTGGAAATGAAAAGGTGGGCGGAGCTTGGGAAGGAAAGCTCGTGTGGATAGGTGGTAGAGAGCAAGTCATGAACGGAATAGTCTGCAAGAGAGATGAGGTAGGAGAAGTCGGCGGTAATGACATGTTGGTCCCAAGATTAACCAAAGGAAAGCCAATCTGTGCCGTATGGACCCCAGAAGCTGCTGAGGTAGACGACGGGACTAAGGATGCGGAAGGCAAAGCGGAGTTATCAGGCGGAGAAGGGGCTAAATGAGCAGCTATACTGATAGGCATGCCAACAAGGAGTTGACCGTCAGGTGTACGGTCAAGGGCATGAGACAAATAGTATTATGACAAAGACTAGGATTAGCATCCAGAAATTTGGCAAATTCTTTATCTCCCACAGGAATTTTAGGAACCTCGCTGGTATCCGTAGGATTCCCCACAGAATGTGAAGGGGGTGATTCAGGAAAAGAAACAGAGCAAGCATGTGAAACCATGGCGGCGGCTTGCTTTCGAGTGATAACAACCATGGACAGGAGTTCACAGTAGGGTTTCAATCTAGCAGAAATGCAAACCGGCTCGGTAGTGTGAAATTGGTAGGTTGTTGGTTTGTCGAGAAGCTGAAAAGACGATAGAAAATATCGATCATACGTAGCCGATGTTGGTTATCTATATACCGACGGCGTCGGTCGATTAACCGATGTCGGTGCAATAAGACTGGTATAAGAAAATATAAGAAGCTGCTGATTTGCTCAGTATATTTATCAAATTGTTCTAAGGTAATCACAGAAGACAGTGTATAACAAAAAAAAAAAAACTAAAAACAAACAAGATGCACACGCAAATCCAGAGACTAACCCTAGGGTTAATTTTAATTATTGTGGGCTTATGCCTTTAGACGCGGAATGATGTCAATCCTAAACAAAAGACTTAGGGGAAATGTCAAGTTTGTTTTGGCTTATAAGGTTACCTCAATCGGGCGGAGGAATACCGCGGAAAAGGGGGGATGTTTTGAGCTGTTGTGTTAATTGTGAAGTGATTCGGTATGTGTTGTGCAGTGAAAGTAAGATTAATTTCCTGTCAATACCGTGGAAATCACCCCCACGTGTACGACCTGTTACTTAGTCTATGTTCACTAGAATTGAAAACAGCAAGCAAGAATGTAATGCACGTGTTTTAAACCCAAATCGAAAATGATATTCGATGAAGCAAATGAGATGACTTTCACTAATGCGAAACTAGGAAAGCAAGACAAATTCTTCACTAAATATAACAAAAACAGCAACAGCAAGTATGCTTCCTAAAATGAAAGCAAGCAAGAGAAACAGAAACCCGAAATGGGTCCCACCGGGCGTGCCAAAATGTTTCGCACGGAATGTTTCGGCTCTGCAGAATAGACTTGCTTCTATCCTATCATTCCTTTGAGAAACAGATAAGGGTTAGGGCTAGGAGGAATACCCGAATGTTGAGATGGTGTGCGCGTACCGTAGAGAAAGATCAGATCGACTGCGAAGAACTCCTTTTTGTCTTGGAAGGACTACCTGCAAGTAAGAATACAAGACCACAAGATTTTAATTAGACAACAAATGAGGGATCTGCCTTAGGCCCAGGAAATATAAAAACTTCCTTTCGAAGGTGGTCAGTTCCCCTTTTAATATGATTCAACACAAATGATAATATAGAAAGCTATTGTAAAATCACGATTTAGGTATCTCGTTACAAAGCAATAGAAACTAAACTATCAATAATAAAGCGTCACGTTGTTTGTTCGGTTACTGGTCGTTGATACGTTCAGGTTGAGTTATAGGGATAAACCAGGCTGGATTTGGGGTTGTTAGGTGGCAAATAGGCAAGCAAAAGGTTTTGGGGTATAAGTCACAGTGACCGACGGTGGTCACTAGGTAACCGACCACGGTTAGAGAACCGCTGCCGGTAGAGGATAAACGATACCGGTAGGGGCAGCAATCTAAGTGCTTCTGGATAGAAGTTGGTTGTAAGGTGATTGTGGGGTTATTAGGATTGGTGGATGGCTGAGGGGGATGATGGGAGGATAGGGAAGACTCAGAGTGTGGTAAAATGGCCTTCTGGGCAATATCCGGGTGTGTGGGTGAAGGTTAAGTGCAGTTGTAGCTGGTAGTAGATCTAGGAATAAACTTATGATTACTATTAATCAACAGGCTCAAGAAAATGGTGCTTAGAAACATATAACATACTACTTACTTGCCCCTGATGTAGATGCAAGTTTCAGGACTGTGATGATGAAGACAGGACCCAAGTTGGATGCAGTTTCCTCTTCTGATGCTCGGATGAGTGTTACTGGGCTCTGGTTATTCAGTTGCAGTCTTGGGCCTGATGTCCTTCTCTGCAATCTCTTCTTGTTTCTTCACTTGTCTCTGCTCGGCCAAGCAAAATCTGGATTCTCTCGATGATTTCTCCTTCTCCCGATCAAATGAAAATCCGATCCTTTGTTTTTGGTTGGAAGTGGTCATTTACGGGGAACCGATGGCGGTTATGCAACCGACGGCGGTCGAGTAGGAACCGGTATCGGTCCGGTCAAAGCGGGCTATTTTTGGTAAAATAGCCAGCTTTCCCTCCTTTTCTTCTGAGGGATTAGTAGCGGGCTTGGTCAAGTCATTATGAAGTTGGTTTTAGGTGCGGATGAGGAGTAATTAGTCATAGGTGTGGAATTGGACCAAGTTATAGGTCTTAATTAGGTTAGTTAAGGGTTAAGACTAGGTCATGATAAGGTGGCGACATGAGGTGGCAGGTATGGTGATGTGGATTTATTAATTATAAGGTAATTAATAAATATTTGTGTAAGGTTTAAGTGGTGAGGTTAGGTTGCGAAATGCGATGCGGGTCACAAGGGGTCGTAAGACACAAATTTGGTGTCTACAATAATAACCAAAAAAACATGTACAAATTTCCCAATAAAGAAGTAATGGTTCCAAAAACATGAAACTTACTTGCATCATGTGTTTTACTAGACCATGCTCCTTCTAGTGTCATATTATGTAAAGTTTGTGTGGGACTTCGAGTTGATAATGTAAATGTTATATTCATATCATGTTTTTACTTTCCATGACTATGTTCTCGTTGTGTATAATATTACTTATGTATACCTTATTTCTTTCGAATTACATGAATCTTTAAAGAAAAATTAATCCCCGTCAACTTATCTAAGAAATTTTACATGTTTCCCTCCCTGTTTCTCTACCATAGCTTTCTAAGCAACAAAGTCAGAGAAATATTCCAACTTTTTATGTAGAAAAAACACCCACATATTCATAGAGAAGTCATCTATTAGCAAAAATGATACATAGCTCCATATATTGAAGGTGTACGCATTGGACTATGCAAACTCACATGTACCAAATCCAATGCAATTTTTGTTTTCCATTCCTTACAAGTGTTAAATGTACGTTGAAATTTTTTTCCCATTAGAAAACCTAAACATACATTCTCATTCTTTTGAATAGGAGAAATCCCATTCACCATGTTAGAATGACTTAATGTATGTAAATGTTGGTAACTAAGGTGACCATACCTCTTATGCCAAAGATCACTAGTGCATGCTCATTTGTTGTTTTAGGATCAATCAACTTATACAATCCCTTGTTACCAAGACCAACAACAATGAATCTCTTATCATGAATATTACTAACCATGCATTTGTTTCCTTTAAACTCCACACAAAGGTTAGGATTCATAGTTATTTCACTTATGGAAAGAATATTTTTGTTCATGTCAGGCACAAACCAAACATTCTTGAAAATGTAACTCACATAATTGTTCAATGCAATACAAACATCACCATATCCTTTCACATAGTGAACCAAACTATCACCCAAGGAAATTGATTCATTGAAACTATAATCTTCTACAAGTTTACATACTAGTCTTTGTCATATGTGTAGTGTATTGATGTGCCTAAGTCAAAATACCACATTCTTAACTCCATTGACTAATTTTGTCTGCCACAAATGCAAACTCACCCGTTGAACTTTATTCATCTTCTTTATCCACATTTTTAGATTGTGGTCCTTATTTCTATTATTATCCAAATCATATTGTCACTTACAACAATATTTCTTCAAATGACATGGTTCCTTACAATAAAAACACTTTCATGTAGATTGCTTAGGAGTACGTACATTTCTATTAGAGGATACTTTTGAAGAACCACTAACATTCCATTATTTTATATTTCCTTTTGACTATGTCATGAATGTAATTTTTTAGCCACTAATGTCTGTTGGTGTAGGTTATTTTCCATGTATTTATTTTAAATACATGGAATACCTCCACATAGGTGATTCACCATGCTTAGGTGTCCTAGGGTGTCATTATGGCTCTTACACACGTCATAGAGTGTCATTGGAGTTACATTTGACCAGCTATTCAGGAATGTAACTCCCAATTTTTTACGGCTACATTTGTGGGGGAGTTACACACCCCACTACTATTTGTACACCCTTTCATCTTGAGCAACACATGGGGAATGGAATAGAGTTTGGTTTTTTCAACTTTTTTTCCTCAATGCATGCACATTGCTTCCATGAATGATTTCTTGCTTTGATCTTGAAGCTACATCGTTTTGTGGTTGAGTGCAATGTTTTGGTGCTCACGGATTCCCTCCAGATCTTCGTCATTCCTCCGACATGGTATCAGAGCTCGGGGATCGAATCGTGTTGCTCACCTCGGTTGCTTACTACTCTCCGCCTCGTAGTTTCTTGTGCAAGTTCCCATTCTTTTTGTGCTCTACTTGCATTTTATTATTTTAAAAAAGAGGTTCTTGTGTTTGGTTTTATGCTGGTGTTTTCTGTGTTGAGAGAAAATTGTAGGTTCAAGGTGCTCCTTTGTGGTCGTTTGATCTTCTGCGAGCCCTTCCTCACGTTGGTCTATGACTCGTGTATACTCGGGCTGGTTTGGAGTTTTTGGTCGTTGGGTGAAATGGTTGAAGCAACAGAGTTGAACCGTATACAAAACGCACCTACAGACCAAACCACGAAGCACCTCGTTGCATTTGTAGTTTGAAGTCTACTCGTGGTGTCCCAGCTTATGCTCTGCCTGCAGTTCGGCCCTTCTCTAGTTCATTCAACTCGGTACTCCAGGCTTGTATAGTGCTTGTGTATCACTTTTGTGGGATTTAGATATTGGTCCAAGCTTGTTTGATCATTCGGCTCTATTCTGTTGCACCTCGGTTGTGAGTAACTCTGTGCAACTCCCATCGTGTTGCCTCCTTCTTGCATCTATTGCATTGGTTTGAGAGGCTCATGGAATCTTGCTGGATGGTTTCTTGGAGCCTTGAACTAGGTGGTTTCAAATTGAACATTTTTCAGCCCTTTTGGAACTGCTTTCCAGGCACGTTCTGCTTCAACCAACACCTTCTGGCTCGTTGCTTGGTGGTGTGGCCCCTCTACCACCTGCGTTCAAACTCAACCTTGCTTGGTGCTCCTTCCACCATCCTCCGAACTTGCATGGTCATGGTAGACTCCAGACTCGGGCTTCCACCTGCACTGCACACTACATATTCCTTTCCAACAGTTTCTCCACACACTCGGCGACCTCACGTTTCTCTCTCCACATGACACGTCTTCTGCTCAGCCTGGTCCAGCTCCGCCGTTTCAGCTCATGAACACCTGCTCGGCAACTGTTTGACCATTTCAATAGTGGGAATCCTTGACTGGCCGAGAGGAGAGCCGTTGAGGGTCAAGCACCCAACACAAAGACGTGGACCCTTCATTTAGCTCGGTCAACAACCACATGACTTAGCACAACATGGCCCCCTCCTCTCAAACACCTTTTTAATATTTTAAGGTGTAAAAACATTCATCATGGCATTGTATTAATTTTTAGGTTGTATTTTGCTTGGTTGAATGTCCTTCCTTCGAGCGTCGAAGACGGAGGGCGAGGTCCGGGGTTGGCAGGAGGCTAATCCCCCTCGCAAGCAAAACAAACTATGCCTAAAATTTGATGCCGTTTCCAACGAGTAGTCACACGATACCCTTTGCACCCATTTCGTGCACTTTTTTAATGAGTTTGCAGCGTTTATTGACTTTTTCCATCAGTTGTGGGAATCGTATTTATGCCATAACTTTTGACTCGCTGCTCGTTTTTTAGCACTTCTTTGGTCAAAGTTACATGATTTCTCGCACTTTACGTGATGGCATTATCAATTTTGTAAATACACTACTTTATAAAGTGCCGCATTCTGGGGGGTTGATTGTACTCTTGGGCTTTCACACGCAGACGCATTATCGGCCAAGTCTGACGTCTTGCTTTTATGCATCTTACTTTTTCATCATGGAGAGTGCTCTTTCCGACTTGAGTGTCGTAGGATCACCTTACTGACCTCCGCCACTTCTCACCGAGAGAGGGAACTATTCACTTGGCATGCTTCCATGGAACGTTACTTTGCCCACGAGGGTCTTTTACCCTTCTTTCTTGGGCCAGTTCCTACACCCACTGATCATCGTCATCTGGAGGACTTCCTTGACACTTGTGACCATGTCTTTGGTCACATGATGATGCATGTCTCTCGTTCTCTCTGGTTTCACGTGGCACACTCAGATCCACCTCACCGTGTCTGGAGCATTCTTCAATCCTTCTATGGAGACCCTTCACATATTGCAGTCATTATTGCTACTGCTGATTTAGTCGTCTCCTCCATTTCTTCATGTGATGATAGTTCCACTGACATAGACTCATTTGGTTCTACTTCTGATGACGAGGATTGTGCACCTAGTTCTGATGTTGAGAGCATTACAAAGGACTCTTCTCCTCTTTCTCTCACTATTCCAGAGAGTGTTGACACTTCCCACATCTCATCAGATATCGAGCGCCTTTACTCAATCTCACACTATGTCATTACACCAGCCTCCTTTCCACTTCTAGTGTGTGAGGCCCATTCCACTCCTCTACCTTCATTGGATGACTCATACCTATCCGACATCGCTCTTCTATTTTGTTGAGCCCCCTCATTGGGACGAGTATCTGCCTGACCTTAGTCATCTTTTCGCAGAGTCCACTTGTGATGCTCTATAGGTCCCTCATCCATCTATAGGTGTTTCAGAGGAGTTCATCATCTTTGTTGTTGGGAGTGCCCCTTCCGGGAATCATGCCACTTCCACATTTCCAGAGACCTTCATTGATCCACCCTCAACTGTGGATCCCTTTTCTATTGTGGAGGATGTTTTGTTCCCTTCACATCACTTGGACATCCTTTCTGTGGGTGTTCCTCTTTTTCACTCTGACAGTTCTACGCATGTGGCATTACCTTCGGTTCCTTGGCACTCACTCGCTAGACCTATGTCACACTTCCATGCACCAAACTCAGAGTTCTTCATGTTGCTACCTTCAGTTTCCTTTGTGGAGTGGGCAGACTTCCAACATGTCATTTCTGTCCTTCCTAAGGGCAGGCACATAGTTTGGTGTGGGTGGCTCTTCTTCAGTCCAAAGGTAGAGGATCTCGTCATCGACATTCTTACGGAGACCTCCTAGAGCTGCAGAGTTCATATCCATCCATGACATCTTCTGCATTCCTCTCGTCTCCCTCTTCTTCTCTCTTCTTCTTCTTTCTGAGAGATTGCCTCTTTGTACATGGGTACCCTTTCAGGCTCGTCTATGGTTGGGACCCATATTTGGCATCTTTCTTAGATTAGAGAGTGTTTTGTTCTCTTGTGGTGGATGTTTTTCCCACTAGGTTTTCCTTCACTGCTTGGGATCTTTTTCTTGTACGTGGGTACCTCATTAGGCTTCTTGTCGGGACCCACTTCTCTCCTTGTTTTCATCTATGTCTCCACCTAAGCTATGCTTCAGGGGGGTGTTGGTGTAGGTTATTTTCCATGTATTTATTTTAAATACATGGAATACCTCCACATAGGTGATTCACCATGCTTAGGTGTCCTAGGGTGTCATTATGGCTCTTACACATGTCATAGAGCGTCATTGGAGTTACATTTGACCAGCTATTCTGGGAATGTAACTCCCACTTCTCGACGGCTACATTTGTGGGGGAGTTACACACCCCACTACTATTTGTACACCCTTTCATCTTGAGCAACACATGGGGAATGGAATAGAGTTTGGTTTTTTTAGGTTTTTTTCTCAATGCATGCACATTGCTTCCATGAATGATTTCTTGGCTCTTGCTTTGATCTTGAAGCTACATCATTTTTGGTTGAGTGCAACGCTTGGTGCTCACATATTCCCTCCAGGATCTTCATCATTCCTCCAATAATGTCAAGGAAGTTACATGAGTTTGCCTTCTCTTCTTCTACATGAGAACTATAGACAACTTCTCAAAATCAATCTCAAGCATCTCATGCATCATATGTAATGAGTCAAATGATCCTGAAAATTTTTGTAGTACCATAGTAATCATATCATATTCATATACAGGATCTTCCATTGCTTTTAATCGATAAAAATGTCCTTCAACCGTAGTAAAAATTTAGAGATTGAACAACTTTCCTACATTTTAGTGGAAAATAACAAAAATTTCAAGTACGAGTACTAAACCGAATTTTAAGCTTTGGTACATGGATGTTAGACTTTTCCACAAGTTTGAAGACCTAGTTACATTTTTAACTTTTGGTTTCAAATCATCGGACATTGAAAGTTTTAGAAACATCATGCTTCTCTATGACATTTTTCAAAGTTATCGGTTCATCAACCGAAAAATCATCATCATATGGTCATGTTTCTTTGCAAGTAAAATTTGATATAGATTTCGATACTCACAAATAGTAAGTATCTTGTGACTCCAAAAGCTAAAGTTTTTGCCTCTCAATTTTAGTGAATCTGAAACAACAAATGTTGTGAACTAGCCATTTGACCTATTTTTCCCTAAAACAATTAAGTCATGAAAATTGTAATGAATTTTACAAAAAGAATCTTTTTCTCACTAATCCTACTCTAAAATTGGACAATGATTCTAATTTTCAACAAAATATTCTTTATAGATTGTGAGATTTTAATTTTTTTTTGTAAATTGCATAAACAACACGAAACAATTAAATCTCAACTTTGACAAACTCTTTTGAAAAAATTCCTTTTTCTGGGCGAAAGGGACTTCAAATTAGACAAATTAGAAAAGTTTGAAGGTTTTTATCATTCAATTTTCTAGAATCGGAATTAACCTAAGTTCTTTAGTCCGTTATGCAAAAAAATAATTTTTCTAAAGTTTATATTCAAGAAATTTTTCATAAAAATTATTCTTGCCCTAAAATTTATAACACTCTAAACTTTGATTAAATTTGTATAAAATTTTAATTGACCAATCCAATTTAACATGTGTAGCAACAAAATGGCATCTACTTCGAAATCTTGTTGGGTGCTTCTCCTCCACTTGGGTGCTTCTACAAGCTTTAAAAGACTAAAAATCCTCATTGCCCCATAGTTTTCTAGCTTCTTTGTTGATGGATATGTGGATAGATACCATATAGTTGAAGGAAATAAACCAGAACTAGTTTCTTCTTTTTTCTACCACGCATCACCTCACTTTCGTTCTATAATGCGGTCACACAATATCGCTTCTAGAAAATGCATGGACACATAGAGTTGCGCCCTCTTTTCAAAAAAAGTTGATAATTAAATTAGAATTAGCCTTGTTGGGCACCCCACTCCTTGCCACATCCTCCTTGTGGCACCCACTCTCATTTGGTCGAGTGTAGAAAATAACACGCTAAATAGAATAATATTCCAATACCAGGAGCACTCATTATTTGCTTTTCCTTTCTCCCTCCTTATGTTAAACTTGCTTATGCTAATTGAAAGAAACTAACACCTAGTAGTCTCAAAGAAAATCTAAATCTACTATTAACATCATGATAAGAGCTTAAAGGAAATAACTATTCTAATTGCATAAACATGAATGAAATAATCTAATTTGCTAACATTTCTACTCTTATAATGTATGATTACTTCTAAACACTAGCCTCTTTAGATCATGAGCAATCAAATTTGTGTTGATCTTCAAAGAGAGGGAACGATCTCACTAATAAATGGCTACAAGGCCATGCTTAGATCTTCCTTTCTACTCAACAATGGTAGAATGAATGCAAAGATAAAGTATTTATTCCAAGAATGGAGAAGGCTCTTATCATATGCCTATAGTAACTACTATTCAAAGCATGGTGTAGTGTGAAAGAATGTAGGAGGGTCCTTTATATAGCTTTCTAATTTGGGAGAAGCTTGCAAACTAGTGCATGTGGGATAAAGAATAAAGTAGATTTAGACTTGTTAAGCTTGATTAGAGGAATTAACAAGTGATTAGCAACTCATGGGAGTTGGAGATGATTTAATTAATCAACTAGGATTAATTAATAGGCTAGAATAAGCTTTTGAGGCTATTTGGAGGTGATTTAGGAGGAATTTGATATGATTTGAAAGAGAGACTTAACCAATAAGAGAGTTTATTGATTAAATATGATGCAAAATAGGCTTAATTAACTAATAATAGTTAATTATTCAAATGGAAGAGGATTATAACTAACGAAGTGTCATTAATTGGCATCCAGAATGGAATAAAGGCTAGTTAATTAACGAAGTGTTGTTAATTGACCAAAATAGAGGGAAACGTTAGTTAATTAGCGAAAAATCACTAATTATAACGAAAATTATGGGAAAGAGGATAGTTGATACAATTTTAGTAATAAAACTGCGCAGCGGATTTTAGGTGTCTACATTTGCCCCTCTTTGGGGTGGCGTAAGCGATGCCACTTCAAAGATAGTAGACAATTACATAAAAGTAAATTTTGCAGGGATAGAAGAAAAATTAGTAGAATGAAGGATGCCCCCTCGAGTGTCGATGGGGTGATAGAAGAGGTCGATCGACGATCAAAAATATGAAGGAAATAGATAGAAGAAACAAGGTGGGGGATTGGGGGATAAAAATAATCCCTATTGCCCCAAGTGTTATTGAAGGAAATTTGATTGAAGGAAATGACAATGAATAAAAATGGAGATGAAGAAAATGGAAATAGTTTGCATCTAGCTCGCTCAATGAGCAACTTTGTTTCATCATTTTGCTCACATGATCTATGTCATCGACTCTTTATTATAATATAAGCATACAACAAAAGTGTAAAATAACATGAAAAGCTATAATACTAACATGTGTTCATTGCTAAAACACTAACTTAATGTAACATATAGAACATAATGCAATATGAGAAAGTAAACAAGCTAACCTGACATGGAAACAAGTACAAACACACATACTCAAACAAACAACATTCAAGACAATTGCACCAATGTTTTTGTTATCGAGCTTCAGATTCCCAAATGTTCGAGTTAATGAAAAGGGTTAAAAATGGCACCCCAAGCAAAGAGATACATGCGAGGGGAAAATATGAAGGACACATGGGTCCTATGAAAAAGTAATTGTGCACTATGAAATAGTACCAAGCAACTCGTTGTGTAAGGGAGTACAGACATAGTAAGCAAACCATTTTTTGTTGATGGAGGGTAGATCAATATGATCCGCAAGTCGTGTGCGAGAAAAAATGAGGGCTAAAGAAAGATGTTTTATAGGACAAAATTTGATGTTTGAGGACGATGTGTCTGATAAATGCTTCAATTGCGTGCATGTTTTATACCAATTTTTTATTTTATTTTAAATTTCACAATTTTTTTGAATTTTACCAATTTTTTGATTTTTTTGAAAGTTTACAAAAAAAATGGATTTTTTTAATTTTAGGAAGAATACGATATAAAAGAATGACTATGTTGTAATATATAGTCAAAAAGTACTCGAAGAAAAAATATGCCCTGTAGCCGAAAGGGTCGTTAGGAAACAAAAATATGCCCTAAAGATAGTGAAAACAGGTGAAAATGACTATTTAATTAAAATAATCATTACAACTAGTTATAGAAGAATATAGAAGAATCATGTTAGTCATCGAGCACTTTGGAGGCGAGAAAAATGACAAAGTAGGTCAAAACGGGTATAACTAATAGGTCGGAGGGTAAAATCCATCACGACCAGTTATTGTTACCATACCCTTTTGAGATTTAGTGACACTTTTGCTCGACTTGTGAGAGAAATGGCATGAATTCGGAGATGTAAACACCACATTGATCAAGTTCGAGAGTTCGGGAGGCCTCCCATGGATTGTCCACCTGTATGTAAAACAAAAATATATATTTTTGAGTGCATTTAGTACATTTTTAGGAAAGGGAAAAATGGCGGAGTCACACTAGCACAAGCCGTAGCATGCACTTTGGTGAAAGGGCGTCACGTACTAGCACAAAAAATAATTGCATGGGCATAAAACTAGAGTCTAGGGAAAGTCAAGCACGCGCTAGTAAAAAATTGAGTGTGTGGACGAGAAAATTCACGCACACAGCAAGATAGGATTGCGCAAGCGCAAAAGTGAGTGAGTGAGTGCAAAAATCCATGTGCTAGTGCGGGATTACGCGAGTGTTAAAAAGGGTGTGCTAGTGTAAGTAGGCTTGCACTAGTGTGAAATTTGTGCCTTAAATATTTAATTTTTTTAGAGGAAATTTGAAAATTCGTAGAAAAATTTAGGCATGAATAGAATAATTTAGAATCAATTAAAATACCTTAAGAAGATGTTAATAGAAGAAATGATGTTAATCAAGTGCTTTGTGTAATCTTACAAGCGAGATTATGTAATTTGGAGGTGCGTAAAGCGGCATGGGTGCCTTCGACCCTATAAGCGTGCTTTTACTCAACTAGAGTATCGAGGATTGATTATCATTATGGAGGCTATAGTCCTTAGCTACATTGCATAGATGCCCCATATTATGTTGGATCATGCCCTCCTAATTGCCTTATTAGAGAGGTGGTGGAGTGAGAAAGTCAAACTTTTAGATTGCCAATTGGTGAGATGATTGTGACCTTAGAGGATGTGTATCGGATCCTCAGAGTACTAATCCAGTGGAAGCTTGGTGACATATGACAAAGATTACGGTCAGATCCTAGAGTGCATTTGGGACATGTTTCTACGATGGGACATACCCCTGACGGGTATGGCGGTACTCTTATATAGTTGCTTCGATGATCAACGGATTGCATAGATACCCATATACTTGATGGCTCTTATCAAGCACTCTTTACTACCTGACAACACCTGGAATGCACTTCCCACTTGGTTTGATAGGAGTAGTGCACAGGATTATGGATGGAGAGGTCTTTTATTGGGGTCAGTGTATATTGGCCCACATGTACTGGGATTTGCATTTGATTGCCTACTCGGGCATGAGGAGCCCTGGGACCAACTACAGTGTTACAGATTTGGCGTGGGACCATATTGTGATCGGGCACCCACTTGGAGTATTACAAGATAGGGCTCCAGATGAGCCCTCTTGCATGGGATGGGAGCCAGTGGGTGAGGATGTCAAATCACACATGGGTGATACATATTATTATAGATGTGCCTTAGATGGCCTACAACTTGGTATGATCACCTAATGTCCTTGCAGATTATATCGGTGGTGAGAGGATGTCGTTGATATCAAACTTGCAAAGGTTGAGCACTTTATTATTGGTAGTTGGAGTCATATTATAGAGTGGTATTATATGGACCGAGTGCAACAACATTGGGACATATCCAAGGTATACCTAGAGATGAGATGTGGTATGCACATAGGACACATGAGACATTTGATTTTGGGCCACGTATTAGACATTGGCGAGCTCGAGATAGCTTCAGGCATGTCATCCCATAACCATGGGTTACACAACAACAGGTGATAGACCACAGGGACTACACCACATTATGGGCCTTGGTATGTGACAATAGTACCTTTGCATATTATGATCTCGTAGGCGCGATAGATGTAGGTATAGCCGTAACATCATAGGGTTTACAAGGACACGCTTTGAGAGACAATACTAGACTAGGATAGTGGGAGGCGGAGGTGGATTTACTAGGCCAAGTCCAGGGTCCACAAATACAGTACTAACCACGGGTCCTCCTCCCACAGTAGCCTCTATAGCCAAAACCACAACCATAGGTACAAATACCGGTACAACAAGTTGTAGTACATGTGCAGCACAACAAGTGCTAGTGATGTAGATTCCATACTCACCCTCGAGTAATGAGCCCACACATAACAATAGGTGGGGGTGGTGGAGATGGATGGGATGGATGGGGATCACCCCCGAGGCAGATGGTAGTAGGTGGGGGTTGGGATCACCACCTAGGTCACCACAGAGGTTACCTCAGAGAGCACCATAGATATAGGTGTTTTGATATAGGCTTATTCCAGGAGCAGGTGAACCATCGATGGCCGCCTTATAGGCTGAAAGAGACATGACTCTGCAGGGTATTGACATAGCTTTTATCAGCAGTTTAGACCTTACACGTATAGGTAGAGTAGGGAGCCATAGATCAGATTTCTTTGAGGCACTAAGTATAACAAGTTATCACTTAGAGAGATCAGCTTATGACCGAGAGAGGACACTAATGGGAGCCGAGAGGACTCAACTATAGGTAGTTTTGCTAGATTGACATGAGAGCGTGATTCTCTTCATCGAGTACTCGTAGCAGGAGGAGTTCCATATTTAGTGTATGAATTTTCCTCAGCCTATAGGTGAGGTGGCTTACTATAGAGATCTCTATCATGGAGAAGTGCCGAGGGCCATTCCATATAGCGCAACCATTCTAGATCGTGATCTCGAGAGACCATCTAGGTTAGCCAAATCAGTTTAGATGCCTCGAGATGCCTCCACATAACAGATGCCTCCTCCACAACATAGGCCAAAAATTCTTGGTGTTGGGGAGAGTCATGGTTGACTCTCTTTTGTACATGCATTTTTGGTATATGTCTCGTGATGAAGCCACATTTTTGACATGATTTATATGTATTTTTTTTTAATTATGCCTCGAGATGAAGGCACAATTTTGATTCATGCCCATGTTGGCGTATATTGTATCTGATGTACATCGAGACACTTTTTGTATATGGACATTGATATTTAAATGTTGATGATGGAATTGCATATTTTATCTCATTTTGTTTTATGAGATATCATGTTTTTATGCATATGTTTTTATTATGGTCTATGATGAGGGGGATAAAGATAATCCCTATTGCCCCAATTTGATGATATTATATGATGTTAGCTTAGCATACATGTGTAATTTTCATTTGTATGATGATGTAGCTTAGCATTTATTGATATGTGATTATGTTTAGATGTGACAATAGATGATATTGATGATGAAATGATAACAAACTGTACAAGCAAGCAAGACAATCACAAACAAAATTTAATCAAATCTACTACAACCACTATGTATAAGCATGCAAGATAAAATGAATCCAATGAAATTCACAACAAGTTAAAGTAAGATTTAATCTAAGTAAGTAAATGAATCCAATCAAAGCATACAACATGAAAAGGTGAGTCAATAAAACCATGTACAAATAAACAACCAATTAAGCAAACACTACTTTGTTTTTGTGGGTCAGTTTTGAAATGTCTTGTATTATTTTTGGTATTATCTCGAGACAATTTTCTATTATTTTTGAGGTTTATGTGAAACTTATTTGAATGTTTAGGAATTTTCCAAAAATTATATGAATGTTTTTGTGATTTTCCAAAAAAAATCTGAAGCTATGTGTAAGAAAATGAAGAAACATGGATGTCCCCAACAATAGATGGGAATGTATAAGGGTAGAATGCCGCACATATGTGTAAAAAGGTGAAGTTATGAAGATTACCCTATCATTATATGGGAATATACAAAGGAAAATTCTTCACATATATAATTCGATCAACCATATCAAGGCCAAGAGGGATAGGCTCAAAGTATCTTAGACCCAAGCAAAGACTAGGGCTTAGGATAAAGCCACCGTATTCCTAGACATGAGGTGTTTGTGAATAACAAACCCTTCATGGCACCAAAAGCCATTTTTCACCAAAATAATTGTCCAAAGTGCCAAAAAAATTGGTTTCACACTTAGATGGATGGATTTCTCTTTACTTATTTATTTCTTTTTCTAATTTTTTATTATTTTGATATTCGATATTTGAAGAACCTCCATGCTTAAGCGTGTAGAACCGCTTGAGATGCATGGCATTCATAGACTCCTACAGCTCGCCACCATCGAATCAACAAGTTTATATGCTCCTGAACTAAACTTAGTATCTACAACATATGGTCCTAACTAGTTAGGTTCAAACTTAACCTTCTTTTCACAATCCTTCGTCGTATTAAACCGATTCTCCTTTAGAACAAGGTCTCCTACCTCAAACTAACGAGGTATGATTCTTTTTTTTTATAACTTCACCGCACTTGATTCTAATACACTTTGAGGTTATCAAGTGCGTGAAGGTGTTTCTTGTCCAGTAACTCTAGCTCTGCTTAGCTAATAAAATTTGTAGTCCTCCTCTTTATCCAAGTAGTATCTTAACTCTATGTGCAAAGAGGAGAGCTCGATCTCAAGGGGTAAGACAATTTTGTGCCAAAACCAAGGAATATGGAGTAGCATAAGTAAGGGTGCGAATGGATGTTCTATAAGCCCAAATGGATAGATGAATCTGTAACTGCCAATTATGACCAGTTTTATTGACCATCTTTTTTATGATATGAACAAGAGTCTTGTTTGAGGCTCCAACCTTTCCATTACCTTGAGGGTAATAGGGAGTTAACCACTTGAGTCGATTTGAAAGTGTTGACATAACACCTTCATGATATTGTTCTTAAAATACTTACCATTATCAGCTGAAATGGCGCAGAGGGAATGTTGTATCTCATCAAATGATAGGGTTCATTATAAACTTAGATATCTGTGCACAGGTGACATAGGTAAGAGGAATGTCCTCTACCCATTTCGTGAAGTACTCAATGGTAGTAATAATGAACATGTGGCCATCAAAGGATGTAGGGGTAAGCTTCCCAATGAGATCGAGTCCCCACTTTGAAAAAGGCCACGGTGTTGTGATTGGTTGTAAAGATTGTGTCGGGGCATGTATCAAGTTTCCATATTTATGACACAACAAACATTTCTTTACGTACTTGCAACAATCAGTCTCCATGGTAGGCCAATAGATAACCTAATCTCAATATATTTTTGGCTTAGAACCATTCCACTTGTGTTGGCCCCCATAGATGCCTTCATGCACCTCCTTAACCGCTAAGGTAGATTCATCTGAATTAAGGCAACACAACATATTCCTGTTATAGCCTCTACAATAGAGAGTACCCCAAAGTAGGTGTAGCAGGCTATGCACTGGATAAGGTTTCATTTATCAGAATGGGATATGTCCAAAGGGAAAATTCCATTATGAAGGTAATTGTATATGTCATCATACCGAGGGGATAGGGACCAACAACTTCACATACCAAACAAGACTCTGACATATCATATGCTAGTGTTGTTAAGTGCTCAACGAAGAAGGTCATATTATTGTTCCTAGGTGGGATGTGCAACAACTATCCAACTGTATCCATAACATATGTTGCTCAATTTTGTCCCCTAGGGATCTTCTTCAATGAGATCTAGACAAATAATTCCTTCAATGTATCCATTAGCTTCTTATAAGGAATGAGTTTCTCATCCTTAACTTTGTATTCATCATTACTTGTTTGATGATTAACATGGAATCACCAATTACATTGATCTTCCTGATATCCAAGTGAATAGTTATTTTTAGCCCTACAATGAGAGCTTCATATTCTGCTATGTTTTGAGTACATGGGAAACCAATCTTGAACACCTGTGGAATCAGATCTCCTGATGGAGTGATGAGCACAACTCTTGCTTCTGAACCATGAAAAGTAAAGGATCCATCAAAATACATATGTCATATAATGGAATCCTCAAGATACATCATACAAGCATCTAGAAGTTTCCAGACTCAATGGTTTATTACCTAACAAAGGGGCTTCAACTAGTTGATCTGCTAGTACCTTCCCTTCGACGATTTATGATCGAAATACTCAATATAAAATTCACTAAGTAGGATTATATAATTAGCCATCCTTCTTATAAGTTCAAGTTTTGATAATAAGTATTTCAAAGGGGTCAACTCGGAAAATGAGCTTGGCCTTATTATTCATCAAATAATAACAATTTTTTTGAAAAGTAAAAATGACGACCAAACAAGCCTTTTCAATTTGTGGATAGTTTAGCTCGTAAGTGATCAACGTGTGACTAAGGTAATAGATGACTTTTTCTTTCTTATTTATATCATCTTAAGGGATAAAATCATGCCAATTGCAAATTGAGTGGCAAAAATGTATAACAAAAATGGTTCACTTGCAGTAGGTGACATTAGAATAGGGGTTTAGACAGATATTCTTTGAGCAAAGAAAATGCTTTTTGTTGTTCTAAACCCCAATTAAAATCATCATATTTATTTAGAAGATGCGTATGGATGAGTGACACTTGTCTGCTAGTTGGGAGATAAATCTTCTGATATCTTGAATCTTTCCTTGTAAACTGCACATTTGTCTAATGTTATTTGGAGGAGGCATCTCTATTATAGCTGAAACCTTTGCAGGGTCTACCTCAATTCCTCTCCTTGAAATAATAAATCCTAACAATTTTCATGATAACACGCCAAAGACACACTTCTTTGGGTTGAGTCTAAATTTATAGTCTCTAAGATGTTGAAAGATACGCCGCAAGATAATTGGATGGTCCTCTCTAGTCCTATATTTTCCAAGATGTAATCCACATAATCTTCTATTATATCATTGATCATGTCATGAAATATTACGGTCATATCCCATTGATATGTTGCACCTACATTCTTGAGGCCAAATGGTATGACTTGATAACAAAATGTCCCCCATGGGGTTGTAAAAGTTGTCTTGTGTTGATCTTCCTCAACAATTTTAATCTGATTATATCCCAAAAATCCATCCATGAGTGATAACATTTCATAACCAGTTGTTGAATCAAAAATCATGTTGATGTTAGGAAGAGGAAAGTCATCCTTAGGACATGCTTTATTTATATCTCTGAAATATGTACAAATTCTAATACCAATGGGTTTCTTTTGTACAGGGACTATGTTTGAAATCCACTCTAAATAATCAATAGGCTTGATGAAGCCTACTACTAATAATTTCTCCAGTTCTTCTTTGACTAATAAGGTGACGCGAGGATGCATCTTTATGAGCTTCTGTTTGATGGGATTTGATTCTTCGTGCACAACTAGGTTATGCACTACTAATGAGGGATATAACCCTAGCATGTCTGCACATAGGACCAAGCAAATATATCTAAGAATTCATGCAAAAGAAAAACAAAGGTATTTTGTTCTTGGGCTGAGAGTGAAGCTCCCAACTTAACCATTCTAGGCAGCTCCTCTGTTCCAATATTCACATCTATGGTCTCCTCCACTAGCAATTTGGATTCTTCCTCCATACGCATAGGATCGGGGGAGATTGAGATATTTTTCTAAGGGCATCTCAATGATATTTTCACCCTTAGGATGGTCAACTTCTTTTTCCATTGATTTTTCTTTTTGTTTGTTTTGCAAGTGCCTCAAAAAGGTTTTCGTTGTAGGACTTGGACATATTCTTTTTACAAAGATTCTCTATGGATATCTTTCCCTTACTTTTTTTATTTTTGTGACCACAGTAACTTGGCCTCCTCCTAGAAGTACATGCATGTGTCAAGGTTAATGGAGAAGCCCTTCTTATGATCACCCATTGGAATGTTGTCACAAAGACCCATAAATTCACCAATAGCTTCATCATTTTCAAAGAATTCGATTGGTACGTGTTGTTATTGGTCCCAATTAAGTGAAGGACACAAAATTTAATTTTTGGAATGGTAGGGGATACGTTAAGATAGTCATGTGTCAAAAAAATGTTCAGAGGCAAGGTCATCATAGAGACTACACCGGAATTTATTTCACTTTAATAATCGAAATGAACTATCTTCTCGTTTAGAAGATGTGGCATCAACCTCTGGAGGATTGGACCCATATGGTCAGACACCAATACCATACTTATAAACCTTGTGATGGGGTGTCGAAGAGGTTCCCGCACACCTTGTTCATTGGTACCATAACCATATCCTTGATATCCCATGGCATACATCATTTTATTGGGAATAACATACTTAAATGTTTGGTAACATGATGCCATCTCATCAGTAGGAGGTGACAATATTAAAGTAAAAAGCAACTTTTCATCTTCTAATAGGCCAATAGGAGTTAAAGTATTAATGTTGCAATTTTCCTTGATCGTTGATACTTATAACAATGCATACCACATAATCTAGGATAAGGGAGGTCCGAAACTAGAAGGTCATGTTGAGGTTATATTCTCCATGCACGTTGATTGAAAGGGTCTTCATCTCCCATGTAGAAAAGGGATATATCGATGTTGAAGCATCATCATCATGAGCACACAATGTATTTGGATCAACATGTGAGGTGAGAGCCTTTGATTGAACTTTGGAATGACCATTTCGTAGAAGGACAATCAAAAGTGGTGGGAAAATAACCCACAATGCTTTGCAATGAGCAAAGGGTTGAGGATCCCCCTAAATAGTGATGGTTTGTCCTTCATGGTATAACTTTAAACATTGATGATACATAGAAGGAATGGCCTGCATGGTGTGAATCCATGGGTGACCAAGGAGTATGTTGTAAGGAAGCTCCAAGTCTAAAACATGAAACTTAGTATCGTGGTAATAAAGCCTACTCCCAAAGAGAAAGTGATCATGTCGTCGATTCATGTTATTCATTGTCATAAGCCTTGATGATAATGACCTTGGATTCTAGATCACCTCAAGATGACCCTAGTTGCTAAACAATTTTCGAGTACAAATGTTCAAGGCCTGATCCGCTGTCCACAAGCACCCTTTTTACCTTCTTATGAATGATAATGACTCTAATATGTAAGGGTAGGTTATGCGTAGGATCCTCCTCAGGAATATCTTCATGCCTAAAGGTTAAGTGCTCTATAGGATCAATTTGCATGACCAAGGGTTAGAAGCATCCATGATTAATATCAACTCACACTCCTGACCCCTGTAACATTTTACAAAGGATATCTTTGTGAACATTAAAGATTTTGAGAAGATTTAAGATTGAAATCTTAACAATGGTTTCCTCAAGTTGTTCTAAAATGTTGTAATGACTATCCTGAGGGGTAAGTAGAGGAGGTTCTGGGATTACAAGACAAGAACGTCACATTGCCATGACATAATCTTTTGCTTTAATCTTGAGAGTGTTGATATGCCTAATAGGTGGATTAACACAACTAAGTAGAGAGTCAAAAGGATTATTTGCTTTGGAAACATAGTTTGCATTTTTGTTCTAGGATGACTGTCCTTGATCCAACTTTTCTTTCCCTTTATTATGCTTAGGGAAAGGTTCTTTGTAGATTCCCAAGTTCACATTGGAAAATTTACTAGGTCCAACGGAATCTATTTCCACCTCTCCACTATCGATTCGGTTATGTATGAAGTGTTTCAACTTCAAACATTTATTAGTATTGTGACCCCTAACAAGATGAAACTCGCAATATTCATTTTCTCTAAAACATGTTGCCTTAAGTGCATCATCTCCAAAGGGTACAATAGTTGGGTATTGAACCATTTTTACCACCTCTAACTATTTTAATATAGATGACAAAGAATCAAATAGAGGGGTGAACACTGCAACGTTCAAATTTAGGGGCAAGAGGTCCTTTAGCAAGTTTCAAAGGTAAACTGTTTTGAACATCCGACATAGATTTAGAATCAGTTATGCCATCACCTACGACATTTTTATTCTTATTTGGAAAGAACTTTGGTTTTTCTGTAGGCTTTGATTCGTGGTTATCTCTTGAAAAGGGCTTTAAGGTCCCTTTGGCTAATAATTCTTTCTCTATCTAGCTACCTTTAATATAACCTCTTCAAAGGTGTTACCACAATGCATTTGCAAGTGGAATGCAATCTCGGGGTGTAAATTAGGCACAAAAATGCTAACTATTTGTTTCT
This sequence comes from Taxus wallichiana var. yunnanensis, assembly GCA_018340775.1. Lineage (NCBI taxonomy): Eukaryota > Viridiplantae > Streptophyta > Pinopsida > Cupressales > Taxaceae > Taxus > Taxus wallichiana. The sequence goes on along the minus strand of CM031237.1, from coordinate 990,114,577 downwards.
CTGGTATGGAGCAAGGAAAACGACTAGCTAATCCTTGCCATCATTGTAAGAAACTAGTGAAGTTTTCATTGTTATGTTGTTTTACATTACACAAGTCTATCATGGTAATGTCATTTTCCATGTTGAAGGAAAAGTGACGCACAAATATTTTTGCTAATTCCGACCATGTGGAGATTGACCCTATAGGTACATGTAAAAACCATTCGAGCACTTGATTGCCTAAACACCATGGAGAAGATATGAGTGAGATAATTATCACTATATGTAACCTCTTGACATGCCATGAAAAAGTCTTTGACATGGTCCCATGGATCACCTTTTCCCTTGTATTTATCAAACTTGGGACAATCAAAGTGGCGAGGGAAAGGTGTTCTCAACATAGCTCATGTCAAAGAGATATGGGCATAGCTCCTCAAATTGATATTTCTTGTTATGTCTATATTGCCATCTTGTAAATAAGTGAGGGTGTTCTTCATAGATAACCATTCCTGGTCAAAGAGTTTCCCACATGTAGGTGGTGCAGTATATACATACAATTAATTCTAGTTGTTTCATCACCCTTATTATCTTATGTATAACTCTTCATACACATCGTTAAATTTTTTTTAACATGGATGTTTAGTATTAAACTCATGATACGAATCTATAGGCTTTTCTTGTCTTGGACTATTCGTGGATCTTTGTTAACATGCAAAGCTAAACTTGTCGATTGGCAGTAAGAGCTTGTATTTTTGTTCAAGTTTAATCTTTTGGGTTTATATCTCTTTGTGATTCTCACGAGGAGGGGGTTGTTCATGATTGGCATGCTCTTGATTATTCTCACAATAAATTTTAACAATGGGGATGTGATAACCAACATCATTTTGAGAGGTGCTTCTTCATCATTATGTTGACCAAAAGTGGAAGCATGTCTTGGGTTTAAGATGTCATCAATATTACAAAGAGGACGCTCTAATTCTTCCTCTCCAAGAACCATGTTCGCAAGGAGCGTGTGATCAAATGTAGGTGGAAACTTCACGCCTAATTCTACAACATGCATAAAGACCTCATGTTTATTTTGAAATAGGAAGTTATCTATTTGGGCAAGGCTAAATTCAATGTCCGCTCGAGGATAATTCCCCTCATCACCACTATGATCGACCATGGTGTTATCTTAAAAAAGAGGGTTTATCTTGTCATTAACAAAGGGATTTGACCCTAATTTTTGATGCCCCATCCTTGTGATAGGAGGCATAATGGGAAAGGTTTCACTAAGGTTGATTAAAATGGACCCTAGAAAAATTGAGCAGCGTGACGACGTCAAACTATTACAAAGAAAGTCAAATAACGAAAGGAAAAGAATCCAAGGAATTAAGGCAATATAAATCAAGGATACCAAAGAATAAATAATTTCCCAATGATAGGGTATCATAGAGAAATAAGTATTTAGGATAAAACAATCAATTTCAAGACTATGATCCAATCACAAGAATAACTACTCCTTATGTTCTCAAAGACAGGTTTGGTGTAATAAATGACAACACAATATCACTACATAGATCAAGTTTGAGATAAACAAGATCTAAGTACTAAGATGATGTTAATATGATCCCCAAACAAGGTATATTTAAACAAGTTCAAATACCCACAAAGTCAAAGTCTTGAAAATGGAGGCTACAAATGTGAGCAACACAACAACACAATTTGGAAACATTTATCAAGATTTGTAGACAAAGCAAGATTTTAGTATCAAAATAATGTTACCACCATGTGGGTAGTGTAACAACAATACTTTTCAAAACTCAAGGAAATGTTGGAATAAAAACAAGGTCTAAGTATATCAAGAAGTTGATAGTTATGCGAGTAACGTAACAATACAACTTAGAGACTTAAATCAAGTTTCACAAAGGAAACAAGATGTAAGTATCAAAATTATATCAATATGATGCAAGCAAAGTGTAACAACTCAAGAGGAATTCAATGATGAGACAACCTAACTACAATGATAGAGTCTTGATGTGGGTATCAAGACAAGGGCCTACCAAAACATGAAGATGTACCAACACACTTTCAACACTCACATTCTGGCATTACAACCTAGTCATGTGAGTAGAATACAAAAGTGGTGGACACAATTATTTCTGGCATGTACCATGTATATATGCTTTCTTTTGTCCCAAAAAGGGAAACAAGAAAACAAAGGAGTAGACCAAGTGATGATGAAAATACTTAGCCTAACTTTGGTAGAGTTTCACCTTGTCTTAAGATAAGGTAGAAACTAGGAAAAGTGATGCCTTATAAGTTTTGTGATGAATAACACGCTGCTCCAACTTCAATGGACTCTCCCCTTGTTCTAATAACAAGGTTTTGACTCTAAAAAAGTTGTTGCTTTATGAGAGCTCTTTAGAACATGATGGATAAAGTCAAGTTGGCCCTAATGAAAAATGGTTCACCTAAGATTTTGTTCTCAACCTCATCAATTATTTCCTAAGAGAGGTACGTATTTCTAGAATTACTTCTAGACAATACACCATTACCCAACAATCAATTTAATGAATGGGGTCTCATATGGGAAACATGAATCTTTTCTCACAAGGGTTTTTAACTAGTCAAGTGGGTAAGGGGCACTTATCGATTCGTCCACCAGTTCTTTCAAGGTGTGGACTACTTTGGGGTTCTTGGGGTAATCCTCATAATGAGTTTTATGGATTATGTCAAGATATTTCCCTAGTTTAAAGTGGATGATCCCTAGCTCTTATCCAAATATGAAAATACAGTATGTTGAATGAAGTGGTGTGTTTTTTTATCTTGAGTTAAGAATGTGGTTTAACACACCATTGACAACCTGCAACACACGTGTAATTGGTATTGTTTAGATCCTCTTTTATTTGACAAGCATTAGGTCTTGTGCACCAAATATTTTAGTAGTTTCCTATAGAAAGTGAATCAAAGTTGCTTTTGATTCTCAAGATTGTCCAAGGACGCAAGAGAAGAGCATACACAACAATTGATTCAACTAGATAGATGCAAAGGAAAACTTAAATCAAATGAATCATAGAAAATGCTTGATAAATTATTCCTTCCCTTAAGCAAAATGAAAAGACTAAGTTTCCAATTTAACCAAATGTTAGAAAATGAAGACTAAATTTGCTTTTTTTTCTCAAGATCATCCAAAGGTCTAGGAGAAGAGAATACACAACCTTTAGCCTAGCTTTAAACAAAGCAAGGAAACATTACATTCATTAAATGTTTGAAATCTAATTAAAAATGTAAAAACTTGTAAAATAGAGTTAGAAAACCTATAAAATAGCATAAAACACCAAAAATCATAATATGAATTCCTCGAAAACCAAGCCAAAATTTGACGAAGAGCACCAACACAAGGCTATATAAAGATGGTGCATGAAGTTTTATTAGTAGCACAAGGCTAAGGCTCACTAGTGCAAGGTAGTTTGCACTAATGTAGGGGTATGCGCAAAAATGTAGGTCTGAGACAAAACACTAAACAATGTTCCGCTAGTGTAGGAAGAGACTCAACAGCGTAAGCTTAGAAGCAAAAACACAAGCCTCAAGAGAGGATCAAAATCCAAGCTAGCAAAAAAGTAGGCTAAGAGGCGCTAGTGCAAGCCTAGAAGTAGTAGTGCAAGCCTAACAATGATAGTGCACGAGTGTTTTGTAGTAGCACAAGCCTTCTTCCCGCAAGCGCAAGGCTTCGTGTAACATCAAAACACGTGATTTGATAAGAGCAATGTCAAAAAAGCTCAAATTTTTTCCAATTTGCTTCAAATTTGGCAAAGACGTCACCTCCTTTATTCCTAGAAAGAACAATAAAACCAAGCAAACTTAACTAAACTACGGTAAAATTTTAAGGAGCCCCTTGAAAAAAACTTATAGAAATTGTGGCGAATATACCTAGTAACTAGTTTTGTGGTTTTGATGAATATATCTATAACCAGTTTCGTGGTTTTGGTGAATATCCATGTAACTTGTTTTCTTTCTTTCCATGAAAATGGTAAAAATATTAAAAATAGTTGGAAATCGAATGGTGAATCTCCTATAATTTGTTTGGCGAATACCCTCTATCAAATTTGATTGTAATGAGGCCAAAAATTTCATTTCTTTTGCATGCCTTACCTTTACACTCAAGTTCTGGAATGTGTGACACTTGGCCACTTGGAGGAACAGGAAAATGACACGTGGTATCTTCTGATTGCTCACTGTCACTCTGCCTTGCCTCATCGACACCGCAAACCCGAAACTTTATTGAATCGATTCATTCCATGTGCTTAGAGCCCAAGGAATGCCTTTAACTTGGGGAGGCCCAAAATCCTGCCACATGTCTGTCTGATGGGAAGGGAAGGATTGATAACTTTAATAATAAGGAAAAAATAACTTATATTTAATAATCAAGGATACACCGTTGTTCTTACCGTTAATTTTTTCATGTCTCATTATGTGCAACAAGATAGAATGTGTTTTTTTAATAACATGCGGGGGTAAATATAATGATGTGGATGAGTAGTGCTCGCATGACATGTGAAGCATATTTATACATTAATATGTTATATGTGTGTCTTTGAGAAATATAATCAAGATTTTGAATTTTGAAACTTAAGTTTAATTCAAGTCCAAGAAGATGAATTTATTTCAAAGGAACACATTGGCAATTTGCGATCTCACAGGAAATAACATGTAGTAGAGGAAAAGTTATCATGTCTTAGGCTCATGTCATTTAAAGTTTGTGACTGATTATTTCTCTGGTGTTATTCCCATAGTTGATTGCAGGTTCTTCTACTTAAAAAAACAGACAATTCAATGATTACTCTTGCTTATAAGCTTTGGCAAAGACAAACATAAAGCTTGATATATATTTACAAGATATATATATATATATACACACACATATATATATAGTAGGAGCCAAGTAGTTGTCTCAAATCAGCCTGGGCTCAAAGGCGATGCCACTATTATAACACATGTCAGTTGTGTTTATATATTTTGGAAGCCACGACCAAGACCCTTGCTTTAAATGAAAACAAAGGATGAGGATATTTCTAGAAAGCACCTTTCAAAACACAAGAACTCTCCCACCGCAGTGCAACTAAATAAGAACATCCTTTTCCTTGCAAAAACACTGGAACATTGTGTGGGGCATCCTTGCAATTTCTTTCCAAGACCAAACATTGTCTCTCCTCCTTCCAAACTCAAGCTCAAGCTCAAACACAATTATGTCCTTCAAATGGTCCCCATCTACAATTGGTGCTGCAAGTAGCACCCTTTCTTCAAATACAACCAACCTTGGTCTGTAGTGAGGGAAATGGTCTCTCATATCTTACAGGTAACAACACAAAATGCACAGTAGCATAATCTTGATTGTTATAAATTATCACACCCACACAGTTCATATGACATTAAGAAGAAAAAAATTGTTGTTGAAGACAATGGGTCCATAGAAGAAACAATCTCTCAATCATGCCACAATCCTCCAAGTCCCCATAGAAGAATCATAAATTTCTATAGTACCATTTCTTGCATTAACTCCAAATCTATTAGCACCTGCTTGAACCACTTTGTACCCCTTGTTGTCATCCACCACCAAAATGCCCTGTGCATAAATATAAAAGTGTCATCCATTAAGTTGAGCTGATAACATCTGAGGAAGCTTGAAGGAGGTTCCCGGCTTCAGTGGATTACATACCCTTGAAACATGACTGTCACATGAACAAAATAAGATTATCCCTCGATGTGAATCTTCAAACCATACCCAATCAAAGCATGATAACCACGAAAAGTTGAGAATTTTCCATGTTCTACTTTGTAAAATTCATATCTTAGCCAATGATGACCATGATCATGATTTACAAGTATCCATGGATGTTTGTTCCTTGTTTCACTATAACGCTTGAAGAATCTGGTGGAAGTCATGAGTGCTTTCCATTCCTTAGAAACTAGAGAGAACCTACATATGGATTCTAATGGAAGCCAAAGAAATACATTTTCCCAAACATCTTGAGGCAGTGAATGATCCCACAGAACATGATTTCCATGTTGCATTGGAAATAAACTAAAATGAAGAAAAAAATCGGTGTTTCAAGAAGGAGAAGACAAATCAAAAGGCGCAACACTTTGTAGCAATGCAAGAGTATCCACAAGAACAGGTGTTGGCAAGGAAAAATATATTTTTGAAACATAAACAAGAGTATCTCATATATTTGTTGAAACATAAACATTACATTACATAAAAATTACATATCATAAACTATAAAATCTCGAAAAAAATGTTTTTGTTTTTAACATAAACAAGAGTATGTATGTTTTGATTTTTGTTTTTTCTATTTTTAAACTATAAAATCTTGAAAATTTCGGTGTTTGATACGGTGGATGGAAGAAAATGCAAAAAAATGGTAAATTTCTCCAAATCCACCGTATTTGGTAATTGTGATCATAACATAGGCATACCAAAAAAGCTATAAGCCTATAACTATATTATAACATAAATATTACATATCATAATATATTTCTCAGTTCTTGTACCACTTTCCTAACTGCATCGGTATCGATCTTCTCTGCTAGAGTGTCAACCAGGGTTAGTATCTTGACACATTCTTTATCAATGATAGCTCTACTGGTGTTTGTTAAGTCTTTCTAGGTTTTAAGCACTTCAAAAGCTTTGCTGACTTTTTGCGAGGATGGAAGACATTGTTTCACATATTGACTGTCCATCTAAGGGGTTACCGTCAAGGATTGATTCAAATTGCCATCAATTTCCATATCCACATCATTTGTAGCAGCATGTGGAGAATCCATAGGTTCCGTGTGCAGGGATTCTGGATAAAGAATAGAGAGTTCTCATAATACTTCGAGAATTGGCTACTTAAACAGGGGAATCGGACCGGAGCTCTGTAGGAGAAGTTCCAAGAGAATGAAGGGGGAAATGGCAACAGATGACTAGTTAGGAGAGGGGGTGTAAGCACACGAGAACTAAAATCAAAGAGGGAGAAGGATTGCCCAATAATAACCTTGTCTGAGTCCGTATCAGAACTAGAAGAAACCACGATGTATTCATGGCTTGATATTGGTTCGATGCACTCAATTTGGTCCCCATGATTTTGTAAAAGAAACTAAGTGTCGGAAAATGACCATGGGCCTTGAATTTATAATTTTTGAGTGATTTCTTCAAATGGACCTTGAAACATGTCCACCAAACTTGGGTATGTATTGATGGTTAATATTAAATGCAAATCGTGGGCCGTGGCAAAATTTTTGCCTTTAAACCAACATCACTATCCCACGTGCCTCCACCTTTTAAAGTTAAATGTACTTTTATCATGATGAATAAAATATCATTAAGGATAGACATATCGAGATTCAAGCAATATATTAAGGGAGAGGAGCTAATCATCAAGCATGGACCAATAAATTATAATGGTATTGGTGAGGGTAGATGTAAATACTAAAGATAGGGACTAGTACTTGCCAATTTATCACTTAAAATTTGATACAAAAGTAGTCGATAAAATGTGTCACATCAAAAATAATAAAATTTAAATGCATCACTTTAAAGACTAAAGTTATGGAAAAAGTCTTTTCCATATTTATTAAATATGTCACTTTTATGAAAAATGTCTTTTCCATATTTATTAAATATCTTGTTTCTTGGACCTTCATCCTAGAAAATATAATGTGACCAAGAATTAAATTTGATAAGACATTTCTTAACTGTGAGGGTGCTTTGATTAAATCTCTAGCGGCACACTTTACATGAATAGGTAATTAATTTCAATTAAAATTCAGGTCGAGGGTCAAGGCTATCGATTTTGGGAGGATATGGCATTGATGGCGAAATGATTTCTCCCTCACACATCAGCTCAAAAGACATGCTTATTTAAACCTGGTGATGACATGTTACCAACTTACCACATAACTTTTCCAAGCATCCTCCACCATCTGCTTTCAATCAACCATCTTGCGTCCATGTCTTCTTCATCTATAAAATTGAATCCTCTTAATGCAAAACTCACCCATTTGGGTGAGTGTTTCTAGCTGACATGGCCGAATGAGGCCCTCGTCTGCGCCACATTCTTAGCATACCAGACACGAGGGCTGGCTCTCCCAATATTTCCTCTCTAGAGGACATGCTTTTATCTTTCTTGCATCACTTATCTGAATTATGTCCTTCATTTCCTATTTTTCAAGCTCTTCATTTCCACCTAATTCACCCAAATTATCACATGAACACCAAACAATTAAAGAACCACTGGATACACCACTTTGCCCGTGTCTTAGGAAATCAATGGGGTTTCAACCTAGATTTTTACAAACCTCATTTATTAACCACAGAGCTCTCAATACCAAGCGCACTACCTACTCAACGGAGGGAAGAACAGCCCCCAAATTCGCTAGAGAATGAAACAGAGAAGTGATTGACAACATTAGAAACCACCCTCGCCGAAGTATGGCCCATGGTAAGTACCCACACCTTTCCTCTCAAGAAAAGGAGGATCATCAGGGAGGGCTCTTCGCACTAGCTAGCAGATTCGTTAATTCAATGTAGCTCAACTTTCTTCAAGGAAGAAAACCAAAGCATACATAAGAGGGGAGACTCTCTTTCTAAGTGGGTAAAATCACATAAAAGGAAAAGAGAATTCATCGAAATATTGAATGGGCCTCGAGTGGGAGTCTAGGAGCTGTTAAATATGGGCATGTCGTGGGATTTAGTGGGAGATATCTAGTTCATTTTTAGCGCAGTGTACAAAGACGTGTTTATCCAATGCAGGGACAGGCTGCTTTAAAACGTGCTCCAGTGTTTCGGGATGAATCTGTGTCTTCAAAAGAATGACCATTATATTTTATCTTTATAAAGCAATCTGTAATATGTATTTTGTAATATCGTGTATGTACATGTGTGTGTGTGTGTGTGTGTGTGTGTGTGTGTGTGTGTGTGTGTGTGTGTGTGTGTGTGTGTGCGCTTTCAAGGGCATGCCCCTAAAATAGAACCCCATTTTGTTCTGAGAATATTGTTGAATAATTGCTCACAATTGTAGTAGCATTTGATTGATGTATATTTTAGATTTGTTTAGATTTCATCACATATATGAGGAGACACGTTTGGAAAAAAAAAAGAAACTAACTACATATATAAAATATAAGAAATGATATTTTAGAAATTTGGAAGTGACATATTTCAGTTGTCATGTATATTCAAAAGTTACTAAGCTTTATGAAAAGGGCACTTGCCTGCAAAATATATTGAAACGACCATCATTGCATTCAGTGATCAAATTTAAAGGGTTCCCCATACTTTAATTTGTCTGGCTAGGTTAAGTTTTACCCGTCGTAAATGAGATATTAGAAAACACATTACCCTTCAACAGAAAAAAAATGAAAATGTTAATTTTCTTTCAATATATATCTGATTAATTTGAATAAAATAAATATGAAAAATGTCAAAATTATGAAATATATAACATCTAAAAATAATTTTGAAAACACTATATAAATGTGAAAACACTATATTTTTTCAAGAATGACATCAACAATTAAATTCTATTTAAAAACAACATTTTCGTTAGTTACTTCAATTCAAATAGTAAATAATATTAAGCAACATTTGATTTTATTCATATTCATTTTCTTTAGAAATACTTCCTTTGATCTATTCTCATCTATGGATATTTGGTTTTGTATTTTGAAAATTGAACTTGTGATAGCTTTTTAATTTATTGAAAACTTTAAATTAATTTAAGAAAGAAAGAATCTAGTTTAACAAATCAACTAATATATATATATATATATATATATAAAAGTATATAAATATATAATATGTTAGGGCCCATCATATATTACATGACCAACAATGAACAATTAAACCTTGACCCAAAACACCTAAATCTGGGAGATTCACGTCCGTGGGGGCACGACAAAAAGAAATCCATGAAATTCTTCCATGTGGCATGGGCAAAAGCGAGGTTTATTATTTAAAATGTTTCAACACCCCCAAAAATTTCAACGGCCAAGTCATTAAATGCCCACACCTATCACCGTGGACCCGAAACTTTATTATTGAATCGGTTCATTCCACGGCTTGGAGTTTGAGGAATGCCTTTGCCTCGAGGAGGCCCGAAATCCTGCCACATGGCCATCTGATAAATAATCTGCATCATTTGATATATTAAGATCAATGACACATGCTCTATTCCGGGACGAAGGCCTGACACACTCACATTTCGAATGGAAGTTCCCGAGAATAGGCCTAGCTAAGTGACAATGTCATCCACTAAATGGAATTTGATTAAAGACTAAATTTGACATCTACAAAGTACAGTGAAAGACCTAATCATTTATAGTGATGTTGACAATTGAAATTTTGTTTCTGAAGGCATACTGCAACAAAAGGCAGAATAGATTCATAGAAGTTGTGGACCGTGTAAGACTCAAAATTTTCATATTTCCGAGTAAGTGTCATCCTGCATTTGAGTCTTGATTCTTTAAATATTATATTTTTAATAAGTAGCATTGTATAAGCCTTTGCTTTGAAATATTTCAATATAAGGGTTGATAAATTAGGGTTGAGGGTTTACAAAATCCAAAATTCCAAGCATGTCTACTTCCACAGGATCCCAAAGTAAAAGTAAAACCCAAATCCCATACGCCAAACTGCTTAAAATTAAAACCCTAGTTTTATTGATGAATATCATGATATTTATGATCATGTAATTGGCATAAGAGCTTCACGGCTTAGATACATTTTTGAGATGAAGATGAGGGAAAGTAGACGTTCGGACCCATCAGATAGGTATAAAGGTTGGATAATATGGGCGTTTGGATTGGGACGCATGATGCTCCACGAGGTTTTCCCCTACCCTGAATTTGTCAATATATGTGCCCAAAATTACAATGAGACAAAAAAATAAATTGTTGCAAAGGGCAATGAACCAGAACTTTTGTCCATTATGGAGGTAAATCTTGGCCATGCGTTGGGGTTTGAAAGCAAAGATTTAGGAACCATCCAAATAAACCTAGAAAAATTGCTAGCGATTATCATGCCACCAATAAAAAGAAAAAGATGAGTTTTTATGAAAATTAACATTTGATGGAGAGGTACCAAAAGGGAAGGCTCCGTATGCAATTGACATGTTTAAACCGTGGGTCAGGGATACCATTTCTATGCTCATATTTTGCCTTGGCTTCAATAACGACGAGAAAGTGGATGAAACCCTCCTAGAAATGGTATACAATACCGATTTCATTAATCTGCCTTGTCGATATAGATTTGTTGGGTACATTGCAAAATCTATGCATAAGCAATTATTAATAATCAAAGAAGGCTCTGACACTAAGACGTTTAGGTTCACTACCTACTTGTGCTATTTAATTCTATGGTGATTTACTTGAATGGTTTAAAACAAACAAACTTGCAATTGAGCCCTATATTGTTGAGGTCCAGCCAAAAGCGATGCGTCCATTAACTGAGTGGACCCCTAAGATAAGGATGTATGATAATAGAAGGGACTACAATCAATTTTTGGATTATTTTTAGGCTCTAATTTATGAAGCAATTACAAAAAGTACATTGCCTAGATTCCCTGTGAAATGTAGAGATTGCATTCAACCGAGATCGAAATATAGTTAGCGAGACTAGTACTTCATGAAGAAATATATTGTGCTAAAGTTTTATGGATCAGAGTTCAACCTTACAAATTTCCAATACATTTGACAAAGAGATTTTTTCCCTTGTAATATATACAAAGATGGAAAACACAGATAATCTCTATTTTGTTACTCAACAAAAGAAGATCATATTTCCTTCCTTATCGTTCTCGTGTGGAGGGTTCACATTTGAAATAAAATCAATCTATGTGGCACATGAAATATTATATATTTTAAAGTTTGATGTTGACTCTCACTAGGTGTATGATCCATGTGAGGTGATTAAAGCAAGGGTAGTGGCGAACAAGAACTCTGCCACTAAAATTCAACATGAAAGCAAACCCTTGCTAGAAAAATTGAAAAACAAGAACTCTTGGGATGAAGTAGAAATAGAAATGAATGAAATTGTTGTTGAGAAAGGAATTAGTTCTCAAGAGTTGTCAAAAAAATTGGATTGCATGAGCCTCCACAAAAAAAGGAAGAGGATTTTCAATTTGCCAAATTTTGTGTAAAACTTGAAAAAAATCCTCTAAAAGCATGCCAAAGGCATTACATCAAGAATTACAAGATAGAAATTAGACAAGGTCAAAAATTGATGCCTTTTGGTCTATGAGGCAGGACCTAGGCCATCCAAAATTTGTAGAAGACTATGATTCTATTCCAGAAGATGCAGATTTCAACAAATTGTGGAATCAAGAGAATCCTCTGAGAGGCAAGTAGTGATGATGACATTGCATCTGAGGAATTACACACTCTCCTTAGCACATATAAACCAAGTCTCGATGAAGGCTTGAAACAAAGATATTCTATAGGAGCAGTTATTGTTGAAAAGTTGGGTTTTAGTGGTGGTGGTTTGGGTTCAACAAGACAAGGCATTTGGCTTCCAACAAATGTACATTCTAAAAAAAAATTTGAAAGGTCAAGCCTTGGAGCTTCACCTTCGAGAAAGGACCACTACATACTACAACATCTACAAGTGTTAATTCAATGCAATTTATTCCGAATCAAATCCTCAGCAAACAATTCAGCCACACGTTGAAAATCCTAGAGGAGAAGTTGGCCATGAATCTATTATTATTGCTAATGTTGGCGGTTCTAGTGATGATGGTAGTAGTCAATAGAGTGTTGGAAACTTAAAGAGGCCAATAGAGATAGTTGAAGTTGTTAGGGCTATTGTCCAACAAGGAAGCGAGAAGAGGCAAAAGATAGAGGCAGACATAGTACAATTACTCTTAGCTCAAGGCAACTATTTATAGAAGGTGGTGTCATTGCCACCCCTAAACAAACTTCCATTCCACAAGGAAATTATCCCCAAACTTAAATTACTCATTCTCCATTCAAGGTGGAACAATTCATTCCTATAAACACCTTAGGTTTTGATTACCTAGATGAGTTTGCCAATAAATCAAAAAGAGATAAAAGAAATAAGAAGCAAATTTTACGGAGTTCTGGAACTTCGAGATCTAGCCACAATGAGGGATTTGCCTACATATAACCCAGACACAAATACCATGGAATACATGTATGTTGTGCCCAAAGTTGTAAAACTAGATAATGAAATGGTTTCCAGTGACTACAAGGTGACCTCCCTTCAAATGGATCCTAAGGCAATGAAACATTCTGACAAAATTAATGTATCGAAAAGGAATAAGGATGTGGTTTACACAACATTACTAAAGGCAGAGAGGGAGAACAATAAGTTGAATAATAAGATTCAAAAGTTAGAGGCAGACCTGGAAAATGAGAAAGCAAAAGGAAAAGTAGCAATTAATAGGACAAGTGAGTTAGAGAGGAAGATAAAATCATCTGCCTCTATGACTGTAGTTGTTGTGAATGAACAAGCACATGTAGAACTAGAAGAGGCAAAGAAAAAGTTACATGAAACAACGAGTAAGAATGATAGATTACAAAAAACATTGGGAGAATTGAAAGAGGTTGTGAAGGAAGAGAAAGAAAAGGTCAAAAATGGGAACTGGCCTAGATGATGAGAAAAAACAAAATGAAATATTGCAACATGAATTGGCGAAAGAAAAAAAGGAAATATAGTCTTCCAACATCAAACTATTTAGATTTCATAAAAAGGCATTGATTAATATGACAGATAATGTTTGGGGGAAAATAAACCAAAAAATTGATGATTTGATTAGATTGTTTGAATTCATGACTGATCTACAAAGAATCTATGATAAGCTCCACGAATACATAACAGGTAGCAGAAAAGTGATGGCTTTAAGAGAGGCTGCAACAAATAAAGTTTTGGAAGCTATCTACAAATTCAATGACACGTAACGGCATCCAAAGGAAGTTAGAACCAGTTGATGCCTCAATAAAGGTATCATCTATCATTCGAAGTGTGTGATGTTGGGAAAAGCACAAGAATTGTTGAATAAGTGTTAAAGAATGTTATAGGAGCTGCATGGAAAGGTACAGGAGTTCACAAAGCTTGGTTTGCCAATGCCTTTTGAAAAAACACACCAATTCATTATGAAGGATGCATTCCAAAAGAAGATGAAAGAAAAAATGACTCAAGAGAAGGACCAAATTCCTAAGAAGCTAGATGAGACAAACTTTTTTGACTCTTGTTAAACCATTGATAACCTTGTCAGTAAGTTTGCATACAACAATAGAGGAAAGATCCACTATCAATTATGAATTGCTAACAAAGTTACATGTCAGTCACTCTGATTTACAACAAATTGCAATTCCAACAGATGAAGAGTGGAGCATGTTACAAAAGATGATATAATTTGTTAAATTTGTGGAGCCTAATTCCAAGTTGAAGTGGTAGTTTGGTTTTGTTGTTTCTATTATTTGGGAGGAAATCATGGTCATGGATAAAAATAGTAAATTGTCTTATTAATATACTAGAGTTATCTTTATGCTTATTGTATTAATAAGCATATGATATTTAAGTTGCTTGTGGTTGAAGTAAACTTTTACAAAGAGAAGCACAAGTTAAATATATATGTGCGTGGATTTACTCTTTAGTGTATTTAGATCCATTTTGAAAATAGTTCCAATTTTTGCTTTATGACAATCTTCAAGTTTTTCATACAAGGCATGTCTCAAACAAGTTGAATAAGGAATAGTGTTATTTTTAAATTTTCATTTCAGTAATGATTCAAGCAAAGCCACTTATTCTATCTTAGAATCAAGCACCACAACTCTTATATGCCTAAAGTATATAATAATGTAAATGCATTGTGATTTAATATCCAACCAACCATGGTGTATGCTTTCTATAAAAGAGATCAACAACATTGTATGTGAAATATATTAAATACTCATTAAAACATGACTTTGTAATGTTTCTGCAATCAAAATGGAAATGGAATCAATATGATTACCTTTAGGCACATGTAAGTTTGGGGTGAGTGCTAATCCTTGTTTGAGATTCAGAACAATGTACTGAATATTTGAATATATTAATTATTATATGAACATATATATCATGGGATATCCACAAATGGAAGCTTCCAACTTGATGGACCTGGATCATCTCTATCATTTGATTCACCAGATCTCTAAGACTGACTCTCTCTTTCTTGATAGTAAACTGGTGCAATAGGGTCGTCTGCTGTATTTGTGCCATTGTTTTCATCCCCTCTCCTTTCATTAATCGACTTCCATACTGTCAGAGCCCTGTCATAGGGAAAGTTATCCACTTCATACTGTGATGTATAAATTCTCAAACAATTTTCCAAATTTTTGTCAAGCTTGTTTCACAATTTTGAATTTATAAAGGCCAAGGCACTGAAAATTCTCTCATCTTCAATTGAACCCAAAATCATTGTTTGACATAGATTAGCCAATGAGAAAAACTTGGACATGGTTTGCTGTAAAATAGTACTTACCCCAATTTTTTTCCATAGCCAGGTTATTGCTCCACACTCTAAGGGATTATCCAAATCTTTGAATTGCTGAATCATTGTAGTGGTGAATTCATGAGATTGAGCAATCAAACTGTCCTTGCTTAAAATACCTGGAATATTCATTCCATTGATATCAACAGCTTACAAAATATGTTGAATCAATGTAGTCAACTTCAAGTAGTCTTCCTACATAAATCTTTCATTTTGGAAAGGATTCCAAAGGTGGTGTTTACTACAACCATTTCTTTAAGTAAAGCATCCCTTCTAAATCACTCCCTTATTTATTCTAGTAGGGACACTACAATTTCTCTTAACCTCGCCCTTGTTGATGATACAATGTTATCAAACAACCACCCTGCAACTTTTACCTCCTCAACCTTACTGGCTACTACTTTAAACATGTACATTGGTATCTCATATCCATGTACAAAAGCACATACTTTCCCAAACAAGTTGATCTTAAGAAATCTACTTGAATTTCCAATCTTTATCAAATCATTCCAACCATCAAAATTTTGACTGTAAAAAGCGGTTTCATTGAGAAATAAATATTCTATTGTCATACAAACTCCTTTCCTCAAACTATAAAAATCAACAATATATATGTATATATATATATAGTTATTTCTTGTGGTTGTTAAATTAAATGATGCATTTCTTCCAACATGGGAAGGATATCACACAACATCAAGCAATGACTCTATATCGGAAAAATGATGTATCAAATCTTGGGCCTTGTCCACTTCCATGTGATTATGCCACATTACTCCTAATAAGGATTGATACTCTTCGTACACCCTACGAACTGGTTGGTATACAATGAGATCCACCTGGTGTCGACATCTTTTAACAATTTACGCCCATTTTTTAGTCCTTTTGCAAATATTTGGAATTCCATAAACCTTTTAGGACTACAAATGTAAATAAGCATGCACCTTTGAAATAAGGTCTTGAACTTTTGCTACGGGGTTAAATTCGCCAACTATTTTGTAAGCGAGGTTCATTCATGAGCCATAAAATGAATGGTAATAATATAAGGGTAATGATATGTTTGGAGTCTTACACAATCCATTACGACGACCTTGCATTACTGGATGCCCCATCTACCTCGACACATACCAAATTTGATGCAATTACAACATCATTCATGTCACTGATCTCCTTCAAACTTTTTATCTCCAACTCACAAAGGTTTTTAGCATTAGAGTTATCTCTCATCTTATGAATGAAAAGTAAGTGAGGTCATCTCATAAAATTCTCAACATTATACACATGCATATAGACGTAAGCGGTATTATCTACGGTTGTAACCTCATTAATAGACAATGATATGTATCATGCAAAATTTTGTTTCTCTTTCAAGTTTTCTTTTTCAACTATAGCTAGGCATTTTTCCCAATCCCAACCACTAATTTCTAGCCGGTGATAATGAGTAAAGTGTGGGACACAAAGAAAAGACAACACCTTTTGTTCGGAAAATATGTTATAGGATGACCTCTTTTCAAAATGTGAAAAACAATAGCTAGCTGAATTGTTTTACCCAAAAGACTATTTTGAATGATCTTGTTGAATTGAGAGGTAATTGTCCCTCCATTCGCTGCAACTATTCTTTCATTTCTCTTGTGCTCTTAAAATTCTTTTTCATACCTAATATGCAAACAATCATCCACAGTTTTCCATCTGGAAACATTCTTCTCAACACCATCTACAATTATCTTTTCATATATCTTTCCTACATGCTTCTCAATAGTATCCAACTTAAGTTGCATTGTCTTGTCCCTACCCAATTTCCAACTATAGATTATACATTTTCATTCTTTGGGAGGTTCAAATTTATTCTCATTTTCAACAGGTTCAATAAATGGAAACTTAGAAACCCACTCTAACATGAAACTCCTTCCCAAGTCCCATTTTCTTTCCTTTCTCTTTCTTCCAAAATAGGTTTCCACTGAGTATTTGCCTTGGTGGAATTTATACTTCATTGACTGCTACTACCATAAGTTTCACCTCCAACATTCACTTGGGCACTTTGGCAAAGTGATGTAGTGTCATCTTCATTCAATTGGGAAGGTGGTACAGTGTTAAACTCAACATCATTCAATGAAATGTCTTCAAGGGGAGGCATTTCATTGTTGTTGTTGTTGACATCATTAGACAAATAAAAAATGAACACATTCTCATTCTAAGTTTCATTTTGAATGTAATCATTATCCCTTAATTGTGATGGTCTTGTTGAAGAAGGATGGTTTCTCAAAATAAGATGTTATTTTTGAATGTCGGTTACCCTACCGGGAGGGGTTGGAATAACATTTTTACCTGAGGCTGAGCTTCCCTTTTTAGGTGCCATTTTGCTAAATCAATGAATCCTGTAGAATTAAAAGAAAAAAAGATACAACATGTTAGACTAAATGATATTGATATGTGCACAGACATCTCAACATGAGAAATATGTATAAATAGAAATATTATGCATGCAATGCATTCGGAAGAATTGATTTAGGTAGAAAGACAACAAAGACAAGAAATTCATTGTGAAGCATCTCAAAGGCACTCTCATTGACTGATTGCTAATGTTAACATTGATTACAAAGAAGTGATTTCAATATCCATATATCATGTTCTCAAAACACTAGATAGTGCATCTCAAGATGTATCATGTAATGGATGTCAATTGATAGAAAATGCACAAAATTGTTGTAATGGATATCAATCAACATTGCATCTTACAAGAAATAGAAAAATACGAAATAATAAATTAAAAGAAGAGTCATCATGGAAACCTAGAAGAAGTTTAGATGTAAAAATAATAAATTTAAGGAGAACAAAATGTAACTAATCCCAATGGAATTATTCAAAGAGATTTGAATTCTTTTCAAGTGATTTTTGACATGGGCTATATAATATTGTGTTACTTAACATGTACTACTTTTTGCAAGAGTGTTACATTAGTATAAGAAGAAATTACAAAAGTTTTTCCACAATTTTTCATGGTTGCTTGATTGACATGTTACATCAAATTGGATAAGGATTGCCTACCATTTATTTAGTTTCAATGCACTTGATCTGTATTGGTCTGATCTACATGTTTTAGTACAAAAATCACAAGGTTTGACTCTTTTGAAAGAAAAATTTGATATAGAACAAAGTGAAAGGATGAGGTGATATTTTTAGCTATCTCTCATATAACTTAGTTGGAAGGAATAAGAATATTACTATAGTCATAATTAGAGCATACATCAAGCAAATTGAAGATGTATCAGAGGTTTGAGAAGAGAACAAGAAACTTAAATGATTTGTTGAGCAGCCAAAGACACTCTAATGATAAGACACTCTAGTGATAAGAAGTCTCTGTTGTAGCTAATCAAACATGAAATAGGTGATCTCAAGGTTTGTGCTTAGTTTGAAATAAAAGTATAGTATGTATTTTCTCATGAAGGACTATGAGTTCATTGATTCATCCAAGGTATGATCTATCTTTAGTTGATTAATGAAGGAGTCTTGATGATTGAGCTTTGTCATAATGTATAGAGGTTTGTCTTGTTGTATATAGGTTCTAAATGTTGTCATCAAGCCAAATAAGGTGTGCATCTACTCATGAAGAAATTATTGATTCATCATAGGTATGAGGTTTGTCATAAGAAGATCCAATTACCAAGAGTGTTCATCATTTCAAAGGAGCTGAGAAAAATATATGGTCTTCCATCTATGACTCATTGTGGTATGAGATTGTGAATTCAAGGTTGAGAATGTATGCAGGGTTCTTTGGCTTGACAATGAAATGTCAATGTGTCAAAGCTAGCTAAAGTATCATTATTCTTGAGAGAAGCTTGAATGCTTTGATATGATGTTTCACATATGATACAATCATGATAAGGGTATTCTTTGTATATTGTTGTGTTCCTACTTGGAGAATGAGTTCAAGAAACTTGAAGGATGTAGGAATTAAAAATATCCCCGGATCTTGATGTTTTTCCTTTATATTAAATATTATAGACATGTTGTCTGGACTATAACAAGGACAAGAAAAGATGTCAAAGAGTGATCCCACTTCTGCAATCTTCATGGAGGAAGAAGAGGTGGTGTAAACCCCTACATTCTTTTTTGAAAATTCTTGTTGTGGAGAGATAGATTCCAACTTTGCCTCAACATTAATAAAATCGAATTAGTATTACTATACAGCTTCGATAGATTTATAACACAATTATTTTCACAGCAAAAGTGAATGTGAAGATAAAGAAAGCATTTTGTCCTCCTCAAATTGTTGAAGGAAATCCATGTTTGGAGTACATTCAATACATTATGTTTCCATGGTTTAAAAAGTTTGAAGTACATCGCAGTGAGGAAAATGGTGGTAACAAGTAAGCATGCTTGTGACAAGATGTCTATACTTTTCCCACAACTGCTATTTTCTGTCTTTTGTTTTTCCAAATGCTAATTATCTAGTTTTTGGTTCATTGTTGTAACTTTTTTCCTTTTGAATTTCTTGAATTTTTCATTTTGGACATCTTTGTATGGTCTCTATTTTGTACATTATTGTTTGTCAACATTCTCGTTAACCTCCCATTCCCAACCAAATCCTCCCAATGGATGTGAACCCCATGGAATGAGCCGCAGTTGATAAGTTTTCGAGTCTAGAATCTCGGGAGGTCTATGCCACACGTCGCCATTCCGTCAATCTCCCAAGGAAATGCCCTTAGCGAACGTGAAACCTATGGAATGTACCACATTTTATATATCCTTCGGGTCCACTATGGGACGAGGCAATGTCAACGAACAATGATAAACGGTCATGGTATTGGTCGTGGAATAAATGGAAAGTGAAACTGCAGTACACACACACACACATATACTACTACGAGAGAGAACATTAACAAAAAGATTAAAAAAGATACCTTTCTTAAGAAATGGTTCATGGAGATGTATGAGTTGTGATACAGCTTTGATAGGCAAGAACTCGTGGAGATGTGTGAACTATATATATATATATATATATATATATATATATATATATATATATATATATATATATATATATATATAGATGGATAAATATATATTATATATATTCTATTATTACGTAGATGTATCTGATTCTTTCAGTAGAGGACTATTCTAGATGACATAAAAAATCATAGTGGTTATGAGGATGAGGATGTTCATGCTTTGTAATAACTTACAAAGGCGAGAATCACATATAGAGCAATGCGACATGAAAGAAAATAGGTCTCAAATAGGTGATTACTCACTGTATTAAGTGCTTCTAGGATGTAAACTGACACACTAGTCGGGCC
The DNA here is from genome assembly GCA_018340775.1 of Taxus wallichiana var. yunnanensis. Classification (NCBI taxonomy): domain Eukaryota; kingdom Viridiplantae; phylum Streptophyta; class Pinopsida; order Cupressales; family Taxaceae; genus Taxus; species Taxus wallichiana. The sequence continues at coordinate 990,093,786 of CM031237.1, read as the reverse complement.
TGGCAGAACCTATATTTATTTGAAATTTTGTAAGCAAATTGCAATATGCCGATTTGTTAAATCCATTTCTACTACTTTGCAAATACGTAAATTGGAAAATCGCGGGAGAACATCACCTCTATGTATATATCAAGAAAATTTCGAGAATGTTTTCTTGGCCAAATAAGGTTCCATATATTTCTTGGCGAAATATTAATGTTTTCAAATCTGACGCATCATTTCTTGGTGAAACATTAATGTTATCAAATCATGACACATTGATTTCTTGGTGAAACATTAATGTTTTCAAATCCTGATGCGTCGATTTCTTGGTGAAACATTAATGTTTTCAAATCTCGGTGCGGCGATCACGTGGCGATTTAATATAAAAATATACATTGGGATTGGAAATTCCTTGGCGATTCAAATGGGACATATTATTGTTTATGGGTGAAACACAGACTACTTTTATTCTTTATAAAATTCACTAAAATCAAATTCCTGAAATTCTACTATTTTCCAAACTATGAATATTCACTGCTAAAATTTTCCTTGCTAAACTAGTTAAAAAACTCAAGATTTATCTATAAATGCTAAAAAGAGGGTTAGTAACCAAAATTGAAACTAATCTAGAAAAACTTGAAATAAATGTAAAGAACAATGGAGTAAGTGCCACCGGGCATACCAAATGTGTAAATGCTAATTGAAATAAACTAACGCTAGTAGTCTCAAAGCAAAGCTAAATCTACAATTAACATCATGATAAGAGCTTAAAGGAAATAACTATTCTAATTGCATAAACATAAATGAAATGAAATCATATAGTGCTAACCATTCCTACTCTTGTAATGTATGATTACTTCTAAACATGAGCCTCTTTAAATCATGAGCAATCAAATTTGTGTTGATCTCCAAAGAGAGGGAAGGATCTCACTAGGAAATGGCTCTGGCAAAGATCTCACTTAGATCTTCCTTTCTACTCAACAATGGTTGAATAAATGCAAAGATAAAGTAGTTATTCCAAAAATGGAGAAGGCTCTTATCATATGCCTATAGTAATTGCTATTAAAAAGCATGGTGTAGTGTCGAAGAATGTAGGAGGGTCCTTTATATAGCTTTCCAATTTGGGAGAAGCTTGCAAACTAGTGCATGTGGGATAAAGGATAAAGTAGATTTAGACTTGTTAAGCTTGATTAGAGGAATTAACAAGTGATTAGCAATTCATGGGAGTTAGCGATGATTTAATTAATCAACTAGGATTAATTAATAGGCTAGATTAAACTTTTAGGCTATTTGGAGGTGATTTAGGAGGAATTTGATATGATTTGAAAGAGATACTTAACCAATAAGAGGGTTTATTGATTAAATATAATGTAAAATAGGCTTAATTAACTAATAATAGTTAATTATTGAAATGAAAGAGGATTATAACTAATGAAGTGTCGTTAATTGACATTCAGAATGGAATAAAGGCTAGTTAATCAAAGAAGTGTTGTTAATTGACCAAAATAGAGGGAAATGTTAGTTAATTAGCGAAAAATCACTAATTACAATGGAAATGATGGGAAAGAGGATAGTTAGTACAATTTTAGCAATAAAATTGTGTAGGCGGATTTTAGGTGTCTACACCTATATACCATCATTTTTCCTTCTAACAATAAATGACAAAAATGTATTCATTGTTATTGGGGCTACCCATGATACCATTTTTCATTCACACGCAGGACTTGAAATCATATGGAGTGGCTTTTGAAAATGGACTTGAAATTACATGGAGTTGTCATTTTAGTGTGGGACATCTAATTGTACAACATACTTTTTCAAGCAAGTATTTTCGACACAAATTTATGATAATAAGAATGTTTGGTCAATTTCAGAGGGTCTTGAGTATCTGATAGGATCGGCATATAAATTTGCAATGTTGATTATATTCCTATTATCCAAAATAACACTTATGTTATTTTGTGACTTCATTTAAGTTAAGGAACTTAGTGTTCCACAAAAATCAAGAATTTAGTGTTCTACATGTTTACCTAATCCATAAAACAAAGGCTAAGTACTTAACAAAATCATAGTGAAAAATGTATATTGTTATGCGGAATTCAAAATCTTAATCTTACGAAGTTAGGAACTCACTATTCTACGGAATGAAAAAAGTGTATTGCTTTATGTGGGTTTTCAAGTTCACATAACGAAGGAATGTGATGTTGTGGAGCCTATTTTCATGTGTGGAAGTGTTGAAGACTGCATACTAAAATTACTGTACACTCTCCACAGTGTTCTCGCCAGGATTTTTTTGCCTCGAAAAATGTCCTCAATATATCGAGAGACTTGCTCTTCTCATATGGGTGGTATTTTGACTCATAAGTTTATGGGGCGGTTTTGGCCCATGATTTTCATACCGTGATATTGTAAAGCTGCTGCGAGTTTCCTATTGACGTGATTTTGTGTATATGGTAGGGGAGATGCAACATTGTAGATGTGTGAGTTCAAGTGTTAATTCAGGAGAGTTTGTTGAGCACAACTTCAAACAGATTTGGGTATTATATTGAGAGAAAGAGGTAGCTTGTGATAAAATCTAAGCAAGTGATTCTTGGTGGACGTAGCCCAAATAAGGTGAACCATGTTAAATATTATCTTTGTGTTGTGTTCTTTTATTTTATGCACTTTATTTCAGATATGTGATATTATGATGCATATTAGTTTCTACTATTGCGATTCTATGTGGGATAATTACGCATATTTTATCCCTTGTTTCCTAACAGAGAACAAAGCCATAGAGACACACACCATGGAACAAGGAAAAGAAGAGTGTGGGAATGTTAGAAATGTTGAACGTGGAAGAAACAACAAAGTCACGTAATAAATAATCCCTCGAGATGAAGTAATGATTATTTACAGAACAAAGAAAGTTAAAAGTCACGTGACAAAGGTGTTACGTGAAAGATTCAAACACCATAGAAAATGAAGTAGAGAGTGAATTAATACAAGAAGAGGCTATGAAAGGTAAAATTATGGTCGGGAATCAAGAGAAGAAAGTGAGCGGGTCCACAAATCATGCGAAAGCTAAAAAGACCACAAAGATCAAAACTAGGCTACAAATCACAATAGAAACATCATAAATACGTAAAATACATGATCAGGTAGTGGAATATTAGAATCATGTGAATCACAACAAATTTGAACCTAATTCAAACCATGTGCTTAATCACCCCAACAACTAGAATTTAATTTTGAGCGGTGGCGTCCTCTTGCATTGGCGATCGATGGCGTGCGATTAAAGAAATGTTAGGCACCCATACATAACCCATAAAATCAATGACAATTGGTCCTTGGTGGGCGACAGGTAGTTGGCCCTCTTTATTTCAGTGTGATCTGATCCTCTCCCTCTTGTTTGTCTTCTTTCTCTATAAAAATTAACTCAATATCATTTATAAAAGATCCTCTCTCGATGTAAAGTCGTCATGTTAAAATGGTGGCCGAGATTTTATGATTTGAAAACCTATGATTTGGTCACGTGTAATGCGCTCAGTGCCCTTCCCCACTAATGTAATGGATTTGTATGTATTTGATCAATAAAATATTTTTATTGTGGCTTGTATCTACCCTTTTTTTTTATTGTGGCATGTATTTACTGACACTTGATTCTTCAACTAGTTTCATTTAAAATTAAGGTTTTGAAAGCCTTAAACTTCTCAAATGCTTCAAATTTCTCCTTTAGAAAGGTGACTCGCATCATCCTAGAATAGTCATCAATAAATAACATAAAATAGCTTTCACCTTACATGATTTGAGTTCTTGTAGGTCCACACAGTCTGTATGAACAATTTCCAATGGATTTGTTGTTGAGTACTCCTTTGTCTTGAATCTTGCTCTTGTCTTATTCCCATGCTAAGACTTCTGAGATATTGTTTGATGGTTTTTGGCATATTTCTTATAGCTTGTTTGGTACTGATTTTCACTAGATTATCAAAAATTATATGACCCATTCTTCTATGTCATAGCCAACTCTCATTTGCTTTCCCCATGTAGCATTTTTCTCCTTTAATCTCACTAAGAATGTAAAGGTTATTAGTTGTTTTTACGCATTTGCAACTACCTTTCTTGTGCTTTCCTTTTCTGATCTCACAACCTTTAACATGAAATGTGAGAGTGTATCCTTGATCACTCATTTGGCTCACACTCATAAGATTTTGCTTCATCCTTGATATATAAGACATTTTTGATTTTTGATTTACCATTGTTAAGGCTAATAGTACCTTTACCATATATTTTTGTTGTTGCATTGTTTCGAATTTCACACAGATCTACATTTACTTATTTCAAGGTGAGGAACTTTCTCTTGTCCCTAGTCATGTGGCTTGAGCAACCACTATCAATGTACCATTGATTATCTTCATTTGAGCATGAAACATAGTTTGTACAAGCATGGATTTCTCTTTATTCTTTTCTTGCTCCTACTTCTTATTCCAAACTTTTACAGGTTCATCCTTTTGATTATCCATACTTTCCTCATTCTTGTTCTTCCTGAGAAATTCCACAAACCCACCTCTACAAAAACATGTTATATGTTCATAATTGTTGCACTTATAGTATATCACCTTATAATCCACTAAAGGAGAAAATGAATTGTAGTTTCTATTTGAGGACACACAAGAACTTGCATTTGCATTCTTACCTACCAAAAATTATTGCACGATTTATACAATTTATTGCTTATGTGAACAAATTGATTACATGGAAACTAATAACCATAAAAGAGTTTTGAAACCTGATCATGTGATGTCACCTTGGAGGAAAAGTGCTTATATGTTTGTCTGAGCTTTCTTTGGGAGGAATGTTGGTATTTTGAGGAACATTAAAATCTTTCTTCTAACTACTTTCATTACTTGATTGGACTTTTATGAACATCTGCTATAACTTCTTGGCTTATTCATTTTGACACTTTTAGTGGCTCTTTGAAATCATCTTTAGTAGTATTATGATTTTCTTCATAACTCAAGACCAGTCTTGTTGAAAGGTAACCTCTGAAAATTGAGCATATCATCTAACATCTCAGTGCTCTTCTCAAACTTCAAGCTACATTTCAAATTGGAAGATGTTTTCTTCAGTTCTTCCCTTAAGGAAACAATCTCAAATTCTAGTTTCTCACAAACTTATTCTTTTTCTTTCGGTGGGATTTCACATCCTCATCCATATTTTTCATCTCTTCAAGTTGAATCTTCGAGGGTAATGACAACCTTTTCAAAATTTTCAAGATCTCGTGACATTTTAGATTTTGAGGCACCATAATCTTCTTCAAATTTTTGAAACTATTGTTTTTGTTTGATTCTTCTTCTTTAGTATTTTCATCTTATCTAGCGAACAAATGAGCTCTTCTTGAAGATCCGATTCACCTTTAACTTCAAATATTTTTCATCTTACAACCCATCTCTCCTTCACTTTCATTAATCTCCATTGCCATGAACAATGATTCTTCTTTATCACAAGCAAAGTTACTTTCATTACTTTCTTGAATGAGTTGTTTTCCTCCTTGGAATAGATGTTTTTCTTGTGCTTGTAGAAGTTATTCCTTTTCTTATATTTTCCTTACTTATAACTCTTCTTATATATTGATGATATTTGTTTCCTTCCTTTAAGTTGTGATCTTATTCATTATTGTTGTTTTCATTTTTACGCATGTGAACATCTAGCATCATATTGTCATACTTTACCACAATTAAAACATTTAAAAGGTAACTTACCTTTGTATTTTCTAGATCCTTTCCTTAGCTTCCTAAAAAAATGAGCTTCTTCCTTGTTTGACTCATTGATGGAACAATCATGTGCCTCGGGATTCTTGTTCTTCATCTTCTTTGATGCTTTGAAGGCCGCCTCTCGCTTTGATGATTTTTTTTTTTAGTTCTCATCTCATATGCTTGTAGAGGATTCCATGCACCTTATCCATGGTTAGGGTATTTAAATACTTCATTTCTTGATAGGCGAGACACTTTAGCATCAAACCTCTAAGGAAGAGATCTTAATACTTTTTACACAATAATTTCATCTTTAACTTCTTCTCCAAGCCCTCTGATGATGTTGACAATTTCATCCACGTGAAAAGGTAAGTTGCATGTTTTCATCATTCTTCATCTTTGAACCCTTAAATTGACTTCTATTCATTTGGAGTTTTACTTTATTTGATTTTCATCTCCTTCATAAATGTTCTTAAGTTTATCCCAAATTTCCTTGGCTGAAATGCAATGCATCACTTTAACAAATTTTGATTCAAACAAACCACACAATATTGCATTCATAGCCTTTGTATTTATCTCACTTGCCTTCTTTCCAACTTGATCATTGGAGGAGTTGCTGGAGCTACATAACCATTCAAAACTGATTGCCAAATGTCAAAACCAAGATCCATTAGATAGGTGTGCATCCTTATACTTCAAAAGCATAGTTAGTTCCATCAAACAATGGATCTCTATTTGAAGAGAAACCTTCTTGGCATGCCATGTGTGCTTCTGAGATCTACCTTCTAGTCATTAAGCTACTCTTGAAGGAACTTGCTCTTACACTAATTTTAGAGAAAACACTTATCTTGGGGGTGAATCAATATGGAACAATTATTTAATTCTTTTCAAACTTAATAACAACAAAATCAACAACTTGCACAACCATATAACACAAGATATATGTGGAAACCCTTTCGGGAGAAAACCACAAAGAAAAGACTATTTGGATCTATTATCCAAATCCATCATAAATCAAATACATAAAGTTTTAGGAACCAATCTACAAGAGAGACACGATCCCTTGATTTACGAGGCACCTGACCTATTCGAGACACAAATCCCTAGAATTTATAGGCACCAACCTATTAGAAACACCAATCCCCACAACTAAGCACCAACTTAGTAAGAGACACCAATCTCTTTTCTTAGGAAGCACCAACCTCCAAATCAACTCATACAATGTATAAAAACAATAAACACTTATCTAAAAAACTCATCTCTATTTGCACCTTCAAAAATATTCCCTCTCAATGATCATCAAACTCTAAAATCTCTCTTTTAATTCATCTCACAAATCTGCCCTTGAATTAATTAACTTTCCTTCACATACTTTGCTTGAAATATATTCTATTTGATTCCACTCCTTCAATGCCTTGGATAATCTTCAATTCATTCTTCTCATGCATAGAAATATGCCCTTACAAATCTTCCATGAATTTACATGCAGAAATCTGCCCTTCTTCTCCTTAATTCTCTCTCTCTTCCTTAGCAATTCACCATTAATATACTTGAGCTCAATAAAAAATTTGCAATTAAATCCCTTTATATATCATGTTCATCTCTAAAAAATTGGTGAAATACATTCTAAGGGTCAACCATAACATTTGGGCACAAAAACCTAGGTCGGCCTCTTAAAAAAGTTATTTTGAATTTTGAAAATTTCTTAGTCATCCATGGACTCACTCTGTTTTTCCATTGTTCCACGGGTTTCCTAGTCTTCCACGACATCGGTTTGTGTTTTCCTTTGTATTGTGGCATTTCATGACTTTCGTGGCTTTCATTTGATCTTCACTTTGTTATGCGGCATTTGTAGTCTTCCTCGACTTTCCCGACCTCCGTGGACAACCTTTGACCCCCGCGCAGACCACCCTTTGACCTTTACTGAACTTGTTTAGAAAGTTCCTTTGTATTGTGACATTTTTATTCTCCAAAACCCGTGAGACACTAACAAATTGATTTTCTTTGTTGCAAGGCATTTCTTGCCCATAAACTCACCAAACACTGTAAAGCGAATTCCTTTGTTCTGTGACATGCAAACTTCAACCTTTCATAACTTTTACAATTTTTATCCATTCCTCATGAAATTATATTTTTGGAAATCACGACATCTCCTCTTTAAGGTGATCAAAATTCCATTAAAAATCAACATTCTCAAACCTTTGCAAGCAACTTCCTTTGTTCTGCGGCTAGAAAACTTCACTTTCCCATAAATTTTTCTTGCATGTTCTAATCCTTTGACACAATACATATTTGAGAATGGCGGCCTATCCTCTTGAATCCCACACAATGAATATTTCCATCATAAGTGTCATAATGACTTTGCATCCAAGTGAGCTAATTTACTTCACCATTCCTTTGACATCAATGACAATATTTCCAACAATGTTTCCTTATTCTTATGATGTGCTTGCATTTGATAATCCTTCTATGAAGACTTGTTTCGTGAGACTTTTACTTTACAAACCATTCCAATCTGAGATAAGCATTGGTGTTCTGATAGGGTAAATAGTCACGCATTGGGAAGAAACTAGAAATTCCCACTTTGGCCTTTGCATATGGAGAGGACCATTGTTCAAGATGGAAGTGTTACAACAAAAACTAGTTGTAATAGTGACTCATAAGGAGAATGCCCCATGGAAATAGAACTACAATCACAAGGACATATATCTCACATGCACCCATCTGTGATGCATCTATTGATGAACTAGACATGTTAGGGCTCAATGACTTGACAATTGCCATGATTGGTGAAGCATGGTATTCGATTGACTTCTTAAGTCTGACACCTAAATTCATAGTATGAAGCCCACATCGAGAAACAACTTCTAGATATTGTTTCATTTGATAGATTAGTTCCCTTGCTTCCATCTACACAATAATAAATAACCTATGTAATTTTTGTTGGACATAAAGGCGACGAGGACAACTTCCACCGTTAAACGTGATTATTCAAGTCACAATCTGCATGGTACAAGAAATTCCTACTTAATTGGTTGCATGAAAAGTGCATTACTGAACACTTAAGGAAGAACCAAGCCTCCTTCTTCTTCTAGATCCAATAGTACCGCTCCATTTAACATAAACACATCTACTATAATTTTTGGGCTTCAAATACTTATTCAAGAAATGAAAGTGCTTGAAGGATAAACATTAACAATTTTCGAAGAGCATATGAAGCACATAAAATATGTTCTCATACATGAAATGAGCTTCATATGTTTGCATATGCTTAACAATATAAACTCCGAGGTTGTGGGAGGCATTCCCTCACCATAAGAACAAAGATTTTAGTGGTGGTTAGTTATATTAGTAGGCGAATGTGGTCGATTGCCCTTGGTTAACGACATACCATTACATGCGAGACAAGTCATTTGGTCACACACTTTGACACAAATTTGACACGATCATTACCTTGGACACATTTTTTTGTCAACAAGTCTACAACTCACAACAACTATAATTTAGCCATTATTAACCAACATAAAAAATGCATACCCAACAATAAAGGATTGAAATCTCCTCATGTCACAAACAAACTCTTTCATGTCGAATTACAACAAAAAAACCTTTACATGAGTAAAGTATCTTTACGCATCATAGAAACTAAGAACCTTGCATAATAGTTAAATGCTAAAATCGTTGCATCCTCGGGTGGCAAAACTCAAATTGACTAATGTATTGAATAGACTAATGGTGCACATATGCTTTTAATGAAATAGGTAGGTGGAGTGATAAGGAGGAAATGAATGATGCTTAAATACATTCAATAATATTTACAAACTATTAATTGTATGCCATATTGAACCATGTACTATATTGAATGAGCATGTATAACCTTTCAAAACAACAATTTTTCACCTTGGAGACGACCAATAGGCACAACTTAGAAATGTATTTTTCCTAATAATCATAAAACATAACTCGACATACAAATTTTATTTATCAATAATAGCTTTAGGCTCTACACCCCCTAGGGGGAACGTAGGGCCTCCCCTTTTAATTTAAAAAAAAATCAAATAGCTTTTGTTTACGAACTTGATCACAAACGGGTAAAGTGGGGCAATCTACAACTGGTGCGCACCACCGGCGCAATGCAACTTTCCTTTTCTTTTCTTCCAAGTATTACTTAGACCTACTACTTAACCCAGGGTTAACTTGACTTGAGACTTTGTCATAGTAGGTTCACCTACTTTGGTACAGTCACCGCCATAAATAGAACCTTCCACGGAATCACTCCAATAGAAACAAAAACAGACGATCGAAGTTACTCCACGTTGCATACAACCAAAGGCTAAAATAAAGACATGTCATGGCCGGGAAAATCTCGAACGGAAAACACACGATTGTAAGGAGCGAAATAATAAAATAAAATTACTTGGAGAAGATGTCGTTATTGGAGTCGGTGAAAGTGCCGCTCCGGTGAACCGACTTTATTTCATGCTCATCTATTATTAAAAAAACAAAACAATGTTAATTAATAGTTAATTACTTTGCCTTTTTCATCTTTATAGCTGCCGACCTCGAGAACAAAAAGGTTAGCCTGCGTTCTGTTTATTTTTTTCGGGAGGGTTTCGGGAGCTCGCGAAGCCTCCGGTAATCTGTGTAATCAACGGAGCAATCCTTTCGAGCCTTGGAAGTTTGGAGAGAATTTGCAGCTTAAATCTCTTCTCTGTTAGCGCCATAGTAGTAAGTATATCAAATATTTTCTTGAAAATTTCTACACGAAGAGCGTATTTTTGTTTATTTTTCCTCCTCTTTTTCTGTCCGTTTTTTCTTGAGACCGTTTCAGGAATTACTGCTCAGGATTCAGCAAATTTTTCTTGTTTTTGGTTGAACTGTTTATCCTTTCATTAAATATTAAACAAATTAGGGTTTCAAATTCTGATTCGTATTTTAAAGATCTGCCAAGGTTTGTCCCTGTATTTGGTTGGCGGTATTCGTTCGATTTTTCCCAGTTGAAATTTTACTTTTAGTGTTTTCTTTTAACCTCTTCCGCAAGGAAAAGAAAAGAAACCAGTACAGAGGTAAATTTGCGAGCCACGAAAGAAAACTGATTCATGTTGTAGGTTCTGAGGAATGTGCTAAGGCCATAGTTTTGTTTTTGACGCAGACCTTTTGCAGGTGTCTTGTTGTGGAAGAACCTTTGAACGAGACTTTCTATTCCGTGTTGGACTTGAAGCAGTAGATCGAAAGAATGGCTCAAGAAAGCTGGAATAGAGGCCCCGATGGTACCGGATGCGAAGCCCCGGAAGGAATAAAGCTCTGCGTCAATAACTGTGGGTTCTTCGGAAGTTCTGCTACGAGGAATCTTTGCTCCAAGTGTTACAGAGATATCATATTGAAGGAAGCGCAAGCAACGTCGGCCATGGCTGCCGTTGAGAAATCCTTTGCGGTAGGTACTGTGGCGACCGATGCGCCGCTTGTGAGGCCGAATGTTGCCGAGCCAAGCCATGTAGAGCTTTCTCAGTCTGTAGCCGGCCCGTCTTCCTCTCAGGCCGTAGCAGATTCTGTTTCTCCGCCGCTGCCTCCCGAAACCCCTAATCGCTGCTTTTCTTGCAGAAAACGCGTTGGTCTAACCGGATTTAAATATAGGTGTGGAAACACCTTTTGCGGCTTGCACCGTTACGCCGAGAAGCATAGTTGCACTTTCGACTTCAAGACTGCTGGTCGCGAGAGCATTTCTAAGGCTAATCCTGTGGTAAAAGCTTCCAAAATTGACAAAATCTGAAATGATTTGCATCTTGTGTACTCTATTGAATCTCTTGGGTTGAACAATACCCTCGGTGTCTCCTGAGTTCGGTTGGTCGAACCTCAATTCCATTAAAATGCATCACAATTTCTTTTGGTCCTGCGTTTGGAGGATGTTCCAGTATTGATATGAGTGTTTCGGCCCATGGTGGTGATCTACTTTGTATAGTTCCCTGACCTCCACAGGTTAGGGTTTAGTTCATTTTTTGCTGCCATTTGAGACTTGTTAAGGAACGCTTTTTTAGTTCTCTGAATCAAGTATATGCAGAAGTTATTTTCATGAGTTCTTATAAATTGAATGTATGTTATCTGTATCCAGGAATTATTTCTAGCTATTTGGAATAGTATGTGGTATGTCATTGGTCCATATTTATTCTAGGACAACCAATTCGTTATTGTTTTTGTAGTTGTTTTGTTTATCATGGGAAACAGAGATACTTGAGTTAATGGTTGTAACTTAAATTAGAATGGGTTTAGACTTGTGACATTAGAGGAATCTCTGCATGTTTGTCTTTTTTTTCCAGTATTTCTGTTTTAATATTTACTTTTTCAATATGAAATAAATTTTATTTTGTTGGGGAAAATAACCATTAGTTTTAGAATGGTTGGAATTAACAGGAAACATAATTTGATGAGATTCTTGCAATGACGATAATAAGTAATTTATTTGATTAGGGCAAGTAAGTACAAATAGTTTTTGCAAATTAGGAGCTGGTTTTATTAAAGGTGCAGTTAGTCTGCAGATATCAGGCTTATAAATATATTGACAAACAGCTCCTTGTAATTTATTTGACTAGGGAAAATAAGTACCATTAGTTTTTAGTCTGCAGATATCAGGCTCCAAATATTCCAGCTTTATAAATATATTGATACACATATATTCATTTTGACGAGGGCGGTGAAGTTCTTGTAATGGTGATAGTAGGTAATTTTATTGAATAGGGCAAATAAGTACAATTAGTTTTTACAATTAGCAGTTGGTTTTATTAACGGTGCAGTTAGTCTGCCGATATAAGGCTCCAAATGTTTCACCTTTATAAATATATTGATGAACAGACAGACCCTTGCTCTGATACGATAGTTCCATGAAAGGTTTTCCAATGGCGATAGTAGGTAAGGTGAGGTTCTTGTAATGGTGAGAGTAAGTAATTTATTTGACTAGGGCAAATAAGTACGCAATTAGTTTTACAATTAGCAGTTGGTTTTATTAATGGTGCAGTTAGTCTGCCGATATTAGGCTCCAAATGTTTCACCTCTATAATTATATTGATGAACAGACAGACCCTTGCTCTGATATGACAGTTCCATGAAAGGTTTTCCTTCCCTTGAAACTATGCTAGTCCTCTGACCAACAGTAGAAGAAATTCCATTAAGCTCTTTTTTCCTGTGTTAGAAACTTCTTATCTTACACATGGCTATGAAGTTTTGCATGCCTTGTGACCAATAGATAAGAAACTCCTATAAGCCTTACACATGGCTATAGGTGAGAAGTTCTGTAAGACTTGCACATGGCTATGAAGGGCTCCGAAGCTATTCAAGAGATTCCCATAAGTTCTTGTATTATAAGTTAAAAGCTCCTAAAACATAAATAAATTTACTCCACGTTTATGATTTTAAAGTTTCTCTGGTGGTTAAGAATTTCTTATTTCAGGTCTTCTTGTTCAAGTGTCCTTATCTGTTAAGGGAGATGCACAAGATGTATGAATTCTTAAAGAATTCTTATTGACTACGAAATGCTTTAATATCTTTTGAATTTTGCTGAGTAATTGTTTTACCTTCCAGCCGAAGCAATGTTTTTGTAATTCTGAATTCATCCTCTGTCATTGCTATAGCATTTCAATTTTTGCGTGGCTAGGCAGCTAAACAAGAAATTCCCATTAAGTTCTTGTTTTCTCAGTTAAAAGCTCCTCGAAAATAAATAAATTCACACCATGTTTATGGGTTTAAAGCTTTTCTGGTGGTTAAGAAATTCTTGTTTTGGGTTTTAAGTGTCTTTTTCTGTTAAGGGAGAGGGACAAGATGTATGAATATTTAAAAATTTCTTATAGACTACGGAATGCTTTATATCTTTTGAATTTTGCCGAGTAATTGTTTTCCCTTGATTCTGAATGTATCCTGTGTTATTTTTATAGCATTTTAATCTTTGTGCCAACAATTCCACAATAAACTTACGCTGAATGCAACTGTTGTAGTCAAACCTAGTTCGTTTGATTCCACTGTGAATCAACACTTTTGTACTCATGAAGGCACCCTATTTCACAGTTAATACAGGAATAATGTTAAGTGTGCGATTAAATCTTTGCAGAGTCTGTTCTGCATTGTCGCTGAATTTGTTTTAATATTTGCTTTGTTTTCACAATGGATTTATAAATGCAGTCTGTTTTATAGTTATACAGGAGTATTATTGAGTTTGCATTTTTACCTTGTGCCTACGTGCTGAGTGCAACTGTTAATATTCAAGCCTAGTGCTCTCTGTACAGAGTTAGATTAATCTTTCCATGTTTGTTCTGCATTGGTATCGGTTTTCTTTCAATATTTGCTATAAATACATTCCAGAGAAAAAAATATAATTTATATTGGGTGAATAATAACAATTATTATTATTATTCAATAAGGGAAATTTTTTAATTTAGTTGTAAAATACCCAGAATTTTTGTAATGGAAAATCTGTTGTAGGGCAATTTATATGACCAGGGCAACTAAATTTGTTTTTGGTGAATAATAATAATTATTCAATCAGGGACAATTTTTATTTAGTTGGAAAATACCCAGAATTTTTGTAATGGGAAACAATTCATATGAACGTATGACGAGTTTTTAAATTAGCAATTGCAATTAGTAAGATAAGTTCTCTTTTGCCACAGGGAAAGAAATTCCGAGGAGTTCCTGGTTATGAAGCTTTGCAATTCCTGTAAGGTTTCTTAATTTTTACCTGGCCTATAAAGCTTTGCAGTCCCCTTAGCTATCGGGGAATGAAATGTCAAAAGCCCTTGTTGCCTCTAAGCTTTGCAGTCCTGAGCAATAGGAATGAAAGGTCAAGAAGTCCCTGTTTTCTCTAGTTAAAAGCTCCTTAATTTTGACGAAAGCAAGAATGGGAAAATTTATCCTCCTGGGCGATAGGGTTTTAATGTTTGGAATTCTAATTTACTATGGAAATGTTGTCTTTTGAATTTGGCTGGAGAAAGTGTTTTACTTTTCAGTGAAATGTTATCTTTTGAATTTGGTTGTACTGTAAATGTCTGGGAGAAACTGTTTACTTTTCAGTGAAGCCTGTTTTACGGTTATGGTTTTAAGGGAGTATGATTAATTGTGCATTTTAATATTGTTCCACGTAAGTCTAGTGCATTCGATTCCAGTGTGAACTAAATCACAGTCCTGTATCACTATTGGTAAATATATTGGCGTTAATACTGTTACATAATTAATTCTGCATTCATGGATATCTACTAATTATTCATGTATATATTAATTCTGCATTTTAATCTCCTTCCATACACAACGTAGTTTAATAGAATGGAATTGTTATATTCAAACCGGGAGCCTGTGTGTTTCTACACTGATATTTTAACTTTGTCCCCAACATCTCCCGCATGATACACGGGGAAGAAGGGGACACATACGTACATACTGTAGAGGCCCCTGCCCAGATCTTTATGATTGGGTAAGCCCTTAGACAATCTTCTATAGACATTTTCACACTTACATACATTCTATTGGGGCCTTATTTATTTATGGGGCGACTATTTACGATATAGTATAGAGGCTGTTGATTCCATTGCTATTATATAGTATAGAGACTGTTGATTCCATTGCGCCATTTGTTGATAGAGGAAAGACTTGATTGAGAATTGGAGGGCCTGTATCTATTGAATGATTAGAATGATTGCCCCTTTAACATGCATACTGTTCCGTCGCCAACGATATGTACAATCCTCCACCCTTGCTCCCCTTCCACTATTAGTAGAGGATAGGGGCCCTACATTGTGTGGAGGGATGGCCATATACCATCTCCATCCATATAGTCGGGAGGCATCGACACATCTATATAATAAATTGTTGATTCATGACCATAATGTATATAGATACGGTTTTTGAAAGCCATTTCTTCTTATGGAGCCTCCTCTATATATGGAAAACAATGGTCCATATTTTTTTTTTTTTTTTGGGGCGGGATTCACAACTACAAGGAGATAAGTATGTTGCTTAGAAAATGAAGGTCAAGAGTAGTTTGGAATTTTATGATATCTGGAATATTGTAAATGGCCCTCACGGTAAAACTTTATATAATATCTAACTTCATAGGCAACAACCCATTCTTAACACCCCAATGTTTGGAATGTTGTAGATGGCTTTCTGCCTAGGCATTAATGTCATTGTGGATGGCTTTCTCGCTAGGCATTTAAGTTGATCAGCAATGCAGATATGATGGAGCTAATATAAAAAAGCTCATTTTTATATTTGATGTAATAAATGAAGTTCAACCTTATATGAGAAATACAAAAGCCAACCAAACTAGCTTTGGACAAACTGAAAACAATGTAGGAATCAACACAATTTTAATACTGTTCTTTATATTTACATCCAACTACTTAGCGACAAACTCGAGTCAAATGATTTTTTTCAAGGATGAAATTGTTGAAGATAAAATCTTGCACCCATAGTTGATTTGTGCAAAATATATCTGGATGATAACACACCTTGCATTAATAATTGATTTTGTGCAAAATATATTGGGATGCCTATGTCATAAGTTTATAAGATTAACCATTTGGGTAACAAATCAAGGCCTCTCATCAAGAACAAACAAAACAGAGTGATTTTTTTTTTCAAGGATAACATCCAACTTAATGTCCTCTTGAAATATAGGTTTGATATCAAAATCTATGATAGTTGATCATTTTGTGGAGAAAACATATGGTAAAATGAAGGGATTTCATTATTCACAAGGATTGCACGATTTCAATACCATTGTTTTTTCAGTCCACACTTGAATCCTTGATAAATTGAAGAGAAGCGAGCAAAAGATCTATATTACAATTGTGATAGCAAGTGGAGCAAGGGACATAAATGTCCTAAGAAAAAAATGTTCTGCATTGAAGGGCTCAATGAAGAGGATTGTGAGATTGATGTTGAAGAATTGCAGCCATTTCTCGCAATGTAATTTTAAGCTTTAGCCCCCACTTACCCTTAATGTCGTTGGTTTTGCGAAGAACAAAGGGTGTTAATAGTGATTGATTTTGTAAGTACTTTTAACTTCATCAATCATAAGTTGACCTTGCACTTAAAAGTTTCAGGGCATAGTGGAAGATGGACATAAAGTTAGCTATTTAGGAAATTGTCATAAGATTAAACTATTTATGGGAGATTACATTCTAAAGAGCCCCATGTATGCCATTTCAATGGGAGGTGCAAATATTGTGTTAGGGCTCCAATGACTTACTACCTTGGAAATTGTTGAGATGAATTTTTAGGATTTGTTCATGCGGTTCTATTTTGAAGGGAGAAATTTTGAGCCGTGCGGGATGAAGGAAAAAGTTACACGGTGATTTGTTATCAAGTGCATAAGATGCTTAAGAAGGGTGCTAATGGGTTTGTGGCACAACTATTTCCACCGAAGCCTAATCATAAAAAATCCTATATCATCATATCTGCAAAAATTATTAATCAACACTCAATTATTTTTAGGGATATGCTAAAGTGGTTAACTCTCAAAAGAGTTTGTGATCATTTTATTTTACTAGTACCAAAAAGCCAACCACCTAATATTCAACCTTATTGCTCCCTTTATCTACAAAAGAGTAAGATTGAAAACATGGTACAAGAGGTGTTGGAAGAAGGTATTATTCTCCATAGTCAAAAGTGTTTACTCTTCTTCGAGTGGGGATGGTGCAAAATAAGGTTAAAGGTTGGTACATGTGTCTAGACTACATGGGTTCAACAAATGGAGAGTAAAATATAAGTTTCCTATTCCTATCATTGAGGATTTTCAAATAGGATATCATCAAATCAAAATTCGTGATGAAGATATTCATAAAACAATATTTAGGACACATGAGAGCCATTATGAATTTTGGTAATGCCTTTTGGCATGACAAATGCACCATTTACATCTCCAAGTTTGATGGATTCAATATTTCAGCCATTTACGTGAGTTTTTCCTAGTGTTCTTTGATGATATCTTAATCTACAACAAGACATGAGAGGAACACTTACATCATGTCAATAAGCTTCTTGACAACTTTGTTGAACAACTCCACCTTCATTCCAAACCCTCTAAGTGAGTTTTGGAGTTAGGGAAGTAGAATAGCCGGGTCATATCGTTTCTCATGAATGATGCGAGCTCCAAAACAATTTCATCCAATCTTCATGTTATTAACATTCAAAAGCATTTATACAACCTAGTTCACTGTTTTAGTGGTCTTGTTCTAGCCATATCCCCTAATTCAAATAGTGATCTCTTGATCATTAATGGAAAATCAAACCTTCATCATCAAATACATTGTCTCCTACATCTCCTACAATGCTCCATCAACCTTGCCAGGTTCAAGAAATCATAATACAATTTAATTCTAGCAAACCTGTCCTTTAGTGATTCTTACTAGATTTTGGCCCCTAAATCAACCAAATTTGGTTTCTAGGCTTCACTAACTCCTTTAGGCCTCTTATACTCTCTTTCCTAGCTTATTTCAACATTATACACTTATCAAATGGGTTGGAATTGAGTGATTAATCACTATTTCCTAAATGACTTTAAGACTTACTTAAAGAGTCCTCATGAACAATCAACTCGAATTTACATGAATGGAACAACTCTATAAATTTCACAATGAACTCAAAGCTTTCTCAAATACCCTTTTTGACAATGGTAGTGTGTAGCAAGTTCCATGACCCAACTCTTTGAATCTTTCCTTCAAACTTTTTTTTTTCACCTTCCTAATACCATGCGAACCTTACTAGCTTGGTCGAGACTCTCTCAAGCTTTCCTCTTTATACCGGAAGAATGAAAACACACCCCAAACATATCTCGAGTACCCATTAAATAGTTTTATAAGTGTGAGAAATTTCAAACCTTAAGGCTATCTCTAAAACTCTCTCCATGTTGTTAAATGACTCACTTTTCTAGCCCTTGCCGTGCTCACTTGTGCTTTTTGAGGACTAGTAAAGAAATATCCAAATCTAATCAATGAACACTTAAAATTCTTTCAAAATCTTAAAACAGACTTTATTACACGGTAGTATCTTACCAATTTCAAACCAAAAGTCGATGATATGAAGCTCAGACATCAAAACCCTAGGCACAGTGTCGAGTTAGCTCGAGAAGACAAATAAGCTAAGAAAATATGTTGTAATGGATTTCAAACGTCAAAAGGTTGCCACCATGGTTGTCTTGACCTTCTTATCATTCCTATTACGTTATGGAGATCCCATGCACTAAATAAATCTTTCCCACATTAAGTTAGTTATCAATGATGTAGAGAAATCGGGGTTTTAAACTCCATATAATCAAGAGTTTTACAATGACATGTATAAACATATTCTCAACCTTAGATGATGTGAGAATCATTTTACGGATAGTGATCTCCTTCTTCCTGCAAATGGATTCATTGCACATATTGATCTGATCCAACCAATCTACCATCCTATCATGCACAATTCAATTTCTATAAGTTTTCAGGTTACGGTGAAAATGATAGCATAAATCACCTTTCTAGCCATTCATCAACAAACCAAACCTTTTCCACCTCGTAGTTCCTTCCTCTACGGTTTCACCATCGGGGATTCCATATGATGTATCAAGAAGCTAATAAATCACTATATTATAGTCATATACTAATGCAGCAACAACCATGCAAAGGTATTCACACTTTGCTAACAATGCATTTGTTCTCGGAAGAACTTCAATTTGAGGATTTAAAGTCACAAAACTTCATTATTCACTAGAAAATGCACTAATTCATTGTCATGTACAATACACCATGCTTAAACCAATACCTTCATAATCAAAAGTATATCATTTACTAAATGGACTCCAAGAAATGTCTCTTACATGCATACCAAAGGAAATCACTTTGAATTTTAAGTCGGACATATGTATCTAGAACTCAAAACCATGAGAGGAATGATTAGTCCTTGTACTTAAAAGTAGAGTTATCACATACAAAAACATATGCATTATACAAATTTCAAGGTGCATCTGACTTCCACCTCCCTCTTCCACGAGGAATGGTGTTCAAACCGACTCCTCTACACACACATATTCGAATTCTCTCATGACATGTAACTACCACTGGAATGTAACTATCCTTCTAAAAGTCATAATGATTCATTATGCCTTCTCTACCCAAAATCGAGTAGTTTTTACAACATTTGCACACATATAATGACTCATGCTAGACTTATTCACTACCCTAAAACTCCTGACATGTCTAGACTCATTACACCTCTAGACTATCAATTCCTCTTTCCTCACAACTACATACATATTCAAAATTTGGATTAACCTTTAGGAGGGAAAACCTCCAATTTGAAATTTTGAATTACTCACTCACTCAAACCTCCCTTTCATGACTCCATACACTTTAAGCTTCCAACTTAACCTCATATCCTTGAGAATTTGCATTTTGAAGTGTCTTCTTAATGATGCTCTGCAATGATGAAGGTGTAAAAGTGGATCATCACAAGATCTAGGCCATGGTGGTTTGGAAGATACCTAAAACCTATGAAACTTTATGGGCTTCTTAAGGCTTACATGTTATTGTGTCGATTTGTGAAGAATTATGGTAGCATTACAACACCACTAACACATTTATCAAAGAAATACTCTTTTCATTGGAATGAGGAAGAAACCCAAGCATTTGAAACATTGAAGAAGGCCATGTGTACCACTCCAGTTCTAGCTACCCCAAATTTCTCCAAAACCTTCATTGTCAAATGTGATACTTTAGGGTGTGGCATAGGTGTAATACTCATGCAAGAGGGATGTCCCATTGCATTTGAGAGTCAACTCAAAGTTAAGAACCTATCAAAACTAACTTATGAGAAGAAAATGATGGTTATTCTTCATGCAATCAAACAATGGAGACAATATCTCATGGGTCATCACTTGAGGTGAAAACACATCATGAAAATTTAAAATACTTTTTGGGGCAACAATTATCATATAAAGAACACAAAAGCTGGGTCACAAAACAGTTGTGTTATAAATTTGAGATCATTAGAAGAAAGGAAAGGTAAATGTAATAAATGGTGTCCTCTATCTTGGAGAGATGAGTCTCAAAAGCATTATTATATTTCACGTCCATATTATAGGTAGATTGGGTCAATTAGGAAAGATCAAAATGACAGAATGACATAGATAACCAAAATATCATTCGAATCTCCAACAAGATTCAAACATTTTAGAAGAATTTATATGGAAAAGAGATGTATTGTGGTAAAAGTATCAAATTTACTTATCACGAAGAACTCTAACCTTAAAATTCAAGTTTTCTCGGAGCTCCACGCTTCTCCGGTGGGTGGCCATTACGGATTCTTGAAAAATTATCACAAAATTAATCATGATTTCTTCTAGGAAGGTTGAAAGGTAATGCCCATAAATTTGTGGCAAAATGTTTGATGTGTCGTGTAAGAAGGGAGAAACTATTAAGACACATGTCTTATCCAACCTCTATCTATTCCTAGTGAGCGATGGGTAGATGTTTCCATGGATTTCATCACACGATTGTCAAAAATCTAAGGAGAAAGGTATAACGATAGTGGTTGTGGATAGAATAAAAAAATATGCTATTTTTTTTGCCTTGTCACATCCCTTTATAATGAATAAAACCATCATATCTTTTATGGATATATTTCAGAAATTACACAAGTACATCCAAGATTATAGTTAGTGATCGCGACCATATATTTATTACTAATTCTTGGATTGATTTATTCTCATGTTTGGGTACTCAATTGACTCATAGTTCATCATATCATCCCTAATACGATGACCATGCTGAGGTAGTAAACAAATGTTTGGAGGGGTATCTTTAATGATTTTCTTCAGATAAGTAGGAGACACGAGTTCATGGCTATTACTGCAAAATGGTGGTATAACACTTCATTTCATACCTCATCCAAAATGTCTCCATTCTTGGCATTGTATTGTTACCATCCACCATCCCTTACCTCCAACTTGAGGGTCCAACCTAAAGTGAGAGTAGTTAAAGAGCACATTCAACACCAACAAGAGGTACTCTCTAGCCTTAAAGAGAATTTGGTAATGATACAAAAATATATGAAACAACAAACTGATCAACACCATAGTGGGCAAATATTTAAAATTGGAGACTCTGTTTTTGTGCGATTACAACCATAAAAAAGCTATATTTAAAACAACAAAATAATACAAATTCACCCAAATACTATGGCCTTTATCAAGTGTTGTAAAAAATTGGTAGCGTGGCATATAAACTAGAGCTTCTTCACTAACTAAAATACATCTAGTTTTCCATGTTTCTTGCTTGAGGAAGGTCATTCAACAGAAAATGTCTTACCATTCGTGTTACCCGAGCTTGATGAGGATGCATCGTTTTGGAGCCTAAAGGAATTTTGCAAACACACATTAAGAAGTTGAGGATAAGGGTCATTATCGAGTATCTGATCAATTGGAAGAATTTGGACATTGAAGATGCAATGAGGGAAGATTAAGCATTCAGTAGCAACATCCAAAGATTATTGACATTGGGGACAATGTTGCTTTGAGGAGGGCATGCTATGCCCTTAATCTTAAGTTATAGATCAAGATATATATGTTCGACTTATGGCCACCATAAGCTCTTATCATGCCATATCACATTTATTTGTGCTTCCATATGCTTAGTAGGCCATCATTGGTGCTTTGCATAACATATTATGCTATATATAGGAGTTAGTAACTAGTATATGATCATCATATCAAGCATTTGAACCTTATTTTATGGTTTTGAGGATGCCCCCTCGAAGTGGCTAAGTCATTCTACTTGCACATTGAGATATTTTTTCTCCATTTTGGTGTTCTATTGCTGTTGATATCTAGATATATCTAAGTAATTTCATTACACAACTCACATGTAATTTCTTCTACGAATCCAAACATCCTCACTCAATCAAACCATTAATCCCACATTGGTTGGTTGGCTTGGTCTGTGGTAACATAGAAATCCCAATTTATAATAATCCTTATGCCAATAAATGTGACTCCACAATGGAAGTGACCCTCTTACTAGGATAATGGTTAGTCGGATGTAGGATGAATATGATTGCTTTCTTAGCTTTCTCCTCTCTTCCCATATAGATTCAAAAGTCTAAAAAAATATGTAAATTTAACTCTTAATACATGCCTTACTACCTAATGGATATGCCTTTTCAGTGCATCTTGAAATTGTTTCCATGACTCTAAAAACATTGGTTTGTTGGCCTCGGTTCACAAGAACATAAAACTTCAATATAACATGATCCTTATGCTCATAAAGGTGACACCCCTAATGGAAGTGGCCCTCATATTAGCATATGGTTGATTATTGGTTGAGATGAATATGTTTGTTTTCTCAATCTTCTCCTCTCTTCCATGGCTTCAAAAATTCCAAAAAATTGTGTAAAATTGCCTCTAAATATATGATTCACTACCCAAGTCGACTATTTTTTTTTGCTTAGGTTACCTAGGGAGAGGGCACTAGCTCTTTGTGGCATCACCAACCCACACCGGCCATGGAACCATCTAAGGATGGAATTTTAAGCTCTCGGCTAGCCCACAGATTAAACCACATTATCGTGGTGCCCTATCACCAGGGTATCCAAACCGTCGGTAGTAGGCCACCTTAACACGGAGCCAAGATTTGAACCTTGGACCTCCCAATTACTAGGAGACCCAATAACCATTACACCACTACACATTATATAAAGTGCTTATGTTTACCTCTCCTGGCAGTGTCAGGACATGCCTCATCGCATTGAACACAAGATTCATGCCTGCCCCCGACCTCCGTCGCATTGAACACCAAGCTGGCTTGGTACCATGCCGAGAGCCACCTCCCCCACCGAAGCAACTGAACCGCCCGACACTGCCTAGCCAAGTAACGACAAGCTATATATGCGGCCAGCTTGGGGATTTGACCCCAAGACCTCCCACATATAACACACATTCCCCACCACTAGGGTAAACCGAACGGGATAAAAGTGGTTATGTTTACCTCTCGTGGTAGTGCTAGGACATGCCTCGTCGCATTGAACATAGGTTTCATGCCTGCCCCTGACCTCTGTCACATTGAACACTAAGCCGATTTGACACCATGCCGAGAGCCACCTCCACCACTGAAGCAACTGACCCATCCAACATTGCCTAGCCGAGTAACGACGAGCTATAGAGGTGGCGCCGGCAGGGATTTGACCCCAAGACCTCCCACATATAACACACATTCCCCACCGCTAGGGTAAACTAAACGGTCTACCTAAGACAACTATGACTCTTCATTCAAACTTGAAATTTCTTCTTCGACTCTAAAAGTCTTCCTTGATGAAAAAATCATCCCACATTGGTAGATTGGCTTGGTCCATGGTAATATATAAACCCCAATATATATGAAAGACTAGAAATAGAGTTAACATTTTCAAGAGAAATGTGTGGGGGTGTTGCTAAATTAAGTGTATATGTTAGAACCCTTTAAGGAAGAGAAAGTTATAACTAAAAGATAATAAACGTATCAAGAGAAAAATACATTTAATGGATCATGAAAAATTCCTTTTCCATCATATATTGATGGAAGTTATGTTTAATTATTACCCTTTGAATATTAATATTATCAAAACTAAATATGTATGTAATATTAATTACCCTTTAAATATTAAGATTATCACAACTAAATATATCTTTAATATTTTAGAATTTCATAATTACCCTTTCAATATTAAGATTATCAAAACTAAATATATCTTTAATATTTTAGAATTTCATAGTCACCCATAATTCCCGAACACTTTGAAGCAATCTTTTAAAAATATATTACATATTTTAGTGTATTATGAGAATCTAAATTAATTGAATGTTCATCCAATTAAAAGATTAAAATAAAAACCAATGACCATTAATCAAAACATATAATTTGTTAAGGTCCTCACATTTATTAATTATGATTGTTTTTAGGAAAAAAGCTAAATACGGTCAACCACCATACAATTTACTATTGGGCTGCCCTTTATATTAATTAAAATAAAAGAGAGTTACATAGTAAGGGGGTGACCAGATAATACACGGTCCCACAAAATGCCAAAAAGGAAACAAAAATGCTATGAGGGCACCGAGAAAACACTACGCAGGCTTACATTAACACACCCATTGGGAAACCGGAGAGAAAAAAAAATGAACATTATGCACATGCCACGACGCACTAGGAGGAAGAGGATCATCCCAAGGAGGGATGAAAACTCCATTATCGGGATCGGTGGATAGAGGATCCACCGCCACTTTCCCGATTGGGATATCGCATTTGAAGAGGCACCATAATTCCCCAATCGGGGCGGAGATCTAGGGAATGTTTGA
This sequence comes from Taxus wallichiana var. yunnanensis, assembly GCA_018340775.1. Lineage (NCBI taxonomy): Eukaryota > Viridiplantae > Streptophyta > Pinopsida > Cupressales > Taxaceae > Taxus > Taxus wallichiana. The sequence goes on along the minus strand of CM031237.1, from coordinate 990,068,727 downwards.
GTTCTTTGGCGGAGGATATCCCCATCATGGAGTGCCAACAACACCTTTCCCTTGTGGGGATGGGCTCTAACCTTGTCCCGAGAGAGGATGGGGTAGAAGGCGGCGTGCATGGAGGGAGAGTGGTGACTTCTTGAGTGGCTCCTTTGACGAGGGCTGTAGTAGGCGGACGGAGAGAGGCGGGCCAGGTGGCGAAACTAAGGATCGGATGGGACCACCTCGCTCATCGTGTATGGTGCACTACCCCAGTGATCCAGGAGCTCCTGAAGGTGTGCAAATTCCAAAGCAAATTTGGCAGTTTGATCTTGAATCTGTAGGCGAACAATCGACAAAGTAACCACCTTATAATTAGTAGAAAAATTTATAACTTAATGATCTTGCTTGAAAATGAAAGCATTGTGAGATTTCGAGATATGAAATAAAATACATGCAAAAAAAATGCCACAGATTAGCAATGTATGTAGGCCATGGGCTAAAGTCACCGAATAAAGCAAGATGCCACAGGAAAAATTTAGGGTGATAAGGTTGGAACAATGAATGGATCCATTTCCAAATAACTTGGGCACGCAGGCAAGACCAAAAAGGTGTAGGAATGACTCAGGGATGGAACAAAAGGGAAATTCGAGAGAAGGAATACCGATATGCCAAAGCCTTTCACCTACAGGAAGCCCCTGATAAACAAGACACCAAAGAAAATGGTTAACTTTGGGCTCCAGAAGAGGGTTCCAAGTACGGGAAAGCCTATGGAGCTAGGTAGATGAAGCAAAATGCAACCCCCATCAATCATTGAGTTTATCAATGGCCGAGAGAGAGAGGACATAACAGTTGGTAGATGGTCCGAGTGTTGTATCTAAGGAACGTGATATCTTGATTCCACCGCTAGTCACGCCACCAAGCCATCGAAGGTTGGAGGTCAAGTTTATGTAGCATAACATCTGGAAGGAGCTCTTGAATTTTGATTGATAGAAGGTCTGAATTGTTCAGCTAAAATTTAGTTTTGAGCTCGGGCCAAGGAAGGCAGTCTCTTGTGCACAAGATCCTGGATGGTATGAATGCCCTTGCGATAAATCTGAATGGCTTTAATGCCGGGGTTTCCGCTAGCGGCAAAGAGACTTCATCGATAATAGGAGACCACCAGATGTTCTACGAATTAAAGGAAATGCCGGTGCGAAAACCATTGCCAATCCATCTCATGAGTGGCTTCACCTGCTCAAAGGCTTTCCATGTATTATTGAAAACAAAGGTTCCAATAATTTTAATTGGAACAAAAGTAATGATGAGAAAATGCAACCCAATTCCACTCCAACACTTCTTACCACAGGGAGCTCCAGAAGAAATACAATTTCGTAATTTTTTTTCCAAGCTTGCGTGCCCGAGAGACATTGAATAATCCATTTGGTGCACAATGCAACACTTTGTTTGTAAACATCAATAACTCCCATGCCACCTTGAGCTCGCGGAAGACAACACACATCCCAGGCAACACGGTGAAACCCAGCTGAACCAGAACTTTTACACCAAAGAAAGTCCCAAAGCAGCTTGGCTAGCTAGATTGAAGGAAGTGCGAGAAGGACACCAACAATCAAAATAATAAACATGAGTAGTAACGAGGATCTTAGTGCACACTTGAAACTTACCAGCAAGAGAGAGTAGTTTGGAGGACCATTTGGTAACTTTCTGCTCAACTCCGGGTAAGAACATAATTCCACAAAGTCACAGAGTTATTGTCAAAGGAAAATGGAATGCCAATAAATTAGAACTACTCTCCATGAACTATCCACTTCTAGGGGTAAGCATGAAGCCAAGCCGACAAAGGTAAACAACTCTGATGATAACCCAGAGTTTTAGATAACTAAATATTGGATCGAAAGACAAACAAAAGCTGTTAAGACAATCAAAGATGACAACAACACTCTGTTTTAAATTTGCAAGAGCAAGGAAGGAATCATATGTAAAGTTCCCATTGATAAGTTGAGTTGCATGGTCTGGAAGAATAATACCCCGGATTCGGCCTTGGGAAGCTTGATGGGAAATTAAGTATCCTAGGGCATCAACAATAAGCATAAACAAAGCCGTTGTAATAGGAACCCCTGTCTAATAGAACCGAAGAGACAAATGGTAGTAGAATGGAAATCATTAATGGTGAGATGAGTAGAAGCATTTGTGAATATTGTTCTCACAACAGACCAGAAGAATTCACCGAATCCCAAGTGATGCAGGAGCATTAGGAGCTTGTGAGGTCTAGAGTTATAATAAAATGGGTCAAATTATGTTGGTCAATATGTAATGAGTGAATATGTGTGTATGAAGGCAATAATGTTTGTAAATGTTGTAATTACATGTATAGGAGGTTGTAATTAGTGATTTTCATGCCTAATAAGGCTATTAATGAATAATTATGAGTTGTAATGTTGTTGTAACCGAGATGAGAAGGCTTAGGAAAGAGGTTGGCCTGATATTCCAAGTGTAGGAGTTGTTGAGTTAGTATAGGAGTTTGTTTAGGAGTCTAAACTTAGTCAAGATACACCTATTCATAGGTGATTCAAATGTAATGGAGGTAGAACAATGGTTCTTGAGATGCATGTAAGATGTTTGGAAGATGTAATTTAACTCTGTTTGAAGGAATTTAGCATGTTTCCAGTGATCATGATGGAAACCTTTCTGGACAATGAGGTACAAACCCTCGAGTCCTCTTTAAAGGTTAAATTGCTTCTAATTGCTAATGTGCAAAAAGGTTCTGCAGCTAATGTGGATCACAATCATAATTTTAATGATTCTTGAAACCGTGTAAAATGATTTTTATAGACAAATGTGTGTCCTCGGGCTTGTTTTAGAGATTTGCATATCTTTTGATTCCCTTGATGAAATTAGCTATAATTTGTAAAGTTTCTCTGTCTTGGCATGGATTAGAAACCCCCAAATATTGTGGCGATTGGTCATCTATAGGAAAGATCTATATGATAGTGTTTTCAAGCTCATTTAACAAGTTACATCGTATAATTAAAAACATATAAAGGGTAGAGTAATCATTTATGTTTGATTTTCTTCATTATGGAGGATAGAATAAGGTTATATTGACGTGTTTGAATGGTTTTAGGGGGAGTCTATAGTAGAATTGTCTTCATTTGAGTATAGCATGACTGTATGAGCTGGTAAGACTGAAATAAGTCACTAGAAAGGGTTACAAGAAAGGTGAAAAGGTAAATTAGTTCTAGAACAGCACTTGAAGGATCTTGGACACCTTGATCATGATGAAGATTTTGTTAAACAATTAAGCATGCTATGGAACCCTTCAAATTCCATTTAAGACCTTGAATAGGGCATATATCAACTATGAGAAGCTTGAGGGGCAGAGTGCTACAAGCTACCTTGAAGACCATTGCTTAAGTATTCATAAGTGAGTCTAAAACTTTGGTTTGATGTCCCGAGCATGTTCAACCAGGTGGAAAAGGTCTTGTGACTCACCATTGGAGAGGAAGTCCATTGTGATGTAAAGTGCATGGTAAGAGAACTCAAGATGTATGTGTGTCAAGAACCCTCATAAATGGATTTATAACATGAAATTGTCTTGCATGTGAATTATAGGAGACTTACATATTGGGAAGGCATTGATGCAGTGATCAAAAAGTGATCACCTCTGATCAATTGATATCAGGTAAGCCCTTCTAGTGGTTTGTCTTTCATGTATGAGTATGCTTTAGGTCTCAATATACCTCAAGGTCTTAGGAGGATACAAAAAGTGCATAAAACCTCTTGAACATGATCCTCGAGTAGGGGAGGTGTGAGTCAGTCTTCTAGAGAAGGTTTGAGCTCTTGACATTAAGAGACCAACTTGGTGAATGTTAAACCTTCAAATTTAAAGTCCAAGAGTGAGTGGAGACCCTGCATTACCAAGGCTTTCGACATAGCTAAAATGAATGGCCATTTAATTCAATCATAAGCTTTTTCAAAATCAATTTTAAGAAAAAGTGGCTTCTGCGACGAGATACTGTCCATTCCATTCCTTCCCAAAAGGTAATAAGATTTTCTGGAATAAATCGTCCTTTAACAAAACTAGTTTGCTCGGGCCAAACAATATTAAGTAAAATATCAGCAACCCGGAGAGCCAACGCCTTAGCAAGAATTTTGTAAGAAACATTCAATAGAGTGATCAACCAATTATGAATCTTCTCGGGATCACCTACTTTAGGAATAAACTTGATGTTGCCTTGGTTGATGAAACTTCCCAGCTGAGCGGGTTTGCAAAGCTTCATTATAGACCCAAAGCAGATTAGGTCCAACAAAATACCAGGTTACTTCATAGAATTCAAAGGAATCCATCCAAACCCAGAGACTTGTCATCTGCAAGATAGAGTAAAGCTGCATGAAGCTCATCTAGAGAAAGAGGGGCATCACAAGGGACATGATCTCTGGCGAGAGTTGAGTAGGCACCACATCAATACATTTTTGTAAGGCATAAGTTTTCTCAATTGAATCCTCTTGAGCTTGAAAACCAGATGATAATGCTTGAACAAAAGCATAAGTGATCTCTGGTAGCTCAGTAAGCTGTTGGTGAGAGTCATAAATGGATTTAATATGTTACCGAGTATGTCTAGCTTAGAGGGATTTGAAGAAGCTTTTGGAGGCTTTGTCTCTCACCTGAAGTCAACAAATTCTCGAATGGATATCATCACCGCAAGATGAATGAAGATCAATGAGCTTGAGCTTATGGTGGATCCTGACAACTTGGATTTGAAGATGAGAATCAAAAGGATTAGATTCGAGAAGCAAAGTGATTCTTCTGATTTCTTTGTACAAAGCCGAATCGGCCCTTCTTCAAACCCAAGAAAGATGTTTACCAAACCAACGGAGGAACTTGGTGGTGTTCTAAATCACCACCTCCCACCACGCAATCTAGCTGGTAGCATAAGGTGGACATGGCACCATATTCTAGATTTTGAGATGAGATGGATTACTCCAGGGTGACTCAACAAAGATACATTAAGAAAGAATTGAGTCTGGGCACGTTGGGTGGGTCCCCTTGCCAGACAACCTTAAATGTAATCATATGGTGATATGACAAAAGCACTTCAGGCGAGACCTTGATAATGATAAAGCCATGCGTGTTAAAATTAAAGAAGGGTTCTTTGTGAAAGAAGAGCACGATTGAGGCATTTTAATACCCGATCATATCCTTCTCGGAGGTTAGTCCAAGTAAACCAAGTTTGGTCCATAAATTCCATCCGTCGGTTGAGTAACGGATCGAGAAAGGTCCCAACAACTTTTAAAATAATACTAAGCTACACGTTCACCGAGACACCAACACATTGGGAGTGTGCCACATTTATCATCCAGATGCTCCACCATATTAAAGTCGCCACAAACTAACCAATAAGCAATGGGTAAGTTATCACCTAACCATCTCCATAATAAAGTTCTATCGGGGCCTTCATTAGGTGCATAAACATTGAGAATACCAAAAGAAATATCATTAATATTCATAATCACCCAAACCACCCTATTATTTGGGTCTTGGCCCAAGAAACAATTAATGCCAAAATTTATGATGCAATGGAAATGCTAGCTCCACTCTCGCCATCAATATGCTTGAGCATGGAAGTGCACAAAATTAGGGGCAATACACGTCAACGTAGTCTGAAGCAAAAAACCAGAAATCTTGATTTCCTATAAGCAAATAACATCTAAACTGCTAATTAAATGGAAATCCAAACAAATAGAGAATTTTCGTGAGGGCTCTGTTAGACCCCAAACATTCTAAGACATAAAATTCATGAAAAATTAGACATATCAAACTCCCCCTACCCATCTGGAATTCCATCCTTGGAGCCGAGAACGACGAAGTTGTTGGCAAGAAGAAGCTAGTCTGAATCATTATGCTCAACTTGAATGGAGTGACGTTTGGCCCCATTTACTCCCCACGTGCCATGCACAACCTCCCAAGGAGGAATGTGTGAGTGTTGCAATGTAAGAGATGTTGATACAACATTCCTAGTATTATTTGAATTTTTCGAATAACTTGACTTTGTGAGGTTGTGGATGGAATGGAAGCCAAAGGGCTAGGTTGTGGCACTTCGGAGGCTCATTCCTGAGATGACAGTGGGGAGGAAGAGGATGGAGGTAGAGCTTGAACATAAGCCTTCATCCCCAAATTATTCTTGGAAGCAACCACCTTCCACCATCATCCTGGGACCAACCTCGGTCTTGACTTTGAGGGTTGCACAAGTAGTGAGCTTAGAACGGGCTAAATGGGGACAATCTCGAATGTGATGGTCCTGGGCACTGTAAAAAACACGTATTGGGAAGGTTAAAGTAAACATTTAACCTTTATACTCATATAACTATAATGGGCTATAAAATACAATATTGTCCCATATAATCCATCCTTCCATGGATTAAGCAATAATATAGGATAGGGGATGCATTTCCTCCTCGACCTAAAAATTCAAATCCTTTCTTTTTCTTTGATGTAGCTCGTAGTGTATGCGATTTTTTTAGTATTTATCCAAGAGAGGTAGATGAAAAAGGGTATAAGGGTTTGTGAAATAAATCATAGGTTTACTAAAGAGGTAGATGAAAAAGGGTATAAGGTTTTGTGAAATAAATAATAGATTTATGAAAATTCACCTCCAAGTTCAACTATTGAGATCAATGCATAATGCCTAGTCATATTACTAAGAAATGGGTCCATGGATTTTCTTGGCTACCTTTTTATAGGTCCTTAGGTTATAGGGTCTATCAACAAGTAAGGTGACAAAAAGTGGTACATCCATAAGGTTTTAAATGTGCCATCATGTGCATAATGATTTCATTTAATCCCTATTATGAGATAAATGCCACATGGTGGTGGTTTTCTCCATTAGGAATGCATTAAGTGAATTTTTTTTTGAGTGTGCAGTAATCCTTGTAGTAGTGTATGTTTGTTTTTGAGGAATATGGTTTCTTCTTATTTTGTTGTTATTGATAGTGTTTTTTAATTTTTGTTTGCTTTATGCATAATATAAATGAAAATATTTAAGGTTTTTGATGTGGAAAGAGTGCAAATCAAACTTGAGATACTCTCTAAATAAAGCTAGCGATCATCCAATCTTGCCCAAAATAAATAATATTGAGAAAAGGAATGGCTAAGTACTAGCCATGCGCAAAGGATGACACCATGAGAAAAGGATGCACACATGTAAGAAGGGTTAGTGCGTGAAGGTTCACGCATGGGCATACAAGGTTGAGACTTAGCTAAATTTCTAGAGTATGGCTAAAAATAACAAAGCAGAGATAGAGTGCCGTCTAAGAAAAGATCCAAAGATAGAAAAAATCAAGATGACTTAGCGGCCAAGCAAAGGATAAGAAAGCACATATAGGGAAAGGAAAAAGACAACACGTGGAGAAGGCCAAAAATAAGATTAAAGCATGTAAGATCTGATCTAATTATAGCCTAATCTAATGTTAGCTTGAGTTGTAGAAAATCATGCAATCTATTTGTAAGCACACATATTATTAGGAAGGTGCATGTAGGTGGTGAAGGAAAGTCCCCACCATATAAATATAGTCTATGCGTACTTGGTTCAAAGAGTTGAGGTCTTTGAGTTAGAGGTTCGAGGGCTAGTGGTATTTTGGAGTATGTAGCTAGACTTTGTACACATGCATGGACAATTGGTGATTGTAAGCAATATATGATGTAATCAAAATATTTATTATGCAATGAATTAGTGTTTTACCATGGATAATTGTGTATGGGTTGCTAAAGTGACTAGATCTGAGTATGGAGTTATGGGAATTCAGATCTTGTTAATCATTCTTTATGTTGATTGAATTTCCTTATTATATGTGTTGCGAATTGTTTATGCTATGATAACTATTTTTGCATGAATGGATGTTATGGTTGTTATGATTATGGTTACACATGATAACATCTTGATAAGCAAACAAAGGAGGGACCCGGTTGTTGCGCATGCTTCGGTGAGCTTCGGTCTTGGCTAGATGAATTGCCAACGTACATAGCCATATTCAATTAAACTAGTTTGCTTGTAAATGAGATTGATGACAAAATATGCATTGTGTAAATCCACATAATGTATTTAAAGTTTTTAATATGTATAAATAAATACCTGTAAATATAATAAAAGGTAAACGCATTTCAAAAAGTAACACCACTTGTAAAAAATAGCTCCACTTTGCATTAAAACAATTAAACAATAAACAAGGCTAATATAACCATTACAATAATAATGTTCTCAACTTGCATGAAAATTAAAAGACTAATAATAACTCCTACACCTCTTAAGTGAACTAAAGTCAACTAAATAAGACTAAAAATAGACTCAAGATGAAAAATATCATCCACTACTAATATATGGTCAACATGCAAGAAGCCAAAATTAGTTTAAGTGACACATGCACACCTATCATGCATCATAGTGAACTTAGGTGCCCCAATCTCTTCTAATAATATAAATGGATCAAGATAAGACTAAATTTAGTCATCTAAACATAGAAATGACACCCCACCTCTTGGATATGAATGGATAGTGATTCAAACTCAGTTAAGTGCACATCCAATTAACTTCACCCAAACCGACACTTCTAATCTAAAAAATAAAATTCTAAAACGATATTTAAAAAAATAAAATTATAAAAATGGATTTATGAAAATAGAATTATACACATAACAAAAAACTCTTAAGCACCAAAAACACAATAAATTTTTACTTTTCAAGAACTAATCAATGCTTATATTGGCATTATACCCAACATTCCCCCTTTTGATACACAGCGAAATATCTACCATCTCATTGAGTCTTCCATGAAATTTCTACAACAAACCTAGGTGAAAATATCAAGCTGATATTTATATCTCACATACTCAATGATAAATTGATTACCATTGACCAAGTCTCTGATTAAGCGATGCTTGAGTTCTATATGTTTGGTTCGAGTTGATGACTATAATAATCATTTAATCTTAATGAATGTCAAATCTACGCCGTATCTAACGATTTGCATGTAATAGGGAGTATAGGAGTAGAAAAAATCTCACAAGGATCTCTCTTGTAACATAAAAAAAACGAAAACCATTAAAAAACATGTGCACAACATAATATAATGCACTACAAAGTCATTGCACAAACATATAAACTATGCACAACATAAAAGAACAATAATGGTGTCTCCATATTATTCTATCTCCAATGTACAAACTTGTGGATCACACACTTAAAATAAATGTGAGAGTTTCTCTAAATATGCCTAAGATGTGGTTGCACAAAAATGAGTGTTGTGAACCCCTCGAATAGGAGAATCCCCCAAGTATGCGAGATAAAAAAGGCACGTACAAGAGGAGACTATCTCCATCAAACTAACAAACTCCCAAGATAAGCTTAACTCATAGTTGTAGTGTGAACTAATATTAAATTAGGATAGATAGATAATATCTAGATAAACTAGGTCTCGTGTGAATGAAACTCTAACACCCTCCCTTAATCGAAAAATTGGGAAAGTGAGAAAGAAAAAAATCTAGGAGACATATCCAAGTATGGGTTCTAACAACTAGGCCTGATAAGATACCCATTTACAATAAACTAGGAAAAAGAGTTACCATGGATGAAAAAAGTCACCGCATACGGTACCTAAAAATAAGTAAAAAATAACAAAGTGGAGAGAAAAATATCTTGCTACAAGGTGTCCTAAAAATCATGATTGATAACTCTTACACTCTGCTAAAAAGATGCTTGGTATGCACTATGGTCTCTGGTTCCACTATTAAAACAAAAAAATCAATAACTTACACTATGATACAAAATAATCACTTCTTGAAAGAGGAAAGCTCAAATGATGATTGAAGAAGATTTTCATAAGTCATGTCGATAGTGAAAATAATCACCAAAATTATTCGATTTATTGCACAAAAATACAATGTCAAAAATAAGAACAACCGCCAAGGTAAGGACATGAGACCGGAAAGTAGGATTTGCACCACACCCTCCATACTGTTGAATGGATGGACTCGGCGCAACAAATATGTCCAAGTCAAAAATAACTACTTGAACACTAACACGTTGATAATGGGCTTCACCAAAATATCCCCATTACAAAGAGATTGTCAACATGCCTAAAAAGTGTCAAAAATATAAAAAAATGTACCTCTCAAGAGGATGACCCTAGTGGAGATGGAAAATTCAATTAACTGAAGGAGAGAAAAGTGCTAAAAATAGAGCACAACCACATGAAAAAATCTCCATGGCTCTGTAGACTCAGCATGACTACGAAAAATCCCATACAAACAATATCGCCAAGTGACACATAGAAACTCCATAATGTTTTCAATCTCTAAAGGACACAATATACAAGAGGAGATAAACTCTACAACTTCCAAAGAAAGTATATCAAACAACAAGGAACATCACAATACAAGAAGAACAATGAGCGGATTAAGAAGATGAATGGTGGAGGAGCTACACTTATAGTTCCCTCTCAAAGAACACTTACGTTTCCACCACAACTAATCGAAACCCATCCCAAATGAATACAAATGGATAAGGAAGATGCATACATATGATTCGGTGCAAAGTGCACAATCAAGAATGCAAGGAACATCAAGATGTGTGTCAAATTAATTATGCCCGACAACTAAAATATTAGGTTTCTCGGGCTTGAGTGAAGGTGCAGCCAGTAACTCACGTTTAGCTCATGAACCTCACGAAGAGTTGAATGAAAAGCAAGAGCTCATCGATAAGTGATCTAAAGGAATATTTATTATCGATTTAAAACCAATTCCATGATGAAAGTGCCCCTTAATATGATGAATACATGAAGCGATACCCTATGAATTTCGCGATACTTCCGCCATAAAATCCCATAGAATGGAGCATGCGACAACCAAATACATTAGTATGCTTATCAAAGGATCCATGTACATAAGTAGGAGAAGGAACTAAAGTGGGATACACAAAGTGTGTAAGCTGTAATAAGAACAAATCCAAAAATAAAATTAACAAGCGTAATATGATTAGAAGAAAAAGCTAAAATAGAAGCATAAGGAGTAGGAGCAGGAGCAAGCTTAGATACTAACAAATCAAGGTCACTGGGTGCGGGAGCAATAACTACAAGTGGACTAGGAGTAGAGATATGTTGGTCTACAATATGAGGGTGATGATGAAAACTATCAAGTTTTTGTTGTAGGGAGTGTATGAGGTCATTCTTACCGTGAATGAGGGTGTGAAGAAGAGAGTTTTTTCTTGAGGTTTCTATTCTCTTCCACAAATTTTACCATGTCCTCATGAATGACACAAACTTTAGAGAACAACATCTCATTCTCAGATTTCAAATAAAAGATGTCAGGACAAAAATCCATGATAAAAAGGCAAATCGAAGAAGCAAATAATTATTTACCTATGAAGGGGTTTGACCACTGCGCCAAATCGGAACTCACCCTTCAATTTTCGACACATGGAAGAAGTGATACCAAGTATAGAGAGAACCCCGAGAATCTTGACACGCTCCTGTCATAATACGGGAAGGGTCGAGGATTACACCCTTGATTCCATTTTTATCCCCTTTGAAACGAATTTTGAAACGGCCGAAACACCATTTTTGAAAAGTCCCCATTTGTACCCCCTCCCCAAATAAAAGATCCTCCACTTTCACAATATTCTTGCTTTAAAATTGCCCTCACAAATAACAATTTCTCTTCTTTTAACAAATTTCCTTCTTTATAAAAATTCCTTACTAAACGAATTTTCATTAAGAAAAATGATAGGGGTTAGGGGATTCCACCCTTTAACCTCCCTTAAACCAAGTTCCTCGCTAAAAATTTAAGCTATGAAGACATTCACATATTTATATGAGAAAACCTATTTTTAACCATTAAAATATTTGCGAACACCTTTAAAAAAAAATAAAGGATCTTAATTTTAGGGTTCGCATGAGTTTGCTTTGAAATATTTGCATTACATTTAAAGTAGTTTTGCTTGAGCATTGTTGTTGAGATATTACAACAGGCTTTGAGCTGTAATGTGTATTTCCCATTTCGGGAGTGCGGGGGATTTCTCTGCCAAACCATACATGGATTTCTGAGTTGGATTGAGGGTTGTAATGCTTGAGATCGCTAAGAGTTGCTTGTTTGGGTTTGGAAGTTGCCACTAATTTAGTGTATATGTATTGAGCTGTAACTAAAGTTGAGAGAATCTCGTAGATCTGAGTAGAGGCTAACATGGGCAAGAAAAATCAGTGAAGGACCTTCACAAATGGTCATGTCTTTCAGAGCCAAGCTTGGGTCCATGACTTCCTTGCCTCACTTGAGACCAAGAACCCTATATATTTGGATGAAAAGGATACCAAGCCGTGTTGGGGCCAGTTAGATTTGGGTGTTACCCAACTCTCCAAAAAGAGAGCCACACGTACAAAAGGAGTTGAGAACAATGAAGCGTGTCGAGCTCGAAACCGTTCCATTTCACAGAGTCACAACACTTTAAAAATTTTGTTAACATAAAATATGCAAACCAGTACAGATCTGAAACATTTTTTTTTTTCAGAATTTGAATATAATGTTTTTGATCTATAAAGTAGAATAGATTTGCAAATGAAGGGTTCTACATTTTTAATGATAATCATTCAAATTTTCATAACACTTCAATATGCTATGTATATATGGTGCAAATGAGTCTATGTTGATGTACAATGCAAACAATGTATAATCTTATGCAAAAAGGGCTGAGACAGATCCAAGCTTGTAAAACACCAAAGCATTCAAACCCTCAAAGTTGGCTGATTAATGCCCATTGGAAACAAATCCAATACCATATAATATTGGACAACACTCTAACAAGGATCTCTCTAATGTCATAAACATAACCACAACCATTAAAAACACATGCACAACATAATACAATGCACTACAAAGTCAATGCACCAACATAGAAACTATGCACACAGGAATGGAACAATAATGGCATCTCCATATTATTGTAGCTCCAATGTCATATTATTGTAGCTTCAATGTAAAAACTTGGATATCAAACACACTTAAAATAGAAGTGGGAGTTCCTCTAAATAAGCTTAAGAGGTGGTTGTACAACAACTAAGTGATTGTTGTGAACCCCTCAAAATAAATGAGTCCCTAAGTATGTGGATCAAACAAGTTCTGTGCAAGAGGGTATTATCTCAAAAATTGAACAAAATCCCAAGATAAAGCTTGAATCATATTTCTAGTGTGCACTAATATTAAACTAGGCTAGATATATAATATCTAGATAAAATAGGCCTAGTGTGAACACTACTTTAATTTAAATTGAATTAAATCTTAATTTCAGAGTAACTATTGTAATAAATGATATACAAATAATAGAATACAGTAAATGGACAAACAAAAAACATGAAAAGATATAAAACCCTAAGCAAATGAGAGAGAGAGAGAGAGGTAAGTTACTTGGTTCTATGTATACTAGGAGTGATTTGGGTGAGTGATTGTTGAAACAGTTTGGAGATGGTGTCGTCAAGGCTAATTGGAGGTTCTAGAACTTAGAGATATGCGGGATGTATGCCCACGGGAGGACAGGATCACCCAGGCACTAGTGGCCGATCTCAGGCGCTAGTATCCATTTAGGTGCTTAGGTTCGTGTCTTTTCGGTCTAGAAGAGTTTCGTTGTTGATCCTCTTTTGTCACTCTAATTTTCTCTAATGTTGTTGGTCGTACATGTAACCTGTAAAATAGATAACTAGTTGCACATACCCACAAACCACATCAAACCTAATAAAGAAGATGCATAATTGGGAGTTTGATTGACCCCGACGATCACTCGAAGAGTGATCTTACGATCAAGCATTGCACTACATCTCAAACTCCATGTAGTTATGTGTATGTGTGTGTAATGATGCCCTAGGTTGCCCTTGTGCAAGTTGCACTATGATAGCAGACTAGATCTAGATTGCTCCAAGTATGCAAATGTGTGAGATGGAATAGAATGAACTTCCCCTCCTATGTTGTGTATGTAGAGTGATGCAACCTTTGTACCTTGTATAGATGTGATATATGGATGCTTTGTAATGCTCTTGTGCCTTTGGATGCAAGCTTAGGTGATAGTAGATAATGCTTAGTGTTTGACCCCTTGATTTAGAATAAGTAACTAAGTATATATATGATTCCCTTGTTTGAATTTTGTAATTGACAACTAAAAGGCCAACCCAAAGTGCTAAAAGATGACCAAGAAGTAAAAGAGACCCAAAAGGGTAAGAAAATGATAAAGAAGGTCAAGAGCACCTAGGAGGGACAAGAGCTCCTAAGCGCTTGTCTTAATCGGGCACTAGTGTACAAGGAAATAAAAGATAAATCAATCAATTTCGGAAAGGTTGTAAGATGTGTGAGGCCAATTAAAAGTGCAAGAGATAAAACAAAAGGCCCAAAATAAGTTGTCAACCACTAGTTTTCTTGCTTAGGAATCATGTATACATTAATATGCTTTAGGACCTAGAAATGTACCCAAGTGCATAGATTTTGTGTCTATAAACACAACTCCAAAAAGGAGGAGGAATAATTTATATAACAATCATTTGCTAAAGGAATTGACACCAAACACATGAAACAAACTAAAACATGACTCATTTGCAATCAAATCTAACAATAATTTATGGAAATGGAATTGTGAAAATAATAACTCAAAACAAAGTAATAAACTTATTAAAATAACTAAAAACATGAACCTTCTTCCTCTAGGTGAGTGATAACTTACTCCCCTTTTGGGATAAGGTGAAACAAATTACACAAGTGCTACCAAGATGCTCAAAAATATAATATTATTTTTTATTCAAATATTGACAAAGAACTCTTTTTTCAGCTACCCAACATGAGCGTTTACATATTATTTATAGTATACTCCCCCTTATTCTACCTAGTTAATCCATCAAGAATGTGGAGCTATTATTCGGGAGACATTTATTCTATAACTTAAAATCATATCAAAACTCAAATACATCTCCCGGATGTCAAGAGGAAAGCATGGATTCCCATCTTATTAAAAGACTCCTAAAACAACTCCAACTTCTTCCTCTAGGCTAAGTCAATATTGCTATTTTTATTGCACATATTTACAATAAACCAGCCAAAAAATGTTACATTACATGCCCTCATTATGAATGCCACCTTCCAACTCATCATATTCATGTCATTGATTTTCTATCGGAAGCTGTGCATTTATTTTATAGCTTCAAATGCCTTATGGGTTTTGTTCCTCTCATTGTAAGCTTTCTAAAATATTTTAAAATTTGGATTTTTGTTGAAGAATGAGGAAAACATTTATGTTTACATGAACCTATTTTTTTGGTATATTTTTTCCCTCATCTTATTTATAGGAAATCTTCAAATGCTTCCCCTTGATTTAATATTTATCAATTGAAAAAGTGTGAGAGTGTTGTGTTTCTTCTTGGAACACTTCAAGGTGACTACCATTCTGCTTTAAATTCTTGTAACCACTTTCTTCCTTGTTAAATATTTCCTTCCACCTAATCAACCATGAAGACAACATGTTGTGATCATATACTACTCTTGTGACTTTACTATTCCATGTAGTCCTATTAGAATACAACCAAATCTATTTCCCCCTTCAAATTAGGCCAACATGCCTACTTTCATTGATTATGTTATTAATAAAATAACAACTCATCTTGCCAAGTCAACAAGGCTACAAAAAGAAGAGTTTGACTGCATGATGTATTAGAAAAGTGTTAGTTGTATACCCATGATTATCTCTTCTTCCACCTATTTCCTCTAATCGATCGAGCTCTTCAAAATTAGACAATATAATAATTGGTAAAGGTTGCATGTAGCTCAAAGAGTTGTGTAAAATCACAATCCTTCAAAACAAGGCTATAGTATACTCTAAGGTGTCTCGCTTATTTTGGAACCGCTTCATGTCATGATACATAATCCAAAGATGCTTATTATACTCCCACTCATTTCATAGAGTCAAATGAAATACTTTGGAGTTTAATTTCCATAGAAAGTTGAAGCCTATAATAGCTCATAACTACTTCAAAATTATCTTGTATGAATAATTGTGAAGTTAGAATAGTCCAGAGCCAACCCATAATGTTATTTAATAATATATGAATTTTACCTTATTGATTTAATCCATTCCTTAACACTTCATCCTTAGTATGTATTGCAATATTTCAACATATATTTCTCGGGAAAGGTGTTGGAAAAATATTTTTTCAAGGAAAAAATATGGGTTTAAATCAACGCTCGCAGGACTAAGTCTCTCTGCTATTAAATGTGGTGGCTCCCATTTATAAAAAAGAAGAAATTATATACACTAATTCTAACCTCGGGGTGGTCAAAGACTAGGGAATGTGTAGAAATAAACTTTTATTACTACAATTATAGATTAGAGAGAGGATAATTTACAAGTAGGAGAGGAGAGAAGTGTAGGAAAATAAGGGGAAAAGCAGGAGGGGAGTTATGTTAATGAGAGAATTGCATATTGCATCAACCAATAAGTTAGATTTTTTTCATCTCAATGAGAAGAAATAGGAAAGAATACATAATCAAATAAGAAACATGAAACAATAATACAAATTGACACAAAGTTCAACCAATGTTTCTCATTTCATTTTAGTAGGTTAAAACCCTTGCTTCCTTACAAAACTTGAATATGTTTGGTTGAGTATCAAGAGAGAGAATGGAGTAAAATATTATGGAGAAAAGGAAGAACACAAAGATGATATAGAGAGAACAAAATACGATCCTTTGAAATGAAGGATTAATTCTAATATATATTCTTCTTTCATGTCTTTTCATATTCTTGTGCGACCTTTCATATTCGATTAAAAACAAGACACTTTTCCTCATTTTGAGAAAATATTTTTTGAATGAAATAATATGAAGTCACTTAAGTGAATAAGACGAAATGAGAAAAATAGCACCCCAACAAATAAATAGACACTCTAAGTGAATTGATTCACTTTTACAAAAGTTAGAGAAAGAAAATAAGAGAGAGAATATATATTTAAGTGAAGGTGATCTAAGATGGAATTTTACTCTTCCTTCACTATGGAGACAAATGTTTTGATTGAATAGGAACTTCCTCACTGATTCCTTGATCGGTACATGTCCTTTCTTGGAATAAAAATAATTCTCCACATATTATCCGGAATGATCATCTTTGGTCATACCTTAGAAGTTCTCTTTCAACTCTTCGTCTATGTAAACAATGGTGAATATCTTAGATTGCAAAAATCATATTTTGTCACAAACATGATCTCTTGCCCCCTTCTCAAGTGCTATGAAATATTGGTAATGGTTTTTATTTTAATTAGAAAAATGAAGGTGTAAAAGAGGACTTGGGAGTTGTTAAGGGAACAAGGAGTTCAAAAGCGCATTCCCAACTCACAATTAAAATATGAATAACGAATTTTCTCCACCTAGATTAGAAATGGGAGTTTCGAGGGGGTAAGATATAAGATTATGATTGGAAAACACCCAAAAATGAATTTAAACCATTTAAAGAGATCAAAATGCTTGTATTTTGGAGTTTTATACCAAAACCTATAAATGACCAAAATGACCATAATGAAGTAGCAAGCGGTTTTTGACTATTAGGAAAGATTGTAATGAATAAGATAAAAAATAATGTTGGGATCATGTGGGGACTCCATGATATTTGATTTGAATGATTTTATGGATTATAAATCCATCCACATCTCTCACAACCTTCATTTTCATTAGGACCAAAACACCTTTACTATAACAAGTGCTAGAATGGTTTTTCCTCTCAAAACATACTTTAGATATTTTATGAAAAAGGAAAGTTCACTTATTTTTCCCTATCACTCATTTGGGATTATAATCTATCATACAAAATACTTCCATAATATTAATTTTATTATAACAATTTCAAGTAGACTCTAAGAGCTTTTGCATGACCGTATACAAGACACCTAAAATCACACGGACTCACACAATGCCATTCACAAGTTAATACTCTCAAAGGGGTAAAGTTTACAATTTGGCCAAATTTATCAAAGGTAAGACACATTTTTTTGGGGTTGTCAAGCAAAATGACTACCAAAATTTTGCATGCCAACAACTGGGATCTTACTTAGGGACTTGTCTTAGGTTGGACATAACACAAACATGACAAAGCATGAACACCAATCTCACAATTTATATCATAGAAGTACCTTATCCATTGGGCCATAGAGTGAATTAAATGATACAAAAATAAAATACAAAGGAAACAAACAAACACACACAACACATAGGGAAACACACCACAAATAGGAAAATAAAAACAAACCTAACTCATCTATGGTACAAGTGGGGATAACCCACCTTCATTGCAATACTTTTTTTCTTCGGATGTTACCCACGTACATGTAACAAAAATGTTGTTGTTCTCCAAATCCATTGAAATATTCAATAAAGTAAGAATTATTTCTCAACTTCTTGGGAAAGAAAGGTACCACAAGAGGTATCCATATACACGAGAAAGATAATAATACACGCTTCTTATTGAGAAAGTTTGTATGAATTATTTTGTAAGTGAAGATCCATTTGGGTAGCTCATTGTCTTCACTTCTCTGAAATTTAATTTCCAATATCCAATCCATTTTCAAATTCATCCATACTTCTGAAATTCTGCTCATCACTTTACCACTACCATAGGGTTGAATCTTGGTCATACTAGGCTCATTGTGTTCAAATATAAGATTGTGTTATCCGAAAGGAATTTTCTCTTTTCTTGTCACACTCTCCATGACTATTATTTCCACAAATTAGTTCTTGATAGATATTTTGAGATTTTTAACACTATCACAAACTTATTGTTACTTCATATTTACCAGCTCCTCCGAGAAAAATCTATTTCACACACACCAAATCATTCTTAATCTGATGCTCGGTATGGTATGAATCACATGGTGTTTCGTCCTCTTAAAATAAGAACAAACAAAAGATTGGAGCTAAAATAGAGAGACAAACATTATCCTTGTGATCTTTTTGGGCTGAAATGACCATCTTTGTGATGGAGATATCTTCTTGAGTGGAATCATCCTTGAGAGACTCAAGCATCTTCCAATCTCTCTATTTATAATTAAGAAAGCCCTCTTCTCTGAATAGAAAAGAGAAAGCTTCATATTCACAATCATATTCATTGGGTAAGTCCTCATATTGGATCTTGAGAAGATGATTGGAAATTTATGGCTCACATTTCCATAACTCATTGGATATCACTTTTTCCTCATGGTTCACATTTCTTATCTTCTCATGGTTGCATTCTAGAAAGTAAATATATCCATGAATCTCATCATCACTAAGCAAAGGACCTATATCCGTACTCAATGGGAAACACACTCTGTCAAATTCGGGTCCATAAAATCATCTTTGTGTTTCTAAAATGACATAGTCACATTCGGTACTCCTCCATCAAGATGGGAAGCTTAACATATTCCTCAAAGGTTGTGAAATAGTTTTCATATGTTAAATCTTGGTACAAAATGTCTATCCTTGGGTCATATGATTTTTGAAAAATGTATCTCATCTTTCTGTCATGGGGAGAAGTTTCATCATTTTCCCCTTGAGTGATATGGTGGAACATGACCAGCCCATTTGTATATCTCCACAAACATCCCAATAGAATTGATGGCTCAACAACATCCCATATGAATATTGAATGTTGGACACACATATATAGACTTGGTCTTCTTGTTAGGAAAAGATAAAAATGCTAATTGAGCATCTTTGACCCGACCAATGAGAGGTAATTCATTGGTTTCCATAGAGTAGTGATGGCCAAAAAACATGTTAATGTAGGATATTAACATGTCCTTATATTTATTTATTATATATTATTCCTATACACATGGATTATTCCTACACTTGAGGAGTTAGCTTGCTTAGGTGTAGTTAGTCATAGGAGTTACATTTTACCGCCATTATTAGTGGGATTTACTCTTTGATCACTATTCTAAGCAGCGGATATTTGACCACTCTTTTATGTGGTTGTTACACTTTAGTGGGAGTTACTATTTGATCACTATTCTATGTGGTGGATCTTTGATCACTATTAATGGAGGAGTTACACATTCACTCTCTTATTTTTACATCTTTATTTTTAGCTATTCATGAAGTGTGTTGGAATGATTGATTCTAAGCTTGTGTAATATTTATCTTATTATGATTTTATTTACTTTCAAAACCTTATGTGTTTTCTTGTCTCATGTTCGGTGAACTGGTGCATTTGACTCGATCTAGTGATCTTGGCTAATACTCGATATGGTATAAAAATTGCGCATGTATTAATTTATTTGGTATTTCATTTGTTATTATTTTTCAAATCTTGATTTTTTTAGCTTGCTATTCTAGATCATCTATTATTTGAGGATGTTATTCTCTTACATCCTTGGATGATATGTAGAATAAAAAGATTGGGGAAACATGTCATTCTATAAGTGGTTTTATAGGCCATCTATCAAGTGGTGAAATTTTAGGAAAAATACACTATGCCATTGTATTCAAAAATGCCAAAACTATAGAATTGACTATAAACTCAACCATGTTTTGGGATAGTAAAATATGGTCATTTTCAAGGGTTTTTGACATGTTTTTCAAGAAACCCATACAATTATGTATAGATTGATTTTTTGGGGAATAAATTATATTTTTTATAGGTTTTTCAAGAAAATTTATGTTTCTGTCTACTTTTGGATACAGTACTCAAGAAAGAGATATTTTTAGTCAAAGTTTCTATCATCAACTCGCACCTTTTGGATGCACTCATTTATCCTTTGGACACAAATATTTATCTTCTCGGATGAATTTTTTTCACCCTCTCGCACATAGAGCTATACCTTTTGGGAACAATATTTTATCCTCTAGTTACTGAGATATGCACCTTTTAGGTCAATTCTTTACCCTCTAGACATTTGGATGTTACATGTATCCTGTTTGCATCAACATACTTTACCTGTATTACCTCCGATCATACAAGAAATCATTAACTATACATGCAGTAACTTGGGAACCTTAGTTTAGTGCTTGGTCACATGGTAAGGCCAAGGGGGTTTAAAAAGGAAAAAAATAGAATATTATTGTTTAATAGGATAACCTTTTTGTGTAGACATAAAATCTATGCACTTGGGTACATTTCTAGGTCCTAAAAGCATGCTAGTATTTACATGATTCCTAAGCAAGAAAACTAGTAATTGAAAACTCCCTTTAGCCTTTTGATTTTATCTTCTGCACTTTTATTGGATTTATACATCTTACACTCTTGCAAGCATTTGAGTTCTTCATCTTTCTATGGCATCAGACACTAGCACCTAGTTGGGACACTAATACTCAATGCTCCCCGTCCTCCCAGGTGCTCCTGCCCCTCTTTACCTTTTTCTTATCCTTTTAGACCCCTTTTGCTTCTTAATTACTTTTTACTACTTTGGGTCGGCCTTTCAATTTTCAATTACAAAATTCAAACAAGGGAATCATACACACACACACACACACACACACACACACACACACACACACACACACACACACACACACACACACACACACACACAATTATAGCTCTCAAATAAGGGACCAAACACTAAGCATTACATACTATCACCTAAGATTGCATCCAAAGGCACAAAGAGCATCAAAGGAATCCATATAGCACTCATACAAGTGAAAAGCGTTGCATCACATATGCATACACAATATAGGAGGGGAAGTATATTCTATTCCATCCCAAACATTCTACACATCTAGTACATTCTAGATCTAGCCCACTATCATTGTGTAACTTACACAAGGGCATCATTACACACTTTCTCACCAAGAACTACATGAATTCTAAGATGTAGTACAATGCTCGAACATAAGTTCACTCTTTGGGTGACTGTCGGGGTCATTTGACTCCCCATTATGCATTTTTATTTTTAGGTTTGATGTGGTTTGTGGGTATGTGCAGGTGGAATTATTTCTTGTAGGTTACATGTACATTCAAAAATTAGACAGTGAATCCAAAGAAACATACAAAAAATTAAAATGAACATCATTTGGCCCTGAAAGAACCAGATCCACAACATCTACTTGTACACCAACACCCAGATCCAGACACTAGCTCCAAGTGATCCTGTCCTCTCCCGGTAGCATTGTCGTCATGTGTAGTTTTAGAGTCCAAAACCTCTAACAAGTATTGATGACACTCTCCTTAGTCTTTTTCAGCTATTCACCTACCCATATCACTTCCTATTTTCTTGAAATAAGCTAAGTCACCCTATCTCTCCTTCTTTCTTAGGGTTTCATATTTCACATGATTTGTTGCTTGCTTCTTACTATATATTAACATTTTTGAATCATTTATTACAGAAGTTACTCTGAAAATAAGATTTAGTACAATTTATATTAAATCATTTGGTGAACCCCACTCGTGATCGGTCCTTCAAATCCTTATTTTACACCCTATTTTTTCTTTCATGTCTCCTATCATTCCCAAGCATCCTTGTCTCAATTACTTCAAAAACAACCACCTTGTAAAGTTGTTCTCCAAAAATCCCTAGACAATATGTATCTCCCTAACAATATGCTTCTGAACAAGTAAGTTCCATCTTCAATCATCTCTCCAATGACTCTATTAGTCCTAATGTCACAAAAATAAATCCATTTGCAAGGCAAAGCTTTATTGTTTATTTTAAGACAAAATTTAGGCTATGGAATCTGCGATTACATCTCTCACTATTGAAATCTAACATCTCAAGGTTGATTCTCAATATCATCCTTATCCTATGTCTACTACATGTTCTCATATAAGTTAAGCCCAAGTCTTGCTGCTACTAGTACCTCTTAAGTTTGATCTAACTACTAAGCAACATGATATTCTTCCTGAGCTCCTAAATCATCAATTGATTATCTTATTGCCTACTCATTGATACCCTCCTTATCAACTTGCCAAATACATAAGTCTCCCATTTTACAATCATCATATAATTAATGGACATAATGAAAATGATTGCTATGATTTAAAACAAAGAATTAAGCACTTTGAGCATTAGGATTTTATTTCATTTATTACACAACATTCTGTTACATGCTCATCTCCAATTGCTAAATCCCATTGGGCTCCCATATATGATCCTTCTATGTCTAATGAACATCATGCCATAATTAATAATGTCCCTTCTTCCACAAGTCAAGAGCCGCATATCAAATTTCATACAACCTCTCAAAATCTATACCCCATCACATCCTCCTTTAGACACTAAATAACACACTTTGGGTAATTATCTAGTCTTGATTGCATACTACCATTCATATGATTCCTAAGTAAGAAAATTACTAACCCACCCATGTATTTGGCCACCTTTCTTTGATTTCTATTGTTACTTTTTGTCTTGTGCCCTTACTTTCTTACTCCACTTTTTATACTTTGACATTTATAATTCGGGAAACTAGGGCCCAACCAGATGCCGCCGCCGAGGGACCTCGTCCCCTCTCGGGTGCCTCTAACCCTTTTGTACTTTGTTCACACTTTTAGGGCCATTTATATCCATTTGAATATCTTATATTTTTTTAGTCATCCTTTTTGGGGTTAATTATGAAATTCAAGCAATGGAATCATATAAATATAAAGTTATGTGACCATAATAAAGGACCAAGCACTAAACATTAGCTATCACCACCTAAGGTTGTATCCATCAAGCATATAAGAGCTCTATATTGCATCCATCTAGAACCATCTAAGGGACACACGGGATGGTTATTCTACTTACACTTCATTGGAGGAAGTTCATTCTATTCTATGCACACATCTATTACATTTCTTTACATCTAGCTACTTTGATCACTATCAAGTGTGAAACGTACACAAGACATTTAGGTGCGATTACGCACACACACACATAAAAATACATTGGGTTTGAGATGTAGTGCCGTGCTCGGTTGTAAGTTTACCATTGTGATGACTAAGGACAATACGACCCCTTATTCTCGCATCTTTCTTTTCTCGGGATTTGATGTCTATTTGAGGGTTTTGTAGGTTCATATTTCATTGCATATTTTCGGTGAAATCAACAAATCATTGTGTAACCTCATAGTGACCAAAAGTGAACAAAAATGAAAAACTTGTGACCGTGAGAATTTTGGGTTATGAGAAGTTTTTTCAGACATAGGCGCCTTTTTCTAGTCTATAGTGCTTGTGGGTGCCCCTGCCCCCTTTTGGGCACCCATGTCCCGCTATTCCTCTAGATATGCATTTTTCTAAGTCTTTGTGCGATGCTCCTGCCTTTCTATTTACTCTGGTCAATACTTTAGTACAATCCAATTTTTATTGTGAATTAGCTAAGTACCTTCTTATCCTTCTTGCAACTAGGGTTTCATAGTTTATTGCTTAGTTTTTCTTGGGTTTATTTATGTACTTCATTATTATTTATTTACTACTGCAATAGAATTCAGATTAGGCATATAAATTCACATTTAGCTTAATCATTTTGGTGAATCCGAACTTGATCTACACGCTCCTAGGACCTTTATTGCTCATATTTCTAGGGTCTTATCATCATGAGTATCTCAATTAATGAATTCTTGCTTATCAATCCTGAATTAAGAGATAGGGTCAAAACTCTCCTTGCTACCACTCACATTCTTGCTAATATGCATCCAGATTCAATATATCAAACTTTTTTCGATGCATTTTCTCAGCATATTGCTTTCTGTCTAATCCTAATGTTGATCTTATTATTTTTGACAATGATCCATCCTTGTACCTTCACATGAACAATATTCATTAACATGACCTCCATTTACATGCACACTTTTCATGAATGAATCTTATTGGGAACATATTCCATTCAATCCTACTATATCTGAATCTATATGCACGCATGATGGATTGACTCGACTAGGCTTCAAAGTTGATGACATTTTACCTACATCTCATGATTCTCATATTTATTATGGATCTATCTCCATTATTGCTGCTTATGGTCTTCACATTTTCTATCTCACTTTGTATTTCTTGCACGTGCTCCTCGCATTTCTCCACTTACACTTAGTCAGTCTTGGCTTGATTACATTAGGGGCACATTAGATCCCGATCACATTGATATATCATTTCCCATGCCATTTGGTCATGTCTTCATTTGCAATGACTCATTCCTAGGATATTCACAAAACCTCACTCATTGGTATGCACATGGTTGTCCACTACCTCCATTCACTGATGAGGAATATGTTATGGGCATGTATATTTTATGCCTCACCGGTGCTTTACATGACCAACCTAACACTATTACTTATCAAGTATCATGCCCTTCACTAGTTGGTTTTGATTATGACAATGACAAAATTTTTGATGACATTACTTGATCACTCTCACCATCACACATCCCAGGGGCATCACGATTATTCCCCCTCCACTTCGCATCAACAAGCGTCTTATTCTCCTCACCCCATATCAGGTCTATCACATACGTTGCATACATCTTGATACACATTCATATCGTCATTTCTGATGACACACTCTTGTGCTATAGTTCAAACTTGAATATTGAAGGAATCTTATACACACCGCACACTCGCACACTACATCTCAAATGGACCTCACCATACTTGTGTATTCAATCCAATCACTCATTTCCTTACATGCTTACACTCCACGCTTTGCACTTTGATGATCATATCTTTCTACTACACGCATTTCAAACCATTTCCCGAGGATGCACTCTCATTTATGGTTCATTATTGATTACCGAGGGGGCATAAATAAATGAACCTCATCTCATACATACACATCCACTCGAGGGCATGTTACTCCTATCATTCACACTTGTTGGTTGTCAGATAGGACTTTACGAAGAGCAACAGTCAGGGGACAAGAAGTCCCTCCTCTTTAATGGGAGAGGTTCCCTTATTTAGAAACGAACTTATTTACAAATGTACAAGACATGATTTGTTGGTTAAACTTGGATATCACGAAAGTTTTTTCTATGAAGATCATCAATTACAAAAGGATCGAGGAAATGAGAGTATGGGAAAGAGCAGAAAGGCAACATGCAGAATTATAGATATCATAGTAATTCTTTATGTATGCGAAGTCACAGTGAATTGAAACAAGATCATTTGTATCAGATAAATAAGATGGAATTAAAAGACACAAAGTTCTATAAATAACATCTACTAGAACACAAAGTTTCTTAACATAACACAGATTCGTTAATCAAGGACACAAAGTTCCTTCTTGGTTATACAAGATCACCAGGCTTGCAAAGTTGAAGAGTATGCAATCGGTAAGACTAACAAACTTGAGACAAATGATCTTCACAAAGAAAATAAATGAAAGCTTAGGAATAATAGAGATCAGATAGACAAAGAATGGAAAGTCCTTCTGTATTGATTTCTTTATAATCTATTTACACTTTTCAGAAAATAAGCCAAGTTCTTCCTTTTTTTGAATGGCGTGAAGAAGGCCATTATATAACTTACAAATCAGTTACTCTTCGTAACCGTTTCTTTAACCAAGAACAGTTAAAGACCGCCTATCGCAGTACCTCAACCCGTTACAAAGAAAACGGCAAAAGAAATGGAAGAAGAGAAAAGAATGAGGAGAAGAAGACAGTGGCCGACCACTGGAGGGACCCACCGACTTCGAATCCGCTTGCTCGAAACTCTTTTGACGTCTCAGCTATGTCTCAGAAGTCTCATTCTAAAGATGACAGCATATGTCTTTGAAAACAGAGATGACCAGTGTCTTGAAAACTTCATCCTTCTGCCCGCTGTCCTTGGAATTTGGTCTTCAGATTGATAGTATCAGAGCCGCAACTTAAATTCATATTTAGTTTGAAAAACAACATATTCGGGTAGAGCGGGAAAAACTAAGTATGGATGGCATTTGGTTCATTTGGGACATGTGAGACGCGAATGCGCGAAACACGCGGCTCGGCCGATTCGGGCGAAACAAGGAGAAGACGCACAAATGCATTTTGGGACATTTGGGACGAAAACGCGTGAAGTACGCGGTTCGGGTGTTTCGGCCGAAAATGGAACAAAAGGCCCGTTTGAACTTGGGACATTTGGGACGAAAAGTTCCGGAGTACGCGGTTCGGGCGGTTCGGCCGAAAATGGAACAGCTCGCACGGAAAGTTTGGGACACTTGGAACATAAAAGAGTGAAGTACGCGGTTCGGGTGTTTCGGCCGAAAATGGAACAAAAGGCCCGTTTGAACTTGGGACATTTGGGACGAAAAGTTCCGGAGTACGCGGTTCGGGCGGTTTGGGGAACAGAGCGCACTTTTGAACTTGGGACAGGCGGGACAAAAATGTCCGACAGGCCCGAAAATGGAACAACTTCGGGGATTTCGGCCGATCGGGGAACAGAGCGCACTTTTGAACTTGGGACAGGCGGGACAAAAATGTCCGACAGGCCCGAAATACATACAAAATGACCCAAAACATAGATTTTTTCAATTTCATGACTTTTCTCCCACTACCAGCTTGACAGAAAAGACACTTAAACTTGAAATTTTGAAAGTTCACCTTCTTCAGAGCAGGGGGAATTTTGAGTGTACAACAACACTGCATTCCATTCTATCTCATCCATAACATATTGCATATATTGGTTGCATTTAATCTTGATTAATTATTATTTTACGTGTTCAATTTGTTACACATGCTAGATCGATATCTTGTATGTAATTATCTTTATCATACACACATGCGTGTTCAATTGCCTTCTATTTGTGATTCCATATTATATAGATCTATTACACACAACATGGATGCTTGGCGTAATTACTATTACCAGTCCCAAAATGGCTCCTAGGGGCATCCAATTTCGTACATTACAGGTGCTATTGTTTCATTTTGTTTCATAGCACACTACTTTATCGGATTATACACGTTTTGACATACTTGTTATCTTTCTAACATGCTAATGGGTGTTTCATGTGCAAAATTTATTATGCAGGTCTATTTTCCACCATGGTTGTCTGTTACATTGCTTGTTCTTGCTTGTCATTATATGCCACTGTTTGTGGGCTTTTCTTTGTCTTGTGTGCACACTGCCTATGCTTTTGGATTTTTGGCCTTGATTGTCTTGTGACATCATGAGTGGTGTCCCATGTTTGCAACCCACTTTTCATGGTCTACATTGTCTTCTTGCATGTTTACATTATTGTCTTGCATCTTAGCTTACATATTGTCTACTTAACATACATGTTTTCTTCTACGCGCGTGTTTGTCTTTTATTTTACTAACACTTGTTTCCTAGCCACTTTTTTTGCGAGTTCCTTTGTTTCTACCAAACACATTCCCTTCCTCCCCGCAGCCACAATTTAAGCATAGCGGCTGGTTCTCCTTTGTGGCACATACTCCTTCAGTGACATCGCATGTACCCAAAATGAGGGGGAATCATTTGGGTGAATCAATCACCCCATACAACATTATACACAACACAACATAATACTAGTACAACACATTTTTCAGTTCTAGGGCTCAAAATCAGACTTTGGTCCTTAGCATAGAAAACCCTTCCTGGATGCCTATAACCAGGGGCAATTACACAACGATTGGTAGTTCAACATAGTCTATAGAACTCCACACAATGGATTTTACATGGCACACATTCCTTAGCACTTTCATTTATACACACCATCTATAATGGTGTTCTACATTACGGGAAGTGGTTAAAGGTTGGAGGATAACACCAGAATTTTCTCCCTACACTTCTTCATATCATCATTGACAGGATCACCCCAAAAACTTGTAGCTCGCTCAACCGGCATGAGATCGCCCAAAAACACGTTAATCTACAACATCTTTAGGATCCTTTCTACACTCTTTTCCTCATCATAGATCAAGTGCACATGTTCTTTTTCACATTTTCAGCATTTTTACATACTTCTTTACATACTTTTTATACATATACATGCGTATTTGACTACTTGTTCATTCTTCTATTTTTAGGTCCGTCCATATGGGAAGCGGTAGTCAACATCACTCAACATCATTTGAAAATAACACACATCAACATCGGCATCGATAACGGCACATTTGCGACTTCTACAACATGGATTCCCACCCTAGGTTTATCATCTCATCACTTTTTGCACTTTATCCTCCTTAATATCCACACTTCATACTTTTATCACTCCACGCTTGGTGTTGTCCCTCAGTGGGATATTTTTACATTAATCTACATGGTTATAAGGTACGCATCTCTGTATACTTTATGTTACTTTGAGATTTCCGCTCACCAACATAAAGTGGGGGGAAATGTAGACACTAAATCACACACTTTGGGTAATTATCTAGTCCTAATTATATACTACTATTCATATGATTCCTAAATAAGAAAAATATTAATCAACCCATGTCTTTGGCCACCTTTCTTTGCTTTCTATTTCTACTTTTGGTGTTGCACCCTTACTTGCTTAAAGTCTATCTTTTTCTACTTCAAATTTATCATCGTGGAAACTAGTGCCCACCCTAGACGTTACCACTAGGTGTCCTCTTCCCTTTGGGTGTCCTTGATCCTTTTCTACTTTGTTAACAATTTTTGGGTCATTTCTATCTATTTGAGCAACTTATATTTTTGGTACTCGACATTTTCGGGGTTAATTACCAAATTCAATTAAGGGAATCATATAAATATAAAGTTATGTGACCATAATAAATGACTAAACACTAAGCATTAACTATCACCACCTAAGGTTGCATCCATAAAAAATCTAACCATTACATCCATCTAGCACCATCCAAGGGACACAAGGGATGGTTATTCTACATACACTTCATAGGAAGGAAGTTCATTATATTCCATGCACACATCTATTACATTTATTTACATCTAGCTACTTTTCTCGCTATCAAGTGCGACACACATAAGATCCACCTAGGGAATGATTCCACACACACACACACACACATAGAACTACATTAGGTATGAGATGTAGTGCAACGCTTAGTTGTAAGTTCACCATTGTGGCAACTAAGGACAGTCTGACCCCTCATTGCACATCTTTCTTTTTGGGATTTGATGTCTATTTGAGGGTTTTACAGGTTCGCATTTCATTGCAGGTTTCCAATGAACTTGACGATCATTGTGTGACCTCATAACAAAAAAAAGTGAACAAAATTGAACAAATTGCAGCCCTAAAAGTTGGGTTTTCAAGAATTTTCCCAGACACATGCACATTTTTCTAGTTTGTAGCACTTGTGGGCGCCCTTGTCTAGCCTGTTCCTATAGATCTGTAATTTTTAGGTCTTTGTGCGACGTTCTTGCCTTTATATTTACTTGGTCAACACTTTGGTACACTCCATATTTTATTGTGAATCAACTAAGTAATTTCTCCTCCTCCTTGCAACTAGGGTTTCATACTTTATTGCTTAGTTTTGCTTGGGTTTGTTTTGTTACTTCATTATTATTTATTTACTGCTATAATAACATTCAGATTAGTCTTATAAATTCACATTTAGCTTAATCACCTCTTATCAAGTATTCTACAACATTACCCATTCCCACTAAGCAACCGAATCTCAAAATCCATTCCCCATCACCTCTTCCTATCAATTCCTCTCTGAATGTTACCCATCTTGAATAATTCACCACCAACCAAACAAGTCCAATAAATTCACCTTGTGATAGCTAACCTCTTTAAACTTCCTCCTGTCAATCCAATATCCAACCCTTGCTCCTACCTACTAGTGTAGAAACCATATATTTTCTTATGACACATTTGAAATTCCTTCATAGATATCCATTAATCACATACTTGGGAGGATTCATGCTTACCCCCTTCTAGCACTTTCAATTGTCTCTAGTGTATACTAATACACTCTACACTTTGTGCTTCATGTCTACATCTTCTAAGTATACTCACTTCGCTAGTACACACATTGTAACGTCATCACCCTATGAAACACTCTCATGCTAAGGTTCACACTTGAATGTTGAGGGAAAAATACATCAATTAACCCTACATTACACACTTCACACTCCATGCTTCATAACATATATTTTCTAACATCTACTCACACATGACAAACACATTTCCCGATGACAGACTCTTATTCTATGGTTTATTCTTAACTACCGAGGGTCATTTATAAATGAACCTCGGTTCATGCACATACAATGGGGGAAATGAAGATCCTTCCATCCTCACATCTTAGATACCACACCATTACACTCATACTACATCTGCACATCTTGGTTGCATTTTTTATTACTAGTTTATACTACTTACATGTTGCACTTTGCTTACTATGTTAGATAGATTCTTATCATGTCATTATCTTTATCATATACACATGCATGATCACTTGGTATCTGGGAGTGAATGCATATCTATTATAGCTTCTCACATGATGTGCGATTCTTGACACTTTGAATCCCTTCCCATTTCCATCGAGGCTCCTGGGGGCATCTACATTTACTACTCTCATACTACACATATTACAGGTTCTATTGTTACATTCTTAACCAATTTTCCTTATCACACTTTTATTTTCACTGATATATACACACTTTGACATACTATTTATCTTTCTAACATGCTAACGAGTGATTCATGTGTAGCATTTACCTTGTAAGACTCTATACAACCATGGTTATGTGATACATTTTTCTTGCTATTATTTGCTATTATTTTCAGGCTTTGCCCTATGTCTTGTGTGATCATTGTATGCATTTGGCCACTTTTACCCTAATTGTCTTATGAAATTATGAGTGATTTCCCATGTATAAAATCCACTTTTTGTGGTTCATCTTGTTTGCATACCGCTTGTTACATTGTCTTCTATTTGCATACCACTTTTATAGTAACACTTGTCACTAGTCCATCTTACTTTCACGTGTCATGGTTTCTACCATGCACATTCCCTACCCCCTATAGGCATCCAATACATGATATGCATATCATTATCTAGTCCTTTCCTTTGGGCCACATTCTCCTACTATTATCGCATACACCCAAAATGAGGGTGGACATACATTGGGTGAACAAATCACCCCTACAACTTAGAGCTATAGTTCGGATAAAAAAAGTACATAAAAACAAAGGCATACAAATCACAAAGAATTCCAACATCGACTTGGACTTCACATAAAAAGCAAACAATAGTGCCTAGAACCAGGAAATAGAACTTGATGCTTGTGTCCTCCCTTGGCGCTAATGTCTTGGGTAGAAATAATAAATTTTTCAAGACAATATAGTCTTTAGCATAGTTCTCTAGTAGCAGGAACTTTCCTCCAGTCATACAATGCATTTTATCTCTTACAATTAGTTACAATACGAGAATAGTTGGAACAAATCGAGATACACCATTTGCGCATGGTGCTTATTTGGGAAGTAGTCATGGAAGGAGAGAAAAGCTAGAACTCTCTCCCCAAAACTCTTCTCTTGGCATGAGATCACCCAAAACCCGCTCTTAGCATGAGATTTCCTAAAAACCCACTCTTAGCGTGAGATCACACAGAAAAACTCACTCTTGGCATGAGATTACCCAATAACCTCGCTCTTGGCGTGAGATTGCCTAAAAACTCACTCTTGGCATGAGATCACCCAAAAACTTACTTTTGGCATGAGATCGCCCATAAAAATCACTCTTGGCATAAGAATGCCCAAAAAAATCACCATCGACAAAAATTCAATAGTATTTCCAAGAAAAACAAGAAAAATTCTCTATCTCTTACATTATTTTACATCAGTGCATGCTTTCCTTTTATATACTTTCACACTTTTACTTACTTATACATACATTATTATGATTTTGCATATAGTGAACTTTGACTACTTTCTTGCTCTTATTTTATAGGTCCATCCTTAATATGCAATAAGAAGTAACCTACATCAACAAATACAACACAACAGTACAAACTACGTATGTACTTCACCCCTAGGGTCAAATTACATTTCCTAGTCTCCATACTTCACTTTGTGATCACTTAACACTTTACTTTTCCACTTGGCACACTATTCACCATACCTATAGAGGGTCATATGTATTCATGTTCTATCTAATTTATATTATCGAGTATTCATTCAAAAACATAAAGTGGGGGAAAAATGTAGAAATAAAATCTATGCACTTAGGTACATTTCTAGGTCCTAAAAGAATGATAACATTTACACGATTCCTAAACAAGAAAACTAGTAATTGAAAACTCCATTTAGCCTTTTGGTTTATCTTCTGTAATTTTATTGGCTTTATACATCTTTCAATATTGACGACATTTAATTGTTTTATCTTTCTATGGCCTCATACACTAATGCCTAGTTGGGACATTAGCACCAGCTTTCTCCTATCCTCCTAGATGCTCCTGTCCCTCTTTACCTTTTTCTTATCCTTTTGGACCCTTTTTGCTTCTTAATTATTTTTTACTACTTTTTTAGCCTTTCATTGTCACTTATGAAATTCAAACAAGGGAATTATATATATACATAGTTATAGCTCTCAAATAAGGGACCAATCAATAAACATTACATACTATCACCTAATCTTGCATCCAAAGGAACAAAGAGAATCAAAGACATCCATCTAGCACTCATACAAGGGAAAAGGGTTGCATCACATATGCATACAAAACATAGGAGGGGAATTCTATTCTATCCCATCCCACACATTCTATACATCAAGTACATTCTAGATCCACTCATCATTTGTCACTGTGTAATTTGCACAAGGGAATCCTAGGGCATCATTACACACACTCTCACTAAGAACTACATGGATTCTAAGATGTAGTGTAACACTTGGTCATTAGTTCAATCTTTGGGTGACCATCGGGGTTAGTTCGAATCCCCATTATGCATTTTCCTTTTTAGGTTTGATGTGGTTTGTGGGTATGTGTAGGTGAACTTCTTTCTTGCAAGTTATAGGTACATTCACATATCGGATAGAAAATCAAGAGCGAAAGATAGTAAAGGAAAGTGAATGTCATCGACCTCCCGAAAGAACTAGATCCACAACATCTACCTAGACACCAATGCCTAGATATAGACACCAGTGCTAGGTGCTCCTTTCCTCTCCCGACACTACATCCTATGTAGTTTCGAGTCCAAAACCTCAAGCCGAGCATCAAGAAACTCTCCTCAATCTATTTCAGCTATTCACTTGCCCAATTCACTTCATGTTCTCTTGGATATTAGCTAAGTTCCCTACCTCTCCTTATTTCTTAGGGTTTTATATTGCACATTATTTTTTTCTTGCGCCTCTTCTTGTATATTAGAATTTGTAAATCATTTATTACATGTAATTACTTCAAAATGAGATTTGATACAATTTATATTCAATCATCTAGAGCTCATGACTTTTAATTTGTAGCTCATATTGAGGAGATCATTTTTCTAAAATTGTGTATTTTTTGAGCTTTACACATTGATGTTATTTTTATTTTTATATTTACTAATAAAAGGTACTTTTAGGCCTTGTAATATTTACGTACACTAAATATAAAGTGTTAAGTTTGTAATTTTGAGGCACCTTTTTTGCAAAGGAGGATGA
The DNA here is from genome assembly GCA_018340775.1 of Taxus wallichiana var. yunnanensis. Taxonomy (NCBI): domain Eukaryota; kingdom Viridiplantae; phylum Streptophyta; class Pinopsida; order Cupressales; family Taxaceae; genus Taxus; species Taxus wallichiana. The sequence continues at coordinate 990,034,263 of CM031237.1, read as the reverse complement.
TGAAGAAAATGACGATGACTTGGTCCATTTTCTGAAAATCAGTTTTGAAGATCAAAGGGTGGGGCCTGATTTGGTAGGATACCATACCCCTCATAATGAATTGTTTGTGTCATTTCATATTTCCACAATAAGCATGTTTAGTGCATGCGTTTCTCTTATGTTTGTTTTTAACTGTCACGAAGAATTTAGTACATGAATTGTAAATAAGTATCTAAAAATGCACATATTACCAAAACCTATATTGAGGATCATTGTGTGTCTTCCTAAAAGTAGTTGTGGATATCCACTATACTCCATGGAAATTTCATGTTCACACAACTTCTCCATTGAGAGAAATTTCTAAATTATGAAGAAATTTTATGGGTGCTTCATCCAATTCGCATTTAAGCGGATGATTGATTAATATATCTTCATGTTCTTATTGGGTTTTCTTATTTGTTGCCATTTCATTATTTTTGTACTTGGGTACCTAACACAAAATTATAGCCATGACCCAATTATTCTATCCACCTAAACCATATTTGTGTAGGTTTTATACCCTTAGTGGATATCCATTAGGAACTTGCGAAACATTCACTATTTAAGGGTGATCCACTCTTCATTGTATTTTCTTCGATCCACAGTCCTCCCAGAGAGTTATTTTATAGGATACTGAGGTAGCTATAGGTAGTTACGACTTCTAGTGGATATTTTTATCCCTATCTTCTTATTTCATATCCTTTGGGGGAGTTTTTTCCTACATGTTTTCTCCTTTTATCCACTTTACGAGAATTGTATTATACTTGGGTACCTCATTAGGCCTTGTTTCAGGGCCCACTTATCCTACCCACCTAATATACGGTTAAGGGGTTGTCAATGTAGGATATTAAAATTTCTTCATATTTATTAATTATGTATTTTTCCTACATTTAAGGAGTTATCTTGCTTATGTGTATTTAGTCATAGGGAGTGTCATTTGACCATCATTATTAGTGGGAGTTACTCTTTGATCACTATTCTAGGTGGAGAATATTTTATCAATATTCTACGTGGATGTTACACTTTAGTGAGAGTTATTATTTGATCACTATTCTAGGTGGCGGGTCTTTGACCATTTTTTATGGAGGAGTTACGTATTCACTCTCTTATTTGTACATCTTCATTTGTGAGTTATTGATGTAGTGTGTTGGATGGATTGATTTCAAGCTTGTGCTATAATTATCTTATTGAAATTTTATTTACTTTCAAAAACTTATATATGTTTTCTTGTCTCACGTTCGATGAGTTGGTGAATTTGATTGATCCAAAGTGATCTTTGACAATACTCGATAGAATGAGTGAGAGTGAGACCAATGGATTTGATTACTTGTGTGGGAATTACATTATTAGAGGCATTAAGGTCAATGATACATTTACTCAATTTATATCCATTAATAAAAAAGAGAGGTAGAAGGGTTCTACTTTATCAAAGTAGAGGGTTGAAGCAAGAAGGTTCCGTGAGGTAGTAGTAATGGGAGTGAGAAGTGGTTCTTTGGTAGTAATATTAATGGAACCAAAATTTTAACTACTTCTTTTGATAAACTTGAAAATTTTATCAATTTTCTTGGGATGAATTCTCGGATACCCCGACTCAAAAATTTGGACTTTGAAATTCTTAACATGGTCAATGATGTCAAAGGATGAAGAGGTGGAAACTTCGAGAACAATGGAATTTTTTTAGAAGTAGGAGTTAAATTATTAAGAACAATATAAGTAAAAGAAAAAACTGATTTAACACGGGAGAATAAATAAAATTACCTAGAGAAGTATATGTGGCCTTGGCTGAGGTCGTCTTGAACTTCTTCTTAGATGACTCCGTCAAAGCGAGTAACATTGATCCTCTCATTTTTATTATTTTATGTAGATTCACCTTTATAGGATTCAAGTGATTCACTTGGGAAAATAATGAAAGTTGTCTCCTCATTCTTGTGATCAAGTGAACAGTGCATAATTTTAACTAGTCATATAAGCCATGCACTCAAAATATTCATCAAATGAGTATTCAAAATACCCAATGTTTGCATATCCAACTTCTTCTCCTTCAGGTTATAATTCAAAAATTTCATCTTCTTCATCTTCTTGGGTTCCATATGCCACATTAATAGGTGCAACGTCCAATAAAATCCTTTGGGGTACTCCAACAATTTGATTCTCGGTTGTGGTTTTGATATGGGGTATGCTTCTTCAATATAGTCAAATCATTGACCAATTTATTTAGCAATGAATCGGTGCCTTCATCCTTGTAATTATGGAATTTATTTTTCTTTGAATGGTTCTTTATTTTTGACATAATCAAATCATAATAAAATTCTAGCACAAGATCTTGAGAATCCTCTAAACTGTTTGGTTGAGATCTTCTCAAGATGAACCCAAATTTAGATAATTGAGTGTTTATAAACAATATTTGATGATTTTACTCAAGAGGATTGAAAAGTTCATGAATCTTGTTGATCAATATATTGAATTTATATATAATATTTCTCATAGCCTCATTAGGTTCCTTCTTCAACTATGACCACTAAGTAAGCACGACATGGGCACCCTTAACTAGTTTAAATATGAATTTGAATTCCGATCTCATTTGAGCCCAATTGGTGATTGATCTTCTTGATAGATGATAAAACCAATCAGTAACAACATCTTGTAATGATTCAATGAATAATAAGACCAACACATCTTTTTCTTGTAGACACTAAATCGTGCACTTTGGGTATATTTCTAGTCCCGATCACATTCCACTATCCATATGATTCCGAAGCGATAAAAATACTAGTTGACCATTTTCTGTGGCCTCTTTGCTTGCTTTTTGTTTAACATATTTTTCTTACACTCATTCTTTCCCAATTTATCTTTTGATACTTCTACATTTCTAACTCTGGACACCAACGCCTAGGAGATCCCATCCCCTCTAGGTGCCCCGAACTCTTTGTATCTTGCTCATATCTTTTGGGTCTTTTCTATCCATTTGGGAATCTTATTTCTTACTAGTTGGCCTTTTAGTGGTTAATTACGAAATTCAACCAAGGGAATCATATAAATACAAAGCTATGTGATCATAATAAGGGACCAAACACTAAAAATATACTATCATCACCTAAGCTTGCATCTAAAGGCCATCACAAGAGCATCAAAACATCCATACAAGGGACAAGGGACTGCATTATTCTGCATACACTTCATAGGAGGGGAAGTTCATTTTTCCATGCACACATCTATCTACATTTTCTACATCTAGCTATTGCTCGCTATCAAGTGCAACTTACACAAGAGCCACCCAAGGCATGAATTCACTCACACATACAAAAATTCATGGAGTTTGAAATGTAGTGTAGAACCAAGATCATAATTTCACTCGGTGTGGTTACCACCGGGTCATTCGATTCTTTGCAGGTGCTCTTTCTCTTTCTAGGTTCGGGTGATTAACAACGAAGTACAATGACATACAGGTGACTAAAGGCGACATCTAAAAAATATCTCACGACCATGCGAAACTGATTTTATGAGGTTCCGAGTAGTCAAAAGCACCTAGAGAAGGCCCTTGATGCCCTTGACCCTATCTAGGCACCCTAGTCCCAAAATTCCTGACAATTTTACATTATTCGGGTTTGGTTGCGACACCTTGATTTTTGGTTTCATCATTTTTCTAGATCCACACAAATTCAACATTATTGTGAATCAAATAAGTGTTTTATCCTCTCTCTTATAACTAGGGTTTTATATTTTTCTAGCTTACTTTGCTTATGTCAAAACCTATACTTTATTGCATATCTATATCTACGCTATTACATATTAAGATTTAAATTTTATATATTTTCTTAATCGGTTCTCAACTTCCACACACCATAGGTTGTAATTAAAGCAACAATATGCTCACTGGATGTTTCTTTCGATCTTCGTAGAACTCTAGAATGTTATTTCTTGATGCTATGAGTAATTCATGCAATGAAGGGTTTAAATCCAATGTAATAGTGTTATGTCCCTAAGACAAATGTGCATCCTTCTCTAGAGGACAAGTGTTTAGTTGTTGTGGAGAGATGGGAGATACATTAGGGTTATGAGGAGGAATTTCAAGTGGACCTTTAGAATGGATTTCAACAACTTATTTTAGAATTCAGATGGGAGAAAGTAAGAAATAAACCTAGTATTTTTCTCAAAGGTTAGATCTAAAATACCACTTTCTCGATCACCCCTCGTTTGTCTCATATCTTTCAGGTTTTAGAATGAGTGATTAAATTACAAGGAGATGAAATTTGGCTAATATAATATATTTTATATATTATATATAATATATATATATATATATATATATATATGTTGAACTATAAGGTGTATAACAAAAAAATCTTTCCCATGGTGGGCAACAAAAAATGTTGAAATTTTTTTGTCGGGGAAAATATATGAGTTTTATCAATGCTTGTAGGACTAAGTCCCTCTCGCTATTGAATGGGGCGGCTTCCATTTATTGAAAACTGAAAATTATATACACTAATTCTAACCATGACAATGGTCAAATACCATGGAATGTGTAGGAATTGATTAAGATAAATGTGGAATATATGTGAGCCTAATCTTAATGCTATTGTAATAGTAAATAATCGACAACTAAGTACATGAATAAACCCAAGAAAGAATAAGGAGGAGAAGAAGGTACTTAGATGATTCACAATAAAATCTAGAGTGTACCGAAGTGCTAACCAGTGAACCGAAAGGTAGGAGATTCATATAGAGACCAATAAAAATGTAGGTCCGGAGGAGAAAGTTGGACATGGGCACACAAAAAGGGGTAGGAGTGCTCACAGGATTTATATAATGGAAATAGGTGCACGTGTCTATGAAAATTCTCACAAAATCAAATTTTTACGGTCGGAAGTTGTTCGCTATTGTTCGCTTTAGTCGTTATGAGGTCACACACCGATCACCGAGTTCATTGAAACTTGTAATGAAAGATGAACCTGCAAAACCCTCATATAGACATCAAAACCTAAAAATAAAGATGCATAATGTGGGGTTGGACTATCCTCAATCATCACAATGGTAATATTACAACCGAGTGTTGCACCGCATCTCGGACTCCAATGTAGTTATATTTGTGTGTGTGAGGAAATAATTCCCTAGGTGGCTCTTCTACATGTCACACTTGATAACGAGTAAGTAAGATAGATGTAAAGAAATGTAATAGATGTGTGAATGTAATAGAATAAATTTCCCTCCTATGAAGTGTATGCGAGAATAACCAGCCCTTATGTCCCATGGATGGTGCTAGATGGATGTAATCGAGCTCTTAGATGCTTAATGGATGCAACCTTAGGTGATGATATCTAATGATTAGTGCTTGGTTTATTATTATGATCACATAAATTTATATTTATATGATTACCTTCCTTGAATTTTGTAATTAACCTTGAAAAGGATGAATATAAAAATATAAGATGCTCAAATAGTTAGAAATGACTCAAAAGAGGTGAGTAAAGTGTAAAGAGGCTAGGAGCGCCTAAAGGGGATGTGAGTGTTTGATGTTGGCATCGTGGCTAGTTGCTAGTGTCCAGGACTCGAGAAACTAAAGGGTCAAAGGTTAGACTGAGAAAGAAGGTGTGCAAGAACAAAAATGGAAGTAAAAAGAAAGAAAACATGGCCAAAGACATGGGTTAATCAATAATTTTCTTACTTAAGAATCATACGAATAGTAGTATTCAATAAGGACGAGATAAATACCCAAAGTGCATGATTTAGTGTCTACATTTTCCCCACTTTATGTTGTTGAGTGAAATATTGATAACATAAAGTAGATAGAGACAGTACCTAATAACCATGTAGATTGATGGTGAGAAACATGCCAAGAGACAAGGAAGAGCGTTGGATGATAGAAAGATGGAGCTTGGAGACTAAAGATTACAAAGTGTAAAAAGTGATGAGATGCCGACCTAGGTCGAAACACATGTTGTAGATGTCGTGAATGTGGCTTTTTTGATGTTGAGTGATGATGTTGTTGATGTTTTAATGAATTTTAGTAATGGTTGACTACGCTTCCCATACGAGACGGACCTACGAAGGAGAAGAATTATCAAGTAGTCAAATACGTGTGTATATATGTACAAAACATGTAAAAACACTGAAAATGTGTAAAAGGAACATGTGCACCTAATCCATGATGAGGAAAAGAGAGTAGAAATGATCTTGAAGATGTTGTAGACAAATGATTTTTTTGGGTGATCTCATGCAATGATATGGAAGAAGTGTAGGGAGGAAAGTCTAGTGTTATCCTCCAACCTTTAACTACTTCCCAAGAATGTGGAACACCACTGCAGATGGTGTGTAATATTCGATCAAACACAAGTGCTAAGGACTATGTGCCCTATAAATTCCATAGTGTGGAGTTCTGTAGACTGTGTTAAACTACCAATCACTATGTAAGTTCCCACTAGTTACATGAATCCGGAAGGGTTGTTTTGTGCTAAGAACCCAAGTGTAATTATAAGCTATGAAACTGAAAATTGTGTTGTACCAGTACCATGTTGTGTTGTGTAATGAATTTTTAATGATGTATGGGGTGAATGATTTACCCTAATGATTCTCCCCTCATTTGGGGTGTATGCGACATCACTGAAGGAGTATGCATCCCAAAGGAGGACTCCACCATTGTCTTTGAAACTATTCCTTGCAAGGGGAAGGGAATGTGCTTGGTAGAAACCAAGGCACACAAAAAATGTGGCTAGGAGACAAGTGTTAGTACAAGTAAAGACAAACAATCATGTAAAATGTAAGCTAGAAGATAATGTGTAAGCTAAGACACAAGAAGACAAATATTCAAAAAGACAATGTAGACCGCAAAAAGAGGGTTGAAAACATGGGACACCACTCATGACCTCACAAGAAAATATAGGTCAATGAAGCCTAAAGCGATACAATGTGTACACAAGGCAAAGAGAAAAGCCCGCAAATAGTGGAAAACAATGACAAACAAGAGCACACAATGTAACAGATATAACCATGGTGGTAAATAGACTTGCATAAAAATGCTCCACTTGAAGCACTGTTAGCATGTTAGAAAGATAAAAAATTATGTCAAAGTGTGTACAATCTAATATAGTAGTGTGTTATGAAACAAAATGAAACAATAACACCAAGTAATGTATGAAAGTGGATTCCCAGGAACCACCGTTGGGAATAATGTAATAGGTACTGCGCGCAAGCATCTATGCTACGTGTATCGATCTCAGAAATCTGCGATCACAACTAGAAAGCAAGTGAATGCACATGTGTGTATGGAATAAGATAATGACATACAATATATCTATCTAGCATGTGTAATAAGATGTGACTGTAACAAGTAAATGTAAGCAAGATTAAGTACGACCAAGATATACAACATGTTATGGAGTGTAGATGGAATGAAATATAGAGTGCGTTTGATAGGGGCCTTGTGCCCCCCAAGTGAATGTGAATGGAATTATATGCAAAGGAGGTTCATTTGTTTATGCACCATCAATAGTCAAGAATGATCTGTAAATGAGAGTGTGTCATCGGGAAATGGTTTAAACTTGTGTGTACAAGAAATATGTGATCGTCAAAGCACAAAGTGTAGAGTGTAAGTACGTGAGTGAGTGTGCGAGCGAGTGATTGACTGAATGTGTGAGTGTGATGAGGTCCATTTGAGATGTTTACCCTCAATAGTCTAGTATGGACCATGGAAATTGAGTACGTCATAAGGTAATGACCATAACATGTAAAAATAGATATAAAAAAGATATGTCGTGAATATGTTGAGTAAATGTTGGGTAGAAGGAGATGAAGATGTGATATGTTATGTGTATTGTATAATGTGTTATGTTGATTGTGTGGGAGAGAGATGTGTTGTGAACGTGTTAATCGTATAGTAAGATGTGTAAAACAAATATGTTGTAAGAGCGCCACATGTGTAGTGTGTTGTAGACGTGTAGATTGTATAAGATTTGTGTGTTGATTACATGCAAGAAAGATATGTCTTGTGATGAAAGATAGGTACATCGTGAAAGTGCATTGTATGTTGCGTTGAGTGTGTGTAGTAGGAAGAATATATCGCAAGTGTGTTGATTGTGTAGCATGTCATGTTAATCATGTGCGAAAAGGATTGATTGCGTGATTTGTATTGTCAAGCATATAATGTGTATCATTGATATGTGATGTGCTGTATATGAGAGAGATGTAAGTGTTGGATGTGCAATTTGTGTTGATTGCACGTAAAAGAAATGTGTTATGTGATGTAGGAGATTGATTGTGAAGTTGTCTATTGTGTATTACAAATATTTCGAGTGTGTTGTTTTATGTTGTGTTTGATATGTATGAAGAGTATATGGTGTAAGTGTGTCAAGTAGGTAGTGTGTAGTGTGTGAGGTTCATGTGTATAGGATTCCCTCAACAATCAAGTGTGAACCAAAGCACAAGAGTGCATCATTGGGAAATGATGATATGTTTGTGTATAAAGATGTATGTGGCCTATGTGGTAGACTAGATGTGAGGTGATGAGAATAATAGGATTATTGATGTAAGGGGTGGAATAAGTGTGATGCCCCCCGAATGTGTGATGGTGAGAGTGATCAAGTAATTTCATCGAAAAGGTCATCATTTTCATAATCAAAACCAACTAGTGAAGGATCTGAAACTTGATAAGCAATAGTGTCAGGTTGGTCGCGTAAAGCACCATTTAAGCATAATTTGTACATTCCCATAGCATATTCCTCATCAGTGAATGGAGGAAGTGGAAAACCATGTGCATACCAACGAGTGAGGTTTTATGAATAGCCTAGGAATGAGTCATTGCAAATGAAGACATGACCAAATGGCATGGGAAAGGATATATCACCGTGATCGGGATCCAACGTGCCTTTGATATGTTCAAGATAGGACTAACCTAGTGTAAGTGGAGAAGCAAAAAAAGAGAATGTGTAAGAAATACAAAGAGATAGAAAACATGAAGACCATAAGTGGTGGCATGGAGATAGACCCATATTAAAGATGATAATCATGATATGTAGGAAAAATGTCGTCAATTGTGAAGCCAAGTCAAGTCAATCGATTATGTTTGCATACATATTTAGATAAAGTATGATCGAATGGAATGTGCTCCCAATAAGAGTCATTCATCAAAAGTGTACATGTAAATGGCGGGTGTGATAATGGAGGTAGCTTATGTGAAGGTGCGGGGGATAGATCGACATATATGGACTGGAAAGTCCCTCGATAAAGAATCATATCAAGTAGAGATAGCAAGTGGAGGTGAAAGTGTAGATGAGACAATGTCCATCATGCAAATAGAACCTTCAAGTAGTGGAAAATGAGGCGGAGTATCCATAGGTTGTGGTTCATTAGTAGTATCAATTCTTGGAGTAGGAAATGTAGTATTTAGATCGTGGTCGCAATAGTTTTATGGATACAAATCATGAGGATATGTATACTCGGCGTCCTTATGTATGAATTTAACAACTATAGAGGGAACCACTTGCATGGCATGAAGCCATGGCCTACCAAGTAAATAATTAAATTAAATTGGGAAGTTAATGACGAAATAAGCGTGTTAAGAGATTTTGGCCCTATAGTGATAGGAAGAGTAATGTGACCTACACATGGACAAACAGAACCATCATATGCACAAAGAGAAAGACACGATGGACTAACATTAGTAGTAGAAAGACCAATATTTTCAAGGAATGACATAGGACAAAGATTGAGTTCAGATCCATTATCGATTAAAGTACGCTTGACACCCACATTGTAAATGTGAATCATGATATGCAAGGGTGGATCATTGTAAAAAATAGTAAGATCAACATTAGGATTGGATGGGAAAGAAATATGCTAAGAAAATGCATCAACAAATGTTTGATATACTAAATCTGGATGCATATTAGTAGGAATGTGAGTGGTAACAAGGAGAGTTTTGAATCTATCTCTTAATTCATGATTGATAAGAAAAAAGTCATTAATTGATATACTCATGATGATAAGAACCTAGAAAGATGAACAATAAAGGTCCTAGGAGTGTGTAAATCTAGTTTGGGTTCACTAAAATGATTAATCTAAATGAGGAATATATGTGAGCCTAATATTAATGTTATTGTAGCAGTAAATAATAAATAATTAAGTACATGAATAAACCCAATCAACACTAAGCAATAAAGTATGAAACCCTAATTACAAGGAGGAGAAGAAGGTACTTAGCTGATTCACAATAAAATATGGAGTGTGCCAAAGTGTTGAATAGGTGGACTGAAAGGTAGGAGCATTGCACAGAGACCCAAAAATGTAGATCTGGAGGAGAAAGCTGGATAGGGGCACCCAGAAAGGGGTAGGAGCACCCACGTGCACTAAATACTTGAAATAGGTGCATGTGTCTATCAAAATGCTTAGAAACTCAACTTGTCATGGTCGCAAATTATTAGATTTTGGTCGCTATGAGGTTGGAAATTGATATCCGAGTTCGCTTTGAAACACCGTAATGAAATATGAACTTGTAAAAACCTTAAATAAACATCAAACCCTAAAAAATAAAGATGTAAAATGAGGGGTCGAGACTATCCTTAACTATCATAATGGTGATCTTATGACTGAGTAGTGCAACCGCATCTTAGACCCAATGTAGTTCTATGTGAGTTTGTGTGGAAATCGTGCCTAGGTGTGTTACATGACCCATTTTAACTAAGTATAGGTCATGTGTGTCGAGAGATTTTGGGCATGCGCAAGGTAGGTACAAAGGGCACACATGTTAGAATAGATAGCATGTGAAGGCTTGCGCCCAATAAGGAAATATTCATGACTTAGCTGATTTTGCATATAACAGGCTAAAAATAGGAAAGCGGTTAGAGTGCGACCCAAGAAAAGATAAAGGCAAGAAGACTTCATGACTAAGCAAGAGCTATTTTGGGACTAAAGTGGAGATCAAAGGTCATGCATGGATCGATCTAATAATAGGATTAAAAGTAGATTTTATTTATAGATTAATCTATTATTATGATCGATAGAAAAGCATGCACTACTTTATTGATGTATACATGGCTATTTTGAGCATGTCATATATTTTGATAATGTGTAGGTGGTGAAGGAAAGTCTCCATCCCTATATATGTGTATTTTTCTACATTGTTTTGGGTACAATGTATGAGACCCCGTGATTTAATAGAGTTGTGCTACTTTGATGTTCTAGTGCACATGACTTTATGGTGACTATTGTTATGTATTTAGCTTCTGCTATGCAATATTTTGGTTCTAATGGATCATTATGGTTGGATTATGGTAATTGATGTATCTGAATATGGTAAAAATTGATCTTAGTAATGGTTTGATCTGTTATGTTTCCTTGTTACATGTGTTTCCTTATGATGTTTGTAATGATCTACATCTAAATGTGTGCTTTGGTAATGGTAAATATGAACATGCATGCTAATGTCTTGATAAGCCAAAGATAAAGGAGGGACCTAGTAGCTTCACCCACTTTGGGTGAGCATCCAGATCTATCTAGATGAAGTGCCAAAGCACATAGGCATTTGATGGAAATAAGTGACTACATTTTCATTCTCTTTCCAGTACCTCTTTTCAAACAGTTTGCCAAGATATTGCATGCATATGGCATATCAATTAATTTCTTGAGAGTATTGAAAGTTGCGTAGAAGACAAACAAGATCAGTTTACACGGAGATATGGTTCTGGACCTAATTTAAATGTGCATAAGTGGGTGGAAGATGATATTTATCCTGAGATTTATGTGATGTTTTCTATCCTTTTTCCAATAGAATTATACGAGTGGTTATCAACATACACATTAAAGAAAAGAAAGGGATAAGGGTGAGGGTTTGGACGTAAGAAGATTACCAGACTTGTGTTTGATGTAGATGAAGCTTGGAATCATGCTGTACATCATTAGTGGGCTGGTGTAGTGCGTAGCTACACTTCAGAGTATGCTATCTCTATGTATTTGTGTCCGAAAGTTACTGAGTTTAAATTCTTGTGCGAGCCTAGAGGGTCTTACTTGCACACTATTCCTTTGGAAATTAAAATATTTATGGTGATACTGAGTTTGGAGCAACTACATATGGCTAACTAAACACCCCACCACGTGTAGGGATAGGAGCAAGTGTGGTGAAAGATGGTGAACCTGGCGGCATAAAGGCAGAGAGAGGAAATACGACTCAAGTACAATGAGGCATGAGAGAGGGAATTGGAAAGAAAGTGTGATGTTGAGGACTCTATGGAATTGTGGAGGGAGATGGCTCACAAAGGATTTGAAGTTCATGTGGAAGACCTAGAGCTAGAGCATAAGGATCTCCCAAACTTAGGAAAACACATTCAAGAATCCCCTTTGGCTTCAAATGAGAGTGCATAAGAGGAGGAAAGATTGAGGACCACATGCATGCATATGATCCCATGTGATGACCTAGCCCTTGTGCATGGTGTTCTAGTTCAAGAAGTGGTCATTTAGAAGCAGGCTAGTATTGGTAAGCAAATAGAGACGGGTAGGTATCATTTTTCAGTAAATTCAGAAGTGTATCAGACAACACATACACCTATGACAACACAAATGATGTCATTTTTGGAGGCTTGATTAGCGGAATATTTTTAGGTGCGCAATCAAGACAAAGTGTGGTGTGTAGAATATTGGGAATACGTCTGAAAGTACTACAACTTTGTAGACCATTAGAGTTCAATTTAGCACTATAGTTGGGATGCAAGGAACTACATCAATTAGTTTGATGCCTGCTACGGGGGGATTAAGAGGACCATGAGTATCAAGATCAAGTGGTTTAAGAAGTTCTAGAGGTGGAGGAAATATTGGTGGAGGTTCTAGTTCTGGATCTGGTGGACAGGGTTCGCACCCCCATCAACCACATATAGTTTTTTAAAAGATGTATCTCCACTTGCCAGAGTATAGGGGCATTACGGATGCAACATAGCATGTGAAAAAATGTGAGCTACTATGGAGCGCTAAAGGAATACCTGATTCGAGATAGAAAAGAAAGCTAATTTTCTTCTACTCTTTAAGGGCGTGCACATAGCTGGTAAAAAAAGTATGACCCACATTAGACTGTGGTAGACTATGATGCTTTGCGATTTGTATTTCTAGTTGAGTTCCATATTCCAAAGTTTGAGTAGAAGAGTATTAATGCACTTGAAGACATCAAGAAGTAGGGATTATCTACGAGCGTAAGGGAATATGATATGTGTTTTAAGACTTTATTATCGAAGTTGTCTTATGACATTCATCCCATCCAAAGCATACATAGTGGTTTATTGGTGGATTGTCGAATCCTTTTAGACGAGAACTCTCTCATAAGAATTATATGAACCCATGCAAGGTCTTGGAATTAAATCTGCCCGCCGAGACAATTGGAAGTGTGGACACTTGAGTGAGTTCTTAGAAGCATAGATTGCATCCATGAAAAGCGGTTGGAAAATCTCTCTCCTAATTCATTGCATGAGATACACAATGGCGTATGGTGCATGATTGCGAGGTTGAAAGACATACTAAGGATTCTTGCCCTCACAAGTCAATACGCGCCTTGTTGCTATATTGTGAGATTTTTGTTTATACCATGATGAGAGTAGATGTCCTCTCTTACAACATGTGATCCGAAAGAATGTGTCTATAAATTATAATATTTACAAAACCATACTCATGACATTGCTGAATATAGATTAATTGATCAAATTCATGATGTCATTCAGACTGAGTGTGCACCCAGGTTTTGTGTGGCATGTGGATCTAAGGAGCAAGGAGAACAACATAATGAAGGACATACTAATGGGGATAATAGGAATAAAGGCTTTCATGGGGGATATAGAGGCCAAGGTTGCGACGGTGGCGAGAGGAGGATTTTACAAAGTAAATCTGTTATCTTTGTGGAGCTTCGATCATTATCAGTGTGAGTTCCCTCAGAATAACCTTTTATCCTAGTGTGGGAAGTAGCACAAGTTAGAAGAATGTCTTGACTTATATGAGCACATGAGCAAGCATCACAAGAAAGACAAGGGTGTGGGAATGATTAAGGTATAACATACAGTTCAAGATCAATGGATACTGAAGATAACACCTAATCCTGAATTACAACCCATTTTAATTACTACACACGTTGAGGTTATGCGCACACACGAACCTCTAAAGTACAAGCTAGCTACAACAAAGAAAGAAGTGATAAACACCATCTCTCAAGATGATACACATAAGAAAGAGGTTTACTAGGAGACTATAAATGTTATCAAGGATGTGTAGGGAGAGATTTAGTGCTTGAAGGAGCAGTCACATGTTATGGATTGAGAAAATAAGGTTGAACTCCCACTAAAGGATGCAAATGACATGAAGGAGGTATGTTAAATTTTGCGCTAGGAGAACATCATCCCCTTGTTAGGAGAATGGTTGCAAGAAAAGGTATTGTACGCCCGAAAAGTGACAAGCAAGCGTGGGAATCTACAGGTAACTCTTCCGCGTACCCGACCTCCCGAGGTCGTGCGAGACAATGATGGGGATGGAATATGTGTGGGATGCAGACAGACTAGTTAGGAAATCTAATGTCTTCAATACGCACTAGTGGAATTTGTGAATCTAAGGCAAAGAAGGCCCTTCTAACCTGAATTGGTGTGATAGATCGATCGGCAAGGATGACTGCTCGAAGGCTCCAATCAATATCGAGCTCTGGCGTGATTCGATCTATGGGTTGTGGAATACGTGGAAAATGACCTGGGATAGTTTCATGTATATCTCCAGATAAGGTCATATGGTGGGTAATGAATACAATCAACTCTACGGATGATTCTCTAGCCTAGTCCAGAATTCTCTAGCTTTGTTAGCTGCTATATCTAGTAAGGATAATTGTTCGACGATGGTGGGTGGAAGTGGGGTAGATCTGAATACTAATATGCGTAGGCCAGTGTCTATATCTGATTGACTTATGGATTCATTAGGTTGCGGGATTTGTGGATCACAACCGTAGACTCTTGGTTGTTGCGGTCCTACTATGGTCATGTACGAAATCAAGTCCTAATCCCTAGTATCCAATAATCATATGCTTTCTCAGCTTCTATATTTAGGATTAATAACTGTGTGATCTTCTCAGAGTACCTCACAGGCGTTCTTGCAACCTGGATTCTTAGGCTGGTATCTATATCTAGAAGAGTGTCTCCTGCATCTGGCTGTGGGACCAAAGGATCACAACCAAAGGTTTGTTCTCTTTCGAACCCTTCTACAGTCATGTGTATGTTTGCCTAGGGTAATCTGTAGTTCGGTTGATTTGACCAAAACGTGTGTGCTTGGTCATCTTCTATATTTAATCCCCTCAACTGAGAGCTGATCAGTCGTAAATCTGTTGTTGTTTGGAAGACTTGGATCCTGAGATTTTGGTCTATGTCAACTATTTTTGTGTGAGGTTGGGTTGAGGCACAATTGGCTCAAATACGTATTCCCCGGGCTCCTGGGTCCTGTGATTGTCATACAAAAACAATAATGTAAATCTAATTGCAACAAAGCAAATTTTAACTACGTGGAATAAATCTAGAACACACACACACACACATATATATATATATATATATAATTTCTATTTTTGTATTTTACGAGAATTTTTTAAGAATTTAAGAAGAGCAACTATTTAAACGTATCTAGAACTTTGACAATTAAGATAAAACTTAAAACAAACAAAATAACCGAGTGTAATTATTTATCATGCAATTTGTAGATCTATTCTAAATAATTAAATAACTGCTTAATCTATTTTCCGGACTCTCGATCCTACCTCGAAATGAGGAATGAATCATAGTTTCTCGAAACTATCAATCCCCACACTTAGTGGTAATATCGAAAGTAAACTTAACTGAAAAGAAGTGATTATCTACTCTATTTGATATATTTCTAACTTTAGAACTTTGAAAGCTAGAACCTGGATTCTGCAGAACAGTGGTGAATCCAATGGTGTGTGTGATCTTGTCCCCTCAGTGTGATCTCCTCGTTCCTTTGTGTTCACGTGAATCCAGAAAAGCATGTAATGCTAGCATCAACAGAAGTAGATTTTGGGACAAAGGCAGCTCAGAATGTAGACTGAATATAATGCGAGTAGGAGAGGGATAGCGCAAGAGTACAGAGCTTGGCTTATGCAATTCCTAGCGGGATTTATTGCATGGTCTGTTGTCCGAAAATCATCGCTTGGACAGATCTATGGATAAATGAGCCAATAGTGTGCAGGGCATAGCCCCTCTTTGAGTCAGCAAAGTGAAACTGGTTTATTGCTATTCTACCGGCAGGAATCTATGCAAGTCTCACAATATTCTACCTTTGGGGGTTTGGGATCTCATCCCAGTAGGGGTGTTTCCAACTGCGAAAAGAAAGGAATGAAAGGGAGGATGAAGGAAGAGCAGGTCCGAAGGAAGAAAAGAAATGAATTCCAAAGCAGAAAGGTCAGAAGGTTTATGTTTTGGGATTGGTAGTAAACAGAGCCAAACCTACTTGCATAAACGAACAAAGCAATATTGATGAATAAATGACAATAAAACAGAAGCAGATTTAACAGAATAAACACATAGATCTGACATAAGAAAGATCTGATGCAAATAACACATGTATTCAGCACAAAGTCTAAATATTGTATTAATAATTCTTTCTGTTACAAAAAGCTCAAAGTCTTTTCTCCTCACTTCTATTTTTCATCTGAAAGATATTCACCCCTCCACAATACAACAAGTATTGGAGTATTTATAGAAGGAGGAGAGAAAAGAAGGCAAAAAGGAGCCAACCACCTATTTACAAAATATCTCAAAGTCATGTTGACTTTTGACAATTTGATGGATGACATCATCCCATGGTGCAACATGGATGATGTCATCATTTGTGCCAACATACTCTAGATATTTACAAAAAAGAAAGTCGAAGAAGAGAGAGAAGAAGAAGAAGCCACTATTCATCATCGTCGTCCTGCGGCCGAAAGGGGGTAGCCTGCTTTTGCTGCTGCTCAGGTGACGAGATGTGGAATTGAGCACGGTATTCCATGAACTTGCTGATCATGGGCTCTAGTTGATCTTGGGAAGGATCCTTGTGTCGCTCACTGATCGCCTCGCAAGTCTCCCGCTCATCTATGAGCTTCTCTGGGAGTTTGGAATATTCTTTCTCTGCTTCTATGAGGAACCCGATGAAATCCCGACAGGCCAGCAGGTTATTGATGGACTCTGCGTCAAAAGTGACCTCTGGCCCCAACCCTCGTGAAATGATCTCTTTAAAGATCTGGATGGTTTCATCAACTTTCCTTAAGGCAAAGGAAGGAGTAAGCAACCCTGGAGACATGTTGAGAACGATTTGTTCCATTTGGTGCATCGCGTCCAGGGCTTCTTCCTTTACCTTATCAATCTTTTCAAGGACGAATTCCAGTTGATCCATCCGGTAGTCCAGGTGGAAATGACTTTATTGAGGGCCCTGGGATGACCGAAAACGCCGAACTTGACCAGATCTTCGACTGAACAGTCGAACATTTGTTGAAAGGTCTCATGCTGCAGCCTAGCATGGTCCAGCTCTTCTGATATGGGTCCTGCTAATGCTTGGAGCTCTTTATTCACCTTGTTGATGTTCAGATACAAATCAGAGAACTTGGCGATCACTCTTTCACTGTCCTTGAGGATTTGGCTCCTCCAAGCTGAAACTGCCATGCCCTGCTCGCCGATCTTTGCATATTCATTAATTTTATCCTGGCTCAGAGGCACAGGAGTCTCGGCGGCAGTTGTGGGAGGTGCACTGCCCATCTTCTGTAAGGCTTGGAGCAGATGTTTATTTTGCTCTTTCAATAGCCTTTTCTCTTCTTTTGCTTCTTGAAGCTTCTTGCAGAGGGCATCAACTGCAGATAGGGCCTCTCCCTGAAGGCTTTCAGAAGACGTACCCATTGTGACTTGGGTCACTGTATAATCTGTGGGAGACAGATCCTTTTTATCCTTGAGGGGATTGGGGTATGCGATCTCCATTACCCTCTCTCCCGAAGCACTCTGAGAGAAGCGTGTGACGGGCTTCTGCTTCTTTGCCCCTTTAGACGGGATTACGAAAATTCCATCGGAGCGATGGGAACTTTCCTTTTTCTCTGACTTAAGTCTTAGGGAGATCCAGGCTGGACTTATGGGAGAAGGGCCGGAAACAGAGAAGGGGGCAGCTGCAGTAGTAGAAGGGAAAAACGTGGAGACACTTGGAGGTGGCATCGAGAGGGAGGCCGAAGAAGTGCTCACGGGAGGAAGAGATATTGCAGGAGAGGAAGACATAGGAAGGGAAGGGAGCTCAGAGATGAGGGAAGAAATGGAGGGGGACAGATCTGCAAGAGAAGAGAAGATAGATGAAGAAGTGGGAGGAACAGTAGAAGAAGGGGGAGAGGACACGACCAAAGGATTGGTCACTTGAGTCACTCGAGGAGGGGAAGGAGGAGAAGAAGAAGGGACAGAAGGGACCTCAATTGTTGTAGCAATGCCGATATCCTGAGTGGATGGGCCTATTGGAACATCATCTTATGCTTCTTTCTCTGGAGGAGCCAGAGTTACAACTTGTTCGGGTGCAGCAGAAGGAGGACTTTTAGGAGCTTCCTCTTGAGTGGTGCTGGATTCACCCTCTTTACCTTTTCCTTTGCCTTTAGGCTGCTGTTTTGATCTAGGAGGTGCGTTACCCAACGCAGAGAGGTTGTGAAATCAACTCCGAGGTAGATGAGTCCATTCATTTGGCACCAATGCTCTGTTCTGCGCAGATTTTCCTTGACCCTTTCCTCAATTGTCTGAGGAGCTTTGGTTCTATCAATTGATGCAAATGGCCAATCGTCCCCACCTGTGTCAAGATATACTTGATCCACTTCCTCCTCGGTAGTTTGGTAGCCTTTGGGGACGATGGCTACCTGTATTGGATGATTTCTACTAATGCCAAGCGAGAATGGTCCTTCCTCCTGAGCTCCACCTCATGATATAGGTCAATGTAGATATCCTCGATCTGAGGGATGTGGATTGGATCGAGCTTAGCCCTAGGCAGACAATTTCTCGGGTCGAAGGTAGGCCTTGCTGGGAAGTCATGTTTCAGATTGAGCAGCTCCAGCTCTGTAAACATGTCTTTTGCCTTGTGGTGAGTGAGACATGTATATCTACCCACTGTAAGGGGGAAAGGAGTTCCACCCTTCTTTCTCTTGAGGCACTTCTCATGGTAGGTGACTAGCTATCTTGACAGCTCTAGCAGAATCAATTTGGGTCTAGCAAACCTCGGTAGTCTAGTTGGTTCTCCCAAGAAGTTAGCCGCCCTCAGATAAGTGAATGTGGGGAATTGGGTGAACAGGGCTCCCCATTTCTCGGTGGGCTGTCCACGATGCTCTTGGTCGTGCGGCCAGTAAGTCATATTCAGCCTCAACGGGTAGATGATGAAGTAGAAAAATGCATCGTTGATCTTTGTAAATTGAGGGATGCTATTTTCCAGCTTCAATTCTGGATAGTATTCATAGATTCTAACCTGGGGCCAAACCCCACTCTGCATGAGAGCTGGATAGTCCCTTTCTGAAGCTGCAGCGTAAACAACATAGGAATTCATGTAGAATCTCCCAGTTGTGGTAAATTGTTGTAGCTGCTCAGAGATTGTGCTGCTTATAATTTCTACCCAGCAAAAGCGTTGATCGGGCACATTTTTGTTCATTGTTTCAAGTACCGCAACATCCATTTGTGGAAAAAGTGGGCGTCAGGAAGCCCAAACACCTGCTCAGGAACGTGATGGTGTCACTGAGCTCCTCTGAAAAATCACTGCGGTGAATGATTTGTGGCCAACGGGTCACTACCTTTTTATTTTTCAGATAGACCTCATTCATCAGCTGCATGCACTGATCTTCATTATCATCCCATGCCTTGATGCAATCTTCTTGGCTGACGGCCACAAAGTGCCGGTGATGAGGAATGCCGAGTATTATCTCAAAGTGGCGGGCAGTGAGGTTGATTACGACCTCGCCCTTCTCATTTACGACACACTTGTGTCTTTATTATAGCACCGGGCAACCACCATCATGAATTCATTGTTAACGGCGCTGACTGGGATTCCTCCAGCGAAGTGCAGGGCACTGCCTATCAGCTTGTCCATCCATGGACTTCTTGTGACCTTCTGAGTCCTGACCCAGAATTCCTCCATATCAATATGACCCAACTCTGAATCTCTGATGTCCAGGTCACACTCGGCCTGGGAGTCGGGCATTCTGACCCTCTGATATTTATACTTCATTTCTTCCTCTGTAAGCTTGGCCTTGCCTTTGGATTTGGTAGGTCTCTTGCTTGATGTTGACATATGTTCTTCTGAACTTAATTGCTGATCTACAAGAATAAGAAGTGAAACCCAATCGAAGAAAGTCATGTCAGCTGTTTGATTTTCCATTGAAATGCTGACAGAAGAAAGAGTTAGCAATTTTGAGGCCTCGGGCGCATGGCGCATGGATATTGCAGAATGCAGGGCTAAATAGGTAAGGTGCACAGGAAAAGGGTGTTGCAAGGGTTAAATCAGCGCCAAAGGGTGCATGGCACATAGACATTGTAGTTTGCATTCTGTGTTGCTGTAAGGACAAGTGCGCCTGTGCCATGTGGATGCATTTTGTAAAGGGCGCACGAAATCTTTATGTTACACGGGAACAGGATGCGCCCGTGGCGCATGGATCTTTCATGTTGCATGGAACTTCGGTGTGCCAAAGGCGCATATAAAGTTTGTGTAACATATGCTTTTTGCGTGCTTAAGGGAACTTGGCGGCGCATGAAAGGTTCGCATGACACAATGTTTTTGTAGTGAGGGACGCGCCTGTGCCTTTTATAGCTTTGCACTTGGCGCATAGGACAGAATGTTGCATGGATGCTGGGTGCGCCAAAGGGCGCAGGAATTTGCAATGTTGCACTCAAGTTTGATGCGCTAAGAGGGCGCATGGAAAGCATTTGCAGCAAGTGAGGGAAGTGCGCCATGAGGGCGCAACTTTTTATGATGTAGCAGACAGGGAATGCATGTCATTGGCGCGGCTGCTCATTGTGTAACAGGGGCGACAGATGCACCAAGGGCGCAACTATTTTTGATGTTGCATGGTATGCCAATGCACCAAAGGAAAATACAGTTTCCTTTTAGGTTGATTTTCTCTCAGAGGGGTTTACATATGGTTAAGCTCTCTTTGCAAGTTTCATTGGGGGATAGAAATGGTTTAAACAAAGGGGTTTCGGCTATCATCTCAGGACAGAGCCTCCTCTACCAGTAGATCTGGAAAGAGGAGGAGGAAATGTGGAAAGACAAAGGGGGGAAGAAAATTCATAATTTCATCCTTTTTAATCCAAATCACATCCACAAACAACCAAAAACCACAAACATGAAGCACAAAAGAAAGAGGGCCTCTTACCCGACGTTTTATAACAAAGAAATGCATGAAAGGGGGCCACAAAGCAATCGAAAGTGATGGGGTAGGTGCGCTGACAAGCTCAGAGAAAAATCACGTGATTCGCATTGGTGATAATGACAGTGCAGATGCGCCTATATATAGGCGAGGTAGCAATAAATGCGCCACCAACTTTTCAAGTGGCGCACCAAAAGAGCTGTCAACATGAGAAAACATGCGCCCTTTGGCGCACCAAAAGACTTGTCAACACGAAGATATGTGTGCCTATGGCGCATCGGAAGTGGTGTTAGAGAGGAAATATGTGCGCCAAAGGTGCATCAAAAAGAGGCGCAACAAATGTTTTGTTGACATGAAGGCGCATGCGCCTTGGCACACGTAGGGAAGCCTCAACATAGAGAGGTGCACCGAAACGCCCGCTTGTGACAGAAAACATGCGCGAAAGGCTTAAAGGGGGCGCATCAAAGTTGATGTTGCATAGTCATTATATTCACCCGGCCAAAAAGACCAAAAACGCGACTAAGTTCGGAAAACAGATTTCTGAAAGGGATTTTATAACGTTAGAATGCAAGGGATCCTTAACGAGGATCGAACAAAATTTCGGTATGGTTATTTGTAAAATTGCCCTTGCCAATTTTATGGGATAACAAGGTCATGCAACATAAAGCGTCGAACCTGAAATTATCTGTTTGAGGAGCAAAACCTACAACTTTAATGGCTTCCTAAGCTATTCTACTCCAATGGATTGGGTGAAATAACGACCTTGCCGCACAAGATGGATATGTGGCTTACCAACAATGAACAATGCTAACTAAACATGCAAGAGAATTGAAACTATGGCTTCTAAGCAAAATGATAAACTCAACTATGGAAAATGAGAGTATGAGAAGTGAATGAGAGGCCAGACCATTTGTTTGTGCACAAACCATTTATTTATAGCTTTTCATTCACCCAAAGATCAAAACCAAACTAAACTCTAAAACTATAAACAATGGCCAAACACTATTCCAGGGGACCAAAAACATAAATGCAAGCCCAAGTCGGCAAGGAAAAGTTGGTGAAATGTTGATTTTTACGTGAGAAGCGTTAAAACGCTTTATGGAAAACGCGTAAAGGACCACTCTCTGAGCGGGGCGGTGGTTACGAGGACCGCCACCTGATCGGGCGGCAGTCACGAGGCTGCCACCCATGCAGGGCGGTGATTTCGTCACTGAAGAGCAAAAGGCCAAGAAAAGAGGGGAAAAGGGAAAACAAAGCATGGGGGCTAAGCGGGGCATGCGGGATGTTAACGCACACTCGGAGAGATTTTCTGGATCCTGAACACCTTGCGAGGAGACCTGTATCATCATTGGGGCACTTGTCACGTTGTTCGGCATCTGATACCTTACAATTTTGGGTACGTACATATTGCCCCCTTGGAGAAGCGTTTTAGCCATGAAGAGGCATAAAACGGTGGGTCCGAGTATGGCAGTCCTGAAATGGGAAGTTAGAAGTTATACCTGACACGTCCATGTGTTGAAATGACGCCATCCAATATTCCCGCTACCTGTAAAATGAAAAGAGAACTCAAGTGCAGATAGATACAATAGTTTGAAAAATAAACGCTAAGAATAACAGGGAATGAGAACGTACCATTTGTGCGGGGATAGGAACTTACCTCCATCAGCGCTCCAAACCTGTGAAAAAGTCATTTTAAAACGAAACAGAGTGCTATATATATGAAAGTGGGCCCATTTTCCTATTCATTTGCGCGAGTTGATTTGGTTGATTTTGAGCTCTGGGACCCACGGTGACGGTTTCTTGTGTGAGTAGAGTCAAAACGTCCAGCGAGATAGTGATCATGCCTCCACGTGCGGAACATCGACCTCAGCGATTACAGGTTAGTTTTCTTCAGTTTATTATTTTTCCTCCCTTAATTTTGAAATGCTAAATACTCTGCAATGGAGGGGTCATTTTTGAAAATGTTAGTCTTAAAAGGTCCACCTAGGGGGCGCCTACTGGGTAGGATCTTTTTTTAGGTTAAATGGCCATTTTTGCACTTTTTAGGCCTTTGTAGTTTAAAAATCGAGTGGGTTTTCGGACCACACCGCCACCTTTAAGGCGGCGGTTCTGAAAACCACCTCCTGCTTGGGCGGTGGTTTTGCACAAAATGCAAAAGGAACCTATTTTTGAGATTGTGTTTGTATTTTTAGCATTTCTACGTGTTTTCATGATTTTCTTAGTATTGCCTGGATGCTAACTTACTTTGTTTTGTGTGTTTTTGGGTGGATGCGGGTGAGAGAGGAGTACATCCGATGGAGTAGAGAGAGAGGAGTGTGATTGGCTCACGGGAAACTAGATTCCCTCTCATGGGATGAGGAGGACACACTTGAGAGGGCTGGCATCTTTGTGCATATCGCGCGCGTTCCTCATGTTGTACCATCTAGTCACATCCTTTGTGACCTTTTCTCATCTTGGGATGCAAATCGGAACACCTTCGATTGCCGGGGTCCGGCGAGTGGACCATTACATTGGAGGATGTCTCATTGCATGCAGGGGTCCCGAACATCGGGAGGTGACTCACTTTAGAGACAACAGCTCACGGGCATAGATGCATAGTGGGCGACATATATGGGAGATGCGACCATCTCCACGGGGTCGAAGGGGGTGAGAGTTCGATCTATTCCTTCTTTTCCCATCCCCGTATTTTGACAGGCCATCATGGGGATCCTTGCCTCGAGGCCGATCGGGGGACAAGGAGGAGACACATTATTATACTGCTGGGCCCCCATTATTGCACAGATAGATGGGCACGATCGGATATACGCTTGGGGAGCAGAAATTCTTGGGACCACCTACCACGATCTATACAGGGTGGTCCGTTTACAGGGGCAGTCATTGAGTCACCCGACTCTAGTCATGAGTTGGGTTTATGAGCATTTCATCCCCTATGGCGGGGTGTGGTGGTAGATCCTGGAGGCATTAGGGTAGCCGATGGACAGACATGTTGGTGCTTAGAGCACCTCATCAGCTAGTTTCCTCCCTGACTACTGCTGACATGGAGGCGACACCGTATCAGACCATGGTGGGCATATGGGGCGAGGAGACTCTTACCTTGATCTCCTGCTCCACCACAGGGCAGCTCATTGATAGAGTGGGATGAGTGGAGGTGCACCCCTTTGGCCGAGTTCCTCAGCAGTTTGGCCTACCATATACGGGTATGCTTCCCCCAGTGGAGCCAGTCTACAGATCAGTTCGTGAGGCCAGAGGGGGGCCTAGAGGCCGAGGTTGGACAATGATTACTCCTGGCGTTCCTATTGCAGCCAGGAGGATTATTCGTGCTAGAGGGAGAGCTGGTGCGCCTCGGGCACCTTTACTTGATTGATGTGGGTCCCCCACGCGCGATGACCCTATAGAGGTAGACTCCAAGTATGAGGAGTTTATGGGGGGGAGACAGAGGATAGTGATCTGAGTGGCATGACACTCGGGATATCATGCGCAGTAGAGAGGGGCCGAGTAGAGCGCGAGAGGGGACTCTAGTTTCGAGGAGCCACTCTCCCGGGGCCATGGTGGAGAGGATGAGTCATTGCGGGGTGACATGTTGCTCCCGCCATGGGAGCAGCCCCTCGGTCGCTGACGGCATCCGCGGTAGTGCCAGGCCCAGCGACCCATCCTGGACTGGTGATCTGAGTAAGTTACCCTTTCTCCCTTTTAATGTTTATTTGTAGGCTCTCCTTAGTTGCTATTTTGTATCTTTTAGTTCTTGTTTAGTTTCTAATTCGTTTTATCCTTTGTTTGCGAGAGACTGTGATGAGTGACGGGATTTGATCCGCAGGGTATGTACTGATTCCCTGATG
Source organism: Taxus wallichiana var. yunnanensis (assembly GCA_018340775.1). Classification (NCBI taxonomy): domain Eukaryota; kingdom Viridiplantae; phylum Streptophyta; class Pinopsida; order Cupressales; family Taxaceae; genus Taxus; species Taxus wallichiana. The sequence continues at coordinate 990,009,057 of CM031237.1, read as the reverse complement.
ATCCCCATGGATAGGACCCATGCAGAGTTATCCATAGATGCTGGGGAGCCTTCAGCAGCCGGTAGGCATACCGATGTCTTTGCTCCAGTCTGGCATGTGGCCAGGATGGTATCGACCCTTCAATGCTTGAGCTAGCGGGAGTGCAGGATGGTGAGCATCGATGAGGAGCCATTCTCGTGGTGAGATGCGATGCCTGCTCCTCGGGACCCTAGGCCCTCCGTACATTCAGAGCATCGGCATAGCCGAGTCCTAGGCATGGGCGTGCACCTTCGGAGGGGTCACGTAGGGATTGAGAGGCCACTTGGCTCTCGTAGATTTTGTTTTATATATTCTTTTGTATATCACGGGCTCTTTGAGCGTTTTGACCATGCTTAGTGCATGATGGCATTGTATATAAACATTGATCATTTATATATACGCATTCATTCTGGATCAAAATCTTGGCACTCATGGTTTCCTTTCTATTTCTAGTTTCCCTATGTATACTACGATGTATGTTTATATGCTTTTTAGAATGTATGCAATGGAGAACAAATGATGCAAATGTTTGTTTCCTTTTGTGTATTTCATGATGCTGATATATGTAGATATAATGTGATTTTGAATCTTAGCTTCCGTAAGCAATTTTGGATACCTCATGTTTGTTTTGCAGAGTGATGAATACAAACCAAAGGTATGATGAGCAGAGATAAGCTTGCCCCACTCCTAACTCCACGCAACTAGTAAGATGCGAGGGCTCATCACCGAGAGCTAGAAAGGGCACCAGTTACGAGGTGTAGCTGAAATGATAGTGATGAAAGACAGACAAAGATTTAGTGGAACCAAATTGAAAGCTACAAGCTTACTCTACCTGAGTGACTTCATAGTTTAGAATGCAACTTACTTTGCAGTTTATCTAAACTTAGATCCGTAGATGGCCACATAGTAGACAAAATCTGTTTTTTTAGGATTTTAACTCTCTTGGAATTTTGAACATCTGATTCATTTATTTTTGACTCAAAGTTTCAAAGTTTGAATTGTTTGTGTATGACCATTTGCATTTATTTGTCAAGAGGACCCCCTACACTTTGCCCCATGCTACTAATAAGAAGCATGGGTTTAACACCATGGGCAAAGCATAGGTGAGTAAGGGCATTTCCATCCTTTCCCAACCCTACGTCACTAGTAAGAGACGCAAGCTCATCATCGAAGGTTGGTGGGGCAAGGAAATGTGTAAAATTAAAATTTTCTGTTTAATCACTTTTTGACTTGTTTTCTTGAGTAAAACGTCAGTATGTGCTTATTTCCAAAGAGATATACATATGGGATAGATGTGACACCATGAAGCTTCTAGAACAGACCATAGGCAAGACACCTACCCTAAGAAGAAATCAAAGCAAGAATAAACTTGCAGATCTTGGTATGGTTACCGTTAAGACTTTGTCATATCTAGCTTTATTTGATAAAATGATTCCGAGATAATTTGATGACATCATGAAAATGGAGAGGTATGATTAAAGAGTTTATGCCAACAACATCATGAGTTTGTAATGAATTGCTTTGAGAATAGATTCCTTGATCACCATTTATGTAAGAAACAAGTGGAAAAAATGATCTTAATCTATATGAAGATGCAATGTAAATATATATAAGTAGTGCTAGCCTGCTTATGCATAGAACCGCTTGAGGTGCGGGAATTGACTGTTTCACCAAATTCCTCACCTTCTAGCGTACATAAGAGGTATGCACCATTTCCGTAGTCCTTCATGACTCGGTATGGGCCCAACCATTTGGGCCGGAATTTCCTTCCTTCGCCGGTCTTCTTATCGATCCGACTGTCTAGCCTTAGAACTAGATCACCTTCGTATATGTTGCGTTCATAGACCTTCTTGTTGTCTATGCTGCACATCCGGTCAAAGCATAGATTCTATGTCACTTGTTCAACATCTAACCTAGTTTCATCTATGCTTTCTAGTTGGGAAAGACGTGCTTCTTTGAATGAAATGCGGAGACTGGGTATTTCAACTTCGAGTGGGAGAACTGCCTCTGCCCCGAACACTAGTGAAAAAGGAGTGGCTCTCGTTGGTGTTCTTATTGAGGTTCGGTGGGCCCACAAGGCCGGATATAACTTCAAATGCCAATCTCGTTTGTTTTCTTTCACGGTTTTAAGGAGAATGGCTTTCGATGTCTTGTTAAATCGCTTGCCTGTCCGTTGGCTTGAGGGTAATACAAGGAAGCCGTATGATGGCTTATCTTAAATTTATTGCATAGTTCGCGAACCTCTTCATTCTTAAAAGAAGTTCCATTATCGAGAGATAATGATTTGTGGGATCTTGTATTCGTAGATGATTTGGTTTAAAATGAACTTGGTGATTATAGAACTAGGTACAGTAGTAGAGGCATAGCCTCTACCCATTTAGTAAAATATTCGATGGCCATCATTATAAAATTATGGCCGTCTGTGGATAAGGAGAGAATTTCCCTAGTAAGTCTAGACCCCATGTATAAAGGGCCATGGAGTAGCGATTGGTTGCGAAATCTTGTGCCGGCATGTGGATCTCATGGGAGAATTCTTGACACTTATGACACCTGCATCCAAACTCTATTGCGTCATGTTCTAGAGTGGGCCAGAAATAGCCCATTCGATGTATTTTTCGAGCGGTGGCATGGCCACCGAAGTGGCCTCCACATATTCCACTATGGGATTCATGGAGAATCTTCTTGGATTCTTCTGTGTCGACACATCTTAGGAGCATTCCATCGAACACTTTTCGATAGAGTACTTGCTCTATGATGACGTATTTGGCTGCAATAATACGTAACCGCCTTCTTTGTTGTGGTGTAGCTCCTTCTGGATACGTATGGTCCATGATATAGTTAATGATATCAGCGTACCAGGGACACTCAGAGATAGAGGGTCGGGTTTCGATGTAGTATACACACTCATTTGGAAAGTCTAAATCTACTAAATCACCTCCATCTAATGGGTTATCAGCTAACCAATCTGCAATGATTTGTCCTTTAACCGACTTCTGATTTACAAATGTTAATTCGAATTCCCCCATTAAGGTTATAAAACATCCAGCCTTTTTAGACAAGGATCCTTGTGTGAGGAAAGTTCGTAAGTGGTCTGTTTTTACCATGACCCTCGTTTCTTGATTCAGCATATAGTGTCTTAAGCGTTTAGTAGTAAAGATTATAGCAAGGCATTCTCATTCTGCCTGTGTATAACATGTTTCATAGTCAAGTAATGTTCGACTAATGAAATAAATTGCACGTTCTCTCTTGTCATCGTCCTCTTGGGCCAACATACAGGCCAACGAGACATCGGTAGCTCGTGAATACAAAATTAACGGGTGGTCTAGCTTAGGTGGCATTAGCGTAGGTGGTGACAATAGGAAACGCTTAACTGCATCAAAGGCTTCATTGCAGTCTTCGGTCCAATCAATGCTATAATCCTTCTTGAGTAAATTATTGATTGGATGAATGGCGAAGCTTAAGTTTGGGATAAATCTCCGGATTGCACCCAGTTTTCTGAGAAATGACCTGATTCCAGATTCATTCGAAGGTGGGACCATTTCGAGGACAACCCGAATTTTGGTTGGATCAACATCTATCCCTCGTGACGATATGATGTAACCTAGGAGCTTTCCTCCTATTACGCCAAAGACACATTTCTCTGGATTTAGCGTGACTCAGTAACGTGGAGTACTTACGGATGGTCACAACGCTTCTTGGCCTTAGCCAACAAGTCATCTACGTAGGATTTCATGATTTTATGAATTAAATCGTGGAATATATATGTCATAGCTTGCTTGATGCATTAGCACCCAGGTGTTTTTGAGGCCAAATGGCATAACAACGTAGCAATAGGTTCCCCAAGGAGTTATAAACGTGGTTTTAGCTTGATCTTGCTCAGATATTTTAATTTGATTATATCCCGAGAATCCATCCATGAGAGACAAAAGTTCAAATCCAGCTGTTGCATCAACAATGACATCTATGGATGGTAATGGGAAGTCATCCTTAGGACATGCTTTGTTGATGTCTCGGAAATCTATGCAGATGCGTATCTTTCCATTCTTCTTGAGAACGGGAACGATGTTAGATACCCATTGGGAGTAGTCGACTGGTTTGATGAATCCTACTTGTAGGAGTTTTATTATTTCATCTTTCACCATGAGAGCCACCTTGGGTTTCATGGGTCTTGATTTTTGTTTAACTGGTTTTGCATCAGATTTAGTGACGAGGTTGTGCACTGCAATGTGTGGTGCAACGCCTGTCATTTCCTTATAATTAAATGCAAAAGCTTTCTGATGTTCTTTGAGGATCTGAGTGTGTATTTCTACTTCTTCTGGGGTTAACGAGGACCCTAATTTCAAGATTTTTGGTTCGTCTTGTCCCAATGTTGACATCGATTTGGGAGTGGATCGTTAAAGATCTTGAGGGGAGCATTCTGAGGGGAAACTGCCCCTGCGAGCATGCTTGGTGGTGGTGACATGGGATCTGCCAAAAACAAATCTGTGAAGAACTGTCTTTGTTCTTCTGGCAAACGTTGCATGAATTTATTGTAGTCACGACACGTTCTAGTATCATGACCTCGAATTTTGTGGAAACCACAATATGAATTGGGATTGTAATTCCTGGTTTGTTGGTTTGGTGTATATTGTGGCCTAAAACTCTGATCAAACTGTTGCCTATTAGGATTAAAGTTTTGCATTTGTTGTTTCTGGCTTTGATTTTGGTTTTGATAACCAAATGAGTTTTGGCTTAGCCCTTGCATGGGATTTCACCGTTGTTGTTGTTGTTGTTGTGATGGTTAAAATCCACTGTATTGATTGTGGGGGTAAAGTTATTGTTTCGTTGATTGTTCATTGGTAATGAAGTATTCACAGTATTTACCTTTTTAGGCTGATCAGTTACTCCATCTGTTGTTACCCCATGATTTTTGTTAAGGATTTTAGGTCCTTGATTGACATTCGTGGTAGTTGTAGTGTTCTGGCTGGAGGTGATTAACCTCCCGTTTGTTCCATATGTCTTACGGCCACTATCTATCGCTGCTTGATCTATTCGAAGAGCGCTCTCAAGTACTTCATCGTAAGTTCTTAGTGGGAACTTCTGGACTTCTTCCTTCACCTCTCTGCTGAGAGAATGAAGGAATAAATCACATAGTTCCATCTGATCCATATTTGGAGCACTTGCTCAAGAATAAAGAACTATACGCCACCTTTGGATGAAATGGGCGATAGATTCGTTGTGTTCTTGTTTGATGTGTAAGAACTCCCTGATTCCTGTTCTTAACAGTTTGTTCATGTCAAATGCCTTAATGAACTCTGATACGAGTTGTTTAAATGAATGTATAGAAGCCTCAGGTATTCTATAATACCAGTTGAGAGCAATGCCTTCCAAGGTTTTGGGGAATATTTTAGCAACAACCCCATCCCAAGGGAGTAGTTCTCGTATGGCTGTAGCGTAAGCTTTGATATGCGCATTTGGATCTCCCTCACCTTTGTACTTGGGTAAATCGGGAAGGGGTCTTGGAAGCATGATGCTTCGTATGACGAAGTCTAAGGGCTCTTTCAAATATTCTGAATAAGTCCCTATTGCATAGGTTTCGACCATTGATGGTGGTTGCTAAGGGAGTGGTGGTGGGATGGGTTGTTGATATGGTGCAACGTATGCATTGGCAGGGGCATATGGAAGTCCCTGTGTTTGAGCAAAAATGCCGGGAGAGGAGAACATATCTGCTTGTGGTGATTTGGAGTACATGTTTAAGTATGACGGGGTATTGTCCAGGAATGGATTGTTTGATACTAGACCGGGAGGAATGGTGTTAGAGATGATGGGTCTAGTTGGCGTTTGTTGTGGATACTGAGGAGGCATGCCTAACATGCCTACTCCTGTGAGGAGATCTACTTGGCTAGGATGGTGTGGAGGATTGGAACCCCCTGTTTGTATGAATTGTGAATTTTGACTTGCTTGGGCAAGTTCTAACCCTCTAACCTTTTCTATTAGAGTTGAAATGACTTCACTTGGTGAAGTCACGATATTCTGCCTTGGTGGCGTTTGTTGTATACCATGGTGTTGTATAGGCATATGATATCCTGCTATGAACTGATCGCTATCTTGCCAAGTTTCTCTGAAAGTATTTCCTGTATGTAATGGTATAGAGGTATTTTCTTGAAAAGAGACCTCGGGTTGCGTTTGTAAACCTCCTACATGCGGGTACATACCCCGAGAGCGTTGTTCACTCCTAGGATAATGTATTGACTGTTCATCATCTAAGACCAGGTATGGGTCTGATTGTCTACTAATTTATGGTCTAAGTAGCATCTGAGGAGATGAACCAGATTCTTCGGTAAACGTCATATTATTCGAGCCTGAAGGCTCTATTTGTTGTTTTCGAGGGGGTTGATCTAAATCCTCAGTTTGAAAAGATGAATTATATCTGATTCTTGGAGTTTATGTTGGCAACTAATTAGTTGAGTAGTTGTCACCCCATACTAAGAGTGAGGGTGATGATTGTCTATTATGTTGGGCGTAGTATGCCTCAAGACCCAAGAGGGGTCTGCCATATGCATCGAATCCTGACATATTCGGGGGGTATATGAATACCCGCAGAATAATGGGAAGGAGCGAAGGTGATTTGTGAAAGCTAATGAGGCGGAGAAGATGAAAAGTAAACTAAAATTGAAAGAAAATGTAATACTATGACTCCGGCGAGAAAGTAGGAAGTTCACGTCAGCTTCACTAATTTTGTTTGTTTCACGTCGGGTTCACCAATTTTGTACGCCAAAAAGCGACAAGCGAGCATGGGAATCTACAGGTAACTCTTCCGCGTACCCGACCTCCCGAGGTCGTGCCGAGACAGCCGGTGGGGATGGAATATGCGTGGGATGCAGACAGACTAGTTAGGTAATCTAATGTCTTCAATACGCACTAGTGGAATTTGTGAATCTAAGGCAAAGAAGGCCCTTCTAACTTAAACTGGTGTGATAGATCGATCGGCAAGGATGACTTCTCGAAGGCTCCAATCAATATCGAGCTCTGGCGTGATTCGATCTATGGGTTGTGGAATATGTGGAAAATGACCTGGGATAGTTTCGTGTATATCTCCAGATAAGGTCATATGGTGGGTAATGAATACAATCGACTCTACAGACGATTCTCTGGCCTAGTCCAGAATTCTCTAGCTTTGTTAGCCACTATATCTAGTAAGGATAACTGTTCGACGATGGTGGGTGGAAGTGGGGTAGATCTGAATACTAATATGTGTAGGCCAGTGTCTATATCTGATTGACTTATGGATTCGTTAGGTTGCGGGATTTGTGGATCACAACCGTAGACTCTTGGTTGTTGCGGTCCTGCTATGGTCATGTACGAAATCAAGTCCTAATCCCTAGTATCCAATAATCATATGCTTTCTCAACTTCTATATTTAGGATTAATAACTGCGTGATCTTCTTAGAGTACCTCACAGGCGTTCTTGCAACCTGGATTCTTAGGCTGGTATCTATATCTAGAAGAGTGTCTCCTGCGTTTGGCTGTGGGACCAAAGGATCACAACCAAAGGTTTGTTCTCTTTCGAACCCTTCTACAGTCATGTGTATGTTTGCCTAGGGTAATTTGTAGTTCGGTTGATTTGACCAAAACGTGTGTGCTTGGTCGTCTTCTATATTTAATCCCCTCAACTGAGAGCTGATCAGTCATAAATTTGTTGTTGTTTGGAAGACTTGGATCCTGAGATTTTGGTCTATGTCAACTATTGCTGTGGTTGAGGTTGGGTTGCGTAATTGGCTCAAATACGTATTCCCTGGGCTCCCGGTCCCGTGATTGTCATACAAAACAATAATGTAAATCTAACTGCAACAAAGCAAATTTTAACTACGTGGAATAAATCTAGAACATATATATATATATATATATATATATATATATATATATATATATATATATATATATATATATATATATATAATTTCTATTTTTGTATTTTAGAGAAATTTTTAAGAATTTTAAGAAAAGCAACTATTTAAACGTATCTAGAATTTTGACAACTAAGATAAAACTTAAAACAAACAAAATAACCGAGTGTAGTTATTTGTCTGTGCAATTTGTAGATCTATTCTAAATAATGAAATAACTTGCTTAATCTATTTTCCAGACTCTCGATCCTACCTCAGAAGTGAGGAATGAATCATAGTTTCTCAGAAACTATCAATCCCCACAGCTTCCCTGGCAATATCGAAAGTAAACTTAACTGAAAAGAAGTGATTATCTACTCTATTTGATATATTTCTAACTTTAGAACTTTGAAAGCTAGAACCTGGATTCTATAGAATAGTGGCAAATCCAATGGTGTGTGTGATCTTGTCCCCTCAGTGTGATCTCCTCGTTCCTTTGTGTTCACGTGAATCTAGAAAAGCATGTAATGCTAGCATCAACAGAAGTAGATTTTGGGACAAAGGCAGCTCAGAATGCAGACTGAATATAATGCGAGTAGGAGAGGGATAGCGCAAGAGTACAGAGCTTGGCTTATGCAATTCCTAGCGGGATTTATCGCGGGTCATGCAACATAAAGCGTCCAGAACCTGAAACTATCCTGTTTTGAGGAGCAAAACCTACAACTTTAATGGCTTCCTAAGCTATTCTACTCCAATGGATTGGGTGAAATAATAGCACTGCCTGCACAAGATGGATATGTGGCTTACCAACAGCTGAACAATGCTAACTAAACATGTAGAGAATTGAAACTATGGCTTCTAAGAAAAATGATAAACTCAACGATGGAAAATGAGAGTATGAGAAGTGAATGAGAGGCGAGACCATTTGTTTGTGCACAAACCATTTATTTATAGCTTTTCATTCACCAAAAGATCAAAACCAAAATGAACTCTAAAACTATAAACAATGGCCAAACACTATTCTAGGGGACCAAAAACATAAATGCAAGCCCAAGTCGGCAAGGAAAAGCTGGTGAAACGTTGATTTTTACGTGAGTCACGTTAAAACGCTTTTTGGAAAATGCGTAAAGGACCGCCGCTCCGAGCGGGCGGGCGGCGGTTCTGACCACCGCCCGATCGGGGTGGCGGTCATGACACCGCCACCCATGCAGGCAGCGGTTTCGTCCTTTGAAGAGCAAAAGGCTAAGAAAAGAGGGGAAAAGGGAAAAACAAAGCACGTGGGGGCTAAGCGGGCGTGCGGGATGTTAACGCACACTCGGAGAGCTTTTCGGATCCCGAACACCTTGAGAGGAGACTGTATCATCATTGGGGCACTTGTCATGTTGTTCGACAAGATCAAGATACCTTACAATTTTGGGTACGTCACAGTACCATCTGCGCCAGTTACGGCGTGAGTGGAAGTTACTCCATGCAAATATACCCCCACATAATCATGAATTTGACAAGGATATTACACTTAATGCAGTCATAGATGGATGGATTCTAAGAAAAATTATGATAGATATAGGTGCGGAGGTTAATGTACTCACATTAGATGTATGAAATCAAATGGGAAGACTACAATCGTAGCCTTCTTCAAATGTGATGTATATGGAAAATAGAACTAGGGATATGCCTATTGGAGTACTAAAGGATGCATCTATTACAATTTAGGGAGCCAAGTTTACTTTGGGGACTTTGAAGTATTAGAGCTTGTTGAAGTGGATAACTTCCCAAAGACTACATGTGCGACCTAATGTTATGCCAATAATGCATATTTGTGCTTTAACAAGGGGTACATTAGCTTTGAGAATAAGGATGATCATGTCATTATAAATTTGATCGAGAGGTTGTCCCGTATGTTGAGACTTTGAACAAAGAGGACTTGAATATGATATATGTGTGCACAATAAGATACCCTAAGGTAATTGAGCCATCTAAGGAAGGATTGATATAGTGGGATGATGCTTAGTCAGTTAGTGACACCACAAGCATTGCTTGTGACAACTGGGCACATGGAATGTATGATGTAGTGGGGCAAGGAATAAAGAGCACAATTACTCGCATGGTCGTCACGTAAGGTTAGGTGCTTAGGAAACAACTGGGTACCAAGGTACACTAGTGAAGAGAATCTTGACACATTTCTACACACCATGGAGAATCAATGGAAGAATGAAGGGGATAGGATAAATATTTTGGTCTATAATTTGCGTGGGACTACAAAGGTGTGTTGGTGGGAAATGTTATGTTTGTGGATCCTGTTTTCATGTTAGAGTGTGGTACACCTTCTATGTGTTACACTCGGGTATTTTTACATCGGTCCCGCTTGTCGGTGAACGGGTCAAGGGTGGGGGCCGGGTGAAGCCCCCTTGATCGATGGGGGACTCGGGGTGAGGCCCCAAAGAAAATTTTTATGGGTGGTTTATTAACCCATGGGTAATGGGTAACTGTTATGGGCTGTTTTTGGGCCCATGGTTTTTCTACACCCATTGGTTTTGATACCCACGGTTTTTTGCCCATTTTTTTGATACCCATGGTTTTTGCCCATTGTTTTGATACCCATGGTTTTGATACCCACGGTTTTGTATCAAACTACTTAAGCAATTGTCTATTTATATGGTCTTATGCATATGATAGATAGACAAGAAAATGTATTGCAGATGTGTTTTGAATTTGGGTGTGAATTCTATAGATTTTTTTTTGAGCATAGCTCCAAACGGATCTGGTATTGTATTGAGAGAATGGAGGCTTGAAATAAAATATGAGCAAGTGATTCTTGGTGGACGTAGCCTAAATTGGGTGAACCACGTTAAATCTTATCACTCGTGTTGTGTTATTTATTCTACACTTTTATTTGAGATTTGTAATATTTTCTTCATATTAGTTTCTCTTTTTGCATTACAGTAAGGGATTATTCCACATATTTTATCTCTTATTCCCTAACAGAAACACATAGAGATGGCCTTTTGGAATGGTGAGAAGTGAGAATCACCTTTTCTACTAGGTTCACTCGAATAATGTACCTATGCAAACTTGTGAATTTCATGGGAAGTCTCCTACCTCTCATCACGTCCATGATTATGAGAGAACATGGGTACAAGGCAAGGATGTATTACCACCATAAATCTGGGTGCATAAGTTCTACTCCACCTTACATGGTTGTGCACATGCATGGTATGCCCATGCTGAGTTAAAGAGGGAAATAACTAATTAGTGAGAGATGACCTCAGGTATGATTCATACTTTTGATTATTTTTCTAATAAGCCTTCTCATCGATGAAGCACTACTGATTATAAGTTCCTTATGTTGGGAGATAGTGCAAAGGCTGAAGAAATTATGTTGGAATTGTTTGGGAACCTGATCTTGAGGTGCACCTAGATCTTGAGGAAACAGATGAAGAAGAGATGATCGTACTGAACGGAAAAAGAAAAGGAAAAATTAGTGTATACGATATATGATAGATGAAAATGATGCTGATGACATCGATGTTAACCACACTAAAGGTACGCGTGAGGTAATGAATACTAAAAATGAGAAGGAACGCGTGTATCACGCATCTATGAAGACAAAGAAGGTTAAAATTGGAATTGAGGAAGAGCCTAAGGAGGCCATTATTGGTGATTACTGGTCAAAGCAATAATTGACCATGATTGTTGAAATATTGCACGACTTCCATGACTTATTCCTATGGGGCTATCATAAGTTAAAGGGAGTACACCCTTCTTTAGGTGAGATGAAAATCAAGCTTAAAGAAGGCATGCACCCGGTTAGAAAAATATTTTACGGGATGAATACTAATCGCATGTGAAAGTAAAGGAGGAAATTGATAAAATGCTTAAGTCTGGTATAATTCAGCCTATTGAAGAATCTAAATGGGTTAACCCAATGGTCATAAGAATTAAGAAGGATGGAAGGATAAGGATCTGTCTGGACTATAAAGAATTGAATCCTTCATGTGTTATTGATCCTTTTCCCACCCCATTCACAAAATAAATCCTTGAGGGGTTGTTGGGTGTGAGATACACTCTTTTACAGATGGGTTTTTAGGTTATCATTAGGTATGCATCATAAAGGAAGATCATGAAAAGAAAACTTTCACCACAGAATGGGGAAGTTTCGTGTATACGATTATGCCCTTTGGATTGAATAATATGCCTACAATGTTCTCATGCATTGTTGTGTAGGCCTTTCAAGAATTTATTCATAAGTTCTTGTAGGTATATCTGGATGATTGGAGAGTGTATGGTTTAGCAAAGGATCATTGTGTGAGTCGAGGCTTATGTTTGAGAGGTGTAGGTAGTTCATCATCCCTCTCAATACTAAGAAGGGCATATTTGCAACACCTTTTGGCACTTGGGAATATAATTTGTAAGGCTTATTGATGGACTCGACCAAGATAGTTGTGATCCCGGGTTTGGAAGAACCTAATAATTAGAGTGAAGCGCATAGATTTATGGGACATATAGTATATTACAAGAAATTCATTAAAGGCTATGAAAATATTGTGGCTCCCTTGGAGGAATTATTAAAGGCTAAGGGAAAATTCTATTGGGGTGATGCGTAATAAAAGGTGTTTGAAACATTGAAGGAAAGGCTGACCATTGCACCTATATTGCAATTTCCTTCGTGGGATGAACCCTTTCATGTTTTTGTTGTTTATTTTGGAATGGAAATTAGAGCAACCCAGAGAAGGAATTGTAGATCATCCCATTTGATTTGGAAGCAAGAAGTTGACACCTGTGGAGCAGAATTACGCAACCAATGAGCACAAGGATTTATCCATGATCTATGCATTGCACAAATTCGAGACAAAGATTGCTAGTGACATAATTAATTTTCTACACGATAATATATGGCGCTAAAGTATTTTGTCAACAAGAATGTTTTCAAGAGCGCATTTATAAGTGGATACTACTATTTTAAGAGTTTGAATTCACAGTTGTAAAAAAATCTCCTACCTTCGAGGACTCGCATTTGGTTCATGGTTAAAACAAGTATGAAATCCTTCACGAATGTCAAATTCTCTCATGCGAGTGGATTTCATGAAGGCTATTAAGATGCGATCATCCTTCTCGGTCAGTGATGGATGAAGAATACATTTAGGAATTTCAAGATTGGATGGCCTTATTTATGATCATGATCATTGAAGGCAAACAAAGAGTTTATTGGTGGCAAATCATCGGTGACAATCTGCATGGAGTTTCTCTAGGTATTAGTCTCAAATAAGTTCACTATGAATTCATATTTGGTGTATGCTATTTTGAGCTCAATACCATTCAAAGGGTTAACACTTGCTCATAATATCAATTCGGTGAGGATACGCGGTGTATTGAGGAAACAATGCTTGATGCACAAATTTTCAAGTTAAACTACGCACCTCTGATTTAGAGGATATTGCAGGTATTTTTACACATTGGGCGAAAACTTGAAGGAATGATGACATTCGAGAAGAAGTATCTTGCAATATGAATGACACCTTATCAATTTATTGGTGGATATTTTTACAAGCAAGGTTGTGATGAAGTTTTACATCATTGTGTTCTGGAGCATGAGCGTGAAGCTATTATGGAAGAAGTTCATGATGGGATTGCAATAGGGCATTACGCTAGTAATGCTACAATGCACAAGAGTCGATGGTTAGAATTTGGTAGGAAAATTTATACAAGGATACTAAAGAATATGCCATGGCATGTGATCATTGTCAATGCCTTGGGAAGCCTGAAACAAGAGATGAGATGCCGTTGCGGCCTATTGCAAGTGCTGAGCCTTCTGAGAAGTGGGCTATTGAATTTTTAGGTCCTATTTCCCCACCCGCATGTAGGACTGACATGCACTATATTATTACTGGTACATAATATCTAAAAAGGTGGGCGGAGGAAACACCTTCAAAGGATTGTCTTTGTAACTACAACAACAACATTCTTATGGGAGAATATTTTAAGTAGGTATGGATGCCCATTAAGTTTGGAAAGTGATGGAGGAACTCATTTCATGAATGAGACAATCAAAATTATTTTGGAATATTTTCTGGTGGTACACCAGAAAATTACCCCTTATCACCCACAGGCTAATAGTACTTGCATAAGCTTTCAACAAGATTTTGGGACAAACATTGAAAAAAATATGTAATGTTGTAATAAAATATTGGGATGACAAAGTATCAATTATACTTTGGGCATATAGGACCACTTATAAGAGATTGAATAAGGCCACACATTTTCAGTTGGTGTTTTTTGATACGAATTTATTATCTGTTGAATTTATGTTACCCTCCCCACGTATTGTGTGCTCAAGTGTACTAGATGATGAACAAGCTATTGAAGAGTGCATTGATAAACTGATGCAATTAGATTAGCGGTGCGCCATTGCACATTGGAGCTAGAAGAATGATAAGGCAAGGTAGAAGTTGGAAAGATGGTCCTTCTCTATGATTCTAGGTTTTCATGCCATCTAGGGAAATTGAAAGTACATTGGTTGGTAGATTTTGTGGTAACCAAGATACTTTAATCGGTGCTTTTCAATTGTAGGCAATGGATGGCACTATCTTTGCCTAGTTACTTCAAATGGAGTAGGCTTAAGCCCTACTATAAATAAGGCTTCTTGGTGTTTGTAATAAGGTAGTGTTACCACTTAGATTAGATTTCCCTTTTATGTGTTTCCTTTCATTGTTGCTATGCTTTGTCAATTTAGTTTTGATTTTTTTTTATAATAAGTGTGCTTGCACACGGAAGATGATATTATCTATTGAGCTTTATGCGCGAGAGGACCGCACATACTTTTAGTGTGGGGTGGAGAAGATATAGGAAAAAGGAATCTATTTGTACTAAGATTCAAGTGTAGGTTGGCACACATGTATATATATGGGCTGGAATATGAACATCCTCGTAAGGGATGGTGTGCATACGAGAAAGGTGTTACACATGCTCGAGATGAATGTTTTTTAAAATAAGTGTTCTTAGATTGAAGACCACATGTAGAAGGATGATCGTGTAGTGTAATGCGAGGTAGGAAGAAACATGGGAAACTACTTTGTATAAGGCATTGAGGGTTATGTACTTCAGCACATTGAGGTGCGCGTAAGGAGGTTCGTGGATGAGAAGTAGTAGGCACGCCGAAGGTTATGAATGGGCGGAGAAGAAAGCAACAAAAAATACTGAAAAAGTAGAAAAATGTCATTAAAGCTAAAGTACAGTGGTAGGTGGAGAGTAATTAACGTAGAAAAGTTAGAAAAATAAATAAAAGGGTTATATGCGACTTTATTCTCACCTTGCATATTTGAGTTTTTGAGTTGAGAAGTGTGAATTAAAGAGTAAACGAGTGCGAAGTGCGAGTGCGGACATGTAGTATAATGAACCGTAAATTTGAGCATGACCTTTGCATAGATCCTTCATAATAAGTATTAAAGTGAGTGAAAGGCGTGTGAAAGAAGGGTTCGAGGAGCTAGGGTTTGAAAAGGAAAAAACTATATCTAAGGCAGACCTGTTCGAGTTCATAGAGGTTGAAGAAGGAAAAAAACCATGAGGATAAGTTGTGAGAGGTTTTCATGGCACCGAGAAGAGTACCTATAATGGCCACAAGAGGCGGGAGAAGGAACAAGCTCAAGGTAGAAGAAACACCTAAGAGTGATTTTTACAAATTTAGTATCAAGAAGGTGTGATTATGGGATATGTATGGGAGTCCCATGTGAAAAAACGTAATATGAGTGCTTATAATCTCCACACTAAGGAAAAAAATATGAAACCAAAAGGAGATGGTTAAGAAGACATATTTGAGGACTGAAGATGAGAAACCCATTTATGACGATGTTAGACAAAATACTTTGGAGAAAGCTAGAGTCTTGCAAATTTATGAGCTCTCATACTTTGGAAATTCGAAGGGCTTTACCAAAGATCAATGTTAAGAGTCCATGAGGAATTCTTTTATTTTTCAGGAAGGTGGGTGCACATCACCCCACCTTTAATTGGGAGTCTAACAAAATTGAGGAGCTAAGGAATGAAATTTTTAATGACTTAGACGATGGCGTGGTGTGGAGGCCACTTTGTTGTGGAGATGTCTACTAGAAAGGAGGGCACGCGATGGATGTGTCAAAGATAGATGACCCTATGGTCAAAATTTATGCGCACCTTCTAACAAATTTTAATAACCAGGAGCATTGGGGCAAGTTGAAAAAGAAATATCTCCACATTGCAAATAAAATGATAGAGGGGACTATTTAAAACTTACTACATTCATAACAAAAAGTATTATTGAGGAGACATAAGAGAGAAAAAATCAGCTAGGGAAATATCCTTTTATCTATTGTATTTGCAGAGATTGGGGTCCCGAATGGCCCCATGGAAAAAATATGGTAATTCCCAGAAGAAAATAAGTCATTGGTGAAAGATTTGCAAAATACACTTGTGATGGAAATATGAATGGCCCATACAAGTAAATGCTAGAGATTTAGTATAGACGTATGAATAAGGCCTTTAAACATTAATGGAGCATACCCAGGACTTACCTACCATGGTGGATGGGGAGGTAGAGTTTGTAGTATTCCAGCAGTAGTGCATTGGCAATCGGTTCGGGATGAAGAATGGTCAATGGAGCCCTTGGTGCAAGCTCCTTATACATTCAATACATGCTATTTCCAGTGCCTCTGTCAAACATATTTCTAGAAATGTGTAAGGTTAGATTTGATGCAGACAAAGTTGACTATGAGTACCATACTCTTTGGAAGACCTATGTTTATCTGGGTAAGTCTGCATACATCGAGACAATGATATCTGATGACATTGTTATCAATTCTATGACTTTGGTGGTTGGAAAGGGGGTGTGGCTAAGGTGTACCTCAACCTTAAGCCCAAATTGGTGAATGGAAAATACATTGAAAATGAGTTTAAGCTCCTAGAGATACCAAAGGGGAAGCATATAGTTTGCACTATGTATGAAAGCTAGCCTACTCTTCCTAAAACTAAAGAAGAATTTCAAGTATGAGGAAGAGGAGATGGAGGATGTTGGTGATCTGAATCATGGCATAAGAAGACAACCAACTTCAATCCTAAATATTATGTGAGAAGATACTACTCTAAGACAGGAAGAAGAAGAGGTGAAGATTGAACATGAAGTTGAGGAGAAAGGGAAAGAAAATGTTGAAGGAAACACAATTGAGAAGGGTGGTAGGTGAGTCTTTGAAAGAATAAGGAAGCCACATGGTAGTGGCATGGAACCACTCAGAGGCCACCCATAATTTCACATGTGAACTCAAGCCAGCCCGGGAACACAAGAGAAGACACAATCTTGTAACTAATGAGGAGAGCATAAAAGAAGACATATATTTTGAAGCTACGTGTGAAATTGCTTTCACCATTATTGATGAGAAAGGAGGGGAGGGTTTTAGAGAAGAAGAAGCCCAACATGTCACATATGTGCATAGTGATCATGAGGTGGAAGGTGCCATTGAAGGGAATGTAGAAAGATAATAATGTGCTAAAGGGTGATCGGGTGACCATGGGGGCACGTCGGGAGAGAGGAGTGAAGGTCTAGACATAGGCACATAAAAATGTATTCCTAAAGGTAGGCACTCGAGAGATATCAAGGAGAAGAAGTTATGAATACATCATACTTAGGATATGTCAATGATCCTTCCAAAATCATCCACGTAAGGTTTCAAAGTACACTTTCCCATGATCAACCGTATGGTACAGAGATAATATGACCTATTCCGATTTAATCTACCTTGAGAAGAAGACTTTGAAATCAATTAGACAATTTTTTTGAAAGATCTTCACATAGAAGATATCTTCATCTTAAAAATTCTCCAAGTCTCGAAGACCGAAAATTCAGACTTCGGACTTCGGGTATTTTCCCTTTCGAGGTTTAGTTGACTTAAATTTGAAATTGTATTTTTTAAATTCCAAATTTTGAAACATCGAAAGTATGAAATTTTGGAATTTCAGGCTTTCAGTTTTAGAACTCTAGGTCACAATTTTTAGGAAATTCCTTTTGGAGTTCCGAAGTCCGAACCCCAAATTCCAAAATTTCAGACTTTTGGGCTTTCGGGTTTTGGAACTCTAGGTTGTGCTTTTTGGAAATTTTCTTTCGGACTTCCAAAGTCCGAAATTTCATACTTTTGGGCTTTTGGGTATTTGAACTCTCCCTATCATTTTCGAGTTATTTTCTTTCAGACTTCCAAATTTCAAAAGTCCGAAAGTCAAAAATTTTGGACTTTCGGGATTTCAGGTTTCGAACTCTTCCATGCCATTCCATGATTTTCATCCCTTGATCTTGAATTACTCAAACCCCAAATTCTAAAATTTTGGGATTTTGGGATTTTGGGTTTTGGACTTTCAGGGTCTTTGCACATTTAATCCTTACCTACTTCCATACGGATTAAAATTTTGCCATTAATATCGTGTTTTTCTATTTAAATCACATTTTCACTTGACACTTTGCTCTGACGACCCAATTTTTACTTGTATCTTGTACTTTTTGACGTCATTCTCAAGGTATTTTTATTTTGGTCATTTTCTTTTTGGTTTAAGATCTTTTGTTTTGTTTCCTCCTTGTTCGTTTCTTTTGTTCCTCCTCTGCATACCTTGGAAAATGACAAACTCATTGCCCGCCATGTTTTCACGATTTGAGTTTCTACAGCATTTAGAGTTTTGCAAAGATCCTCTCGAGTTCTTCAATTCTCCCTCTCAGCACCTCTTGTTTTTCAAAGTTTGGAGATTGGCATTTTCAGAGAACTCTCTTTTCAGAATTTAGAGCTTTGGTTGTTCGGGTTTCTCTCTTTTGGGAATTGTTCCATTTAGACTTGAGTTCTCTTTTTTTGGGATTTCAGACTTCTCCGTTTTGGAGGTTTGGACTTTGGGTTTTGAACCTATCATTTCAGACTTCTCCAATTCGAGTTTTTAGAAGTTTGGACTTGAGTTTTCACAAACCCGTCATTTTGGAATTTTCCATTTCGGGTTTTCAGACTTTTCCTCTTCGGGTTTCTAATTTTTAGGTTTTCGAAGGTTGGAGATTTTGGGTTTTTGGAATTCTCTTCTTTGGAATTTTGGAACTTAGAATTTGATGTCTACTTCCACATCCAAGGGCAAGGAAAAGATGAAATATTCATTCCTCAGGGTTGCCCCTCACTCTTTCTTATCTTCCAACTTGGGAAACATAGGGGACACCGACCTTGGACAAATTGATTTTCCAGACTTCTAGGCAAGGGTGAAGGCCCCAAATAAGAAACCCTGGATGCAAGCCATATATGATAGTGGGCTTGTTCTTGTTGCTGGTTTTCCCACATCCATGCATTCCCAAAATTTGTTTTGGCTGTAATAACCCACTATGATGAAGAATCTATGACAGTTAAAGATGTCGATGACAAAGGATTGATTTGCTTGGACCCATATTTTCTCAAAATCCTTGACATTGAAGATTACACAAAAATTTCACCAGAGTTAAGCTACTGGAACATTGGGACAAAGAAGCGGAATTGTGCACAAAGGTCGTGTTGAAAAGTTATCTAGCCAAGAGTTTTGCCAAATTTCCAAAGACCATGTATCGGTCAGACTTCATTCAGGAGGTCAATGACATCATTGTGCTACGAGAAGAGTCTCAAGTCTTCCCTCTATGAAGGAATTCCAAGAGTGGATGTTCTTATATATCACTACCATAAAAAGAATAAGGAATTTATCAGATGGGGGAACATATCAGTAGCTCCATTTGCTATCAATTGAGTAGAAAGTGCATTCTTCAAAGAGTTTCTATATGACATCCTTCTTGGTTTATGCCGCAACTGCTATGGGAGATTTCACCGGGTTGAATACCAAGGGTATTTGAAGCACCTCTCAAATTTATGATTTCTATCCTCAACTCACACTGGACAAGGGAAGCAAACACTTCCATAGGATCAATGATGCCTTCTTTTCTATTATTCTCTACCATTTTGATAAAGAACTATATAATTGAAGGATTTCTAAAAAAGCCTTCAAGGAAGCACGTGAGTGGGGAGCTATCTAACTTTAGTTCCCCATATTTACTTACATTTAGATTCCTGGCTTTGTAGGTGCACTTAGAAAACTGTTCATCATCCGACAAAGTGACTATGAAAGACTAACTTTGGATGAGGTTCGACAATTTGGAATAGTCGATGTCCCAAAATACATGTAGGACGATGATGAGGTTTTGGATGAAGTGTATAAAAATAATAATATTGACAATCAACCATTGCCATGGCAGACCCATTCTACAAAGAAATCACAGGTTGATTGGTTACCTTGGGAATCTCACCTAAGGGGTTAGAGAAACCTACAAATATAAGAGCCCCATCAACCATGAGCCAATCAACACCCACAAAGGGGAAAAGGTTGACCCAAAAGACCCATATAGTTCTAAAAATATTTCATTTGTTGTTAGGAGCTCATCTCTTTCCAAGGCTCCTGTTCAAAAGTCATGCCTCTTACAACACATGTGACAGAAATAGTTGAAGTCAGTGATTCTCCTAGTGTCCCACAAGACCCATCATTTCCCTTTTCTCTTCCATTGTCACTTCCTACATCAGTTCCTTCCACTTCTTCAATCATTTCTTCTTTCCCATCTCCTTCCATGGCCCAAGTATTCTCATCACTTCCAGTTCTCTCAGCGGAGAAACTATTGGGTCACCCATTTCTTCTTCACTTCCCTTAACACTTCCATTTCCATCCATCTCATCTCCTAACATCATTGTATCAAATCCTATGGCCGTCCTCACATCCACCCCATCCATTACTACCACTACCATTCAAATGCCAACTAATGTTGTTGGTACCCTTGTTGTGGCTAATGTTTTAGGTACTGAATCAACTATTCTATCTTCATCAGCATCAGCCATTCCAGAATGGTTGTTTCGGAAGACTCCAAAGAAAAAGAATAAAGTTCCTCTAGGGGATGTGTATAAATTTTTACCCTTATCACAAAAGAAAGGAACCCCATGTGTGTTGACCTATCACTCGGTGGGTGCTAAGAACTCACCGAGGCACACATGGGTGACGAGTCTCTATTTTATGTGAGTTTAGTGGGAAACATCATCTATGATTCATGTTTACGAGATCTGAATGGAAGTAAAACATACAAGCACCATAGAGCTCAGAATGGCTTCTAGGTCCTTACAGTCATTCCAAACAAGAAGTGCTTTAACAAATTTTATAACTATACCAAAATAGAAATAAGTTGTACAAACATCCATACTTAATCATAAACATAATTGAAAAGGAACTATGAGAAAGATGTATGCATTAGAATCATCAATGTTCATATTCATGTAAGTTAGTAACCTCATTACATTCATGGAGCCATTACAAAGTATTACAGAGAAGCAGACCATAGTCATGCATTATATCTAGACTCATATGGCTAGGATCTCAAAAGAAATTTATGAACCCCATACCCCTGATACATCCTTCCCTAAACACAATTACCCAAACTAACAGAGTTCTTGCAGTATTTCTGTAGAGCTCTCCTCTATCTATCTCTCTTTTTCCTTCTATAGGCACTTGTATATATAGGCTTTATGAATTGCCAACTCATCCTCTAGCGGCCTCAGGTCTGATGCCAAGTGTCTGAATGTGGTCCTCTATGTGAGCATGCTCCTCCAGGCCCGAGGTTTCCACTTTTTACCATAATGAGCTTCTAGAAGCTTTTACCACAAGCATGCTCCTTTCTCAGGGCCAACTTTGTCGCCAGTGGCACCTTATCCACTCCGCATGTGCAGTCGGGTCATGCTTTTCACATGTTCTACCAAAAATTCCCAATATGGAGAATTCTTGAATCCTTGGTTTTGTGCGTGAGTGCCCCATGGGTTTCCTTAAAGCTTCCTTAAACCCCGCCTCACGCGCTTTATCCTTGTGCACTTTTCTTCAACTAGGCCTTGCCCTTTTGTACTTAGCCAATATTTTAGGGGCCCAACATTACCCCACACTACGCCTATTATCCATCCATGGGAACACTTCTCCAGTGAAAAGAAAGAATACAATAGACTTACACTTTGTGGGAAAAGAATAAGGGGATGAAAGAATATAGAAAGAAGAAAGAATGGGAAGTGATGGAATCACTGCAGTAGGCTAGGAAAATCCTTTTGCAAGTCGGCCTCCAACTTGTTCTAGGCATCGAACTCGTTCCGTGCTCTCTGAAAAAGGTCACCGACTAGGGTGCTCACCTCCACAAATCTTAGCCCATTTCCTTGTGTGCTTATGGTGTTAGCAAATTTCTCTAACTCCTTTCCTACATCATCTAGTGCATCCATTCTCCACGTAATCTATAGGTACAGTTCCTTTAATTAGTTTTTAATTGAACCCCTTAAGGCTTCAATGGCTGCAGATTTTCTTTCGACCTCGGTAAGGATTTTGTTCCTTTCCACCCTATTTCCTTTATTCTTCTCTTGAAACTCCTTGAGTTCTGCTTCATGAGTGGCGACCAATATGCTCGCCAATTTGTCTTTGTCCATGCAATTGTTTTATGCGGCTTCAACATTCTCGGGAATAAAATTTTATCATCAGCAAGAACCCTGTTGTATTCAGCTATGAATGCCACGACCTTCAATTCATCTTCTTTCTCCAAGCGCATGACCACTTCTTTTGTAGATTCCAAGGCTAATGGCTACCTCTCTATGGTGAGGACTCTTGTTAAATCCTCCAGGCATCCTATGGCAGATCCATACTTCTGTGCGGGGGTGCTAGGTCCGGATGCTTCAATACTATAACATTATTAATAGACTCCACCTTTTTGTACACCATGTACACCTTGGCCTTCTCAACCTTCAACTCACGTTGCAACTGGGTGCTGATTAGTTTCTCTTGACTAAGCTCCTTTACCCTTGCAGCTAGCTCTTCCTCTTTCTTCTTCATGTCCTCCTCCAGATATTTGATTCTATCATTCCATTTAAAGAGTCTAGCTTCATTTCAATAGATACCTTATTGAGCATGTTGCACAATTGTTCATCTGAGAGCTACCGAGCGTTCACCACTGGATTGTCTTTTTTTGGCCCTGGCAATGTTATTATTGCCCCATGGATCACTTCAAATTTTGGATCATCAAGATGGGAATCAATTTCCCATGAGAGCATTTTCCTCGTCCGCAGGTATGCAGCCTCCTTGTCAAAAGATGACATTGCTACGAGCTCTTTTTCTGAATCATGCTTTGAAATTGCGCATGAAACACTTTATTGGGGTCATCAATATAACCCATCCCTGGCCTCTCCTCCCCTTCGTACCTTCCTCCCATGCACGTGCCCTTAAGAATAATTACAGTTAAAATAGGGCCTCCAGTGCTACCGTGGTCCTTTCCCATGCTCTCCTCCTTCTCTTTGTTTAACATTGGCTCAGTGCTACGTTCCAACTTCTCCTCCACCAAGGTCTTGATGGCCTTTGTTTCTTCTTTCTCTTCCACCTTGGTTATCTGTTCCATCATAAGGCTTGGAGCCTTCTGTGTCTACATGCCATCCTCCTCACTTCTCATGTCCTGGGTGCCTCTCCCTTCCTGGCTATCCTTGCGCCGCATAAAGAGGAACCCCTACTCCTCTTCTCCACCTTCTTCTCGAATCATGTACGTTGAAAACAACTGGCCCTTGTTCTTTTTTAGGTTCATCTTCCCCACTATCATCTTCTTCACTATCTTATTCTCCACCTATGTATTTGTCCAAACTTCCAGTGTCTTCTCGATGTGGTCTCCTCTTCTAGCCTCTACTTCTTCCTAACCGGGGATTCCGGTGTAGGTGACTTTGTTTCTTCTTCTCCCGAGGACTCCTTGTCTGATGGATTTTCTAGCTCTAGAGTATTTTCCTTGACTATGGGCCTCTTCTTGCGTGAATACATGCTTGTTCTAGTGCTTTTCCCAGGGGAACCTATTACCTATGTATCCACCACACTTGGTATTCTCTTCTCTGGATCCTTTTCCACTTGCTTGCGTGTGACTATCTTCCTACCACTGGATCCCCAGCATAGACACCTCGTTCTCCGGATATGTTCCCTTCTCTGATTTGGGTCTTATGCGGAGGTATACGCGTGCCGTGGATCCTCCCGAATGGGCGAGTCATGGGATTTGTCATCTAAACTTCATGAGAAATGTACCTCTCCACGTACAAGCGCTTGTCGGGTAAACCAACTCTTTACACATTTCCATGTGTTTCCCAGTCCAGTTACCAAGGTCCAGTTTCACTTCTTGGATTCTTTGAACTGTTTACTCCCACCTGGAAGTATTGAGTTGTGAAGGAAAAGGGGATCTTGCACCATGGGCTCCATGTCTCATCCATTATTTTGAACATGCCTAGGTAGAAATGCTGGTACATAAAAATTCAACTTCTCCTTTGGTGGCAAATGCAATTGTTCAGAATTCTCCATTCTGCCCTGAACGCATTCCTCAGGCGCGTATCCCATTTTTCTAGGCACGCCTTGTGCACAGTTGTCATGGAGTCACATGCGTATTTTTCAAATCTTTTTGCGGGTGAAGGGTCCTCACCGAGTACTCCCATATGAACTTGTCTGATGCATCAGGTACTCCAATTTCTGAAAAAACATAATTGTTAGTAGGACATTACCAAATAGGATCCTGTTACCTTCCTTTTCAAATTTTTATTGGGCGAAGGGTCCTCACCGAGTACTTCCATACAAACTTGTCCGATGCATCAGGTACTCCAATTTCTGAAAACATAATTATTAGTAGGACATTACCAAACAGGATCCTGTCACCTTCCTTCGCGTAGCTTACAATCTCATCCGCGATGAACGCAGACAAGTTGTAGATGGTGCCTTCTAAGATCTTCTTACAAACATGCAACCATGGCTTATTGACCTGGGTCCATCTCTCATGGCCATTTAACTTTGTCACTAGATGCGTAACCATCTTCATTACCGGGTCCTTGATGTCTATGATATCATATTACCTTGACCCCTTTTTGTATGCATAGGCAGCGATAGTCTCCTTAATTGCCTCTTTATTACCTAGGTTGTCTCCTTCACAGATGAGGCCTATGAAATGTGAGATGAGCTGAGGGGTAATGTGCATCTTGCGCCCTATGAAATGGAAGTAGTCTTCATGTACATGTGACATCAGCCATTGATATAGGCACCCAAGCTTCTCGAAGTAGGGCAACTCAAAGAGTTGCAATAACCCTACCTTCTCCAACTTTACCTTCACATCATCATTATAAATGGGCAAACCCTCTGGTGTGCTTTTATCCATTGGGAGCACTAACTCCAGCACCATCTCCTTCTCGATTGTGCTTGTACGATGATTGTATTTGTTCACAGACATGTTTCTTAGGTGGGACTCCCACTCCTTCCCTAGCAACACTCCATCTGGGTACTGCATTTTTGCATACCATTCTTTGTTTGTATGTGCATTAGTTTCTTGTTGTTTTCCCTTTCCCTTGCCCTTCTTGGGTGTGCTAACTGGTTTCTTGGGTGCCATTGTCTAGGTTCTCTTCTTACTTCAATCACTTCTTGTAACTCTGTTCTTCCACTCTTTCCCACCTTAGATCTCGAATTTGTGAAGAAAATTCCTTAAACACGTGCCCTAGTTCTTCAAACCCTAGCTTGGGATAATCCCTTCACAAGACGACACCTTCTCACAACTCTCTTACACCCGTGAAATCCCTTCCTTCTGGTTCGCAGATCCAAACTAGTCACTTACGCTCAATCTCTTCAATTTTTTCTTCACACGAATCAATTTTTGGAAGCCCTAGTTTGTGAAAATGCAAAAAGCACTTCTTTCTCCTTATACGCAAAGTGAATAATGAAATGCCTCGACCCTCTATTTATAGTTTTTCCCTTTTAAGCATTAAATGTTACTTCACCTACCACCGTACTTTTCACATTTAATGTGGATTTTTCAAACAAAGTCTGACTTTAGCGCTTTAACTCACACGTCTGACCCTGCGTGGAAAATCTTCCAACCTTTTGGCCTGCAACCAATCTGTCTAGATAGGAGACTATTGCACACGCATCACTAGCGCCGAAGGCACTTCTTCTATCCTAGTTTTGCTCTCGCCTACCTCATGTTTCTTATGCACTTTTTCCTCCTTTGTACATGGGATCTGAAAGTAGCCTTATCTTGACACCAACCATCCTTTTCCATCTTCTCTTTCCATGCACCTCTTTTAATAGGGCCATTCAACCGGCTTTTCAACACAACCTACCTTGGCACTTTTTACCCATGCTCTCCTTCACATCACTCCACCATACACTAAAATGATGCGCGGTCCTCTACACACTCAAAATACTCAAAGAGTAATAAGGGTTACCAGTGCCCAAGGTGCAAAACAAAACAACAACACGAAAAGGGAAACACAAGAAAATAAATGCATAAAGGAAATTCTAAACTAACTGGCAAAACTACCTTATTTACAAACACCAAGAAGACTTATTTATAGTAGGGCTTCAGCCTACTCCCATTGAAGTGTCTAGGAAATTTCGTTCCATCCAACACTTGTAATCGGGCACGTGCCTGAATCAAGGATGTACGAGATTTTATAGGGACCTAACCAATGGACCTTCAACTTCCCAGGATGGCGCAAAAACTTAGAATCATATAGTAAGACCATCTACCCAACCTCAAACTTCTTGTTTCTGATGTGGTGATCGTGCCATGCTTTTTGCTTTGATTTTTTTGTTGTTTGGCTCCACCTAGCGAGTGATCGTATTTCATCCAACTTCATCAGTTCATCAATTATTTCTTCCAGCGCTTTCTCATCAACCAACCCTCCTACGTGTGCTATTCACAGAGAAGGTAACATGAATTCAACCGAAGAACAACTTCCACGCCAAACACCAATTGAAACGGTGTGGCTTTGTTTAGCCTTTTATAAGTTGTCCTGTAAGCCCATAATATGGCTGATACCTTGTCATCCCAATCCTGTCTTCTGACATCACAAATCTTGGTCGTGGTATGACTCGGTATTTTATTAAATGCTTTTGCGGTTCCATTTGCTTATGGGTGATAAGGGGCGATCTTGTGATGAGCTACCATGAACTCGCTAATAGGATCCTCACAGGTCTCATTCAAGAAATGCGTACCCTATCGTTGGTTAAAATTAAAGGACATCCATACCTTGTGATAATGTTCTCCCACAAAAATCTTGCCCCCGTGGCTGTGTGCGATCTTTAGTTGGGGCTGCCTCTGTCCACCTCCACCTTGTCAAATAGTCTCAGTAAAATGATTACATAGTGTGATCCAATCCTATGCGTTGGTGCAATAGGGCCTACAAATTCTATTTCCCATTTCTCAAAAGGTTCAAATACGCTAGGGATAGGGCACAAAGACATTTCATCTCTCCTTCCCGGCTTGCGAATGCACCGACAATGGGCACACGCCTTACAATAGTATGTGCAATCCTTATATATATTTTCCCACCATAATCCTGCCATTAAAATTTTACGCACGGTGGGATCACTGCATAATGTCCACCGCACTTCCTCCGTGTGCTTCCTCTATGATGGCCAGCGCTCATGCTCTAGTGCACACTTGCACAAAACTTCATCACGCCCTAAGTTGTATAAGTCCCCACCGATCAACATGGAGGGTGTGACGCGTATGGCTAGTTTTTTTCTTTCTAAAGCCTTCATCCCTTCGATGCCACACCTTCCTTTTAGAATACTGCAATCTCCTCAAAATCAAGGCGCCGCAACCTAAATAGTTATGTGTTTGACATAGCCTCTTCAATACTTTGTGCATCCTCCCCGAATCAATCCTTGACATATGATCGTGTCCAAAATTACTCTTTCTAGGCTTCACAACTGCTGTAAACTCAAACTCTTGAAATAATAGCACCCACCAATATATGCTCCCTTGTATAATGGGATTGTTCA
This sequence comes from Taxus wallichiana var. yunnanensis, assembly GCA_018340775.1. Classification (NCBI taxonomy): domain Eukaryota; kingdom Viridiplantae; phylum Streptophyta; class Pinopsida; order Cupressales; family Taxaceae; genus Taxus; species Taxus wallichiana. The sequence goes on along the minus strand of CM031237.1, from coordinate 989,981,323 downwards.
CAAAGTAATTTAACGCCATGTGGTCAGTGTAAAATACAAAGGGTGTTGGCATGAGATAATGTCAAAACTTGAAAATCACGTAGATCATTGACAATGCTTCACGCCGGTTGGTGTAATTCTCGCTCTCTTTGAGTCAACTTCCCTTGCAAAACATAGAGAATGCTCAACAATTCCTTCTCCTAGTTGTGCAAGTACTACTCCAATGGCGCTTCCTAAGGCATCTACATGAACGTGGAAGGGATTTCCCAAGAGGGAAAATGTAATATAGGTGCGGTGAAAAACCTATACTTTAATGTGCTAAACGCCTTCTACCATGCCTCTCCCTAATGGAAGGTAATTTTATGTCCGAGGAATTCTTCTAAAGGCACGGCTATCTTGGCATACCCCTTGATGAATTTCCCGTAGTAACCCATATGCCCAAGGAATCTGTGCACTGCACTTTGGTTAGTAGGCTTCCCCAATCCCACAATAATTATAACCTTGGAAGGATCTACTAGCAAACCCTCCTTACATATGATATGCCCCAATAATGTCCTAAAGGGTGTAGCAAAGACACACTTTTTAATGTTGAGGATATTGTTAATCGACAAAACTGTACGATGGAAAAGTGACAAGCGAGCGTGGGAATCTACAAGTAACTTTTCCTCACACCCAACCTCGCAAGGTCGTGCTGAGACAGCCGGTGGGGATTGAATATGCATGGGATGTAGACAAACTAGTTAGGCTATCTGATGTCTTCGATGCGCACTAGAGGAAATTGTGAATCTAAGGCAAAGAAGGCCCTCCTAACCTAAACTAGTGTGATAGATCGATCAACAAGGATGACTGCTCGAAGGCTCTAATCAATATCGAGCTCTGGCGTGATTTGGTCTATGGGTTGTGGAATACGTGGAAAATGATTTGGGATAGTTTCGTGTATGTCTCCAGATAGGGTCATAGGGCGGATGGTAAATATAATTGACTCTATGGGCGATTCTCTGGCCTAGTCCGAACTCCTTAGTTTTGTTAGTGCTATGTGTCTAACAAGGATAACTCTGTCGATGATGATAGGTGGAAGTGGAGTAGATCTGAATACTAATGTACGTAGGCTAGCATCTATGTCTCGATTCACCTATGGAATTGTTGGGCATGTGAGACTTATGGGTCACAATCGTAGATTCGTGTTTGTTGCGGTCCCGCTTATGGTCATGTGTGGATTCACCCCTAATCCCTAGTATCTAATAGTCATACAATTTCTCACCTCTATATTCAGATTTAACGGTTGTGTGATCTTTTGAGTATCTCACAGGCGTTTGTGTAACCTGAATTCTCAAGTTGGTATCTATATCTGTGAGAGTGTCTCCTGCGTCTGGCTGTGGGACCAAAGGATCACAACCAAAGGTCTGCTCTCTTTCAAACCCTTCCACAGTCATGCGGATATGTATCTAGGGTAATCTATAGTTTGGTTGATTTGACCAAAACGTGTGTGCTTGGTCGTCTTCTATGTTTAACCCGTGCAGTTGGAAACTGATTTGTTGTAAGTTTACCATTGTTTGGAAGACTTGGATCCTAAGATTCTGATCTATATCAGTTATGGCTGTGACGAGATTGGGTTGGGGCACGATTGGCTCGAATACGTATTCCCTGGGCTCTCTAGGTCCCGTGATTGTCATACAAAAGCCACAATGTAAACTAAATGTAGCAAAGTAAAATTAACTATGTGAAGTATATCTATAACATATATGAATTCTATATTTTTGTATTTTTCTGATGAATTTTATAGATGAAATTGAAGGAGCAGCTATTTTAATATATCTAGAAATTGACGATTAATCTAATGATGAATTTAAAACAAACAAAGTAATCGAGTATAGCTACTTTCCTGTGCAGTTGTAAATCTATTCTAAACAATGAAATAACTGATCTAATCTATTTGAAAGACTCGATCCTACCTCAGAAGTGAGGAAAGAATCATAGTCTCTCAGAAACTATCAATCCTCACAGCTTCCCTGGCAATATCAAAAGTAAAATTGACTGAAATAAAGTGATTGGCTACTCTATTTGATATGCTTCTAATTTAGAACTTTGAAAGCTAGAACCTGGATTCTGCAGAACAGTGGCGAATCCGATGATGTGTGTGATCTTGTCCCCTCAGTGTGACCTCCTCGCTCCTTCGTGTTCACGTGGATCCAAGAAAAGCATGTAATGCTAGCATCATAGAAGTAGATATTGGGACAAAGGTAACTTAGGATACAGACTGAATACAATGCGAGTAGGAGAGAGATAGCGCAAGAGTACAGAGCTTGGCTTATGTAATTCCTAGCAGGATTTATTGCGAGTCATGCAACATAAAACATCTAGAACCTGAAACTATCCTGCTTGAAGAACAAAACCTGCAACTTTAATGGCTTCCTATTGAAAACAAACTATTCTACTCCAATGGATTGGATGAAATATTAACAACACTTGCACAAGATGGATATGTGGCTTCCTAACAACAAAACAACACTAACTAAGCATGCAATGAATGAAACTAAGAATTCTAAGCAAAATGAAAGACTAATCTATTGCAATGAGAAATTTAGAGGTAAATTTGAGGGGCCATTTGCTTGAGCACAAGCCAACTATTTATAGCATTTGCATTTACCCAAGGTAAAAACCAAATTGAACTCTTAAACTATAAACAATGGCAAAACACTATTCTAGGGAACCAAAATCATTAATGCAAGCCCAAGGTGGTGAAAAAAGCTAGTAAACGTTGAAATTTACGTGAGTCGTGTTAAAAGAGCATTCTAGAAAATGTGTAAAGGACCACCACCTGCAAGCGGCGGTGGTTACAGGACCCGCCCTAATCGGGTGGCGGTCACGAGACCGCCGCCAGGCGGCAGGCGGCGCTTTCTTAATCAAGAGCAAAAGGCAAAGAAAAGAGGGGAAAAGAGAAAAGCAAAGTACGCGGGGCTAAGTGGGGCATGCGGGATGATAACACATACTTGGAGAGCTTTTTGGATCCCGAACACCTTGCGAGGAGACCTGTATCATCATTGGGGTTTCCGTAACCAATTTCCGACTGTACAGTACATACAATTTTGGGTACGTACATATTGCCCCCTCGGAGAAGCGTTTTAGCCATGAAGAGGTGTAAAACGGTGGGTCTGAGTATGGCAATCCCGAAATGGGAAGTTGGAAGTTATACCTGATACGTCCATGTGTCAAAATGACTCCATCCAAAATTCCCGCTCCCTACAAAACGAAAAGAGAACTCAAGTGCAGATAGACAAGATAGATCGGAAAATAAACGCTAAAATAATGGGAAATGAGGACGTACCATTTGTGCGGGGTAAGAACTTACCTCCGTCGGTGCTCCAAACCTGCGAAAAAAAAACATTCAAAACAAGTCAGGCTGCTATATATATGAAAGTGGGCCCATTTTCCTATTCATTTACGCGTGTTGATTTGATTGATTCTGAGCTCTGGGACCCACGGTGATGGTTTCTTACGAGAGTAGATTCAAAACGTCCATGACGAGATAGTGATCATGCCTCCGCGTGTAGATCATCGACCCGTGAGATCACAGGTTAGTTCTCCTCAATTTATTGTTTTTACCTCCAAACTTTTAAAATGCTAAAATCTTTGTTGTGGGGGGTTATTTTTGAAAATGTTAGGTTCAAAAGGTCCATCTAGGGGGTACCTACTGGGTAGGCTTTATTTTAGTTAAAATGGTCCTTTTTGGTGTTTTTGGCCTTTTTAGGATATAAAACCCACGTGGGTTTTCAGGACATGACCGCCGCCTGCTGCATGGACGGCGGTTCTTCACAGAATGTCAAAAGAACACTTGTTTGAGATTGTTTTTGCATTTTTAGCATTTCTATGTGTTTTCATGATTTTTCTAATGTCACTTGGATGCTAACTTGCTTTGTTTTGTGTGTTTTTGGGTGTATGCAGTGAGAGAGGAGTACATTCGGTGGAGCCGAGAGAGGGAGTGTGACTGGCTCCTAGCAGTATTGCTAGACGCCCTTTCACAGGACGAGCAGGATACTCTTCAGAGGGCTGGTATACTACGTATATCACAGGTTCCACATGTTGCACCATCCAGTCACATACTCTGTGACTTATTTTCCTACTGGGATGCTGATCGAACACCTTCCGATTACCAGGGGTCCAAGGTGAGTGGACCATCACACTGGAGGATGTTTACCGTATCCTGGGGTCCCGATCATCGGGAGACAACTCACCCTTGAGACAGCAGGTTCACGGGCCCAGATAGCATAGTGGGCTTCTTACATGGGAGATGCAGTCATCTCCATGGGTTCGAAGAAGGGGGTCAGAGTTCGGTCTATTCCTAGTTTGCCCATCCCCTTGCTTCGCCAGGCTATTATGGGGATCCTTGCCTCGAGATTGATCGGGGACAAGGGAGGAGACACACTGCTATATTGCTGGTCCCCCATCATTACACAGATCGAGGGTCATGGCCGGATTTACGCCTGGGGAGAAGATATACTTGGGACTACCTACCACGACTTATACAAGGTAGTCCATTTATAGGGGTAGTCTTTGAGCCACCCGACCCTGGTTATGAGTTGGGTCTATGAGCACTTCATCCCCTATGGTAGAGGTGTAGAGGTGATAGATCCCGGAGATGTGAGGGTAGCCAGATGGAGAGATATGTCGATGCTCAGAGCACCTCATCATCCAGTTGCTTCTCTAACCACCGATGACATGGAGGCCACACCATATCGGACCATGGAAAGCATATGGGGCGAGGAGGCTCTTACTTTGATCTCCTGCTCCACCACAGGGCAGCTTATTGACAGAGTAGGGTGAGTGGAGATACACCCCTTTGGCCGAGTTCCTCAGAAGTTTGGCCTACCTTAAATGGGCATGCTTCCCCGGTGGTACCAAGATACGGTGCGGTTCGAGAGGCCGAGGGGGTCCTAGAGGCCGAGGTTGGACAGTTGTTACACCTGGCGTTCCTATTGTAGCTAGGAGGGTAGTACGTGCTCGAGGGAGATCCGGTGCTCCTCAGGCATCCCTACTTCAGATTTCCGTGGGTCCTACCCATAGCAGTGATGACCCCATCGACATAGACTCCGAGTCTGAGGAGTTCATAGGGGGAGAGACAGAGGAGGAGATTGAGGAGGACAATGATCCTGAGTGGCATGACACTCAAGATATCATGCAGGCAGAGAGGGCAGAGTAGAGTGCAGAGAGGGTGACTTTGGTTTCAGAGGAGCCACTCTCCCAGGGCCATGGTGGGGAGGATGAGTCCGTTGTAGGATGCTACATTGCTCCAACCATGGGGGGAGCACCTCAGTCAGTGATGGCATCTGTGGTAGGTGCCGACCCTAGAGATCCATCCTGAGGCCCGGTGATCCGAGTAAGTTATCTTCTCTTTGCTCTGAGTTAGGATTTCTTTAATTTCCATCTCTCCTTTTGTTTACATTTGTGTTTATCTCTTGTTTTATTTCTAATTCATTTTTCTCCTTTGTTTGCAGAGACCACCGATGAGTGGCGAGACTTGATCCACAGGGTATGCACCGATACCCTGATGATCCCCATGGAGAGGACCCGCAGAATCGCTCGTGGATGCTTTGGGATCCCTCAGGTAGCTGCATATACATATTGACGTCTTTTCCCCATTTGGCATGTGGCTAGGATGGTATCGACTCTCCGTACGGAGCTAGCGGGGTATAGGACAGCCGAGTGCCTGATGAGGAGTCATTCTCATGGCGAGACTGCAGCTGCCCCTCGGGATCCTGAGCCCTCCGTGCACTCAGAGCACCGGCGTAGCCGAGTCCTAGGCATGGGCGTGCACCTTCAGAGGGGTCTCATAGGGATTGAGAAGCCACTTGGCTCTCCTATATTTTTGTATGATATTTTTGTATATCCCGGGCTCTTTGAGTGTTTTGACCATGCTTAGCGCATGATGGCATTGTACAAAAATTTTGATCATTTATATATATATATATATATATTCTTTTTGGATCAAACTCTTGGTATCTATGATTTTGCTTCCATTTCCGTTTCCTCATGTACATTATGATGTTATGCTTATATGCTTTTTAGAATGTATGCAATGGAGAACAAATGATACAAATGTTTACTCTCTTTTTGTATTTCATGATGCTGATATATGATAATGTAGATACAATGTGATTTTGAATCTTAGTTTCTGTAAGCAATTTTGGGTACTTCATATTTGTTTTGGCAAAGTGGTGAAGATAAGCCAGTATGATGAGTAGATAGACTTGCCCCTCTCCTAACCCCACGCAACTAGTAAGATGCGAGGGCTCATCACCGAGAGCTGAAAAGGGCACAAGTTATGAAATGTGTTGAAATGATAGTGATGAAAGATAGACAAAGCTTTGGCGGAACCAAATTAGGATGCTACAAGCCTACTCCACTCGAGTGACTTCATAGTTTTGGGATGCAACTTGCTTTGCGGTTTATCTAGACTTAGATCCGTAGATGGCCACATGGTAGACAAAATCTAGGTTTTAGGATTTTTAATTCTCTTGGAATTTTGGACATCCGATTCATTTTTTTTTGACTCAAGACTTCAAGATTTGAATTGTTTTTTTATGACCTTTTACGTTTGTTTGTCAAGAGGACCCCCCACACCTTGCCCCATGCTACTAGTAAGAAGCATGGGTTTATCACCTTAGGCAAGGCATAGGCGAGTAAGGGAATTTCCATCCTTTCCCAACCCTACGTCACTAGTAAGAGACGCAAGCTCATCACCGAAGGTTGGTGGGGCAAGGAAATGTGTAAATTTAAAATTTTCTGTTTGATCTATATTTGACTTGTTTACTTGAGTAAAATGTCAGTGTTTTTATTTCCAAAGAGATATACGTACGGGATAGATGTGACACCATGAAGCTTCTAGAATAGACCATAGGCAAGACACCTATCCTAAGAAGAAACCAAAAGTGAGAACAAACCTACGAGATCTTGGTATGGTTACCGTTAAGACCTTGTCATATCTAGCTTTATTTGATGAAGTGATTCCGAAATAGTTTGATGATATCATGGAAATAGAGAAGTATGATTAGAGTGTTTATGCCAACAACATCATGAGTTTGTAATGAATTACTTTGAGAATAAATTCCTTGATCACAAATTTGTACGAAACAAGCGGACAAAATGATCCTAACTATATGAAGATGCAATGTAGATATAATTATACAAGTAGTAATCACTTGGTTGTTTCGCCAAATTCCTCACCTTCCAGCGTACATAGGAGATATGCACCATTTCCATAGTCCTTCATGACTCGGTATGGGCCCAACCATTTGGGCCGGAACTTCCTTCCTTCGCCGGTCTTTTTGTCGATCCGGCTGTCTAGCCTTAGAACTAGATCACCTTCATATATGTCATGTTCATAGACTTTCTTGTTATACTGCTGGCACATTCGGTCAACATAGACTCTGTGCCACTATTCAACATCTATCCTAGCTTCATCTAGGCTTTCTAGTTGGGAGAGACGTGCTTCTCTGTAAGCGTCTTCATCTAGAATCCCTTGTAATGAGATACGAAGACTGGGTATTTCAACCTCAAGCGGGAGAACTGCTTCTGCCCCAAATACCAATGAAAAGGAGTGGCTCCTGTTGGTGTTCTTATTGAAGTTTGGTGGGCCCATAAGGCCGGATATAACTTCAAATGCCAATCTCGCTTGTTTTCTTTCACCGTTTTAAGGAGAATGGCTTTTAATGTTTTGTTTGTCGCCTCAGCCTGTCCATTGGCTTGAGGGTAATACAAGGAGGCCATATGATGGCTTATTTTAAATTTATTGCATAATTCGTGAACTTCGTCATTCTTAAAAGAAGTCCCATTATCTGAGATAATGATTTATGGGATACCGTACCTGCAAATGATTTGGTTCAAAATGAACTTGGCGATTACAGAACCCAACACAGTAGTAAGAGGCATAGCCTCTACCCACTTGGTAAAATATTCGGTGGCCGTGATTATGAAATTATGGCCATCTGTAGACGAGGGAGAGAATTTCCCTATTAAATCTAGGCCCCACGTAGAAAAGGGCCATGGAGTAGCGATTGGTTGTAGAGCTTGTGCCGGCATGTGAATCTCATGAGAGAATTCTTGGCACTTATGACACCTTCGTACAAACTCTACTGCGTCGTGTTCTAGAGTAGGCCAGAAATAGCCCATTCAATGTATTTTTCGAGCGGTGGCATGGCCACCGAAGTGGCCTCCACACATTCCACTATGAGATTCGTGGAGAATCTTCTTGGATTCTTCTGTGTCGACACATCTTAAAAGCATTCCATAGAATGCTTTTCGATAGAGAACTTTCTCTATAACGACGTATTTGGCTACAATAATACATAACCGCCTTCTTTGTTGTGATGTAATGCCTTCCGGATACGTATGATCCATGATGTAATTAATAATATCAGTATACCAGGGACACTAAGAGATGGGAGGTCTATTTTCAATGTAGTATATGCACTCATCGGAAATTCCAGATCTACTAGATCACCTCCGTCTAATGGATTATCAGCTAACCAATCCACGATGATTTGTCCTTTAACCGACTTCTGATTTATGAATGTTAATTCAAATTCACCCATTAAGGTTATAAAGTGTCCAACCTTTTTAGACAAGGACCCTTGCGTGAGGAAAGTTCGTAAATGTTCTGTCTTTACAATGACCTTTGTTTCTTGATTTAACATGTAATGTCTTAAGTGTTTGGTTGCAAAGACTATGGCAAGGCATTCTCGTTCTGCTTACGTATAGCGTGTTTCATAGTCGAGAAATGTCCGGCTAATGAAATAGATCGCACGTTCTCTCTTGTCATCGTCTTCTTGAGCCAGCATACAGGCTAGCGAGACATTGGTGGCTCGCGAATATAAAATTAACGGCGATCCGGCTTAGGTGGCATTAGCGTAGGTGGTGATAACAAGAAACGCTTAACTACGTTGAAAGCTTCATTGTAGTCTTCGGTCCAATCAATGCTATAATATTTCTTGAGTAGATTGTTGATTGGATGAATGGCAAAACTTAAGTCCGGGATGAATCTCTGATTGCACCAAGTTTTCCGAGAAATGACCTGATTCTAGATTCATCCAAAGGTGGCACCATTTCGAGAACAACCTTAATTTTGGTTGGTTCAATATCAATCCCGCGTGCGACGATATAATGTAACCTAGGAGCTTCCCCCTGTTACACCAAAGACACATTTTTCTGGATTTAGCGTGACTCCGTATTCTATTAGACGTGAAAGAATGACGCGAAGCACTTCCGGATGGTCACAACGCTTCTTGGCCTTGGCCAACAAGTCATCTACATAGGATTCCACAATTTTATGAATAAGATCATGAAATATATACGTCATAGCCCGCTGGTATGTAGCGCCAACGTTCTTGAGACCGAATGGCATAACAACATAGCAATAGGTTCCCCAAGGAGTTATAAACGTGGTTTTAGCTTGATCTTGTTTAGATATTCTAATTTGATTGTATCCCGAGAATCCATCCATGAGAGATAAAAGCTCAAATCCAGTTGTTGCATCAACAATGACATCTATAGATGGTAATGGGAAGTCATCTTTAGGACATGCCTTGTTAATGTCTCGGAAGTCTACACAGATGTGTATCTTTCCATTCTTTTTGAGAACCGGAATGATATTAGATACCCACTGAGAGTAATCGACTGGTTTGATGAATCCTACTTGGAGGAGTTTCATTACCTCCTCTTTCACCATGAGAGCTACCTTGGGTTTCATTGGTCTCGATTTTTGTTTAATCGGTTTTGCATCTGATTTAGTGACGAGGTTGTGCACCACAATGTGTGGTGCAACCCCTGTCATTTCTTTATAATTAAATGCAAAAGCCTTTTGATGTTCCTTGAGAATCCGAGTGTGTATTTCTACTTCTGATGGAGTTAACAAGGATCCTAACTTCAATATTCTTGGTTCATTTTCCGTTCCGATGTTAATATCAATTGTTTCTTCGATTAAAGAAGTGTTACCTTCTTCAAACTCAGGTGGGGCTGGAGGTAATTCCAGATCGTCTCTATTTTCGACTATGTATATGCTAAGTTCCTTTTGTGGGGGAAGTTCTGTCATGGGATTCCCGAAGTAAGAAGATGAATGTGGGATTAAAGACAAATCTATTACATGATGGGTGAGATGTAATGCCGCATAGGCATTTAAGTAATCAAGAGTGATTGTATCACTATCGATGTGGTCTAGGATAGTAGATTTATTCTCATCTTTGTTCGTCAAAAGAGGGTTTGACATTGCTTTTACCAACGGTTCAGTACGAAGGGATACCATGAAACGGGTGTCCTCTAACTTACTATTTGGAGTAAAGCGTGATGCTGAGGTTGCTATTGAATCGGCGAGAAGATTTTGTTCTCGTGGGATTGCTTCAATTGATATGAAGTCAAACTCCTTGCTTAAATTCAATACAACTGTTTTGTAGAGTTGTAAGTGCTCGGCTTTGGTTTCATACATCTCAGCAACTTGATTTGCTACCAATTGCGAGTCTCCTAACACTCTGATGTTATCAACACCGATTCTCTTAGCTAAGATGAGGCCAAGGAGGAGGGCTTCATACTTAGCACCATTGTTTGTGCATTCGAAATTTAGTTTAAAGGCAAATGGTAGGACTTTTCCCTCGGGAGAAGTAAGGATTACGCCTGCCCCAGCTCCGTAACGACATTTAGCTCCATCGAAATGGAGAGTCCAATACTTAGCTGGGAATATGGGTGCTGGGATATTTGTTGTGTTAACATCTTCTACCTCTACCATGCAGAGATCTACCGCTGGGAGAGAACCGACACCTAGGGTGTACCCCATGCCTACAGAATCAAATGGTAGGAACATTGGTAGATCCTGTTCTAGTAATTCAACAATTTTTGTAGTAGTTCCTAATGATATTGTTTCTACAATGTTAGCCTCATCTTTGAGGGCTGGGATTGTCTTGGCTAGGCTCATAGTTTCAAGATCTGTTGTAGGTACCAAATTTTCTTTTGGTTTCGCGTCGGTAGGTTTATTAAGTTGGTTCGTTGGGAGTTCAAACTCCGAGTGCACACCTGGTCTTTTCTTTAGGTCAGCCAGGTGTACATCGAATGGTTTTGGATCACCTTTGGCTATGAACACCTTTCCTAAATGCAAGAATCTTACTTCTTGAAATAACGTAGAAGGGATTGCCTTCATATGATGTATCCATGGTCGGTCGAGGATCATATTATAGTTAGTTTCCCGATCTATAATATAAAAATCAGTCAAGATTGTTTTGGGTCCTAAGGTGACCGGTAGTATTATAGTTCCAATTGAAGTGGCTTTAAGGCTGTCATAGCCTCTTAGTGTATTTCGAGTTGTGGAACAATTCGTTTCTCCATACCCTAGCTTTTGAAGGAAAGAAAAAGGGACTATGTTAACTGCTGCCCCATCGTCAACCATCGCTCGTTTCACATAATTGTTATAAACCCACACTGCACAAGTGTAAGGCTGGATCACCTCGGCGTGCAATCTCAGATCTGTTGGCATTTTGTTTATTTCAAATATGAATTCGGTGTCCCTATCCGGCTGCCCCGGAGGGTGGATATCAAAGTCTATATGGTTCACCTATGTTTCGGGAGGTGGAGTGATGTTAATTAGATGACCTAAACCCAATGCTTCTAAAAGAGCAGCCCTGTGAGCAGGGGAGTTCTTCAATAAGTCCAAAAAGGAGATGTGTGAGAAGGTTTTTGTTAGATCATTAATTAAATCGTAAGCACCCACGGGCTTTATTAATACTTGTTGGATATTGTCCATTTCTAACGGGTAGCTTGGACTTAGCTGAGAGGAATACTCTCGTGTCCTTGTTATGGCTTCTACGGGTAGTTCGGCATCTAACTCCACTAAACCGACTATCTTAGGTCGTGGCTGACTTCCTAATTGTGGCACAACTAATGGATTCAGTGAAGTTGAGGCTTCATGATCATTGTTTCCTGTAATTACACCCTTGTTTGTCCCGTTTGGATTTAACTTGTTATTGTTGTGATTTGGGAGCGGATCATTGAAGATCTTGAGGGGTGCATTTTGAGGGGAAATTGCCCCTGTAAAAGTATTTGGTGCTGGTGATGTAGGATCTGCCAAGAACATATCTATAAAAAGTTGTCTTTGTTCCTCTGGCAAATGTTGCATGAATTTATTGTAGTCATGACACGTTCTAGTGTCATGGCCTCGATTTTGTGAAAACCACAATACGAGTTAGGATTGTAATTCCTAGTTTGTTGGCTTGGTGTATATTGTGGCCTAAAACTTTGATCAAACCGTTGCCTATTAAAGTTTTGCATTTGTTGTCTTTGGTTTGAATTCTAGTTTTGATACCCAGTTGAATTTTGGTTTGGATCCCATGTAGGGCTTCACCGTTGTTGTGGATGATTAAAATCCACTGTATTGATTGTTGGAGTAAAGTTGTTGTTTCGTTGGTTGTTTATTTGTGGTGGAGTATTCACAACATTTACCTTTCTAGCCTGATCAGTTACTCCATCTGTTGTCACTCCGCAATTTTTATTAAGGATTTTAGGTCCTTGATTGACATTCGTGGTAGTAGGATAAGTTGTAATGTTCGCTGGTTGGAAGTGATTAACCTCCCATTTGCTCCATATGTTTTGTGACCACTATCAATTGCCGCTTGATCTATTCGGAGAGCACTCTCAAGTACTTCATCGTAAGTTCTTAGTGGGAACTTTTGGACTTCTTCCTTCACTTCTCTGCTGAGAGAATGAAGGAATAAATCACATAGTTCCATTTGGTCCATATTTGGAGCACTTGCCGAAGAATAAAGAACTGTATGCCACCTCTGGATGAAATGGGTGATAGATTCATTGTGTTCTTGCTTGATGTGTAAGAATTCCCTGATTCCTGTTCTTAATAGTTTGTTCATGTCAAATGCCTTGATGAACTCTAAAACGAGTTGCTTGAATGAATGGATGGAAGCCTCAGGTATTCTATAATACCAATCGAGAGCGATACCTTCCAAGGTTTTGGGAAATATTTTAGCAACAACCCCATCCCATGGGAGTAGTTCTCGGATGGCTATGGCGTAAGCTTTGATATGTGCGTTCTGGATCTCCCTCACCTTTGTACTTGGGAAAATCAAGAAGAGGTCTTGGAATCATGATGCTTTGTATGGTGAATATGTCCCTATCGCATAGGTTTCGACCATTGATGGTGGTGTTGAGGGAGTGGAGGTGGAATGGGTTGTTGATATGGTGTAGCATATGCATTGGCGAGGGCATAAGGAAACCCCTATGTTTGAGGAATCATGCTGGGAGAGGAGAACATATCCCCTTGTGGTGATTTGGAGTACATGTTTAAGTATGAAGGGGTATTGTCCATGAATGGATTATTTTGTACTAGACCGGAGGTGTCAGAATGGTGTTAGAAATGACGGTTCTAGTCGGCATTTGTTGTGAATACTGAGGGGTCATGCCTAACGTACCTATTCTTGTGAGGAGGTCTATTTGGCTAGGATTAGAATTTCCTGCCTACATGAGTTGAGAATGGTGATTTTCCTGAGCAAGTTCTAACCCCCTCACTTTTTCTACTAACGTTGAAATGACTTCATTTGGTGAAGTCATGGTATTTTTCCTTAGCGGTGTTTGTTGTATATCATGGTGTTGTATAGGCATGTGATATCCTACTATGAACTGATCGCTACCCTGCCAAGTTTCCCCGAGGGCATTTCCTATATGTAATGGCATGGAGGTATTTCCTTGAAAAGAGACCTCGGGTTGTGTTTGTAAACTCCCTATAGGTGGGTACATACCTTGGGAACGTTGTTCATTCCTGGCATAACGTATCGAATGTTCATTATCTAAAACCAGGTATGGGTCAGCTTGTCTACTAATTTGTGGTCTAAGTAGTACCTGAGGAGACGAACTAGACTCTCCTGTGAGCATCATATTGTTCGAGCCTGAAGGCTCTGTTTGTTGTGTTTGAGTGAATTGATCCAACTCCTCTGTTTGGAAAGATGAGTTATATCTGACCCTTGGAGTTTGTGTTGATGACTGGTTAGTTGAGTAGTTGTCACCCCATACTGAGAGTGAGGGTGATGATTGTCTACTTAGTTGAGCATAGTATGCCTGAAGACCTAAGAGAGGTCTACCATATGCATCGAATCCCCACATATTCGGGGTATATGAATACTCTCAGAATAATGGGAAGGAGCGAAGGTGATGGTGAAAGCTGACGAGGCAGTAAAGACGAAAAAGGTCATTTTAATTTAAAAGAACCAGCAGAAATCTGACTCCAAAGCAGAAAGTAGAAAGGATTTCACATCGGGTTCACCAATTTTGTACGATGGAAAAGTGACAAGTGAGCGTGAGAATCTAAAAGTAAATTTTCCTTGCACCCGACCTCCCGAGGTCGTGCGTGAGAGACAATGGTGGGGATTGAATATGTATGGGATGCGACAAACTAGTTAGGCTATCCAATGTCTTCGACGTGCACTAGTGGAAATTGCGAATCTAAGGCAAAGAAGGCCCTCATAACCTGAATCGGTGTGATAGATCTATCAACAAGGATGATCAAGCAAGGCTCCAATCAATATCGATCTTTGGCGTGATTCGGTCTATGGGTTGTGGAATATGTGGAAAATGACCTAGGATAGTTTCGTGTATGTCTCCATAAAAGGTCATAGGGCGGATGGTAAATATAATTGACTCTATGGGTGATTCTCTGCCTAGTCCAGAACTCCTTAGCTTTGTTAGCTACTATGTCTAACAAGGATAACTATTCGATGATGATAGGTGGAAGTGGAGTAGATCTGAATACTAATGTACGTAGGCTAGCATCTATGTCTGATTCACCTATGGACTCGTTGGGTTGTGAGACTTGTGGGTCACAACCGTAGATTCGTGTTTGTTGTGGTCCTACTATGGTCATGTGTGGATTCAGTCCCTAATCCCTAGTATCCAATAGTCATACACTTTCTCAGCCTCTATATTCAGATTTAACAGTTGTGTGATCTTTTCAGAGTATCTCACAGGCGTTTGTGCAACCTGAATTCTCAAGCTGGTATCTATATCTGTGAGAGTGTCTCCTGCGTCTGGCTGTGGGACCAAAGGATCACAACCAAAGGTCTGCTCTCTTTCAAACCCTTCCACAGTCATGCGGATATGTATCTAGGGTAATCTGTAGTTTGGTTGATTTGACCAAAACGTGTGTGCTTGGTCATCTTCTATGTTTAACCCGTGCAGTTGGAAACTGATTTGTTGTAAGTTTACCGTTGTTCGGAAGACTTGGATCCTAAGATTCTGATCTATATCAGTTATGGCTGTGATGAGATTGGGTTGGGGCACGATTGGCTCGAATACGTATTCCCTGGCTCTCTAGGTCCCGTGATTGTCATACAAAAGCCACAATGTAAACTAAATGCAGCAAAGTAAAATTAACTATGTGAAGTATATCTATAACATATATGACTTCTATATTTTTGTATTTTTCTGATGAATTTTATAGATGAAATTGAAGGAGCAGCTATTTTAATATATCTAGAAATTGATGATTAATCTAATGACGAATTTAAAACAAACAAAGTAACCGAGTATAGCTACTTGCCTGTGCAGTTGTAAATCTATTCTAAACAATGAAATAACTGATCTAATCTATTTGAAAGACTCTCGATCCTACCTCAGAAGTGAGGAAAGAATCATAGTCTCTCAGAAACTATCAATCCTCACAGCTTCCCTGGCAATATCGAAAGTAAAATTGACTGAAATAAAGTGATTGGCTACTCTATTTGATATGCTTCTAATTTAGAACTTTGAAAGCTAGAACTTGGATTCTGCAAAATAGTGGCGAATCCGATGATGTGTGTGATCTTGTCCCCTCAGTGTGACCTCCTCGCTCCTTCGTGTTCACGTGGATCCAGAAAAGTGTGTAATGCTAGCATCAACAGAAGTAGATATTGGGACAAAGGCAGCTTAGGATACAGACTGAATACAATGCGAGTAGGAGAGAGATAGCGCAAGAGTACAGAGCTTGGCTTATGTAATTCCTAGTGGGATTTATTGCGAGTCATGCAACATAAAACGTCCAGAACCTGAAACTATCCTACTTGAAGAACAAAACTTGCAACTTTAATGGCTTCCTATTGAAAACAAACTATTCTACTCCAATGGATTGGATGAAATATTAACAGCACTTGCACAAGATGGATATGTGGCTTCCTAATAGCAAAACAACACTAACTAAGCATGCAATGAATGAAACTAAGAATTCTAAGAAAAATGAAAGACTAATCTATTGCAATGAGAAATTCAGAGGCAAATTTGAGGGGCCATTTGCTTGAGCACAAGCCAACTATTTATAGCATTTGCATTTACCCAAGGTAAAAACCAAATTGAACTCTTAAACTATAAACAATGGCAAAACACTATTCCAGGGAACCAAAATCATTAATGCAAGCCCAAGGTGGTGAAAAAAGCTGATAAACGTTGAAATTTACATGAGTCGTGTTAAAAGAGCATTCTAGAAAACTTGTAAAGGACCGCCGCCCTGAGCAGGGTGGCGGTTACAAGACCACTACCCCGATCGGGGCAGCGGTCACGAGATTGCTACCTGTGCAGGTGGCGGTTTCAGAATCAAGAGCAAAAGGAAAAGAAAAGAGGGGAAAAGAGAAAATAAAAGTATGTAAGGGGCTAAGCGGGGCATGTGAGATGATAACACATACTTGGAGAGATTTTTCGATCCCGAACACCTCATGCGTGGAGACTCGTATCATCATTGGGGTTTCCGTAACCAATTTCTCGATCAGACAAGACATACAATTTTGAGTACGTACAAACACCTCTCAAACATCAACCTCAAATTATCACAATGGTCTTTCACTAGTCCATACACTGTCCAATCATCCAGATAAACCTAAAGAAATTTGTGGATGAAGTCCTAGAACGCCTGAACCACTATGCACGAGAAAACAATAGGTGTATTCTTCAACCCAAAGGGCATGACCATGTATGCAAAACTTCCCCATTCAGTGGCAAAAGTTGTCTTCTCCTGGTCTTCCTTTGTAATCCAAACTTGGTGGTACCTCGAAAATCCATTTGTAAAGGAATATATTTTGTGCCCAACGACTTCCTCTAAAATTTCTTTAGAGAAGGGGGTTAGAAAGGATCGATAACACAAATTGAGTTCAACTCCTATAATCCATACAGATCCTAATCCACCCATCCTTCTTGATTCGATTACCATCGACTTATCCATTCCGATTCTTACACACACAATGATCGCATAAGCTATCATTTTGTCTATCTCTTCCTTTACCTTTACGCGCAAATTGGGATTCATCCAGTAGGGTCTCTTCCTGACCGGGCACGCACCGTCCTTCAACTTTATCCTCATCTCCCCCAAGGAATGGTGGATGCCTTTGAGCTCATGGTACTGCGTGGGAATAAATCCTCAAATTCATGCAAAAGATCAATGATCTTAGAAACCTCCTTCTTCGACCAGTAATCTCTAATAATAGCTTCCTTAGGTTCTTCTCCTTAGCCGATGTTAACCTTATTTTTCTTCAAAGGCTCATGGTAGGTGCGCGCGCATGAGCATTTGCACTGTCCACTACCTCGCGCATCCCTATAAAATGGTTAACATCTAAGCTCTCTACTTTCTCCCCATTAATAACATATACTAATTTCCCTTTCTCCTTTCCAAGCACGCACGATCAAGTCAGTATCTCTTCTTCTTCCTCTACCTCTTCTTCAAAGCGCGCCTCCAAACCTAGTCCACCTAGCAATTCCAATAGCCTATCTTCTGCCATGGTACTATCCCCCATGGTAAGGTGCTTAAAAACCTACAATGCCTTATCAACTGATGGCTTGGTACTTTTATATTCAAATGTTTGAATAAGGTCAGCTGCTAGCTCTTGCCAATTCCCTATTTGGTGGCGTATCTCGAATGTACATACCATGTGCACGAGTAACCTCCCGCAGTGTAGAATACAACTTGTGCACCCAAAGGGATGGTGGTAAAGCTTCCACTCCTTCTCTCCAGACCTTCTCACAAGCTTGTATGTGGAAAGAGGTGGGTTCCTTACCATGGTAGTCCTTGATGGTGGTGGGTACGTTGCTTCTAGAAAACCTGACAGAGAGAGCAATTCTCACCTCGCACTATTCCAAAAGGCTCTTCATTGTGTAGCCCACCATCATGCTGCTGTCTTTGAGTAGGACATAACTTAACATCCCCCTCCATTCCTTCTCCTCCTTCCACTGAGATTCCATCTCCTGTAAGAAGATCTCAGGGAAGGCCCCTCCTGAATACTTAGGTAGTTTTTTCCCCCTTAGGCGCCGTATTATACGCACCTTTGTTACTTTTGTTACCGATCCTCTTAATTACTATCTGATCAATTCATAAGTCCCATGCACCCAATTATCACATGCTAGGTTGGTGGTGTCACTTACTGACTGAGCATCCTCAAACTAGATAACTCCATCGATTGGATGGATTATCTTTGATCCCCGATTGAGCGCACATATATCCTATCCAGACCTCTTCCCTTAAAGGTTCAAGATAGGGTGTCGATTTCCCATTAGCAAAGGGTATAATAATCCATTTCTCCTTATTTTCAAAACTGATGTACCCCTTGTTGAAAAGAAGGTCAGCATTATTCTTGTAACACCATGGGCACCCAAGTAGTGCTGGGAAATTTTCTACCTCGGCGAGTGCCAAGACTTCAAAGTCCCTAGTAAACTTAGCTCCCTTGATAGTGATAGCTACATCCTTTAAGACACCAATGGGCATTGCCTTCATTTTGTTTCTCATATATAAAACATTTGAAGATGTCTCAGTAATGAAGGTCTCCCCATCTGATGCCAAGCATCCAATGTGAGAACATTGACCTCCGCACTGTGTCAATGAGGATATTACTAAGGAGCCATCCATCTACGAATGCATCCAATGTGATCTCTTTGTCATAGTCAAGGCTGCAAGGGGGAAGGTTTGCATGAAGGATCTATCTCTCGCACTCTTCCCGATGTGTGGTACCTTCTCCTAAATATTGCTTGCTCTAGTAAGGGAATAACATTCTCTTGTCTTAGCATTTTACATACTTCTTTGACCTCATCCAGCCATCCTTTGGCGCCTTGACCTTCCTTCTTTGCTCCTCCCTCCTGGAATACTCCTTTAGACACTGGATTTCTCCTTGTAAATTTTGAATCACATCCATGGTATCTTGATATACTTCCTTTTGATGTGCAGGGTCTGGGTACTTCCCATGAACTACTTCCTCTCTTGAAACCAGGGTCCTATGCCTTGGTATTTCTTTTGTGCATGTGGCCTCTGCTCTTGTTGTTACTAAAACAGGTTCTAAGCCTACATCATGTGTCACCCACGACATCCATTATGTGTCTATCTTCTTAATGCTTACCATTGTAGTGCCCTTGTCTTTCCGTTGCTACTAGTTCATGTGCTCAAACAACTCCGGGCATTCCTCATACTTGTGCTTCTTTCCGCACCATGAATAATGCAACAGTTTGGGAAATCTTGTTTATAATTTTTGTAGACCCAAAATTAAAACAGTTCCACGTGAGAACTCACTCCTTCCTCCTCCGCAATCACCACAACCACAAAATCCCCTTCTACACGTGCCACCATCTGTGCTCCTCCTCATAGCGGTGATCATCTCCTTTAGAACTACTGGCAATGCTGGTTTGGCATACCCCATGATCAATGGCTTCATGGATCTGATCGATGAGCCTATAGTCCTTAGTATCATGGGTTATAGAGGTACAGATCTTACAGTAGCAAGACACATTCTTCCGAATTACACACTATAACAAGGGGCATCTACTTGCATCATGGTCCCCATGACAAATTTCACAGTCTATTGTCACGGCACATACTACCCTTTGGGACAACTACCCTTGACATGCCCCTCTACTTCACAATCTATACACCATAAACCACTACGAGTCTTATGGGCTGAGTTCATGGTCAAATTCTCCAACTGCTTAGGTATAGTAACAATTTGAGCCTCCAAGAACGGGTTAACTCCAAAGATCAACACTATCAATAGCCTTGGCATGTAGAGAAGCTTCCAACGCCTCACGTGGATCTATGAATGTTTTATGAGATAAGGCCCTTCTAAAAGGTGTGATCAATCCTCCAACAAACCACTGAGCATGTTGTGAAGGGTGAATATCATAATATAACTTAGATAAGAGAGTTTTAAAACGTGCATCATACTCCCACACACTCTTTGCCATTCCATATTGAATCTCCTTCAGGGCACTAATGCTCTTCTGTTCAAACTCAGGGATACAAAATTCTTCCAAGAAGGTGTTCTTTAAAGTAGTATAATCCACCACCATTTGATGAGGGTCATATTTCCTATACCAGCTATGCATGCACCCCTACAACGTTGTTGCAAATTGACTAGCCTTCCACTCTGAGGTTGTGATCCCCTTTGCATGTTATAGTAGTTCACACTTGTGAACATGTTCTGCAACGTCTTCAATCCCTCTCTACTCTAGTAAGTGTAAAGACATCTCAAATAAGACTTGAGGGTGTGGTCAGGGCCTTTGTCCTCCCGAGCCAAAGACTTGGTCTCCTCTCGGTGTTTCCTCCATCGCTGGATCCACCATGTTCTCTGCGTGCCTCCCGAGCCACCGGATCGACAAGAACCACTAGGTCCACTAGATCCACCAGAACCACTAGGTCCTACAGTAGTTGTGCCAAGTGCCCCAAGGTTCCACTGAACTATGTGTCAACAGTCTATGATAATGCCCGACTACCACTATTGTACCCCTTGCAACTCCTAGACGTAAGACCAAAGGATTATATACTTGCTCCTTGTCTAAATACTCCTACGAATACTTTGGAATATGTGTAGCCATAGAAGTGGGAACTAAAAATTGTACCTTGTAGGCACAGATCTGTCACTTCCATTGATACCAACCGGTCAATGATACTCCTTCGTTGTTATGGAAAACCAATCGCTGTGGTTTGGTCACTTTGGTTGGGTTCGGATATGTGTCGATGAATCTTCTTTTCTACTTGATAAACTCTCATTAGAAACCGAAGGGGTCTCTCTTATGCGCTAGCCAAGATGGGGTAGCACAGAGACTTCTTAGGTTACACATCCTCTGTGTGAACCTCGACTCCTTCCCTCAACATATACCTCCATAGATCCATCACACTTGCAGCTTCATGTCATCTAGTAATATCCCTTTCATGCGCTTCACTATACTTGATCTGTCTCTCCTCCATTTCCTTCTCCGTCGTAATATCTACCATATTCCTCCACCCTAGCTCCCTCACCCAACGCTTAGAATGGTTTAGCTAGCCATTGGAAATGCCTCTAAACTCAAAGTAACAATCAAGATCTTCATTAATAGAGGGATAACACGTAGAAATGATCCTCTGGGATCCTACAGAAATTCAAACTCAACAACTTCTCGGGCAAGAATATGTGGAAATAGCATACTCCGTGAGTTTAACTAGACAACACACCTACCCACCAATGATCCATAACATGAGTCCATATCGATCTGCATCCTGTAGCCTTCGGTATTATTCTTGGGTCCACGTATGTTATCTAGAATACCAGCTTGATCTAGATGCATATGCTGAGAGCTATTCATACAACTATACTTTGGGAAACAATAGAAAAATGTTTCATATAAATCATGGTAGAGGTTCTTTTCTACCCATCTACGTGCATCAAACTCAGTCCAGTCTTTGAATCTCTCGAGCAAATTCATCCTTCGTGCTTTCGAACCATGATTAAACACTATCCAGAGTTAAACATTATGTCATTACTCATTACCCGAGATAATGATGTATGCCATTTCCCACTACAATTTTGAAAAGAGGTCCCGCAATAGAACCAAGATGTAGTCATTTTTACCCCCATCAAAAAGAAAGAAACCCCATGTGCGCCGACCTATCACCCAATAGGTGTTGGGCGCTCACCCGAGGCACGCCGATTTCTGAGTCTCTCTTTTATGTGAGTTTAGTGGGAAACATCATCTATGATTCTTGTTTATGAGATTTGAATGGAAGTAAAACATAAAAGCACCATAGAGACTCGAACGACATCTAGGTCTTTACAATCATTCTAGACAAGAAGTACTTTAATAGATTTTATAACTATACCAAAATAGAAAGAAGTTGTACAAACATCCATACTTAATAATAAACATAATTGAAAAGGAACTATGAGAAATATGTATGCATTAGAATCATCAATTTTCATATTCATGTAAGCTGGTAACCTCATTTCATTCATGGAGCCATTACAAAGTATTATAGAGAAGTAGACCATAGTCATGCATTATATCTAGACTCATATGGCTAGGCTCTCAAAATAAATTTATGAACCCCATACCCCTAATACATCCTTCCCTAAAAACAATTACCCAATCTAACAGAGTTCTTGCAGTATTTCTACAGAGCTCCGCCCTCTATCTATCTCTTTTTTCCTTCTGCAGCGCTTGTATATATAGGCTTTCTGAATTACCAACTCATCCTCCAACGGCCTCAGATCCGATGCCAAGTGTCTGAATGTGGTCCTCCATGCGAGCATGCTCCTCTAGGCCTGAGCTTTCCACTTTTTACCACAGGCATGCTCCTTTCTGGGCCAACTTGTCACCAGGCTGGCACCTTATCCACTCCACATGCGCAGTCGGGTCATGATTTTCACGTGTTCTACCAAAAACACCCAATATGGCTAAGTCCTGAACCCTTGGTTTTGTCTACGTGCGTGCGCCATAGGTTTCCTTAAAGCCTTCCTTAAACCCTGCCCTGCGTGCTTTATCCTTGTGCACTTTTCTTCAACTAGGCCTTGCGTGCCTATGTGCCCTTTTGTACTTAGCCAATATTTTAGGGGCCCAACAGGATGTAATAGATCTGAGCATATTGGAACATACCCCAAAGAGACAAGCCAAGAGACCAAATATTGTTTCAAGCCTGATAGTGAATGCATCTGGGGAACGAGTTGTAGAGGTTACCACTCCCGTTGAGGGAAAAACTAAGGAAATAATTACAGCTTGTAGATTATTAGATTTCTAGATTATCATTGGGAAAATCCACTCATGAAGGAGAAAAACAAGATGTACACACTGCTCTTGGAAATCTATTGGAAAAATATGATAAGGATAAAGCTTCTAAGGATGAGCTTAAGGCCAAGGTTGAGCAACTCACTGCATTGCTACGAAAGTAACAAATCCAACTCCATCTACTGAAGTCTCAACTACTACGGCTATGATAGTTTCATCTACTATTGATGATATTTATTATCACGAGATTGAAAAGATAGGCCAGAAAGGGAGATCAATAGATGGATGGATGGAACATATACTACAGAAGCTAATCCTTTAATTAAAGAAGTTGTTGAGATATACAATGATTTACAGGTTGGAAAAACTACTATTTGCAAAATGGATGAAGCTTTTTTAGAAGACAATAACAACTTGAATTTGAATTTGGCAACATGGAGTGAGATTAGAGAGGAAGATTTAGATCTACTCCTCCAGGAGGATGTAATTGATGATGCTGCAAAGTTGTTTGAATATCAAAAGGCCATGGAATTCCGGTGTCAGGTGCTACAAGATTTAATTAAGAAGTTGGATGATAAATGAGTGGAAATTACAGATGCTTTGAATGACATATAAGAGGAATTTGATATTGTTAATGTAAATAAATTCTTCAACAAAAACATTGATGCTCTTCCGAGGAGCAGATCAAGAAGAATTTTAGAGATTTGGTGAAGCGTGATGATGAGGTTACCAAAAATTTCGGTAGTGAATCTATTGACAAGTTGGTTTTATGCCAAAATTTCACAAGAAGATTGAAGAAAGTTTTGAGTAAACTTAGAAGAGTTCCAACTAAGATCACGAGGGAAATTGAGACAACAGATGTAGTGAATCACTATGCATGTGGGCCAGGGGATGAGGAAATTCAAGGAATCATTAAACGCTTCATTGAATATAAACATCGAATGGATGCATGGAAGGAAACACAACAAAAACCTGTAGAAGAAGAAGGCGTTGCAACCAAGCCAAAGTTGAGTGGCCATGAAAGGACATATCCAAGCTCTGGATCATTCAGAGTTGTAGGGTTGACTGAGTCAAACCCTTGCAACAAATTTTCTATTTTCATGGAAGCATGTTCCCTTGAATTAATGACATTTCTATTTTTAGTAAAATGTTAGTTGAAGGCCTAGCTGTAATGGCTCAGCCTAAGGAACTTATAAATAGTTAAGTATGGAATCATTTGATAGATAGATCATATTTTGGTGAAGTTTCTCTTCAAGCTTGGAAGAGTGCTTCGAGATTTTAAAAACCTTTTAATTATATTCAGAGAGATATCTTGCCTTGAAGAACCTGATTTATTGTGTTAAGTGGTTGATTGATATATGCTTTGTGAATGTATGATTCCTTAGTATACATGATTAGATTATCTTGTTCATTGTTATGGAAAAGTGATATAACCATCTTTTATGTCAGTTGTGAAAAGAGTATTTTCCTTCTGTTATTAAAAGTTATGTTATCGTTAGCCATAATCAGTGAAATGAATGTTTGACATGTGCATGTGTTTTATCCTCGTGGTTAGTTAATTATGTGTTCAATCAAATTTGATCTCTCTATTTTGTATGATTCAAGTTTTAACAAAGGAACGTATGCTTTTGGTTTGTGGTATTATGTATCCTTTCTAAGTTGCAATAGGTGAAGGTGATTAATGGTGCAAGCATCCTACTCACATTAACCCTTCCTAAGATTAAAATATTCCTTTATTTGGTGCATCACCATCCCTAGTATAGTTTCCTTTTTGTAAAACTCTTTCCCTAAAACCATGACAATGTTAGCATAGGACTAGATAGCCATTTTATGAAACTAGGAGTAGTACAACACTTAGTTTAGGAAGAGGAAGTCGGCCTTCTTTGGAGGTTCACCTCAAGCCAAGTCCCATAGCTTGAGAGGTGATCCCATGTGTCCTAATCGCATCTGAACGACCTGCCCCTATAGTTTTTTCATTCGGGGGGTGTAGTGATTTGGCGACAACAGAGCCCAAGGGAGGAAACATGCGAACAAGAAATATGTTGAGATAGATGATGTAAATGCACATGGATGAACAAAAGTTTTATGTTAGTGAGGAAGCATGCATAAGGCACCGAATGGAGAAATCACCTAAGCACGACCCACATCACAAGAGAGCCCACAAAATTCATAGATGAACAGACAAGCAATGCCTTAACCAAGATGGTAGAATAAGTGACAAGGAGTAGTTTGGATAAGGGGGCCACAATTAAAACAATGATGGAGGATAAGAAGAATAAAGGAGAAGATATCCAATGCTTGAAAAATAAAAAGATAGAGTGGAGCGAAAGGCTAAGGTTGTCTTTACAATGGCGTAAGAGTCAGGGGAAGAAATTTTGGAGAAAATCCCACAAAGACGAAGAGCATGTCACGCACATTTCCTTCCTCAATGCATTACCTACAATGCTTACTTGAACTTACTATTGAAGGAGGAAACAAGTGTAAAGGTGTTGAGCACGAGAGAATCAACTATAGAAAAGGAGAAGACTAAGATATCACACGCATGATTGCGTGTGCGATGCCTTATTATAAACAATGAAGGATGAATTAAGGAAGGCATTTTGGGCACTAAATAACTATGAGGATCTTGAGAAAATCCTTAAGGCATACACAATGTAGGAGGAGAACAAGGTTGCAAATAGCTAAGAAAGACCAAACCTTGGGCAGAGAGAAGAGAGACTAGTAGAAGTGACAAGAAAGTGTGATGCACTTAAAGAAACCAAGGATCCTCATGCAGAACACATCAAAGAACTGGGAGCACTGGTAGTGTGCAAGATGGACTTCATGGAAGGTATGGTTTCAGGATTGGCTAGTGTAATCTGGGAACTAAAGTATAAGGGTCAAGATATGAATCTTGAGGAAATGGAGAAAATAAGTGGTGATGTACCGAGAAAAGTGAAGAAGGGAATCAAAGAGTGGAATAAAGTAGAGGCTATAATGAAAAAGGAGTACCCTCAAATACTCAGTAACTAGTTGAAGATTGATGTGTGCCAATTATTCTTTCCTTTGTTCTATTTTTTTCAAGTATAGAATAAATTATTATTTATTCTTCTATTCTTTGGAGAGATAAATATGAAACCCCATTGAAAAGTAAAAAAATGTAATTAGTCCGGGGTAATGTTAGGTTGGAATAATTTCCCAAGTGTCAAGAGGGTGTGCGGAACAATTATGCGTGCCAATGGGGCATGTAGATGTGCACAAATGTCAGCTTAAGTAGGCGCACCCAAGAAAGAAAGAACCATGACTTAGCCAATTTTTCTTTGGTAATGGTAAATATGAACATCCATGCTAACGTTTTGACAAGCTAAGACAAAGGAGGGACCGTAGCTTTGCGTGCTTCAAGTGAGTGTCCAGATGACTACTTTTAGAAGTGGAACACCATGCACAAAGGCTAGATCATCGGGTGGGATCAGATGTGGGCTTGCGGTCATCAATATTTCATCCTCTCGATGTAATCTCATCCGAAGTCAAGAGGATTCTCTCTCATGCACTTACCTAAGTGTGGGAGATCCTGATGCTCTAGCTCCATGTCTTCCATGTGAGATTCAAATCCTTCACGAGCCATCTACCTCCACAACTCCATAGACTCCTCAACATCACGCTTGTTCACCAATTCCCTCTCTCGCACCTAATTTTACTTTATTCATATTTCCTCTCTCTACCATTCTTCCACTAGGTCCGCCATATTTCACCACACCTACTCCCGCCCGCGTGCACGGTGGGAGGTTTAGCTAGCCATAGGTAGTTTCTCTAAAAAAATTGGTTCCATTTCTAGGACCTCTTTTCAAACTATTTTCTAGGATGTTGCATGTAGATGGCGTACTAATTGACTCTAGAGAGCATTGAAAGTTGGGTTGAAGATGGACAAGATCAATTTGCACAGAAGATATGGTTTTGGACCTGATTTCAATGCACGTAAGTGGGTGGAAGATCATCTCTATCATGAGCTCTATGAGACATTTTTTTATCCTTTTTCCAATATAATTGTATGAGTGGTTGTCAGCATATGCATCAAAGAAAATATGGGGATATTGGTGAGGGTTTGGATGTAGGAAGATTACCAAACTTTTTTGATGCAAATGAAGCTTGGACTCATGTTGTAGATCGTTGGTGGGCTGGTGTATTGCGTAGTTACACTTTGGAGTACATTATCTCTACGTATTCATGTCCAAAAGTTTCTAAATTTTAATTCTTGGGTGAGAGTAGAGGGTATTACTTGCATGCGCTATTCCTTTGGAAATTAAGATCTTGATGGTGATACTTGAGTTTAGAGCAACTACCTATGGCTAGCTAAACCCCCACCATGCACATGGGTAAGAGTAGGTGTGGTGAAATATGGCAGACTGGTGGAAGAAAGGAAAAGAGAGGAAATATGAATCAAGTAAAATGATGTGTGAGAGAGGGAATTTGCGAACAAGCGTGATGTTGAGGAGTATATGGAGTTATGGAGGCAGATGGCTCGTGAAGGATTTGAAGCTCACATGGCAGACGTGGAGCTAGAGCATTAGGATCTCCCACACTTAGGTAAGTGAAATAGAGAATCCCCTTCAACTTCAGATGAGAGTACGTCAGAGGAGGAAATATTGATGGTCACAAGCACACATCTGATCCAACCCGATGATCTAGCCTTTGTGCATGGTGTTCCACTTCCAAAAGTAGTCATTGAGAAGCGAGTGCTAGTCTTGGTAAGAAAGAAACAAATAGGTAGGTATCATTTTGCTATAAATTTATAAGTGCATCAAACAACACATACACCTATAAAAACACATACGACATCATTGTTTGGAGGTCCGATTTGAGGAATATTTTTAGGTGCATCATCAAGACAGAGTGTGGGTGCATAGAATATTGGGAATACATCTGGGAGTACTATAAATTCACAGACTTTGGGAGTCTAGTTTATCACTATAGTTGGGATACAAGGAAGTACATCCATTGGTTCGATGCTTGCATATAGGAGGGTTACGAGGATCAAGAGGATCGATATCAAGAGGTTTTGGAGGTGGAGGAAATAATGGTGGAGGTTCTGTTCGGATCTAGTGGTCATGGTACGTACTCCCCATCAACCACATCAATTTTACTATGAGATGTATCTCAACTTGCTAGAGTATAGAGGTATTGAAGATGCAACAGAGCATGTGTATAAGTGTGAGCTACTATGACACGCTAAAGGAATCACTACTTTAGATAGAAAAGCAAGTCATTTTTCTACTACTCTTTAAGGGCACGTGCATAGATGGTATAGAAAGTATGACCCGCATCAAACTGAAATATAATATGATGCTTTGTGCTATGTGCTTCTAGACAAGTTCCATATTCCAAAATTTGAGTAAAAGAGCATCATCCCGCTTAAGGACATCAAACATGGCTTATCCGAGAGTGTAAGGGAATATAACACACGTTTTAAGACTTTATTATCCAAGTTATCTTATGACATTCATTCCAGTCAACATACACAATGGTTTGTTGGTGGATTATTGAAACCTTTCGAAAGAAACTATCTCCTAAGACTTTTCTAGACCCACGTGAGGCCTTGGAAACATCTCTACATGCTAAGGAAGTTGGAAGTGTGGACACTAGAGTGAGTCCATGCTTAGATGTACAGATCACAACCATGACAAAGCAGATTGGAAAATATCTTTTCTAATTCAGCTCATGAGACGCACAGTGGCATATGGTGCACAAATTACGAGGTTGAAGGACATACTAATGATAATTGCCCTCATAATTCGGTGCATGCCTTGTTGCTGGATTGTGAGATTTTTCACTTGGAATATGATGTGAGTAGATGCCCTCTCTTACAACATGTGATCTAGAAGAATGTGTCTATGTATTGTAAGATTTGTAAAACTCATACTCATGACACCGTTGATTGTAGATTAATTGATCATATTCATGAAGCCATTGAGATTGGTGTGTGCCAAAATAGTGTGGAAAGTGGATCTAAGGAACATGGAGAATAACATAATGAAGGGCACACAAATGGGGATAACAGAATAGAGGCTTTCATGGGGGATATAGAGGTCGATGTCATGGAAATGGAAGAGGAGTATTTTCTAAAGGAATTTGTTATCTTTGTGGATCTCCTGATCATTATCAACGCGAGTGCCCTTAGAATAACCTTTCTCCCGGTGTTAGAAGAATGTCCTGACTTATATGAGCACTTGAGAAAGCATCACAGGA
The DNA here is from genome assembly GCA_018340775.1 of Taxus wallichiana var. yunnanensis. NCBI lineage: Eukaryota > Viridiplantae > Streptophyta > Pinopsida > Cupressales > Taxaceae > Taxus > Taxus wallichiana. The sequence continues at coordinate 989,952,112 of CM031237.1, read as the reverse complement.
AAGAAAAAGGTGTAGGAATTATTAAGGTAGATCAATGGATGCTAAATATAACTCCTAATCCTAAATTACAAACCATTTTAGTTATTACACGTGTTGAAGTTGTGCACGCATGCGAACCTTCAAAGTGTAGATACCTAAAATATGCTTACATAGTTTTAGAGCTAAAATTATACCAACTTCCCATCGTAATTGGTGATTTCTCACTAATCAGCTAATGTTTCCTCTAATTCGGTTGATTAACGACACTTCGTTAATTAACTATCCTTTTTCCATTCTCGATTCCCATTCGTGACACCTTCTTGGTTGTAATCCTTCTATAATCAACTAATCTGGCTAATAAACCCTTTTATTAGCTAAACATCCCTCTTTTAACCATTCAAAATCTCCCTTTTTCCCTTTGAGTCACTTCTACAAGCTTCCTAGGCTATTTATAAAACACAAGTGATTAATCGGACTCCTCCTAACTCTCATAGGTTCTAATCACTTACTAATCGAGTTTAAACTATCCTAAACCAAGATTAACTAGCATAAAGCATGTTTATCCAATTTTAATCAAAAATTTATTTTTGACTCACCTTTTGTCCCACATGGACTAGGATTCTAAAATTTCCCAAATGGAAATATATAAATACAATCCTAGTGCATCCCTTTCAATTTTACACCTTGACTCCTTGAAAATGCATGAGATCTCATTTGTATTAGCTAAAGCTATAAGACATTTGATCTTGAGCCCTCCTCCATTGTAGTAGCTTCTTCATCTTGCATCCATTCCTTTAAGCTTGGTTAGTAAGAGAATATCTAAACATGGTCTTGTAGCCATTTTAGAGAGATATCTTCACCACTTGGAGAAAACAACAAAAAACTGATTGCTTAGAATCTAACTAGGTTCATTTATGTTAGCAATCTAAAGAGTAAAACATAGCTTATGATCTTAGTTTGGTTTATTCAAAGTTCGATACATTTGTAGAATTTAGTTTTATAAGCTCTTATCTTGATGTTCTTGATAGATTTAGTTATGTTATGGGACTACTAGGTGTTATTTTCATTCATATTAAATAACTAATCTTTTCATGCATACACGAAGTACAAACCAACTATAACAAAGAAATAAGTGATAAAAACCAAGTATCCAGATGTGAATATTGAACCAATCATGTTTTATAAAGCTTTCGCGGGGTAAAAATTGTTCAGAGTCAAAACCTTGTTAATCAAACAAGGAGAGAGTCCATTCAAGTTTTCACTAAGTGTCATTCATCACAAGATTTACAAAGCATTACTTTATCTTAGTTTCTCACTTGCCCTAAGGTAAGGTGAAAATCTGCCAAAGTGACGCCAAGTATATTTCAACCTCACTTGATCTACACCTTTGCTATATTGTTGCCCATTTTTGGAAAAAAGAGAACAACATGCGCGGATACTCTTTATAAATAATTGTCTCCACCACTTTTGTAGTATACTTGCATGATAATGTTGTAATGCTGGAATGCAAATGTTGAAAGTGTGAATGATACATCTTCATGTTCTAGTAGGGCCTTTATCTCAAAACCATATTGAGATACATTATCATCATAGTTAGGATTGAGTCATCATTGATCTTCCTTAGAATTTTTACATTGTTCGCATTGCCTTGTCACAATTATGATACTTACATCTCGTTTATAGTAAACATAATTTAAGTGACTATATTGTAACATTATGCTGCCCACATCTTAGAAAATCCTTAGCATACTTTGACGTTGTTTTATTTCAAACATTACCTCAATATTGAAAGAGTTTTGATTAATTTGTTTACATCATATCAAAATTATTTTGATACTAATACCTAACTTTCTCGTAAATCTTGGATAAAGTATCATAGTAGTGTTGTTGCGTGGATCACATGTGTAACCTCCATTTTTCTTTTAGGATTTGGGTATTGCTTGTCTCTAAGCTCATCACAAGTATCCTTTGATTGGAGATCACGTTAACCCCTTGTTAATACTTATGCCTTGTTCATTTCAAACTTGACTTAAGTATTGACATTGTGTTGATCATCTTACGTCATAACTAACTTTTGAGAAAAACATTTGCATAGGGAGTAGTTCATTAGTGATTGGTTTGGTTTACTGAAATTGTGTGATTGTTTCTTATGATTTTCTACCTTCAATTTTTTTTTTTCCTAGGACAAATCTTTGATCCATTGATTCATTATTGTTGACATTCCTTCACAACATTGAGAATCATCACAAATTTTACTTAGGTTTGTTGTATTCTTGGCCACATTAGGCGAAACCTTTGTAGCCTTTGTGTTGCTAAAAATTTGATCAAACCATTTTGATGTTTACACTTGCAAATTGTTAGCCAAACCTTACTGATTTTTCAAAATTGTTTCAATCACGATGTCTATTTTCCTTATATTCCCTTTGGAAAATCACACAAGCATCCCTTTGTTTTCAAAATGTCTAGTTTCTTGTTATCATGCTGCCTGAAACAACATGGAACCTTCTTCCCTTTGAAGAAGATTGATCACAATATCTAGGTCTAGGAATTTGTACCTTAACTATGCAAACAATGACTAAGTATCGCATGGTTCCTTAAAATTATCATAACCGGTGGTGTGATCATAATCCAAACTGTTCTTCTGATTCCCCACAATATCTTGATTCTTTTGATTCATTACGATCTCTTGATTCTTCTAATCCAAACTATTATTCTGATTCTCCTTAGTCTCTTGATGATTCTGATCTGAATTATTATTCAAATTCCTCTAATTCGAATCCTAAGTCATGGTCCTCCCTTTCTTTGCAAGACCCCTTTATCAGTCACTTGAACAACATCCTCTTCCTTTGAATATCCATGCAACTCCAAGTCCATCCAATCAAACACCTAATTCAACCATTGAGTCACGGTCCTCCCTTTCTCTATAGGACCCCTTTTATCAGTCACCTCAATGACCCCTTCCTCCGTCGAAGAGCTCTCCAACTTGAAGTTCCTCTAATAAATCATCCAATTCGACCCATATGTCACAATATACTACATGGATGAATGATCCTATTGCTTTCCAAAAATATGTCGTCTTCTAGGTAAACCAATGCCATATTCTTCCACTCACAAGACATCTCAGTCAAAATCTACTTCATCTCTCGAGTCATATTATTTTATCAATCGGAATCCAATCCCTCTTCGGCCCCTGGGTCATGTTGATCATACCTTATTCCATATTCATCAATCTTCTAAAGATCGATGTTTGCATCCATGTCGAACCATTCATAAGAAACGATGTGCTAAGATATCTTTAAGAAACGATGTGCTAAGATATCTTTTCAAACACTATTCAATTCCTTTGTGGACACAATAAGGTCAAACATTCCCCTCATGAAACATATTATAAATCTTCCACACCTGTTGGACCTCTTTATTCCAATCAACCTACTCGGTGTAAGAAAACCCACCCATATCGATTGATTCATTTCAGAATGAAGAAGTAATCATAAAATTTATGGGGGTACATGAAGATATCCTCTCGAAGGTTGCGAGAAAGAAATATATTTAAACCTAGATACATTCACGTAGTGTGGGGAAGAGGTTTATTCCTTTCATCAGGAAACAAAGGAAGACCTTAAGATCATCAAACATGATCCTCCTCTTATTCTTTCATCTTCACATTCCTCTGTGCATGATGAGATTCTTGGTCTAGCATTGATCCATGGCCTATCTTCTCATCACCCAATCATTCCTTACATATCAAAATTCTTCAATCACAATCTCACCTTGGGTCACCTCCTAGTAGCCCATCATCTTCTCTCTATCCGAGGGAGACCACCTGGGAGACCTTCATTTTCTACTTATGGGTCAAGTCCTGGTAGCCCATTATCTTATATTCTTGGGCCACATCATAGTAGCCCTCCATTATTTTCTATTTATGAGTTACCTGGGGGTAGCCCATTATCTTCAATTCTTGGGTTTCGTCCTAAGTAACACTTAATCCTCTTATATCTATAGGACACCTCCAAGTAGTCCCTCATCTTCTATACTGGGCCACATCCTAGTAGTCCTTCATCTTCTATCTATGGGACACCTCCTGGTACCCCATTTTCTTCCATCTTGGGGCCACATCCTAGTAGTACTTCATATTCTATCTATGGGACACCTCCTAGTAATCCATTTTCTTCCATCTTGGGGCCACATCCTAGTAGTCATTCTTCACCTATTTGTGGCTCACCTCATGGTATCCCATATTCTCTTCATCCATCATATCATCCTCCTATCAATGACTATGGAAGGCCCACCATCATTTCTCACATCGATCCTAAACACCCACTTTCTTTTCCCACTTCTCAGGATCAGAAAAACCACACGTTAGCTTATATGAAACCCAAACAATTTCTTCATCAAGCTAAGATAAAAAATATGAAGAGCTCCAAAGTTCCAATCAAATCTAAAATTCACAAGTTTAAAAATCGAGACACGATTAAAGTATTCACACCAATGCAACCATCAAGTATGGATCAAAGTGCATAAACCTCTGGATAGGGAACTCACATTCCCACATAGGAAATCCATGTTTCAAGATAAATATTAGTCATTTTTTTAGTAGGAGCTCACCACGATCATTGAGATCAAAGATAATATGACTCTTGATAAACAAACATGCTTAATCTCCTTATCAAGGAGATCATGAATATTATAGATCTTATCACATAGATTGCCATTGATTGCTCTCAATTTCCCAAAATCTAAAAAAATCTAAAAAGTTCATAAAATACAAAAAAAGAGAAAACATTAAACATCAAAGGTACAAATATCAAACATTGCAATCAGGTATTGCCTACACATGGACATTTTTCTTCCCTTTCTTACCTTTATAAATCATCCGCCAATTTCATCCCTTCGATGATATTTTTGTTAGTCTATTTGCACACATTCTACGACATTTATATCTATGGTATCCATTTGACCTTCGTATTTTATCACCTTGGTAAATTAAAGAACAAATGAAATCGTAGAGATCCTATCACAATCAACATCTAATAAACTTGTTGTGAATAAATTTTGGGCATATTTGTTAACACTAGCCAATGTCATCACAATCACTTCCACATCCTTCCATCAAGCCATTTTTCATTCTTAAGACCTTGTCAAAACAATCAAGAAAGATGAAATAAGTTTTCGGAAGAAAAAGAATCAAAATCAATAAAAATCAACACCAAAAAGAAAAATTATATATAACTCTCTCTTAGGGTATTTCTAATATATCTACCAAGGCTATGGATCCCTAATTGACAATAGAGAAATGTTGTGATTAGAATCAAATACACCTCCATCAGGGGCTATGGACACCGGATGACAACAAAGAAATGTATGGCTATCCTTCTAACATTCATTCACAAATCATCTTTCAAAATAAATCATTCCTACACATTACCTATCGTGTCTTCACTTGATGTCTACCAAATATTCCCCTCAAGAAGTAATAAATTTCCACGTGCACACATTGGATCTCGATGAGTGACCATGATTAGTAAGTTACCAAGGGTCTTTTTTGGACCTTGTTTAGAATCTTTCTTTAGTCCTTATCTCGTCTTACTATTTGTGCCTTTGGCTAATCACTTTTTTGTTACAAGGCTTCTAAGTTACATTCATAACGCTTCATTGTTCTTCTAATTCATTTAGAACATCCATGTGTATAAGATTGTCTTTTTTCCATGTTTGAGGGAACCTTTGTCCCATTTCACAAAAACAAACTTTTACTTCCTATCTATCATGACTTCTTGGCTAGCTTATGCTTTGGGGAATCTTTGCTCCTTCTTGGCACTTCTTTGGTTTGCGTTCATAATCACGTTTAACATATCTATTTTGGCCTTGATCTAACCTATCCTCTTGTATATATACATGTGAGGTTTGACCTTGTATACTCCCATCTCATGCTGGGGCATATTCACATTTTCACCTTTAGGAAACATACACGTAGTGTTTTGCCCTTGTACATCCCATCTAACACTACGAACATCCATGTTTCTTCATTTTCATGTACATAGTTTCGGAAAAAATTCAAAAAATGCCAAAAACATTAAATATTTTTCCATCTAAAAATAAAAAACAATATAATTTTTCACAAAAATACTAAAAATTAGAAAAGATCATATAAATCAAAACATCGGTAATGAGCATGCACGCAATGAAGCCCGTATCACATGAATCATACTCAAACATTGAAAATCATCCTACAAAACATCTCTCTTTGGTTTTCTCCTATTCATTTGTGTGACTCACTGATCATTTGGATCTACCTTCCATTAATTAAATCTGGTTTTCTTACTATGTCTATTTTCCTTGCATGAATGCGTTGCTTGAGGGCGTGATCATAATGCACAATTTTTTTCCATTGGATTCCCGCATCCTCCGTGTATTCCCCTTATATGTATTCTTGCTTGGGAACCATCATTAACCCTTTTCGTTAATTCGCATACGTCGGAATCAAATCTTGATAACAAAAACATTTGTACAACTGTCTTGAACGTTGTTTGATTGAGTATGTGTGTTTATATTTGTTTTCCCTGTTAGGTTCGCTTGTTTAATTTCTCGTATTGCATTGCATTTTGTATGTTACATAGAGTCAATGTTTTGGCAATAAACAAATGTTAGTAACATAGATTTTCATGTTATTTTAAACTTTTGTTGTATGCGTATGTTATAATAAAGGACCGATGATGTAGATCATTAGCAATATGATGAATTAAAGTTGTTTACATTAGCTAGATGCAAGTTATTTCCATTCTCTTCATCTTCATTTTCCTCCCTATCATTCTCTTCTATCCTACACTATTCTTCCAACTCACTTGGGGAAATAGGGATCACCTACTACAAATCATTTCTACATATTTGTCAAGAAAATAATATCTCACGCTCCATAACGATACCCACACGAGTTTTTCAAAAAAATTTCATACTAGTATTATGTAGGGGTCAAGGACCGCACCTCTACTCTATATCGATATTCAATATCTCACCGTCTATCTCCCATTATAATGGGATTTTACCCCACTTTGGTCTTTCATCTTTCTATTTTTGATCAACCTCTTTCATCACCCCATCGACACTTGAGGAGGCATCCTTAATTCTACTAATTTTTCTTCTATCCCTTTAAAATTTTTACTTGTTTATGCTTGTCTACTATATTTGCAGTGGCGTTGCTTACGCCACCCCAAAGAGGGACAAATGTAGACAACTAAAATCCACTTATGCAGTTTTATAACAAAAATGTACTAACCTCCTATCGTAATTGGTGATTTCTCACTAATTAGCTAACGTTTCCTCCAATTCAGTCAATTAACGACACTTCATTAATTAAAAATCATTTGCTCCATTCTCGGATGCCCATTCATGACAGATTCTTGGTCATAATCCTTATATAATCAACTAATCTAGCTAATAAACCCTTTTATTAGCTAAACATCCCTCTTTTAACCATTCAAAATCTCCCTATTTCCCTCTAAATCACTTTTATGAGCTTCCTAGGCTATCTATCAAACATATGTGATTAATCAAACCCCTCCCAACTCTCATAGGTTTATAATCATTTGATAATCAAGTTTAAACTATCCTAAACAAGGCTTAACTAGCCTAAAACATGTTTATCCAATTCTAATCAAAAATTGCTTTTTGACTCACCTTTTGTCCCACATGCACTAGAATTTCAAACTTTCCACAATGGAAAAATATAAATACAAGCATAGTTCATCCCTTTACATTTTACACCTTGGCTCCTTGGAAATGCATAAGATCTCATTTGTATTAGCTAAATATATAAGACATTTGATCTTGAGCCCTCCTCCATTTTAGTAGATTCTTCATCTTACATCCATTCCTTTGAGGTTGGTTAGTAGGAGAATATCTAAACATGGTCTTGTAGCCATTTTAGAGACATATATTCACCACTTGGAGAAAACAACACAAAACTGATTGATTAGAATCTAACTAGGTTCATTTATGTTAGCAACCTAAAGAGTAAAACATACCTTAGGATGTTAGTTTGGTTTATTCAAAGTTCCATGCATTTGTAGAAGTTAGTTTTATAAGCTCTTATCTTGATGTTCTTGATAGATTTAGTTATGTTGTGGGACTACTAGGTGTTAGTTTCATTCATATTAAATAGCTAATATTTTCATGCATACACGAAGTAGAAGCCAACTATAACAAAGACAGAAGTGATAAATGCCAAGTATCCGTATGCTACACATCAAAAAGAGGTTTACCAGGAGACAATGGATGTCACCAGGGGATCTGTAAGGAGAGACTCGGTGCTTGAAGGAGTAGACACATGTTATGATCAAGAAAAGAAGGTTGAACTCCTGCGAAGGACGACGATGACCTAAAGGAGATATGTCAAATTTTGCACAGAGAACATCATTCCCTTGTTAGGAGAATGATTGCGAGAAAAGATACTTGCACGCTCATTTTGAGCATAAGAGGTAGATACTCCAAGAAAATATACCCCACACAATCATGAATTTGACAAGGAGATTACACTTAATGCAATCATAGATGGATAAATTCTGAGAAACATTCTGATAGATATAGGTGTGGAAGTTGATGTAGTCACGTTAGATGCATGGAATCAGATGGGAAGACCACCATTACAACCTTCTTCAAATGTGTTGTATATGGAAAATAGAACTATGGCTATGCCTATTGGAGTACTAAAGGATGCATCTATTACAATTTAGGGAGCCAAGTTTATTGGGAATTTGAAGTTTTAGGGCTTGGCGAAGTAGATAAATTACCAAAGACTACTTGGGTGACCCTATTTTTATGCCAATAATATAGATTTTTGCTTTAACAAGGGGTACATTATATTTTAGAACAAGGACGAGCACATCATTATACCTTTGATTGATGCAGAGGCTGCCCCGTATGGTGAGAATTTGAGTGAAGAGGACTAAAACATGATATATGTGCACACAATCAGAAACCCTGAGGTAACTAAGCCATCTAAGGAAGGAGTGATATAGTGGGATGATGCTCGACGATTAATGAAACCACAAGTATTTCTTTTGACAATCGGGTGCATAACACATATGTAGTAGTGGGGGTGAGAAATAAAGAAAACAATTAATTGCATGATCGGCCACACACGCTAGGCGCTTAGGAAACAACCAGTGTACCAAAGTACATTGGTGAAGTGAATCTTGACACATTTCTATGTGTCATGAAGACTCAGTGGAAGAATGAAGGAGATAAGAGAAATATGATGGTCTATACATTTTGTGGGACTATAGCCCGTTGTGGGAAACACATAGAGATTGCATTTTGGAATGGTTTGAAGTGATAATCGTCTTTTCTAATAGTTGTATTCGGAATAATGTACCTATAAAATCTTTTGAATTTCATGTGGAAGTATCCTACCTCTCATCACTTCCATGATTGTGAGAGAATATGGGCACAAAGAAAGGATGCATTACCATCATCACTCTGGGTGCATAATTTATACTCCACCTTATGTGGCTGCACACGTGCATGGTATGTCCATGTTGAGTAGAAGAGGGAAACAACTAATTGCAAAGAGATGACCTCAAGTATGATTTGTAATTTTGATTATTTTTCTAATAAGCCTCTCGGTCAATGAAGCACTATAGATTATGAAGCACCTTACATTGGGAGATAGTGCAAAGGATGAATAACTTATGTTGGAATTGTTTGGGAACCTAATCTTGAGGTGCGCTTGGATCTTGAGGAAATAGATGAAGAAGAGATGGTCCGTGCCTAGAAGGAAAAAGAAAAGGGAAAACTGGTATATATGATAGATGATGATGAGGTTGATAACCTGGATGTTAACCACATTGAAGGTATATGTGAGGTGATGGACACTACAGATGAGAAGGCATGTGCATATCATACACCCATAAAGACAAATAAGGTTAACATTGGAACAGAGGCAGAGCCTAAGGAGGCCATTATTGGTGATTACTGGTCAGAGAAAGAAGTGGCTAAGATTATTGAACTCTTGTGTGACTTCCAAGACTTATTCCCACAGGATATCATGAATTAAAGGGGGTACACCCTTCTTTAGGTGAGATGAAAATAAAGCTTTAAAAAGGTGTGCACCAAATGGAAAAAGACCTTACAGATGAATTGTTATTTGCGTATGAAAGCAAAGGAGGAAATTGATAAAATGCTTAATTCTGGTATAATTGAGCCTATTGAAGAATCTAAATGGGTTAGCCCTATGGTCATAAGAATTAAGAAAGATGGAAGGATAAGGATCTATGTGGAATACAAAGAATTGAATGCTTCCTGTGTTATTGATCCTTTTCCCACTTTCACGAAGAAATGATTAAGGGAGTTGCTAGGCATGAGATATACTATTTTATAGATGGGTTTTCAGATCATCATCGTGTACACACCGCAAAGGAAGATCAAGAAAAGAAAAATTTCACCACGAGAATGGGGAAGTTTCATGTATACGGTTATGCCCTTTAGATTGCGGTAATGTGCCCACATGTGTTCTCCCATATTTTTGTGTAGGCATTTTAAGACTTTATTCATAAGTTCTTGTAGGTATATCTGGATGACTAGACAATTTATGGTTTAGTCAAGGATCATTGTGATAATCTGAGGCTCATGTTTGAGAGGTGTAGGTAGTTAAAAATCTCTCTCAACATTAAGAAGTGCATCTTTGCAACACCTTTTGGCACTTTACTTAGGGACTCATGTAATTTCAACGGCCATAAGCTTGCATTTATGATTTTTCCTTGGAATAGTGTTTTGCCATTGTTTATAGTTTAAGAGTTCTATTTGGATTTTACCTTGGGTAAATGCATTTAGTTTTCATTTTTTCTTAGATTTCTTAGATTTAGTTTTCATTTTTCTTAGAGTTCTTAGTTTCTTTCATGTATGCTTAGTTAGCATTGTTTTACCGTTAGAAGCCACATATCCATCTTGTGCAAGTACTCGTTGTTATTTCATCCAATCCATTAGAGTAGAATAGCTTAGGAAGCCATTAAAGTTGCAGGTTTTGTTCTTCAAACAGATAGTTTCAGGTTCTGGACACTTTATGTTGCATGACTCGCAATAGATCCCGCTAGGAATTACATAAGCCAAGCTCTGTACTCTTGCGCTATCCCTCTCCTACTCGCATTGTATTCACCAAGCCTCTGAGCTACCTTTGTCCCAATATCTACTTCGGTGATGCTAGCATTACACGCTTTTCTGGGATCCACGTGAACACGAAGGAACGAGGAGATCACACTGAGGGGACAAGATCACACACACCATCGGATTCGCCACTGTTCTGCAGAATCCAAGTTCTAGCTTTCAAAGTTCTAGTTAGAATCATATCAAATAGAGTAGTTAATTACTTTATTTCAGTTAATTCTACTCTCGATATTGCCAGGGAAGCTATGGGGATTGATAGTTTCTGAGAAACTATGATTCACTCCTCACTTCTGAGGTAGGATCGAGAGTCTTGCAAATAGATTAGATAAGCTATTTTATTGTTTAGAATAGATCTACAAATTGCACAGACAGATAGCTACACTCGGTTATTTTGTTTGTTTTAAATTGTTATTTTAGTGTCAATTCTAGATATTTTAAATAGTTGCTTTCTTAAATTCATAAAGCTCATCAGAAAACACAAAAAATAGAGAAGTCATATATGCTATAGATATACTTCACATAGTTAAATTTCATTTTATTGTAGTTCGTTTTACATCATTGCTTTTGTATGACAATCACGGACCTAGAGAGCCCAGTGGAATACGTATTCGAGCCAATCGTGCCTCAACCCATCTCATCACAAATGATAACTCGATATAGATCAAAATATTAGGATCCAAGTCTTCCAAACAACGGTAAGCTTGCAACAAATCAATTCCCAAATGAGTGGACTAAACATATAAAGACGACCAAGCACACACGTTTTGGTCAATCAACCAAACTACAAGATTACCCTAGACAACATTCATATGACTATAGAAGGGTTTGAAAGAGAACAAACCTTTGGTTGTGATCCTTTGTCCCACAAATGATGCACGCAGAGACACTCTTCTAGATATAGATACCAAACCTAAGAATCCAGGTTGCACGAACGCCTGTAAGATATTCTGAGAAAATCACACAGTTATTGATCCTAAATATAGAAGCTGAGAAAGCATACGATTACTGGATACTAGGGATTAGGACTTGATTTACGCATGACCATAACAGGTCCACAACAACTAAGAATCTACGGTTGTGACCCACAAATCCCACAGCCCAACGAATCCATAGGAGAATTAGACATAGACACTGGCCTACGCACACTAGTATTCCGGTCTACCCCACTTCCACCTATCATCATCGAACAATTATCCTTGCTAGACACAACAGCTAACAGAGCTAGGGAATTCTGGACTAGGCCAGAGAATCGCCCATAGAAGTAACTATATCCATCATTCATTTCATGACCCTGTCCGGAGACATACACGAAACTATCCCGGGTCATTTTCCACGTATTCCACAACCTATAGATCGAATCACGCTAGAGCTCGATATTGATTGGAGCCTTCGAGCAGTCATCCTCACGACCGATCTATCACACCAGCCTGCTTAGAGGGCCTTCTTTGCCTTAGACTCGCAAATTCCGCTAGTGCGTATTGAAGACATTAGATTTCCTAACTAGTTTATCTACATCTCACATATATTCCATACCCACCGGCATTTGTCTCTCGCACGACTCGAGAGGTCGGGTGCGGAAGAAGAGTCACTTGTAGATTCCCATGCTCGCATGTCACTTTTCCGTCGACAAAATTGGTGAACCCGATGTGAAACAAACAACTTTTTCACCTTCTCCATCTCATTAGTCATTTTCTACCTCATCCATCACTTTCGCTCCTTCCCATTATTCTGCGGGTATTCATATACCCCCGATATTGATTGGACCTTCGAGAAGTCATCACTTTTCCGATCTATCACACCACCTTCGACGGCCTTCTTTGCCTTAGACTCACAAAATTCACCATTGAAACATTGGCCTGAACCTCACGTGAAACTTCCTACTTTCTAGTTCGGGTCATCATTATTACGTGTTCTTCCAAGTTAGTATAAACTTTTCATCTTTTCCGCCTCATTAGCTTTCACCATCACCTTTCGCTCCTTCCCATTATTCTCATGGGTATTCATATACCCCCCGAATATGTCGGATTCGATGCATACGATGCACCCTCTCTGGGTCTTGAGGCATACTACGCCCAACAAAATAGACAATCATCACCCTCACTCTCAGTATGGGGTGACAACTACTCAACTAACCAGTTGTCAACACAAACTCCGAGAATCAGATATAACTCATCATTTCAAACTGAGGAGTTAGATCAGCTCACTCAAACGCAACAAATAGAGCCTTCAGGCTCGAATAACATGACGTTCACCGAGAATCTGGTTCATCTCCTCAGATGCTACTTAGACCACAAATTAGTAGACAATCAGACTCATACCGAGGTTTAGATGATGAATATTCGGTACGTTATGCCAGGAATGACCAACGTTCTCGAAGTATGTATCCACCTGTAGGAGGTTTACAAACACAACCCGAGGTCTCTTTTCAAGAAAATACCTCTATGCCACTGCATATAGGAAATACCCTCGAGAAACTTGGCAAGATAGTGATCAATTCATAGCGGGGTATCACATGCCTATACAAAACCATGGTATACAACAAACACCACTACGGCAAAACACCGTGACTTCACCAAATGAAGTCATTTCAACTCTAATAGTAGAAAAGGTTAGAGGGTTAGAACTTGCCCAAGCAAGTCAAAATTCACAATTCATGCAAACAGGAAGTTCCAATCCTCCACACCATCCTAGCCAAGTAGATCTCCTCACAGGAGTAGGCACGTTAGGCATGACTCCTCAGTATTCACAAAAAATCGCCAACTAGACCCACCATCTCTAACACTGTTCCTCCCGGTCTAGTACAAAACAATCCATTCCTGGACAGTACCCCATCATACTTAAACATATACTCCAAATCACCACAAGGGGATATGTTCTCCTCTCCCGGCATGTTTTCTCAAACACAGGGGCTTCCTTATGCCCCTGCCAACGCATACGCTGCGCCATATCAACAACCCATTCCACCACCGCTCCCTCAACAGGCACCATCAATGGTCGAAACATATGCGATAGGGACTTACTCAGAATATTTGAAAGAACCCTTGGATTTCACCATACGAAGCGTCATGCTTCCAAGACCTCTCCCCGATTTTCCCAAATACAAAGGTGAGGGAGATCCAAACGCACATATCAAAGCTTACGCTACGGCCATTCGAGAACTACTCCCATGGGATGGGGTTGTTGCTAAAATATTCCCAAAAACCTTGGAAGGCATCGCTCTCGATTGGTATTATAGAATACCTGAGGCTTCCATACATTCATTCAAACAACTCATGTCAGAGTTCATCAAGGCCTTCGACATGAACAAATTATTAAGAACAGGAATCAGGGAGTTCTTACACATCAAACAAGAACACAACGAATCTGTCGCCCATTTCATCCAAAGGTGGCGTACAGTTCTTTATTCTTCGACAAGTGCTCCAAACATGGATCAAATGGAACTATGTGATTTATTCCTTCATTCTCTTAGCAGAGAAGTGAAGGAAGAAGTCCAGAAGTTCCCATTAAGAACTTACGATGAAGTACTTGAGAGCGCTCTTCAAATAGATCAAGTGGCAATTGATAGTGGTCGCAAAACATATGGAGCAAACGGGAGGTTAATCGCCCCAACCAACACCACAACTTATCCTACTACCACGAACGTCAATCAAGGACCTAAAATCCTTAACAAAAATCGGGTGTAACAACAGATGGAGTAACCGACCAGCCTAAAAGGTAAATGTTGTCAATACTCCATCACAAATAAACAACCAACGAAATAACAACTTTACCCCAACAATCAATACAGTGGATTTTAATCATCCACAACAACAACAACAACAAAAAATCCCATACAGGGTCCAAGCCAAAATTCAACTAGGTACCAAAACCAGAATTCAAACCAAAGACAACAAACGCAAAATTTTAATAGACAACGGTTTGATCAAAATTTTGGGCCACAATACACATCAAACCAACAAACTAGGAATTACAATCCTAATTCGTATTGTGGTTTCCACAAAATTTGGGGCCATGACACTAGAACGTGCCGTGACTACAATAAATTCATACAACGCTTGCCAGATGAACAAAGACAACTTTTCATGGATATGTTCTTGGCAGATCCTACGTCACCAACATCAAATACTTTTTCAAAGGGCTTTCCTCAAAACGCACCCCAAGATCTTTAATGATCCACTCCCAAATCACGATAACAACAAAGCAAATCTAACTGGGATGAACAAGGGTGTAATGACAGGAAACAATGATCATGAAGCCTCAACCTCGCTAAATCCATTAGTTGCGCCACAACTAGGAAGTCAGCCACGACCTAAGGTAGTCGGTTTAGTGGAGTTAGACGCTGAACTACCCATCAAAGCTATAACAAGGACGCGAGAGTATTTCTCTCAGCCAAGTCCAAGCCACCTGCCAGAGGCAGATGACATCCAACAAATCGTAGTAAAACCTGTGGGTGCCTATGATTTGATTAACGACCTAACAAAAACCTTCTCACACATTTCATTCTTAGACTTACTAAAGAACTCTCCTGCTCACAGGGCTGCTCTTTTAGAAGCATTAGGTTTAGGTCATTTAATTAACATCACTCCACCTCCTGAAACATAGGTAAATCATGTGGACTTTGATGTTCATCCTCCAGTAAGGCAGATAGGGACGTCGAATTCATATTCGAGATAAACAAAATGCCGACAGATGCTGAGATCGCACGCCAAGGTGATCCAACCTTACATTTACAAGTATGGGTTTATAACAACTATGTAAAGCATGCAATGATAGATGATGGGGCAGTGGTTAACATAGTCCCCTTCTCTTTCCTTCAAAAGCTAGGGTATGGAGAAACCAATTGTTCCACAACTCGAAATACACTAAGGGGCTATGATAGCCTTAAAGCCACCTCGGTTGGAACTATAATATTACCGGTCACCTTAGGACCCAAAACCATCTTGACTGAGTTTTATATTATAGATCGGGAAACTAACTATAATATGATCCTCACCACCATGGATACACCGCATGAAGGCAATCCCTTCTACACTATTTCAAGAAGTAAGGTTTTTACATTTAGGAAAGATATTCATGGCCAAAGGTGATCCAAAACCATTTGATGTACACCTAGCTGACTTAAAGAAAAGACCAGGTGTGCACTCGAGTTTGAACTCCCAACAAACCAACTTAATAAACCTACCGACGCAAAAACAAAAGAAAAGTTGGTACCTACGACAGATCTTGAAACTATGAGCCTAGCCAAAGCAACCCCAACCCCCAAAGATGAGGCTAACACTGTAGAAACAATATCATTAGGAACTACTACAAAAATCGTTGAATTGCTAGAAAAGGATCTACCAATATTCTTACCATTCGATTCAGTAGGCATAGGATATTCCCTAGGTGTTGGTTCTCTTCCAGCAGAGGATCTTTGCATGGTGGAAGTAGAATGTGCAAACACAACAAATGTCCCAACATCTATACTCCCAGCTAAATATTGGACACTCCATTTTGATGGAGCTAGATGTCATTACGAGCGGGGCAGGTATAATCTTTACTTCCCCTGAAGGAAAAGTCTTACCTTTTGCCTTTAAACTAAATTTCAAGTGCACAAACAATGGCACTGAGTACGAAGCCCTCCTCCTTGGCCTCATCTTAGCTAAGAGAATTGGTGTTGATAACATCAGAGTCTTAGGAGACTCACAATTAGTAGCAAACCAAGTCTCTGAGATATATGAAACCAAAGCCGAGCACTTACAACTTTACAAAAAGTCAGTATTAGATTTAAGCAAGGAGTTTGACTTCATATCAATCAAGCAATCCCACGAGAGAAAAATCTTCTCACCGATTCAATAAAGAACTTCAGCATCACGCTTTTACTCCAAGCAATGAGTTAGAGGATACCCGTTTCATGGTATCCCTTCGTGATGAACCATTGATAAAAACAATGACGAATTCTCTTTTAAACGGAAATGAATCTACTATCCTAGACCATGTTGATAGTGATATGGCCACTCTGGATTACTTAAACGCCTATGCGGCACTACATCTCTCCTATCATATGATAGATTTGTCCTTAATCCCACATTCATCTTCCTACTTCGGAAATCCCATGATGGATCTTCCCTCGCAAATGGAACCTAGCATATACACAATAGAAAATGGGGATGATTTGGATTTACCTCCAGCACCACCTGAGTTTGAAGAAGGTAACGCCTCTCTAATCAAAGAAACGATTGATATTAACATCGAACGGAAGATGAACCAAGGATATTGAAACTAGGATCCTCGTTAACCCCAGAGGAAGTAGAAATACACACTCAATCCTCAAAGAACATCAGAAGGCTTTTGCATTTAATTATAAGGAAATGACAGGAGTTGCACCCCACATTGCGGTGCACAACCTCGTCACTAAATCTGATGCAAAGCCAGTTAAACAAAAATCGAGACCCATGAAACCCAAGGTAGCTCTCATGGTAAAAGAGGAGGTAATAAAACTCCTCCAAGTAGGATTCATCAAGCCAGTCGATTACTCCCAATGGGTATCTAATATCGTTCCCGTTCTCAAGAAGAATGGGAAGATACGCATCTGCATAGATTTCCGAGACATCAACAAAGCATGTCCTAAAGATGACTTCCCATTTCCATCCATTGATGTCATTGTTGATGCAACAGCTGGGTTTGAACTTTTGTCTCTCATGGATGGATTCTCGGATACAATCAAATCAAAATATCTAAACAAGATCAAGCTAAAACCACGTTTATAACTCCTTGGGGAACTTATTGCTATGTTGTTATGCCATTTGGTCTCAAGAACGCTGGTGCTACATACCAACGAGCTATGACATATATATTCCACGATCTAATTCATAAAATCATGGAATCCTACGTAGATGACTTGTTGGCTAAGGCCAAGAAGCATTGTGACCATCCGAAGTACTCCGCATCATTCTCTCACGTCTGATAGAATACGGAGTCACGCTAAATCCAGAAAAATGCATCTTTGGTGTAACAGGAGGGAGGCTCCTAGGTTACATCATATCATCACGAGGGATAGATGTTGACCCAACCAAAATTCGGGCTGTCCTCGAAATGGTTCCACCTTCGGATGAATCTGGAATCAGGTCATTTCTCGAAAGTTGGGTGCAATCCGAAGATTCATCCCAGACTTAAGTTTCGCCATTCATCCAATCAACAATTTACTCAAGAAAGACTATAGCATTGATTGGACTGAAGATTGCAATGAAGCTTTCAACGCAGTTAAGCATTTCTTGTTGTCACCACCTACGCTAATGCCACCTAAACTAGACCACCCATTAATTTTATATTCACGAGCTACCAATGTCTCGCTAGCCTGTATGCTGGCTCAAGAAGACGATGGCAAGAGAGAACGTGTGATTTATTTCATTAGCCAAACGTTGCTCGACTATGAAACACGTTATACACAAGCAGAACGAGAATGCCTCGCCATAGTCTTTGCAACCAAACGCTTAAGACACTATATGCTGAATCAAGAAACAAGGGTCATGGTAAAAACGGACCATTTGCAAACTTTTCTCACGCAAGGGTCCTTATCTAAGAAGGCTGGACGTTTTATAACCCTAATGGGAGAATTCAAATTAACATTTGTAAATCAGAAATCAGTTAAGGGACAAATCATCGCGATTGGTTAGCTGATAACCCATTAGATGGAGGCGATCTAGTAGATCTAGATTTTCCAGATGAGTGCGTATACTACATCGAAACCCGACCTCTATCTCTGAGTGTCCCTGGTACACTGATATCATTAATTATATCATGGACCATACGTATCCAAAAGGGGCTACACCGCAACAAAGAAGGCGGTTACGTATTATCGTAGCTAAATACATCATTATAGAGCAAGTGCTCTATCGGAAAGCGTTCGATGGAATGCTTCTAAGATGTGTCGACGCAGAAGAATCCAAGAAGATTCTCCATGAATCTCACAGTGGAATGTGTGGAGGCCACTTCGGTGGCCATGCCACCGCTCGTAAAATACATCGAATGGGCTATTTCTGGCCTACTCTAGAACACGACGCAGTAGAGTTCATACGCAGGTGTCATAAGTGCCAAGAATTCTCCCATGAGATCCACATGCCGGCACAAGCTCTTCAACCAATCGCTACTCCATGGCCCTTTTCTACATGGGGCCTAGATCTAATAGGGAAATTCTCTCCGTCATGACGACATAATTTTATAATCACGGCCACCGAATATTTTACCAAATGGGTAGAGGCTATGCCTCTTACTACTGTACCTGGTTCTGTAATCGCCAAGTTCATTTTGAACCAAATCATTTGCAGGTACGGTATCCCGCAAATCATTATCTCCGATAATGGAACTTCTTTTAAGAATGAAGAGGTTCACGAACTATGCAATAAATTTAAGATAAGCCATCATACGGCTTCCTTGTATTACCCTCAAGCCAACGGACAGGCTGAAGCAACGAATAAAACACTAAAAGCCATTCTCCTTAAAACGGTGAAAGAAAACAAACGAGATTGGCACTTGAAGTTATATCCAGCCTTATGGGCCCACCGAACCTCAATAAGAACACCAACGGGAGCAACTCCTTTCTCACTAGTATTCGGGGCAGAGGCAGTTCTCCCACTTGAGGTTGAAATACCCAGTCTCCGCATTTCATTACAAGGGATTCTGGATGAAGACGCTTACAGAGAAGCACGTCTTTCCCAACTAGAAAGCCTAGATGAAGCTAGGTTAGATGTTGAACAACGACATAGAGTCTATGCTGACCGGATGTGCCGGCAATATAACAAGAAATTCTATGAACGCGACATATATGAAGGTGATCTAGTTCTAAGGCTAGACAGCCGGATCGACAAGAAGACCGGCGAAGGAAGGAAATTCTGGCCTAAATGGTTGGGCCCATACCGAGTCATGAAGGACTATGGAAATGGTGCATACCTCTTATGTACGCTAGAAGGTGAGGAATTTGGTGAAACAGTCAATTCCCTGCACCTCAAGCGGTTCTACGCGTAAGAGCAAACTAGCACTACTTATATATATATATATACATTGCATCTTCATATAGATTAGGATCATATTGTCCGCTTGTTTCATACACAAATTGTGATCAAGGAATCTATTCTCAAAGCAATTCATTACAAACTCATGATGTTGTTGGCATAAACTTTCTAATCATACCTCTCCATTTTTCATGATATCATCAAATTATCTCGGAATCATTTTATCAAATAAAGCTAGACATGACAAAGTCTTAACGGTAACCATACCAAGATCTGCAAGTTTATTCTCACTTTTGGTTTCTTCTTAGGGTAGGTGTCTTGCCTATGGTCTGTTCTAGAAGCTTCATGGTGTCACATCTATCCCATATGTATATCTCTTTGGAAATAAACACATACTGACATTTTACTCAAATAAACAAGTCAAACATTGATCAAACAGAAAATTTTAATTTTACACATTTCCTTGCCCCACCAACCTTTGGTGATGAGCTTGCATCTCTTACTAGTGACGTAGGGTTGGGAAAGGATGGAAATGCCCTTACTCACCTATGCTTTTCCCATGGTGATAAACCCACGCTTCTTACTAGTAGCATGGGGCAAAGTGTAGGGGGTCCTCTTGACAAATAAATGCAAAAGGTCATACATAAACAATTCAAACCTTGAAGCTTTGAGTCAAAAACAAATGAATCAGATGTTCAAGATCCCAAGAGAGTTAAAATCCTAAAAACCCAGATTTTGTCTACCATGTGGCCATCTAAGGATCTAAGTCTGGATAAACCGCAAAGCAAGTTGCATCCAAAACTATGAAGTCACTCGCGTGGAGTGGACTTGTGGTATCCTAATTTGGTTCCACCAAAGCTTTGTCTGTCTTCCATCACTATCATTTCACTACATCTCATAACTTGCGCCCTTCCCAACTCTTGGTGATAAGCCCTCGCATCTTACTAGTCATGGTGGAGTCAGGGGGTAGGGGCAGGTTTATCTGCTTCATCGTACTTGGTTTATTTTCATCACTTTTCCAAAACAAATATGAAGTATCCAAATTGCTTACAGAAACTAAGATTCAAAATCACATTATATCTACATCATCATATATCAGCATCATGAAATACAAAAAAGGAAAGTAAAACACTTGCATCATTTGTTCACCATTGCATACATTCTAAAAACATATAAACATACATCATAGTATACATAAGGAAACTGGAAATAGAAAGTGAGCCATGAATGCCAAGAGTTTGATCCAGAACAAATATACATATATATAAATGATCAACGTTTATGTACAATGCCATCATGCACTAAGGCATGGTCAAAACGCTCAAAGAGCCCGGATATACAAAAGAATGTATCATACAAAAAAAACTACGAGAGCCAAGTGGCTTCTCAATCCCTACGAGACCCCTCTGAAGGCGCACGCCCATGCCTAGGACTCCGGCTACGCCGGCGCTCTGAGTGCACAGAGGGCTCAGGATCCCGAGGGGCAGCCAGGTCTCACCACGAGAATGGCTCCTCATCAAGCGCTCGCCGTCCTATACCCCGCTAACTCTGTGCGGAGAGTCGATACCATCCTGGCCACATGCCGATCGGGGCGAAGACATCGCATGTCTACCACCGCCGCAAGCCAAGGCTCCCAACATCCACGGACAACTCACGCGGGTCCTCCATGGGGATCATCAGGTATCAAAGCATACCCTCGCGAATCAAATCTCGCCACTCATCGGCGGTCTCTGCAAACAAAGGAGAAAACAAATTAGAAACCAAACAAGAAATTAGAAATACAAGATAGCAACTAAGGAGATCCTAACTAAAAACAAACATTAAAAGGGAGAGAGGGTAACTTACTCGATCACCAGGCCTCCAAGATGGATCTATGGGATCAAGCACCGCCACGGATGCCACTGCCGACTGAGGGGCTGCTCCTGTGGCTGAGCAACATAGCACCCCGCAATGGACTCATCCTCCCCATGGCCCTGGGAGAGTGGCTCCTCTGAAACCAGAGTCACCCTCTCTACACTCTGCTCGGCCCTCTCCGCCTGCATGATATCCTGGGTGTCGTGCCACTCAGGATCACTGTCCTCGGTCTCCTCCTCTGTCTCTCCCCCGTAAACTCCTCAGACTCGGAGTCTACCTCAATGGGGTCATCGCTGCTATGGGCAGGACCCGCGGAAATCTGAAGCAAGGTGCCCGAGGCACACCGCTCTCCTCTGGCACGCACGTACTATCCTCCTGGCTGCAATAGGAACGCCAGGAGTAACCACTGTCCAACCTCGGCCTCTAGGCCCCCCTCTGGCCTCTCGACTGATCTGTATACTGGCGCCACTGGGGGAAGCATACCCATGTATGGTAAGCCAAACTGCTGAGGAACTCGGCCAAAGGGGTGCATCTCCACTCACCCCACTCCTATCAATAAGCTGCCCTGTGGTGGAGCAGGAGATCAAGGTAAGAGCCTCCTCACCCCATATACCTGCCATAGTCTGGTATGGTGTAGCCTCCATGTCGGCAAGGCAGTGAGGCAATCTAGGCCGATGAGGTGCTCTAAGACCGACATGTCTGTCCATCTGGCTGCCCTCACAGCTCCGGGGTCTGTCACCTCTACACCTCTACCGTAGGGGATGAAGTGCTCATAGACCCAACTCATGACTAGGGTCGGGTGGCTCAAGGACTGCCCCTTGTAAATGGACCACCCTGTATAAGTCGTGGTAAGTGGTCCCAAGAATGTCTGCTCCCTAGGCATATATCCGACCGTGCCCCTCTATCTGTGCAATAATAGGGGACCAACAGTATAACAAAGTGTCTCCTCCCTTGTCCCCGATCAGTCTCGAGGCAAGGATCCCCATGATGGCCTGGCGAAGTAAGGGGATGGGAAAAGTAGGAATGGATCGAACTCTAACCCCCTTCTTCGACCCCGTGGAGATGACTGCATCTCCCATATATGTAGCCCACTGTGCAATCTGTGCCCGTGAACCTGCTGTCTCTAGGGTGAGTCGTCTCCCAATGATCGGGACCCCCATATGATGATAGACATCCTCCAATGTAATAGTCCACTCACCGCGGACCCCTGGCAATCGGAAGGTGTTCCGATCTGCATCCCAGTATGAGAACAAGTCACAAAGGATGTGACTAGATGGTGTAACATGGGGCACGCGTGAAATGCGTAGTATCCCAGCCCACTGAAGAGTGTCCTCCTCATCCTGTGAGAGGGCATCTAGTACCCCTGGGAGCCAATCACACTCCCTCTCTCTACTCCACCGGATATACTCCTCTCTCACCTGCATACACCCAAAAACACACAAAACAGAGCAAGTTAGCATCCGAGTAACACTGGAAAAATCACGAAAACACGTAGAGATGCTAGAAAAGCAAAAACAATTTCAAACAGATGATCCTTTTGCATTCTGTGCAAAACCGCCACCCTGAGCAGAGAGGTGGTTTTGTAACCGCCACCTTAAGGGTGGCGGTCGTGTAACCACCACCTCGCACCCGGTCATGAACAACAACCGCCCACGGCGCGGCGGTCATGTAACCACCGCCACCCGGCAGGGCGGCGGTCGTGGTCCGAAAACCCACGCGGGTTTTTAAACTTAAAAAGCCTAAAAAGTGCAAAAAATGACCATTTTACCTAAAAACAAAGCCTACCCAGTAGGCGCCCCCCTAGGTGGACCTTTTAACACTAACATTTTCAAAAATTACCCCCCCATGACAAAATATTTAGCATTTCAAATTTAAGGGGGTAAAAAGGATAAACTGAAGAAAACTAACCTGTGATCTCACGGGTCGATGTTCCACACGTGGAGGCATGATCGCTATCTCGTCACGGACGTTTCGACTCTACTCACGCAAGAAACCGTCACCGTGGGTCCCAGAGCTCAAAATCAATCAAATCGACTCACGCAAATGAATAGGAAAATGGGCCCACTTTCATATATATAGCACCCTGATTCGTTTTAAATGACTTTTTCACAGGTTTGGAGCGCCGACGGAGGTAAGTTCCTATCCCCGCACAAATGGTACGTTCTCATTCCCTATTATTTTAGCGTTTATTTTTCAAACTATTGTGTCTATCTGCACTTGAGTTCTCTTTTCGCTTTCACAGTAGCGGGAATTTTGACGGCGTCATTTCAACACACGGATGTATCAGGTATAACTTCTAACTTCCCATTTCGGGACCGCCATACTCAGACCCACCGTTTTACGCCTCTTCATGGCTAAAACGCTTCTCCGAGGGGGCAATATGTACGTACCCAAAATTGTAAGGTACTGTACTATCGGAACAACGTGACATGTGCCCCAATGATGATACAGGTCTCCTCGCAAGGTGTTCGGATCCGGAAAATCTCTCCAAGTGTGCGTTAACATCCCGCATGCCCCGCTTAGCCCCCGCATGCTTTATTTTTCCCTTTTCCCCTCTTTTCTTGGCCTTTTTCTCTTCAAGATGAAACCGCCGCCTGCCTCAAGGCGGTCTCAGACCGCCGCCCTCGAACAGGGGCGGCGGTCTCAGAACCGCCGCCCTGCTCAGGGCGGCGGTCCTTTACGCATTTTCCAGAAAGCTCTTTTAACACGACTCACGTAATTTCAACGTTTTACCAGCTTTCTTTCACCGCCATAAGCTTGCATTTATGATTCTGGTTCCCTGAATAGTGTTTTGCCATTGTTTATAGTTTAAGAGTTCTATTTGGCTTTTACCTTGGGTAAATGCAAATGCTATAAATAGTTGGCTTGTGCTCAAGCAAATGGCCCCTCAAAATTTTCCTCTGATTTCTCTTTGCAATAGATTTAGTTTTCATTTTTCTTAGAGTTCTTAGTTTCTTTCATTGCATGCTTAGTTAGCATTGTTTTACTGTTAGTAAGCCACATATCCATCTTGTGCAAGCACTGCTTGTTATTTCATCCAATCCATTGGAGTAGAATAGCTTAGGAAGCCATTAAAGTTGCAGGTTTTGTTCTTCAAACAGATAGTTTCAGGTTCTGACGCTTTATGTTGCATGACTCGCAATAGATCCCGCTAGGAATTACGCATAAGCCAAGCTCTGTACTCTTGCGCTATCCCTCTCCTACTCGCATTGTATTCAGTCTGTGCCTTGAGCTACCTTTGTCCCAATATCTACTTTTGTTGATGCTAGCATTACACGCTTTTCTGGATCCACGTGAACACGAAGGAACGAGGAGATCACACTGAGGGGACAAGATCACACACACCATCGATTCGCCACTGTTCTGCAGAATCCAGGTTCTAGCTTTCAAAGTTCTAGTTAGAATCATATCAAATAGAGTAGTTAATTGCTTTATTTCAGTTAATTCTACTCTCGATATTGCCAGGGAAGCTATGGGGATTGATAGTTTCTGAGAAACTATGATTCACTCCTCACTTCTGAGGTAGGATCGAGAGTCTTGCAAATAGATTAGATAAGCTATTTTATTGTTTAGAATAGATCTACAAATTACATAGACAAATAGCTACACTCGGTTATTTTGTTTGTTTTAAATTGTTATTTTAGCTGTCAATTCTAGATATTTTAAATAGCTACTTTCTTAAATTCATAAAGCTCATCAGAAAACACAAAAAAATAGAGAAGTCATATATGCTATAGATATACTTCACATAGTTAAATTTCATTTTACTGTAGTTCATTTTACATTGTTGCTTTTGTATGACAATCACGGGACCTAGAGAGCCCAGGGAATACGTATTCGAGCCAATCGTGCCTCAGCCCAATCTCATCACAAATGATAACTGATATAGATCAAAATCTTAGGATCCAAGTCTTCCAAACAATGGTAAGCTTGCAACAAATCAATTCCCAGTTGAGCGGACTAAACATAGAAGACGACCAAGCACACACGTTTTGGTCGAATCAACCGAACTACAGATTACCCTAGGCAACATTCATATGACTCAGAGAAGGGTTTGAAAGAGAACAAACCTTTGGTTGTGATCCTTTGTCCCACAAATGATGCAGAGACACTCTTCTAGATATAGATACCAACCTAAGAATCCAGTCACACGAACGCCCGTAAGATATTCTGAGAAAATCACACGCTTATTGATCCTAAATATGTAAGCCGAGAAAGCATACGATTACCGGATACTAGGGATTAGGACTTGATTTAACGCATGACCATAACAGTCCACAACAACTAAGAATCTACGGTCAGGACCCACAAATCCCACACCCAACGAATCCATAGGAGAATTAGACATGTATACACGCCTACGCACACTAGTATTCTGGTCTACCCCACTTCCACCTATCATCATCGAACAATTATCCTTGCTAGACACAGAAGCTAATAGAGCTAGGGAATTCTGGACTAGGCTAGAGAATCACCCATAGAAGTAACTATATCCATCATTCATTTCATGACCCTATTCGGAGACGTACACGAAACTATCCCAGGTCATTTTCCACGTATACCACAACCTATAGATTGAATCACGCCGAGCTCGATATTGATTGAGCCTTCGAGCAATCATCCTCACGACCGATCTATCACACCGCCTAGGAGGGCCTTCTTTGCCTTAGACTCAAATTCCGCTAGTGCGTATTGAAGACATTAGATTACCTAAGCATCTCACATATATTCCATACCCACCGGCCTTCTTTGCCTTAGACTCACAATTCCCATGCTCCGCACTTTTAGTGCGTATTTTGTGCTTTCCTTTGTGGGAAGACATTAGATGCCTAACTAGTTTATCTCGCATCTCACATATATTCTTTGAGTTGGTGCCTTTGAGGAGTGTTTAAAATGGAGTAAGAAGTTTGGAGGGATGGAGAAATTTGTGTTTTGAAGTGTTGGTATTCGGTTTTTAATCCCACCGGTTCCATTTAAAAATTCCTCAGTCTGTGCATTTTGAAACATCTTTTCTATTTTCTGTCATGGATGCATGGAATTCATCTATCTTTTTCTATGGCTATGGACTGGGTCGAGCCTTGTATTCCTTGCATTTATCTTTTTGCAGAAAAATCCTTGATTCGGGCATAAACGGTGGAGTTTTTCCCTTCATTTCATCTTTGACGGGCATATCTTCCCTGTCAATTTTGTGCCCCAACATCCACGGGCACATGGGCATCTCTAATTGGATGCGGCAGGATGGGTTCTTTTTGCGAACTTGTCATTTTTGGCTCTTTTAGCAAAAGTGTCAAGTTGGCCCCATGGCCCCGAAAGATCCTATTGGCTATTTGGTGAAAGGTGGACCCTTTTTGTGTTTTGAGGCATTTTGGCAAAGGGCGTAAAGTTATAAAGTGACCCATGTGCCCGCTCATGCCAAGGGAAAATTCAAATGTTGAGCCCGCATCAAAAGAGTCAAAGCGGGAGGTGGATCATCGAAACCTTTTGAGATTTTGAGCCTTGTTTCCAAGAGGGAAAAAGTCAAATGTTGAGCCCGCATCAAAAGAGTCAAAGTGGGGAGGTGGATCATCGAGCCTTTTGAGTTTTTGAGCCTTGTTTCCAAGAGGGAAAAATTCAAATGTTGAGCCCGCATCAAAAGTCAAAGCGGAGAGGTGGGTCGGGAGAACTTTGAGCTTTTGAGCCTCATTTCTAAAAGAAGTAAAATTATAAAGTGAGTCGCGACTCCGTTACCACTCAGGTAATGCCACGTGTCAGACCCTAATGCAAAATGAAAGTTTCGGGCCTATGGGGCTATGGGAGATTTTTTATAATTTTGTTTTTTTTGCAAAAAGGCGCCAAAGTGAATTTTGGGCCCATGATCCATTTTGCAAAACTAGTTTTTCACCATTTTTGTATGGATTCAATTCAAATGTTCAAATGGGCATAACTTTCGATCCAGTGTTCCAAATTTGATGAATTTGGTACATTGGAAAGATCTCGACCACCTCTACACCATGGAAGCATAAAATATTATTTTCAATAGGATTTGGTGGGTGAGAATATAGAAAAGGTATTTTCACGCCATTAATATGTAATCCGATTGCTTCAACTATCGGGATATCTAGATTTTGGTCTACCATCTTCTCTAACATGCCAAGTGGGGAACTAGATTTGGTAGATTGTAGGTGGATTGGCAGGGGCATTGATGGCTGGTGGTCGGGCTTCCAAATTAGATTTTCCACCTTCCTTTTCTTCTCCTCTTTTCGCTTCATCTATAAATGTAAGAGCTTGGCTCATTGCAAAAGGGGTGGGATCTTGACATTCTTGAAATTGTAATAGATTCAAAAATAATCAATACAAAAGTCTTTTCCCCTTCTTCCTCTACAATTCTTTCTTTCCTTGTTCAAATTTGTGAATCATCCATCTTTGCATGCTAAGAAACTTTGTGTTCTTGTTAATATGATTTTGATAACTTTGTGTCTGTGAAATTATATCTGTTATAAACGTGAATGATTCCATTCTGCATCTCTTTTTCTCAATACGCATAAGGTTATACTCTGCTACCTATATTACCTAAAAGTATTGTTATTTTCTTCCTCTCTCATCTCATTTCTTCTTCCATTCTTTCGTATTGATGATCTTTGGGCATATGAATGTTTCAAAGTATCAGGAATCCACACTTTGAAAGTTGTACATTTGTATATAAGTTTTGTTGCTTGCTTTCAATAAGGGAACCTCTCCCATTAAAGAGGAGGGACTTGTTGTCCCTTGACTATAGTTTGTTAAAGTATCATTTTAAAACCCAACAATTTTTGGCGACTCTACTGGGGATTTCATTTCAAATGTATCCCTTTCTAAAGGAACAACTTCAAGATCATTTTTGGTCTAGCGACTCTATGGTATACACATGGGAAGAAATCTCTCGGGGTTGAAGATTCTCATTTTCAACTTCTGGAGAGCAACAAAACTTCTCTCTTCTTCCAGCAAGAAGGAACAGAGGAACTCATTCTACAAGCACACCTCCTGTTAAAGACAAAAATTCCAAGGATAAAATTCCTCAAGAACAACTCAGTCCTAATCTCCATGCTTTGATACTTGTTGGTGTTTCAGTTCCCCTTCAGTCAATTTTTCCAAAGATGGCAGCCCCTTTGCCTTGGGGACAATAGGTTGGGCCTCTTGCTCTTCCTCAACCATTGCATGAGTTACCTAGGGGTAACAGGAAAAGTTTTCCCAAATTCCAGGGTGATGGGAAGGTTCATCCAGATGAACACATTGCAACCTTCATTGTTGCATGTGGGATTCTTGGGGTTGAACATGAAGATGTCTCTATTAGACTTTTTGTGGAGACATTGCAGGACAATGTTGTTGATTGGTTCTATCATCTTCCTGTTGGATCAATTACTGATGGACCACCATGACAACTTAGTTTGAGCAACATGTTTCAAACTTGTTGAAGATGTGCATGCTCTATTAGCTCAAATCTCTCATATCAAGAAGGAACCATTCGAGCCCATGAGATAATTTGTAGCCAAATTCAACAAGCTCATTCATAAAATCCCACATAACACTCGTCCAGTGGATCAAATCCAAAAGTGCTTCTTCCTCAATGCTCAGTTACCTAAAGTAAGCTATGCACTAAGGAGAGCTAATCTTGCAACTCTAGATGTTGATCAACATTTGGCTATCAGTGTTGAAGATGATTTAATCATGTCTGGTAAGTTGAAAAGAGAACCTTCCAAGTCTAAAGCATCTTCTTCTTCCTCCTCTCCTGGAGCCAACTCATATCAGTTGGTACAAAAGCTTTCCAATGACCTCATAGCTATCAAGAAACAATTGGCTCAACATGCTCCTTACCAAGATATTCCAAGGAAGAATTTTCAGCCCAGGAACCATTTTCCTTCTTCTCATACTAGATTAGCTATTGAAGGCCCACCCATCAAGGTTCCAGTCAATGCAACTTGTGAAGTTGAAGAACCTGATGATGAGGAGTTTAATGAACTCTATGAAGAACCAGAAGAAGAAGTTGATGAAGAACTGGAGGAACTTGGTGGATCTCAAGTTCATTTCCTCACCACTGAAGGTATGGATGATGAAGATGACTATGATGAAAGAGTAGTAGAGATGAATAGTGAGTCATATGTTGTCATGACTCGGAGCAAGAAAACAAGAAAGAAAAAGTGGTGCAGCCTGCTAAAAAAATCCAAGGAGTTTCCTACAACTATTCCAGTGATTGCAAGAAGAGGAGCTCCTATTCCCACTACCTCCACACAAAAGGTGAGTAATACTAATCTTCCTTCTTCTACTTCTATTTCCAAAACTCCTTGTCCTTCAAATCCTAAAACTGATAAGTCCAAAGTCTCTCAAGTTCCTAGTAGTGATGCCCCATCCACCTCTAGATCTTTTGATATCATTGATCACCTAAAAAGACCAAAATCCAAATTTCAGAGGCTAGAGTTTTACCAAACCCATCCAAAAGCCTTTGCTAAAATGGTAAACTTTGTCAATTCCAAATCCAAAGCTTCATCTAATACCTCTAAAGGTATTTTTCCCACTCCCTCTTCCTCACCCCAATCAAGCCTTGTGGCTACAGTCACTTCCCTAATGAGAAAGTTGAACCATTCTATGTGACTCTCCTCATAGCTGGCCATAAACTCAGTAATTGTGTTATAGACTCAGGAGCATCAGACAATGTAATGCCTACAAAAAGTAGCTCATGCTTTGGGCCTGACTCTAACATGTGCCTTTGGTTCCTACTATTCCATGGAGAGTAGAAAAGTGCCTTTGGTTGGGAGGATTAAAGATGCACAAGTAGCTTTTGTTGCTTTTCCAGAGAAAAGGGTCTTAGCCACTATTTTGGTAGCTGATATTCCTCCCTCGTATGGGATGTTGCTTGAGTAGAAATTTCTGTAAAGAGGTAGGAGGTGAAATTCAGATGGACTGTCACATGCTTTGATCCCGTCAATGGAAAAATGAAGAAGTGATACCTAAGAGAAACAACTGAATACATTGTGTAAAAGACTAATGATCCAAAAGCACAAATACTCTATGAAGATATAGGGCATGGCAACTATATGATCATGTCAGAGGATGAGGCAAGTCTTCCTAAGGGAGTGATTCATGATCCCAATGGCATTTGGACTCTGGAGTTTGATGGAAGTTGTTCTTCAGCTGGTTCTAGAGCTGGTGTGGTGTTAATCTCTCCAGAAGGGAAGATTCATCCATTTTCTTTCAAGCTTCATTTTGAAAATACAAATAATACAACTGAGTATGAAGCTCTCATCCTTGGATTGAACATGGCAAAAGAAATGGGAGTGAAGAATCTTTGTGCTCGTGGTGATGCAGAGCTGATTGTGAAACAAGTCAGAGATCTTTACCAAGTCAAGAATAGGAGATTGAAACATTATAGAAATCTTGTTTGGGATTCCATTGAATTCCTTGATGCTTTCTCCATTGAATTTGTGCCAAGAGAAAGGAATACTAAAGCTGATTCTCTAGTTGTCTCAGGATCTCTATTGATTCCTCACCTAGATTTCTCTCAGGAGAAATTTACCATTGAAATGATTCATAGGCCCAGTGTACCAGATAATGCAAATAACTGGCAGTTTTCAATGATGATCAACACTTGCTCTCATTCTTGGAGCTTAAGGATAATTTTGATCAGCTATATTTTGAAGGAAGTGAAACTTTTCCTAGAGAGTGTGTATCCTCTAATGAAGGATATATCAAGGAAGAGATGGATCAAGATGGCTGCATCAAATTGAAAGGTAACAAGATCCCTAAAGGGCTGGTAAGCTTGGAAGATCTGTTTGATAAGCATGATAGGTACATCAAATCTAAAGCTTCTCAAGGAGCTCAGTAGTCTGTTGAATGTGAAAAGGTTAATATTGGGAGTCTTGATGAACCCAAGATGGTGAACATTGGAAAATGTTGCACTCAAGAAGAGAAGAAGAAAGCAAGAAAATCTACTAAAAAGGTATGTTGATGTTCTTGCTTATTCATATGATGACCTCAAATATTTTCAACCAAAGGAGATGCAACACTTTATTCCTCTAAACCCGGGATCAAACCTTTCAAGAAGAAGCAAAGGCAATACAATCCTAAAGTTGTTAGACACTATTTTTCAAGAGATCCAAAAGTTACTGAAGGAAAAAATCATCTTCCCTATACATCATTCAACATGGATTGCCAATATTGTGCCTGTCAGGAAGAAGAATGGTGAGATTCACATCTGTGTGGATTTCAGAATTTGAATCAGGCCTCTTTGAAAGACAACTATCCACTCCCCATGATGGATCAAGTTTTTCAAGTGTCACAGGCTCTGAGATGTTGTCTATGCTAGATGGATTCTCTGGGTACAATCAAGTGGAAGTCAATACCCCAGATCAACACAAAACTTGCTTTTACTACTCCTTGGGGCACCTTTTCCTACAAGAGAATGCCTTTTGGTCTTATCAATGTTGGTGCCACCTTTCAAAGGGAAATGGACTTGGAATTGGCAGCCTAAAGGGAAAGTGTATTGTTGTGTACCTTGATGATTTGACTATTTTCTCCAAAACAAGGGCAGACCACTTTCAACATCTTGAAGCAATCCTCCAAAAATGCAGAGAACATGGAGTTTCTCTCAATCCTAAGAAGTTTGTCTTTTGTGTTATGAAGGCAAGTTGTTGGGGCATATTGTTCTCAAAGAAGGAATCAAGATAGATCCAGAAAGAGTTCAAGCAATCCATAGATTCCTCTTCCCACAAGCAAAAAGGGTGTTCACTCTTTCTTTGGTAAGATAAACTTCCTGAGGAGATTCATTCCTGATTTTGCATAACTAACTTTGAGCATTTCTCACATGATGAAAGGAAAGAAAAACTTTGGTTGGTCTTCCAAAGGTAAAGAAGCATTTGAAGATATCAAGAAATCCATTGCTAAGACTCCCATCTTAGCATGTCCTGATTTCAACAAGGATTTTATCATCTATTGCTATGCTACTAGAGAATACCTTGGTTCTATGCTAACTCGAAGAATTATGAGGATCATGAGCTTCCCATTGCATTCATGAGCTATGTTCTGAAATCTCATGAATTGAAATATACTATGATGGAGAAACATGCTTTTGCAGTGGTCAAAGTTGTCAAGCAGTTTTAGTTTTTATATTCTTAATTCTCACTCTATGTTGTGCTTGTACCTGATACAACCATCAAGTCTATCCTTACACAACATGAGTTTGGAACTAAGAGAGGAAATTGGGTAGAAAAATTCCAAGAATATGACCTTGATATCAAGCCAACTAAGCTAGTCCGGGGTAAAGGCTTATGTGAGCTTATTGTTGAAGGAGCTAATGCAGAATTGTCCAAAGAAGCAGTTGATGTTCTTGTTGTCCTCTTCCTCAGTACAACAGATGAATGGTATGTTGATATTGCACATTTTCTTACTTATGGAGAGTTTCCATCCCACTTGAGTGCCAAGGAAAAGAGAGCTATAAAGCTAAGGTCTACATACATATGTATTATGGGAGAATGCTTTGTTCAAGTGAGGCATAGATGGAAGATTCTTGAAGTGTGTGGACAAAGAGAAATAGAAGAAGTTGTTCTCATATTTTCATGATCAGGCTTGTGGAGGCCATTTCTCTTCTATTGTCACTACCCATAAAATCCTTCATGTTGGGTACTATTGGCCTACATTGTTCAAAGATGCATCCAAATGGGTAGGCAAGTGTGAATCCTGTCAGACTTTTTTTGGGAGACCTAAGTTGGCTGCTTTTCCACTAAAGCCAATAGTGATTGATGAGCCTTTTCAACATTGGGGATTGGATTTCATTGGAACTCTTAACCCACCTTCCAGTGTTGGGCATACTCACGTGTTAACTGCTACAGACTACTTCACAAAGTGGGTAGAGGCCATTCCAGTCAAAAGCACTACTTCTAAAGTGGTGTGTAATTTCATCAAGGAGAACATCTTGATAAGGTTTGGGGTACCAAACAAAATTGTGACTGATAATGCTTCAAATTTTTCTTCTTCTGAGATGATGGATTTCTACTATGGTTATGGAATTTCCCTTGCTCATTCTTCAGACTACTACCCCTAAGGAAATGGACAAGAAGAATCAACAAATAAGAATCTGGTAACCATCGTTCGGAAGCTTGTCAATGACTCTCAAAGGAATTGGCACAAGAAGCTCTATGATGCTCTCTTGGGTAGATAGAATTACACCCAAAAGAGCAATTGGGATGTCTCCATTTTAGGTGGTGTATGGTGTTGGCTCAGCTACCAGTAATAATGGAATTACCAGCCTTGCACTTAATGAAGGCTATTGAGGACTCAAGTTTCATCGGTTCCCTGGACAAGAGAATCATGTACCTTCAAAGCTAGGATGAAGACATGATGCAGGTTTTTGATAGGATCTCAGCTCATCAACTGAAGGTGAAAGATTTGTTTGATAAGAAGGCTAGGCCCAGATATTTTCAAGTGGGAGACATTGTTCTGCTTATGGGACAAAAGACATGAACCTCGAGGAAGCCATGGTAAGTTTGATTCTCTTTGGCTTGGTCCTTTTAAAATCAGGCACTTCACTGAGAAAAATTCATTCTATTTGGATTATATGGATGGTTCTCCTCTCCCACTTCCTTATAGTGGGTAGTATTTGAATTTGTTCAAGTCCTAGGTGATTAGGCATGTCCTTCTATGTTGTATTGTGTACAATGTTTTGGTTTTTGGCCTTTCTTCTTGTGTTTTGGTTTTTGGTTTTTCCTTTTTGGTTTGTTTCCTCTTCCCATTGTGTGTGTGTTGTCTTCTGTATTGGTTTTTCCTTTGACTCTATTTTCCCAATGGATAAGGCATTGGTCTGCTTTCCTATATTTTTCCTATGGTTCTTGATCTTGCCTCATTCCTCTATCAAGACATCCCCAGAAAGAGCCAGTTTGTTGTCGCCCTCAAAATCCCCCTCACTTTCCAAGTCCAGTTTCAAAAATTTTGAGTTGGTGCCTTTGAGGAGTGTTTAAAATGGAGTAAGAAGTCTAGAGGGATGGAGAAATTCATGTTTTGAAGTGTTGGTATTTAGTTTTTAATCCCACCGGTTCCATTTAAAAATTTCCTCAATCTGTGCATTTTGAAACATATTTTCTATTTTCTATCATGGATGTGTGGAATTCATCTATCTTTTTCTATGGCTATGGACTGGGTCGAGCCTTGTATTCCTTGCATTTATCTTTTTGTAGAAAAATCCTTGATTCGGGCATAAACGGTGGAGTTTTTCCCTTCGTTTCATCTTTGACAGGCGTATCTTCCCTATCAATTTTGTGCCCCAACATCCATGGGCACGTGGGCATCTCTAATTGATGATGGCAGACAGGTTCTTTTTGTGAACTTGTCATTTTTGGCTCTTTTAGCAAAAGTGTCAAGTTGGCCCCACGGCCCCGAAAGATCTTGATTGGCTATTTGGTGAAAGGTAGAAAGGCGGACCCTTTTTGTGTTTTGAGGCATTTTGGCAAAGGGCGTAAAGTTATAAAGTGACCCGCAGCCCCGCTCATGCCAAGGGAAAAATTCAAATGTTGAGCCCGCATCAAAAGAGTCAAAGCGGGAGGCGGATCGTCAGAGCCTTTTGAGATTTTGAGCCTTGTTTCCAAGAGGGAAAAATCAAATGTTGAGCCCGCATCAAAAGAGTCAAAGTGGGGAGGCGGATTGTCAAAGCCTTTTGAGTTTTTGAGCCTTGTTTCTAAGAGGGAAAAAGTCAAATGTTGAGCCCACATCAAAAGTCAAAGTGGAGAGGTGGGTTGGTGGAGAACTTTGAGCTTTTGAGCCTCATTTCTAAAAGAAGCAAAATTATAAAGTGAGTCACGACTCCATTACCACTCAGGTAACGCCATGTGTCAGACCCTAATGCAAAATGTGAAGTTTCGGGCCTTACATGAGGTCAGGGAATTTTTATAATTTTGCATTTTTTCACAAAAAGGTGCCAAAGTGAATTTCAGGCCCACATCCATTTTGCAAAACTGGTTTTTCACCATTTTTGTATGGATTCGATTCAAATGTTCAAATGGGCATAACTTTCGATCCAGTGTTCCAAATTCGATGAATTTGGTACCGTTGGAAAGATCTCAACCACCTCTACACCATGGAAGCATAAAATATTATTTTCAATAGGATTTGGTGGGTGAGAATCTGGAAAATGTCTTTTCACGCCATTAATATGTAATCTGATTGCTTCAACTACTAGGATATCTGGATTTTGGTCTACCATCTTCTCTAACATGCCAAGCAGTCATGGGGAACCAGATTTGGCAGATTATAGGTGGATTGGTAGGGGCATTGATGGCTGGTGGTTAGGCTTCCAAATTAGATTTTCCACCTTCCTTTTCTTCTCCTCTTTTTGCTTCATCTATAAATGTAAGAGCTTGGCTCATTACAAAAGGGGTGGGATCCTGACATTCTTGAAATTGTAATAGATTCAAAATAATCAATACAAAAGTATTTTTCCCCTTCTTCCTCTCAATTCTTTCTTTCCTTGTTCAAATTTGTGAATCATCCATCTTTGCATGCTAAGAAACTTTGTGTTCTTGTTAATATGATTTTAGGAACTTTGTGTCTGTGAAATTATATCTGTTATAAACGTGAATGATTCCATTCTGCATCTCTTTTTCTCAATACGCATAAGGTTATACTCTGCTACCTATATTACCTGAAAGTATTGTTATTTTCTTCCTCTCTCATCTCCTTTCTTCCTTCCATTCTTTTGTATTGATGATCTTTGGGCATATGAATGTTTCAAAGTATCAGGAATCCACACTTTGAAAGTTGTACATTTGTATATAGAGGGACTTGTTGTCCCTTGACTATAGTTTGTTAAAGTATCATTTTAAAACCCAACAGATCATAAGCGTGAGGCTATTATAGAAGAAACTCATGGTGGGATTGTAGTAGGTTATTACACCGGTGAAGCTACAACGCACAAGATTAGGATGGATGAACTTTAGTGGGAAAATTCATATAAGGATACTAAAGAATATGTCAAGGCGTGTGATCATTGTCAACGTGTGGGGAATCCTGAAACTAGAGATGAGATGTTGTTGCAGCCTATTGCAAGTGGTGAGCCTTTTGAGAAGTTGGATATTAAAATTTTAGGTCCTATTTCACCACTCATGTGTAGGACTGACACACACTATATTATTAATTGTACAAACTATCTCGACAAGTTAGACAAAGGTAACACCTACAAAGGATTATAAAACAACTACAACAACATGATTCTTATGGGAGAATATTATAAGCTGCCCATTAAGCTTGACAAGTGATAGAGGAACTTATCTAATGAGATAATCATAAATCTTTACTCAAGACTACCCCTTATAACCCACAAGCTAATGGTAATCATGCTGCGCGTTGAACAAGATTCTCGGGACAAACATTGAAAAAAATCTTTGATGTTGGAAGAAAAATTGGGAGCACAAAGTATCGGTTGTACTTTGGGAATATAGGACCACTTATAAAATATTGAATAAGGGCACACCTTTTCAATTTTTTTGGTGCGAAGGTTATATTTCTGTTGAATTTGTGTTAGCCTCCCCATGTATTGTGTGCACATGTGGACTAGGCTGATGAAGAAGTTGTTGGAGAGTGCATTGATAAAATGATGTAATTAGATGAGCAACACACAATTGCATGTTAGATCTAGAAGAATGAGAAGGAAAGGCGTAAAGCCCGACATGATAGAAAAATAAGGAACAAAACATTTGAATTTGGGAAGATGGTCTTTCTCTATGATTCCAAGTTTGCATGACACCCAAAGAAATTGAAAGTACATTGGTGGGAGATTTTGTAGTAGCCAAGATACTTGAATTAGGCGCTTGTCGATTGCAGGGTGCCACATGAAACTATGTTTCCCGAGCTTAATTCAATGGGAGTAGGCTGAATACCTACTATAAATAAGGCTTCTTGGTGTTTTTAATAAGGCGGTGTTACAACTTAGATTAGGTTTCCATTTTAAGTGTTTCCTTTCATTGTTGCTATGATTTGTGAATTTAGTTTTGTGTTTTGTTGTAATAAGCACGTTTGCGCATAAGAATCTTATATTATCTATTGAGTGCATGCACAAAGGACCACACATAATTTTAGTATAGGGTGGAGTAGATACAAGAAAAAGGAATCTATTTGTACTAAGATTCAAGTGCAAGTTGGCACATAGGTATATATATGGGCTGGAATATGAACATCCTCGGAAGAGATAGTGCACACGGAGAAAGGTGTTATAGGTGCTTGAGATGAAGGTGTTAAAGAAGTTTTATGAGATTTAAGAACATACGTAGAAGGATGATTGTGCGATGTAACGCGAGGTAGGAAACAACATGGGAAACAACTTAGTATGAGGCACAAAGGGTTATGTGATTCAAGACATGGAGGCACGTGTAAGGTCTATGGAGAAGTAGTAGGCATGTTAGAAGGTTGTGATTGGGGAAAAGTGGAAAGCAACAAAAAGTGCGGAAAAAAGAAAAATGTCATTAGAGCTGAAGTACGGTGGTAGGTGGAGAGCAATCAATGCGAGAAGAGTTAGAAAATACATAAAACAGTGCATGTGACTTCATTCTCACCTTGTATATTTGAGTTTTCAAGATGAGAAGTGTGAATTGAAGAGCGAATGAGTGCGAAGTGTGAGTTAAAACGTGTAGAACAACGAACTAAGTGAATTTGAGCATGGCCATTGTAGAGATCCTTCATGGGAAGTGTTAGAGCGAGTGAAAGGTGTGTGAAAGAAGGGTTCGAGGATCTAGGGTTTGAAAAGGAAAAATGCTGCAGCTAAGGAACGTGAGTTTGAGTTCACAAAGGTTTTAGAAGGAAGAAAACCACAAGGATAAGTTGTGAGAGGTTATCATGGCTCGAGAAGAGAACCTATAATGACCATAAGAGGAAGGAGAAGGAACTTGCTTGAGGTAGAAGCGGAAGAAACACCGAAGATCGATTTTTAGAAATGCAAAGTATCAAAAGGTGTGATTATGGGACATGTATGAGAGTCCCATGTGCACAAGAGAAAGGTGATTGATTATAATCACCGCACCAAGGAAAACAAAGATGAAATCGAAAAGGAGTTGGTTAAGAATACATATTTGAGGATTGAAGATGAAAAACCCATTTACGATGATGTTGGATAAAAGACTTTGGAGAAAGCTGGAGTCTTACAAATTTATGAGCTCAACATGACACGGTTGTGCATAGTGAGCACGAGGAGGAAGGTGCCACTTAAGGGAACGAAGAAAGAGAGTAGTGTGCGAAGGGTGATTAGGTGATCATGGGGGCACGTTGGGAGAGAGGAGTGAAAATCTAGACACATGCGCATAAAAAATTATTCCTAAAGGTAGGCATTCTGAGAGGTAGAAAGGAGAAGAAGTTATGAAGACATCAGACTTAGGATATGTTAATGATCCTTCCAAAATCATCCATGCGAGCTTTCAGTACAGTCTCCCATGATCAACTATATGGCTGGGAGATAATAGACCCCAAAGGAGGAAACATGCACATAAGAAATATATTGAGCTGGATGATGCAAATACACATGGATGAACCAGAGTTTAACATCGGTGAGGAAGCCTTCATAAGGTGCTGAATGAAGAAATTTCTAAGCGTGGCCCACATCATAGTAAATCCCATAAAATTAACAAATGAACATGAAAGAAATACCTTAACCAAGATGGTGGTAGAAGTGGTAAGGAGGAACTTGGATAAGGGGCCATACTTAGAAACAGATTACGGAGGATAAGAAGAATAAAGAAGAAGAGATCCATCACCCGAAAGAAGAAAAATACGGAGCGGAGTGAAGGGCCAAGGCTATATTTCAAATGGAAAAAGAGTTAGGGGAAGAAATTTTGGAAAAATACCCGCTGATGACGAAGAGTATGTCACGCACATTTCTTTCCGTGATGCATTACCTATAGTGCTTAGTGAACTTACAATTGAAGGAGAAAACATATGTAAAAGTGTTGAGCATAGAGGAAATAGCTAAATAAAAGGAGAAGAATAGGAAGACTATTGTGCATAGGATTGGGGTGTATGATGCCTTGTTAAAAACAATGAAGGATGAATTAAGGAAGGTAGGATGGGCACTAAACTCTGCGAGGATCATGAGAAAATCCTTAAGGCATACATAGTGTAGGAGGAAAATGAGGTTGCACTAGCCAAGAAGGAAGATACCATGGGTAGAGAAGGGAGATTGGCGTAGTGGCAAGAAAACACGATGCGATTAAAGTAGCTAGGGATCCTCATGAAGAACACATCAAGGAACCGGGAGGGCTAGTAGTGTGCAATATGGGCTTTATGGAAGGTATGGTTTTAGGATTGGCTGGTGTAATCTGGGAACTAAATCACAAGGGTAAGGATATGACTCTCAAAGAAATGGAGAAAATAAGTGGTGATGTACTAGAGAAACCAAATAAGGGACTCAAGATTGGAATGAATTAGAGGATACAATAAACAATGAGTACCCTAAACTACCGCAACCACCGAAGATTTATACGTGTTGGTTATTCTTTCTTTTGTTCTATTCTTTCAAGTATGGAATAACTTGTTCTTTATTCTTTTATTCTTTGGAGAGATAAGTATGAAACCCCATTTTGAGGACAAAAATGTAATTAGTGTGGGGTAATGTTGGGTTGGTCGAATTTCCCAAGTGTTGAGAGGGCACACGCGACAATCACGCACGCAAGTGGGGTACATAGATGCATGCAAGTTTCAGTTGAAGTGGGGCACACCTAGGAAAGGAACAACCAAGACTTAGCCAATTTTGCATGTCACGGGCTAAAAATAGGAAAAGCGGTTGGAGTACGGCCCAAGTAAAGATAAAAGAAAGAAGACTTTATGGCTAAGAAAGAGCTATTTTGGGAGTAAAGTGGAGATTAAAGGTCACACAGATTGCACTAATAA
Organism: Taxus wallichiana var. yunnanensis; assembly: GCA_018340775.1. Classification (NCBI taxonomy): domain Eukaryota; kingdom Viridiplantae; phylum Streptophyta; class Pinopsida; order Cupressales; family Taxaceae; genus Taxus; species Taxus wallichiana. Next base: position 989,911,268 of record CM031237.1, on the reverse strand, counting down.
TAGGATTAAAGTAGATTTTATTTATAGATTAATCTATTACTAGCCTCTTTGTAAAAGCATGCATTGATAGAGCATGACTATTTTTGGCATGTCACCTATTTTGGCAATGCATGGGTAGTGAAGGGAAGGTCCCCACCCTATATATATGTATTGTTTTGCATTGTTTTGGGCATGATGTAAGACCTATGATGTAATAGAGTTATGATGCTCTGATGTACTGACACACATGAATTTCTGATGACTATTGTTATGTATTCAACTCCTACTATGTAATCATTTGGTTATTAATGGATCATTGTGGTTGGAGTTTGGTAATTGATGTATTTGAATATGGTGATCACCTAGTGAAATTGATCTCAAGTAATGGTTTGATCTATTATGTTTCCTTTTTAAATGTGTTTCCTTATGATGTTTGTAATGATTTACATATGAATGTATGCTTTGGTAATGGTAAATATGAACATGCATGCTAATGTCTTGACAAACCGGTACAAAGAAGAGACCTGGTAGCTTTGCATGCTTCGAGTGAGCATCCAAATCTGTCTCAATGAAGTGAAAACATTCCTATGCAGCTAGGGTGGTGGAAATTGGCATTGGAACATCATATCCAACACAAGACAACGTGAAGAAGGAAAAATTCAAGCGAAAGCGTGGGCGTCTTATGCACCTAGGGAAAGGATGTTATGATGTATATGTATTGATGGAGATGCCGACATGTGGCACACATCCCCTTATCTTATTATATCATTCATTTATGATTTATTATGCTTAGGAGGTCGGCCTCAGTATTGGCCATAGGTTAGAATGGTATATATAGGGGTTAGAAGGTTGTAGTTAATCATGATATTGAGTATTGGAGTGTTATTGTATGGTTTGGAGGTTACCCCCTCGAAGTGGTATTGGAGGTTGCCCCCTCGAAGTGGAAAAGATATTATATGAGCATATTGTCATCATTTATCTATATTTTGGTGTTCTCTCATGTTATTCTATTGTATATGTTCTGATTTATACAAGTAATATCCTTACAAGTGGTATCAGAGCAGCGATTTCGGCCAAAATTAGGTAAAAACCCTAATTTTTTGTTTCAAATATATCTTGAAGAGGGTATCAAATTTTTGCATCATAATTTGGGAAAACTATAATTCATAATATCTGAAAGTTTCAGCTCCATTGGATCTATTTTGTAGATGTTATTGGTGTTTTAGGTTTTTCCATAAATTCACTTTTTAGGAAGCAAATTGTAGCATTTTTTAGCAAAATTTATATTTTCGAAAAGCTCTTGAAATTTAAGTTAGGGTTTGTTCTTTGTGTTTTTATCCGTCTCTGTCGAATATTTTCAAAATTCCTAAACCCTAATCATGATCATGGGGATAGCAATTTTTATGGAAATGGTGAGATGGTTGCTAAAGAATGGTGGATAAAATTTAAGAATATATATTTCTCATATTTCATGACAAGGAATAGGTTTTCACATTATCTTGGTGGTCCTGCATGGATTTGGTTTTCTGAGTTAAAAAATGACAGGAAGGATTGGTCTTGGGAGGAAATGGAACAACTTTTTATGGATAGATGGGACCACAAAGAGGAAGAAGAGTCAAAGGAAGATGATGGGGAAGAATATATTGAAGAATCAAGAGAGAAAGAAGATGAAGAGGAAGGTGAAGAATATTCAAGGGAAGATGATGGTGCAGCATATATTGAAGAATCAAACGCAGAAGAAGTTGAAGAAGACTATGAAGAAGAGGAAGAAAAACAAGATATTGATGCAGAAGAAGATATTATAGCTCCCAAGAAGGAAGATACCATATTTTAGTTTCATGGATGCATTCAAAGGAATAAGATAATTGTTTCCATAAACCCTAACAGCAAGTATAACTTCATCAAAAATAATATGGCTCAACATCTACATATTCAAGAAAGTAATATCAAAGAAGCTCAAGTGAATGGTAAGAAAATTCAAGTTTTTGAAGATTTAAAACTTACTATGGACAAATATACTTTACATTCAGATTTTTTTGCCTTATATATGGATGGTTTGGATATTGTTCTTGGGTATCCTTGGTTAGAGACATTGGGGACAATTAATATTAATATGAAAAATAAGTTTATGAAGATTTGGTACAAAAAGAAGAAGGTCACTTTACAGGATATCAGGCTTAATGGAAATCAAAGAAAAGTCAATATAGACCATGAGGATGATTTAGAATATGGAGAAGAATGGAATAAGGATGATTCAAAAGAGGAACATGAAGAAAAATAAGGAAATGATGATTCATCTACTCAAGAGAAAAAGAAAATATCAAATGCAAAGGTGGAAGAAGAAAAGAAAGTTCAGAAACATGTTGATAAGGTTGAGGATACTATAACTGCAGCATATGGAAATCCATGTCAACATGAGAGAAAAAAATCATGGAGATATCCCAGGGCACATCATATTTCCAACCAATATAGATATACAGTAATTGGAGGAATAATCACTTTATTTATACAGGGGATCAATGGAGCAACAATTATGAAGCATGGAATCCTTATTATGGTTATCCTTATTATGGTTATACATGGAATCCTTATTATGGTTATGCATTGAATCCTTATGTTGGTTATGCATGGAATCCAAGGATGATAAAATATGGTCACGAATGGAATCGAGTAGTGCAACTGAAATATGGATATTAGTTCAGATATGTATCATCTACCAGGATCACATATGGATGGATGATCGATCATGGCGCAAAGTGTGTAAAAATTTACAACACACTCATTACATGGTTTCTTCTTATGTTTCAGGGACGAAACATGTCAAGGAGGGAAGGAATGCTATGCACCTAGGGAAAGGATGTTATGATGTATATGTATTGATGGAGATGCTGACATGTGGCACACATCCCCTTATCTTATTATATCATTCATTTATGATTTATTATGCTTAGGAGGTCGGCCTCAGTATTGGCCATAGGTTAGAATGGTATATATAGGGGTTATAAGGTTGTAGTTAATCATCATATTGAGTATTGGAGTGTTATTGTATGGTTTGGAGGTTACCCCCTCGAAGTGGTATTGGAGGTTGCCCCCTCGAAGTGGCAAAGCTATTATATGAGCATATTGTCATCATTTATCTATATTTTGGTGTTCTCTCATGTTATTCTGCTATATATGTTTTGATTTATACAAGTAATATCCTTACAGGGTGATAGTTTTTTCTAGCCCAGAGACAGGTGAAGAGTCTGATTTGGAAAAGAAAGTAGAATATTTTCTCAAGGAACTTGAGCACGAGTGCGATGAGCAAATTGGAGAAAGAGAATGTTGAGAATTAGAAGTAGACACACATAACGAGAGGGAGAGGAGAATAAAATTCCACCTAAGGACAAGAAACCTATGTAGGAGGGGGCACACAAAGAAAAGGAAACTAATGAAACTTATGTTATCAGGGAAGAGAAAGGTGTAGGAGTTGGGATGAGCACAAACACATGTACCTCAAAAGACAAGGACAAAGGCGAAGGTGCAAAGGAAAATATGGACGCTAAGGTCACCACACATGGATTTTGTGGATGAACCCAAAAAGGTTCTAAGGGAATTTTTCCAGAGCACGAGCCAAATGAGAATTTGTATGGCTGGGAATTAATGGATAAGCATGGGGAGTGTCACAAAATAGGAAGATGTTGAGCTAGAACTTGCACAATTTTACATAATAACTTGAGTTTGAGGTAAGTAACATTTCCATCAATGACATTGAGTTGAAGAATGAGATGGGGAGGAAGTATAAGGAATCCGACCCCATATACCTCACTGATGAGTAGGCATGCAACACCTTGAACAAGTTGGTTGTGGATGTATGGCGCAAGCTCCTGGATGTAGGTGTTACTATGAAAGTGTTGGTAGAAAATAAGAAAGAGAAGGAGTGCAAATTTGATGGCCTAAAGAAGGATATATAAGGAGAACATAATCACACTAAAGAAGTGTATGAGAGGCCCGATGCAAAGGTAAAATGGATATTAGGTCGAGTGCCTTCACCTTTGTAAGCAAATCCGATGCAATTATAATGACGAGATGGAGTATTTAGAAGATCTAGTTGGTATGCTTCTGCGAACATAAAGAGTGGTGCAGGGCCAACAATGGAGGAGATGGCTAAGGAGAAGGAAACAAACAAGGTTGATGTTGAAGATAGAATTACCAAGCTTGAGTAATTTTTCGCAAAGCTCAAGGACATAGGTAATAAGACCGACTTAGCTTTCAACAGGTGTCATAAGAGCAACCCGATCCTTTATGCGCACATAAGTGATGAGGAAACATTTCTAAAGCTATCCAAGAACAAATGACCACTAATAAGACAAAGCATGCCAAAGTGATGGCTAAGGTGACAAAGTAGAGTGAGTTGATCAAGGAAAAAAGGATAAATTAGAGTTATGGATAGGCTACTTCCAAAATATGAGACTAAAGCACATGGACATAGTTGAGAGAGTTGTTGCAGAGTTGGAAGTGGTTATCCAAGAGCTCAAGAGCAGAGTTGAAGAGCTGGAACTAGACCAAGTACCAGGGATTGTAGAGGTGACGCCTAGGAAAAAAATGTAAGAGCTTGATGAATGGAAGAAGGTGGAGAGTGAAATAGATGCTTTGAGTTCCCGAACTCTTCCAACAGCCTTCAAATTGATCCGATTTTGAGATAGGTCGATAAATATTTTTGGGCGTTAAATTATTTTTGAGGTCACTTTTATTTTGTGGCGAATAAGATATTATTAAGGACGACAATCCAATTTAGGGTGGGGTAATGTTGCACGACCAATTTTGACTAAGTACGAGCCGTGCACACGAAGATTTTGGGCACGCGTGAGGCAGCGCGAAGGGGTTTGCATAGGACAAAATTGACATCACACGAAGGCTCACCCCTAAATAGGAAATATTTAGGACTTATCTGATTTGCATATCACAGGCTAAAAATAGGAACAACAAGGTGAGTGCGACCCAAGTAAAGATAAAGGAAACAAGACTTCGTAGCTAAGCAAGAGCTATTTTGGGACTAGAGTGGAGATCAAAGGACATGCATGGATCGATATAATATTAGGATTGGGAGCAGAGTTTATTTATAGATTAATCTATTATTAGGATTTATAGAAAAATATGTACTTTTTTATTGATGTACGTATGGTTGTTTTGGGAATTCCATCTATTTTGATAATGTGTAGGCAGTGAAGGGAAAGTCCCCACCCACATATATATATGTATGTATGTATGTATGTATTATTTTTATTTATTTTGGGTACCATGTACGAGACCCCATGATGTAATAGAGTTATGCTACTCTAATGTTCTAGCACACATGACTTTTTGATGACTATTGTTATGTATTCAGCTTTTGCTATGTAATCCTTTGGTTATTAATGGATCATTGTGGTTGGATTCTGGTAATTGATGTATTTGAATATGGTGAACACCTAGTGTAATTGTTATTAGTAATGGTTTGATCTTTTATGTTTCCTTATTACATGTGTTTCCTTATGATGTTTGTAATGATCTATATATGAATGTATGTCGTGGTAATGAAAAATATGAACATGCATGCTAATGTCTTGACAAACCAAAAAAAAAGGAGGGACCTGGTAGCTTTGCGCACTTTGGGTGAGCGTTTAGATCTTTCTGGATGAAGTGTCAGCATGCCTCGGCATTTGATGGAAATAAGTGACTATAAGGTGGCTCTTATGTGTGTCGCACTTGATAACAAGCAAGTAAGCTAGATGTAAAGAAATGTAATAGATGTGTCCATGGAATAAAATGAATTTCCGCATATGAAGTACATGTAAAATACCCATCCCTTATGTCCCTTGGATGGTGCTAGATGGATGCAATAGAGCTTTTAGATGCTTGATGGATGTAACCTTATGCAACGATAACTAATGCTTAGTGCTTGGTCCTTTATTATGATCACATAACTTTATATTTATATGATTCCCTTTCTTGAATTTCGTAATTAACCCCAAAAGGCCAACTACCAAAAAGATAAGATGCTCAAATGGATAGAAATGACCCAAAAGAGGTGAGTAAAGTACAAAGAGGTCGGGAGTACCTAGAGGGGACAAGAGTGCATGACGCTAGCATCCCGGTTGGGTGTTAGTGTTTAGACTTAGAAACTAAAGGGTCGGAGGTCGACTCGAAGCGAAGGTGTGTAAGACCAAAAGTGGAAGTACAAAGAAGAAAAAAATATGGATAAAGACATGGGTTAATTATTACTTTTATTACTTAGGAATCATATGAATAGTAGTATGCAATCAAGAGTAGATAATTATCCAAAGTGCATGATTTAGTGTCTACAAGAACACCCTTGTTATAACTATAACGATATATTAGAGGGTAGAATTTGTAAGAAGGAGAGGAGAGAAGTGTAGGAAAATAAGGGGAAAAGTAGGATGGGATTTATGTCAATGAAATAAATACAGATTTCAAGAACCGATAATTCAAAAAAAAATTCCATCTCAATTAGAAGAAAGAGGAAAAATACATAATCAAATAAGGAACATGAAATAATAACACAAAGTTCAACTAATGATTCTCATTTCATTTTAGTAGGTACAAAGCCCTTGCTTCCTTACAAAACTTGTAATATGTTCGACTGAGTATCAAAAGAGAGAATGGAGGAAAATATTATGGAGAAATGGAAGAATACATTATGACATAAAGAGAAAAATATGATCCTTTGGAATGAAGGCTTCAGATCTAATATAGTATTCTTTCATGTCTTTTCATATTCCCATGCGACCTTTCATATTTTGATTATAAATAAGACACTTTTCTTATTTTGAGAAAAATACTTTTATAATGAAAGAGTATGAAGCCGCTTAAGTGAATAAGAAAAAATAGAAAAATATCACCCCCAATGAAGAAATAGAAACTCTAAGTGACTTAAGTCACTTTTACAAAATTTAGAGAAAGAAAAGAAGAGAGAGAAGATGTATTCAAGTGAAGGTGATTCAGATGGAATTATGCTCTTCCTTCACCGTGGAGACAAATATTGTGATTGAATAGGATCTTCCTCAGTTGTTTCCTTGACCAGAACACGCCCTTTATTGGAATAAAAATAATGCTCCACATGTTATCTAAAATGATAATCTTTGGTCATGCCTTAAAAGTTCTCTTTGAACTCTTCATCTTTGTAAACAATGGTGAATGTCTCAGACTACAAAAATTAGCTCCAGTCACAAACATGATCTCTTACCTCATACTCAAGTTATATGAAAGATCGGGAATGAATTTTCTTTTAAGGTATTCATTCCCCATTTAGACTATTCAAGGCTACGTGCACGAGAAGTTATATCACACATGAGAAAAAAATTATCGTACAAATATCAAGAAGCATGTGCCCATATCATACATGCCCCAAATTCAGGAAGAAGAATCTCAAAATGAGGTCTCTCGGGTTTGAAAAATATCAATAATCTATGATAATTCTCAATGGAATGATTAGTGAACTTATGAAATATAGAAATCCTCCAAACAAAAACAACTTCTCTTTGTGAGATGAAATCAATCACTCATTAAGCGATCTTTCTCTTTTGTTGAACGTGAGATCTTGTTGCTACGTATTATCAATAGAGAAATTTAATCAACTTGAATGGAGGATGGTGAGAGAATCAAGAATACATGAGAACAAAGGTCTCCAGTCATGGAAGTCTTCAATTGATCCACTTAGATGTTTCACATTCAACAATATCTCTTGTGCAATCTACTTGATTAATAGAACCATGAGATTAGGATATTCAGAGCTCAAGACAGGGGGAGGTCCATAGCTAGAGAATTTTAATTTCATTATTTTAGTAAGTTGAGTTGGAATGGTTGAGACGTAAATTGGAACTTGAGAGAGTTTGCAAAATGGGATTTTATTCCTTTTTAAATGTTTTGAATGGTCTTCAATGGTGGGACCAACAAAAATGAAATACTCAACCAATCCAAGAAATAATTGATTCAAATTAAATATACTTTTTTAATTAAGTTATGCTCCAAATTTTAGAGAGTTATACCATCAAAATCAACGGAAAATGCAACAACGGTTACAGTCACAAAGAGACAAAACTAGCTATTTTAATTGAGTTTGACTACACATTTTTGATCATAACAAATGGAATAATCCACCTCGAAATAAATATAGGAATAAAACGAAAATAATTAGAGAGAGAGAGAGAGAGAGAGAATTTGGCTCACGAGAATACTTTGGAATGTGCAAAATGGTTTTTGTTAGTTAGGGAAAAATTAGTTTTTCTAGCGAAAATTTCTTTTTGGATTAAAATATACTTAGTCCATGGAAACATGAAAGGTTAGATTAAAATGAAATGCATTTTCCGAGAAGAACATTAAGTCAAATTTTACAGCGAGTTTTCCCCATGGAATCAACGACAATGGGCAAGAATATTTTTTGACAATTAAGGCACGATGCTAGTTTTCATGGAATTTAGGAGCAACAATGGTTGTTCCTCTTCTAATTGGCCATTAATTTTTCCTATTCCCTTGAATTATATTGCTTCTATTTTTTCATTGGGAGGTTTTATGGGGAAATCCAAGTCACATGCACAACTCATGACCTAAAGCGCACTTGGGTAGGAAGTTAAGAACACATGAGTGTAAAAACACACTTTAGGAGGTGCATGGGAGCAACTAGAAGTGAAAAAAGCACATTTTTCATGGTGGATAGGAACAAGGAAGTGAAAAATCACATCTCCAACAAAAAGTGACATAGATATCATTGTTGAATTTAACAATGTTCAAGATGTATTTCAAGCTATGAGCTGACAATGCAAAGTCTTAGAGATATCAAATAAATCAAGCTCAAATCATGTTATGTATAAAATTGGGCTTATGCCGCCATTATGTGTGTGAGGGACAATTATGAGGTTCTTCTCATAAATAAAGTAGGCTAACTCCTTAATATGAATTTGCATTGACAAAACTATAGAAAATGTTAGTATGTTTTTGTGGCTATGAGACTTGTCTTAGTCAAATCCCTAGCCCTCTTCAAGGTTGAAAAAACATCATAACAAAATACATGCAATGATAAATAAAATTGGAATGAAGTGGTATACTCATTCGGGGCCCCATGGGGACCAATCCATGGTACAAGGTTTATTGGTGATAGATTGCTTATTGTTGAAAGTGTGTTGATCGATTGGAAGTTGTCACCGATCGCAGCTCGGTTGCATGACTATGGAGAAATTACAAGACAGATGCAAGAAGCCATTCACATGTGCCACTGGGACTTGTGTTGAAAATATGAATGTGTCGAGAGCTCTGTTGGTCCAATACGTCTCTCCTTTTCCTTCGGGAAACCAATGAACAAAGAGTGTGCAAGCAAGATCCAATGTTGTCTAAACATCCAAGAGAAATGAAAGTAGGGCTAGGTACCTCTTTATATAGATTTCAAATGAGGGATATATATGTGTTGTGCATAAAGATGTGGGATGGTATGTGGATTTCATTAAATGTTTGCGGTGTGTGAATAAAGTGTGAGTGGATGGGCGTAATAAATTGAATGCAATGTCTTTAATCAATCTTATTTAATATTTTTAGTTATTTTTGTGGGATTATTTGAATTTTAGTGATTATTTTGTTTTATACTTTTTTTTATGTTTTTGGCTTAAGGGACCTTACGCACTAGGTGCATTTTATAGTGTCTACACAAGACAATAAGAAGTTGTTTGATAATGACTTTTTGACACACTTGACAATATTAGTGATTGACAGCTTTTTCACATAATTTTTCTCGATATGAGTACATTTGATGTGGTTGAGGGTTGATTGAAAGAATCTTGCAAGAACAAAGTTACTTAACTAGTTAGTCCCCTTTTATGTTTTTTTTTTTAATTAGAGGTATATGGATTTATTATTTCAATTTATACTTCAAATTTATTAGATATTTCAACATATTTAAGTGATGAAGTCTCAAGTAGTTTATTTCAACTTTTTTGAGTGTCGAATAATTTTATTGGTATGTTATTTTAATTAGTTGTCTTTTGTCATCCACAAAATATAGATTTTTTTGACCATCCCAAATCCTTAGATAAGTATGAATATAACATCGAAAAGATAACTAGTTTGAAACGTATTTATAATTTTATGCAAATACAACCATGGATGTTATGAGGTACATAAGATTAGAATGAATTTTGATTTTGATTTAAATATCATAAACTTCATCATATCAATATAAAAAGAAAAAAATATAATAAAGACAGAGCATATTTCTTTTTCACTATGAATTATTAAAAATACAAAAACCCTTAAATAATGAGGCCGTTTTCAAATTGAATTGCATCACATATTTAAATACTCATTCGTGTATTTGTGATACCATTTTGTAATATGCTCATATATCATGAAAGTTTGAAATTCATAATTTTTGTATTTATAAAAAAAAATATTTAATTAAATTTTACCTCTAAATGATACGCACCTGACCTAACCCTTACAAATTACGAATCGAAAGAGAGAGATGCAAAAGACAATTCCTATATTTCTACAAGGAAAAAATCGAGTAATGAATATATTCCATATTTTTCGTTTTTTCAGTCTACATCGCTGCCAATACATTTTTAATTTATATGCGCAACACTTTTTCGGTGCTGCCAATGCGTGTCCATTTCACAAAATCAACGGTGTTCTACTTGACTTGTTTATTGGCAACGGTCAATTCCTTTGCCATTTCTTTTGCAATTTCTGCCGACACTTTTTCCAGGCAAATACTATGTACAAATCTATCAACCAAACTCGTGGACCCAATTTAATGCTCAAGTCATGTTATTTAAGAATTCTAGATGTATTTGTTTTCTATTGGAATATTAATATTAGTTAGTAATACAAGATAATTATAATATAAGGTGGTTGGAAAAAGTTATGTTTTGAAAAGAAATTGGAGAAATATACGATACAAAATGAAAAATAAGAATCAATTTCGAAGGCTTCACTAAATAGGCATAGTGCCCATTTACACTAGTACACAAGATTAACCTAGTAAACAAATTGAGAGTCAATCTACCCTTTTATACTTTTTGGCTTTTTGACTTCCTTCCAACCTTTGATGGGAGGGCCCACAATAGTATGTTGAGCCTCACCGATCATAAGACGACCTTGCTCCTTTTCGTGGATACTTGTAAATCTGAAATTTGAGTTCATATGCAAGTATCAAGTCTTTATCTGCCTGACTCTCTTATCGTCTGACTCCAAATGAGGAAAGGGTTGCCATGTTTTGAGTTTGGAAGGGCATTCTTTTTCCTTTTCGACTACCCTTTGAGTTGTGGGTTTGAATCTTTTAAAGGTCATTTTTACTTACAACTTCGACAATAAAATGTTGTATTTTTTTAGTCCAAGATTTGAAACTGCTGCATTTCATCCTGTTTTAATATTTATCTTATCAGGAAAACCTTGGCTGAGATCTATTTCTATGCATACAACATAAGTGAACAACCCCAACTCGCATGCTTGGTATCGACTTAATAAATTTGTCTAACAAATTTCCAATATTTTCTGCACTTCAAGATATCAAAAAGGAAAGGTAGATTTGGAAGACGAACTCATACTAACATTTTAGATATTATCATTGTGTCGAGTTTAACATTAGGAAACCATGAAATCAATAAAAAGCCCACTATACACCAGACCTGAGGTCCCTCATTCAAAACCATTTAGATGTCCTCCTTTGAAGACAAATTTACAATGAAAATTTCTTTACAATAAAAATAGACTTTGCAGACCTTGATCCAATTTATGGAGAGCCATTAATATAGACCTGCAGAACAAGACCAGAAACCATCAAACCTACATATAACTACACATTATTTTTCGAAATAATAGATAATTAAATAAGCTTTGTTCGCTCTAAATTTAAAAAAATACACTTCAAAATATATATATCAGTTGTATATCGAGTCATGATGTGATTTTGAGTTTTTGAGTGGGACAATACAGAAGATAGAATAGGCATCTTTGAAGAACGGCTAACCATTCAATGTTAAGTCAAAATATATCAAATAAAGATGACAGTGTTAGTTCTATCATACACCCCCTTTAAATAATGTGCTACTTGCCTGACATAAAGAACCATTTAAAAATAAATAAAAAAACCATATCTTTAATATCAACGAGTGGATAAGAACACTAATAAAATAAACAAAAAGAAGTTTGATAATTGAGGAATATGTAATGTATTGAAGATGATTTTTGCAATTCGGACAATTTCTTTTTAATCATTGCTTTCCTCGCTTCTTAGCTAAGTTGGGCGAAACAATTCTCCTAAACCATTTGCTAATGTACAATACACTAAAATGCTAGACTTCTGAAAGCTAGATAAAATGAAATAGGATATATCAGGCGAGAGAGGTAACACTCTTTTGTGAGATATGGAGGTGTTAGAAAGATCTAAACATGGGGGAATGAGATGTATAGAGTGTTGCTATTGTGCTGTAAAATGTGGAGATCTAAAGATGAGAGTTTTTTTGGATGATTTTTCTTTTGGTGTTTTGATCTACAATTCAATTTCAGCACTTCTAGTATATTCGTATTTTTGGATTTGTGATACGTGGTTAAAATATATTGATCGCACTTGTGTGTGTATGTAAATAGATTCTTCTTTTCTTCAAATCATCGCTTCCCTGTTATGACCTAAAATGTAATGAAATTACTTAGATAGATTTGAATATTGACAACAATATAACACTAAGGAAGACCAAAATATAGAGAAACGATCACAATATCAAAGTAGAATGACTTAGCTCTTCAAGAGGGTAACCTCCAAACCATACAATAAGACTCAAGTTCTCAATATGATGATAATATCCTACTCTCTAACTCCTATATATACCATATTATACTATTCAAAGCCCTAAGGCTAACTCACTAAGCATATGAAATCATAAATAAATATTATATCAAATGATAAGAGATTATGTTAGCCACAAGTTGACTCTCCATATCCCAATATATGAACTAGGGTTAAGGGTGTAGCGTGCCCCTCCCCTTTAAAGCAACATCGTCCCTAGTGTTGACATTTTTTTAGGCTTTTTCACACAATTGTAGTCCCGCATGAACTAGGTTGTGGAGCTCGCCATGTGTGAAAGTGTTGAAGACTCGTACACTTTCCACAGCTTGTCTCACTGGGTTCAGGGGCACACCCGAATTTTTTTTTTTGGCCTCGAAACAAAACATGCCCGATATACCAAGAAATATGTTTTTTCTCATGTGGGCGAAGTTTTTGACTCACAGTTTATGGGACGGTTTTGGTCTATGGTTTTGATACCCACGATTTTCTAAAAATGCTCAAGAAATTGTCTACTTATGTGGTTTTGTGCCTATGGTAGGGATAATGTAACATCATAGATGTATTTTGAATTCAGTCCAATTCTATAGCGTTTGTTGAGCATAACTCCAAATAGATCTGGGTATTGTATTGAGAGAGTGATGGCTCAGTAATAAAATATGAGCAAGTGATTCTTGGTGGACGAACCTAAATTGGGTGAACCATGTTAAATACTTGTCTCTTTGTGTTGTGTTATTATTATTCTCGCACTTTTATTTGAGATCTATAATATTTTCTCGCATATTAGTCTCTACAATTGCAATTATGTGAGGGATTATCGCACATATTTTATCCCTTATTTCCTAACACCGAATGTTGATGATCTTTGGATGTTAATACAAGAAATCTTCCTACTCTCAAGTTGTCATTGATGCATCTCATTTTTTACATTTTCTATTTTCATACTTGTTACTAACAATTTATATTTTTAGGTTAGAGGTCGCTTAATGCATCTATTTCCTCGGGAACGATTTCCTTAAGGGGCTCATTCCAGATACGGTTATAGTTATTCATGTAACCATCAGGTTAGGGATGATACATGGAGAGAGTAGCTTTTGGTCCTATTCATGTTCTTCTTTTGCTCTTACCTTATTATTTTCCTTCGTAATCTTCCTCGACACCTTATTTATTCATGACCACATTTCTTTTGTATTGCATTATCGTTGTTTCTCATGACACATCACGCACACACCTCTTTGTATTTCCCTCCCTATCCGACGCCATCGCCCTTAGGTGAATGCATCATAACTATTTCAAATTCTTAGCTGATGCCTTTGCCAAGCGTGCGATGATGTCGGTATAAATACTCCAACTTACATTTTCACAATAGGAGATCATCACAAATTCGTAAAGGAACTCGCCATTAACTTTTCTCTCTTGCAAAAACTTGCATATGTTCGCTCGTATCTTGGATTTCTTACATCTTGACTCTTGGATCGGAGATTATTTTTTATTTGATTGATTTGATTGCACTTTTGGGTCACCTATAGTGAGCTAGGACTGGATTATTTCCCATTCTCTCTCTTTGTGTATGATCCTTTGGGAAATAGATGCATCAACGATCGCCCCCAACAGGTAAGTGCTCTAACCCAACTTGTCATTTTTTATAGAGTAGTTTCCTATCTTTGTTATTTACTTTATGTTAGCTTAGTATTTTATGCACATGCTAGGTTAGCATATTTTATTTCAGTTCTTTATTTCATGTTACATGCTTTACTTCGGTTAGCATAGAATTTGCATCCTTATTTTGTTCACCATCACCCCTATAACGTCGATACCTCATTAGGATTCCTTCCTCTTCTTCGACCTAGGGCCTTGGAAAATTTAGGTTGTCTTAGTGTAAGAGTTACTTCCATTTGGTATGTGATCTTAGCACTCCTGTACTCCCCTTTAATTTTATCCATTGTGTGTCAGTCTTGGTGTGTCTCTTACTCGTTGCCTTGATACCATAGTTAGGTGGATGATGAGAGTGCATGTTTTCTAGACACATTTTTATCCACCACACATCCTTGGTGAACCTTATTTTATATCTTTTGATTGATCACATCTCGTTAAAAACATCCATTTTTATTATTTTAGTCCTTAAAAATTCTAAAAAAACCCTAAAAATCAATTTTCCCGCATACCATCACCCATACTTGTGTCAATTACATGTAGAGCTGATTCTCGCATTGTGTCCAAACATCTTTCTAGATGCCATCGGCCACCGTGTCAATTCTATGTAGGGCCAATCCTGTCTGCTGTTTTATCCAAACTTCATCACAAACGCCTTCGGCCCCTATGTCAATTATATGAAGGGTTGATCCTGTTTATTTTGTCCAAACTTCATCACGATGCCTTCAACCCTTGTCAATTTTGTGAAGGGTCGATTATGTATGTTATGTCCAAACTTGATCATAGACATCTTTGGCCCCTATGAATCCCTTTTTACAAGGCTGATTATGTCGCAGCCTATTTTTTCGAGCTTATTCTCGGTCGATTATGACTCCATCATGGAGTATCTTGGTCTAGGGCTCTCCAATTTTGATGAACAATCATTTCTAGAAATAAATCATCCGAATCCAATTTTCCTTTTTATTCGACTATTGTGTGATAAGAGCTAATAGAAAAAACTATAACACGAACAACAATAATGTCTCAGGTGATGAAGAGGAAGAGTTTCAAATTGAGGACATATATGATCTTCCACCTAAGATTCAAAAATTCCTTAATAATTTTCCTTAATATAAGGGGGAACCTGAGTGAGTAATCCATAAACATCTTCTTGATATTGTATCTAGACGACATGACAATAGGGTGGATAGTGGGAAGGCTACTATGGTAGGCTCATATGAAAATTCCTCTAGCTCTGACCCCACTAGTCTTATCCTCCAACTCATAGATAAGATGATACAACAACAAACCACCACTATGGCCTAACTCCTTCAAATGCAAACCAACATGGTTCAAATGATTAACCATCCTAACCTAGGCTTTGGGGATGCAATTCCCCTCCCTTACCTAATGGACCTAATGGGGAACCTATTTCCCAACCTCCCATTCACAAAAAAGTCTTTTGGGTAGTCCAACAAGAGCCTCTAATGCCCTACATTGCTAGCATGGATATTGGAGGCATTGCCCCATCTATTTCATATGATGGATCAATTGATCCCACTTTACACATTAAATCCTTTGGAAATATTTATAAAGAGCGGAGCTTAGTTAATGAATTTTAGTATCATGATTTTCCTGAAAATAACATCAATGATTTCATTAATTGTCAACAACACGAGAATTAGTCAAGCATTTATCAAACATTGGAAGACCCTATCTACTAAAACAAAACATAATATGCCAAATGATATCCTTTTCCAACATTTCCTTCGATCTCTGTAACCTTGCCTTCAATACAATGTTAGGTATTTGTCTCCTACTTCCTTGGATGAAGCTTTTGAACAAGATAAAAGACAATATTACCTCATGAGGGAGTTTGAGAAGGCTCCTCCTAAGACCTAAGTAACTAAATAGATACAAATCGTTTAAAACTCAAAAATAGGGCGCTGGGAGAGGGACGATGACCCCCTCCCCTATATAGAGAACTGAGGCCGGATGAATGGAGCCAAGTAAGACCTCTCCAGCCTTAAGAGGCCGTGCAGCCAACAGCCCCCACCCGCCCGCAGATATCCCCACCCCGAACTACCCTTCCTATTATGGATTAAGACGATGCATGCCTAAACCACTTAATCATATCCTTGATCCTTCTTGACCTATCCCTCAATGTCATGATGAGAGCAAGTTCTGTTGGTGGAAAAATAACTGGGGCCACTCTCATGAGAATTATTGTGCCCTTCGCATGACCTGTCATCACATTCTTCTTAGGCCCTTAGTTTGACCATAAGGCCATCACTAGAGAGTGCTTGACTAAAGAAATCAAGGCTTGTGATGCTCATAAGTAAAAGGATTGTCATAATGTTATCAATAATGCCAATGAAGAACTCAAAGTTTTCTTTGATCCTATGCATAACCAAAACTAAGGAAAAAGCTCTAAGAAATCAAAAATACCACAACAAACATGGTTGACCTTGATTATCCTCCCGAGAACTCACTTGTCATAAATGATGTGAGGTGTGTTATATCATATATAGAGCATGGATATAATCCATCATTTCAACCTCGAACTCACAGAGTTATTTAACCTTGTGTTTTTAAAATCAGACTCCTAGAAATAAAATTCCATCTTCTACATATGCCATCAACCCTTGTGACAAAACTGCTACATGGATGAAGGTCTAAAGCTAATTCTCCAATCATCGATGCCTTTGGCCATGCCAATGTCGTAAGGCATAAAAATTCAAGTTCGATGTCTATTTAATCACTCATCTTCCTTCTAAGCATGTTTTTGTGGACCCTTAACAGCCTCAACCTATTATTTAGCCCACTCAAGAGTGTAACCCCTCGGAAGTAGTATATTAAATTCTTGGTCCAATCCCCTTCTTAAAAACTCATACACATGTCACCTCACCATCGTGAATGAATTATGAATGTGTTGTTTGACATGAATATCTCTTTCCCTCCTACTTTGGGGTAGTCTCTTATATTGCACGGTTTAGAAGAAAGGATCCATCGTTGTCAGTGTGAGGAAATTTCCATTTGCACGAATCGTACCATTGAAATTAAAACATGCATCCATTTTCTCGTAGATGCTATGATTCCAGATGAAATATTGCTTCAAGATGATCCTCCACTTTTAATCTCTGTATAAATTAGGCAGAACACATTTAAGCATGCCCTCTTTGACGAAGGTGTCGGAACTTATGTAGCCTCATTAGATTTCATCAAATCCCTTGGTTACTCAATCAAAAATCTTCAAACCATACGTATTTGCACCTGCCGGGGGTATGCTCATCGAAGATGCCTCCCATGGGTTGTATTTGGTTGCCTATCACTATTCCTCCAAAGACCATACATGTGAAATTCATGGTCTTTAACTTCCCCTATCTTACATATCCTCTTAGGTCAACATTGAACCCACAAGTATGTGCGGTCACATTTTCTCACGCATATCAATGTGTCAAGTTTAACATTAAGGGGCTATCCATAAAATTCAAGACAATCCTAATCCTTGGAATTATGACTCTCTACAACAAAAAGGGATGTATAAATTTCCAACCCTTCAAAACTATCTCTTATGGTGTTCCATAAATATCAACGCTTTAATTATCCTGTTGAGTCTCTTCATGGCAATGCGGGTCATCCAGAATTGGTCGGGCGCATGCCTCCCAATCTCTTGGATTATGATGATGATGAGCCCAATGAGATTATTGTTAGGATTAATACCTCTGATCTACCTGATCTTGTCATATCCCAACTTCCTCCTAACTTGTAACCTCATAAGAAGGAGCCATATATCCCCATTACCATTTCACGTACACCTTAACCTTCACCAAAACAAAAGGTTCAACTCAAAACCACAGTAGATTCTTA